>JAJTUV010000289.1:417500-1017500 GCA_021653895.1 Mastomys natalensis
TTTTGGGGTAAAGGCAGCCATTAAAATGAAGGCGAGTTTAGATTGCCATGACAGAATACCATAGATTTTCTGGGTGCCTTGCACAGACATCCTAACTTCCTTCATTCATAAAGACTGAAATACCAAAGTAAAAATATCCACAGCTTCATTGTCCTGTTTGATTTTCTGGTTTGCCTATTGTCCTCTTTTTATTGGGTTATTGCATGTTCACAGGCAAAATCATCCCAGCAGAGAGGCTCACCCCTGAAGTCAGACCCCTGCCTCTTAAAGCAATCACATAGGAGGTTAAGGTTTTAACACATGAATTTGAGGAGGCCCAAGTACTAAGCTTAGAACAATAGGCAGATCGCCAAATAAGTGCTTCTAAGTCTAAAATTTACTGATACTCATACTGACAGAGAAGGATGTAAGGATATAAAATGACTGAAGAATCTAACCCAAATTCAACCCAGATTTCTAAACCAGAAACATCCTAAATCTAACAGAGGTGGGAAAAAAAGCTACTTGGAGAGTAGGACCAGACTAAAAATCATTAAATTCTGTAACTCTAAAAGCTTGGATTTTTTTCCATAAATATTTAGTAAGATGACTTACATGAGAGAAAAATACCATTTTCCAAAATAAGTAGATAGTTCAGTAGACAAGAACATTTTTCTTTTAGGGCCTTTATTTACTGGCTGTATTTTATTCTAAAGTTTAAGTTAAAAAGAAAAACAGAAAAGATAAAACTATCACTATTTTTGGTCTTTGAAAATCCAGTATAAGAATCGACACACATGAAGAAACCCTTGTAACACCTTCATTCAAAACCCTAAATTTGGACATGCCAATGGAGTTTAAACTGTGACTATTTAAAAGCATATTTCAAATTGTGTGAGCAAGTTATTATCCCTGATAATACTACAAATACATGGTATTAGATTAGTGAATCTTATAAGTAAAATATCTGAAGACTTTTAGAATCATTGCTCACAATATGACAATATTTAATCTTTCATGTTAACCATTAAGCAAAATCAGTCTTCCAATTAGAAAAAGAAGTATTTTATGTTTTTCAAGCCTGCCGCACCTCAGAGATTATCAAAAGGTTGAACACCATACATGGTCCACTTCAAATGGTTCTAAGATAAAAAGTATGATGTCATCCACTGTTTGACTCAAATCAACTGAAAAGGAACCAGAGCTTCATTGTAAGCCCATTTACAATGAGAATACCAAAAATATTCCTTTCACGACATCTTCTAGTGGACAAAGTAACATAACCTTCATTGGCAGTGCCAGGATGCATCAGTTTTAATGAAGCAATAGCAACTGTCAAGTCATGGTTTGAACTGCAAAAAGTCAGACTTTAAGTACTGAGAGATACGTTCCAAAAGGTTTATTTTGAAATGCAGACTGGTTCTTCCCATAGAAATAATGTATATTATAATTATGTTCTTGGCCCATATTGGTCTTGTAATGAGTCAGGCACCTGAAGTACATTATTCATGGAATGTCAGAAGCACACTGTTGTGCATAGCAATGCTTCTAAGAGGAGTAGGGATGAGGTAGGTAGGTCAGTACAGTGTAATGGCTATGGTTCCAAGTCAGACAAACACATCTGAAAACCCCAAAATCCTCCCTCACTGCAGAATTGAGCAGTAACAGCTCTGAAACCCTGCCGGGAAGACTTTTGACTACAGTTGAAGATTCTAGGATGAGAATGGGTATTAGATTTGTGTATAGGAGGAGCAGCCTATTAGCTAGATTGGTTGCCTTCATCCTTGATGACTGTGTGGGATAATGAACAGCGTTAATTTGTCTTCGTACAGGCCTGCATCCCAGACCTGCTTTTTATTACATGTGAATTGGCTCTCAATTTATTCTGATATCCTTGACTTCAGTTTATATTGCTGCAAATAGTTTTATTTCATTATAAAATAAGATTCAAACTCTTTCTCCACTCCCTTGTCGTATAAGCAACCATAACTGATTTTGTGCTTGCTTCTTTTGACATTCTTGAAAATATGTCACTATTAATGAGATTATTAAAACAATCTGAAATATCTTTTGTTACAACTATTTTTTTGTAAGCATTACCCTTTTATCAGATTGATCCTACTCCCTATACATAAAAGTGCACACAGATACTGGAGGTAAGACAGATTAGGGCAGGTGTGGTCAGCAGGTAAGAGTGGAAACATGAAATTTCTAGGATGATGGAGTAGACTTATTTTCATACTTTATAAGAAACAGACTCATAGTCAATTAAAGAATGTATTTGTGCATACAAGATCAGGTGCCTGAGTGTTAAGGAAGCAGAAGTAGGGAGAAATGAAAAGTAAGAAATTAATCACTCAAGTGCTACTAAAGTACAACAGAGTAGAGGCAGAGGAAGGACAGGGGAAGATCTTGTCACTAGTTTTAGTCTTTTAAGTTCTGACTGCTCTTAACATTGAAGGACAAGCCATCAATCTGATAGATGATGACCACAAATTGGATTTGAAAGACTGAAACTGCACCAAGTAAGAGACTGTGGCTGAGAAGGAAGTAGGGGATAAGACCTCAAGTACTGAAGCTGGACAAGAAAACTGTTTCTGTTGCCAACTGGCTGGATATGCTGTGCCCTCAATTGGCTATAAGAAAAGTCTATGAGCCAAGCCACAGGTGGTCAAAATGCTGTGAAGACAAGCTGTAGACTACTGGATTCTATTTTGAATTAGAAATTACTTCCTCCAACTACTGAAATAGAAGCTATTTGTGCACTTGCCCATAGAGAAGCAAAGTAGACTGAGGCTTCATATTAGTGGTTCTGATAGAGTTAGCACTCTTCTGTGATAAAGTTGTTCTCATGAATGTGAGAACTGAGAGAGCTTGGTGTAATCAATGCTCTTGAGATACCCAAGAGGTCAAAGGGTAGTAACGCTGGCCACATGACTGGCAGCCAGAGTCAAAACTGGAGTCAGAGATAGACAGGGAAGTGCTTCATTCACTCCTCACTGGCTGTACAATGATGCATGGATCAAAAACAGAGAAAACTCATTTCTCTAGTTGAACCAGAAGACATTCAGAGAGTGTGTGTATCCTCCATTGGCTTGGTTCATGATAGCCTGAAAATTAATCAATCAAAGCAGCAATGACCTCAGCGTTTGTCCAGTTTCTGCCACAGGCCTACAAACCAAAGGAAACTCAACATTTGGGACCTCTCAAAATGCCTCTCAACTCTTGGCAGTTTCCTGCCATGGTTCCTCAGTTTCTCACTTTTCTGGAACAATTCCAAAATATCCTGACTTTCCTTTTCTCTAGTGCAAGACAATGAACTTGGAGATACTGATTCAGATCGATCTTTGAGGAATGTGAGTGTTGAGCATCTTAGGTCCGTGTATCATGCACAATTGAGTCTCAAAAGGTTTTATCAGTCTTGAAATCTTTGCATCATTATATAGCCTAAGGTCCATATGGGTACTAGATAAAATTCTAGAAATATATAGCTAAGCTTGAAAGGTCTCAACTCTAGATTCTATATATGCTAACATAATATCTACCATAAAAACATATTTTCCTTCCTTTATGTGGCTTACATGCTTCATATTCCCACTAATGTAATTGGTAAATGTATTGATTTATGACTTTCCTTTGTTTTGTGAATGTAATAGTCTTTTATGGTAGGATGTTTATTTAGTGTAACAAAGCTAAGATCCCAAGCCAACATCACTCACCATTAGGTGCAGATTAAACTGTGTTATTAATATTTTATGTTAGAGTTATGGTCTTCTATTGGCAATGGAAATGGAGTTGGATTTGCCCAGTATAGAATCAACAATTTTGCCATGATTTCCAGCAGAGTTACAGAGAAAATAAGAAGGCTTTGACTCATACAGGGTCATTGAGAAAGGAGAGAGTTGTTTGCATGGGTGTGGCAATGTGAGCAGTCCCATTACTTGTCTCTTTTGTTTTATTTGGTTGTATTTTAATACACTGTAAATATGGCAACAGAACAAAACAACAGGTTCAAACAAGCTAAATTACTATGCATCATCAAGTGCTTAATTACAGACCGAGTGGGAGGCAGAAGAAGGAAAGACTGTTGATGGGAGTGGCCTGCTCCTGGAGTGTCCTATCCATGGTATTTATAAAACACTAAGAGACAGGCACTGAGGAAACAAACACTGAAGTCAAAATCACTGTTCATAGAAATGCGATTCTCCAAAATTCATTTTAAGAAGTTGCATTTCGATACAGATGACTAGTATATTTATATACAACACTGTAGGACAACTTGTGTGCAAACATTACTGGCACACGTCCATGATTAAATGGCAAAGGCTTAGAATACTGATGTGGAGCCTGTCACTGATTACTTTCACAAGCAATTCCCAGAAAGCATCGAGCAAGTTCAATAAATCATCCCTTCCTCTTTTCCTCATTTTTATTCTTCTAAACAACTATTACCGTATCAATATGCTGAAGAGTTGGAGATAACAATCATATGCTTCATGGACATGATCTAAATCATCAAAGGTCTGCTGTCAATCCATCCCATGCTCTCAGTATATGACGTTTCAAGTTACTTGTGAGCATTTTACTTGGTTCATATCTCTGCTCATGTATTACTGCCCATGAACACATGACCCATCAATTTCTGTTACCCTCTTCCAACATGACTATTTATTTTATGTACTTTCATCTGTTCTGCCACAGTGAAGGTACTGTGGACTTTTTACATTTTCTACGTGATGTTTTCAATTCAGAGAATTTAAACAATAAAGTTGTAGATAGCAGAAGTATGTTGACTATTATATACCATTTATAGCAAACACTGAAACTGAGTAAACTGAACTTTATATTATCATGTATTTTTTAGTTCCAAATAAACTTTAAAAAATGTGCTTTAATTTTAGACTGTTTTATTATTAACAGAAAAAATTAAATATGTGTTTTAATTCAGGAAACTTGGTTCAGTCATCATTTTGCTTAATAAAGATACATTTAATGAAGACATAAATTTGACCTTAAGATACCACCAATTAGCAACTGCAATTGAAACATGAAAGGTTGACATAAATTATAATATTTACTAATTGCCCTTTATAGAGCTTATTTAACATTATAATGTAGGAAAAATTGAGTATTTTGAGGTATAATGAGACATATTATAGTATCATGGCATTACTGGTCTATTTTGTTCTTTCATCCATTTAATTTGCAATTGAGCAAGCACCTATTGACTGCTTCTTAAATTTCAGATCTCTTTCTCATGAAACTAAGAGTCAGTGCATATAAGAACTAGGAAGCATGTGATATAACTTTAGAGTGATTAGTGTAGTGTAAAAGGCAAACAAATTATCAGCCTGTGTGAGGCAGAGATGTGCCAAGAGTGCTAATCTTCCTTAAGAACCAACTATTTGTTTGATTAATTCTTTGCCTTGCTATTTTTCATTTCTACTTCATTTTCTTCAACCATAACTTTGTTTACCTCTCCACACATACCTGTTTGGGGTGTTTAGTGTTTTCTTTTTCTAAAGACTGCAGTTGTACCATTATGTTATAGATTTGAGATGAGAACATCAAGCTAAATCTACCAGTATCCTTCTAGTGAAAAACATTTGGATATACTAAAGACAAATGACCTTATGAATTATGACAAGGAAAATTAGACAAGTAGTGCAAATCCTTACAGTGCATGCAGATTTATGTACTTCAAAACTGTTTTTTACAAAACAAAGATATGTAACTTGCTTTGAATCAGCATAAGACTAACAGGTATATTATAACTTCTGAGAGTAGCAAGAACACCAAACTGCAGTTTAACTTCATTTATTAGCTATCAACCAAACCTCAAAAAAATTTAAAATTTGAGAACATAAAAATGATGCTTTAAAACGTTTTTATATTAAAATAAGCCTTCAGTGAAGAACTTTATTTAAAAGAAAACTTCTAAGAAGACTATCACCCTGAGAAGTAAGCATGAGAGCAGGAATTGAGGGGTTTTCTTAACTGGACACAATCAAACAAAGAACAAACTTATTAATTCTCTAAGGCCTAGAATGAAGACAATAATTCAGACATTTTGAAGGCTTCCTAAAAACAATAAGATACTGCCATGGTATGACTGACTGCATTAATATTATTTAGAGATTATTGATATTTTCCTATAATGTGAATGTTATTAACAGAAGTGATGGTGGAAATTCTCACTAGCAAAGTGAAAAGCATTCAAGACTTATTGTTGGTTTTATCATCAGCAATCCTTTATCAGCAATTGTTATATAAAGAATGCACAGTGATCTCTTCCACTGGCTTCCTATATAAGTAGAATAGTTTTGGATCTTTTAGCTCTGTCATGTGTAGTGTGCCAGTAAGTGTTCTTGATACTGTTTGGAGATTGAAATGGAGAATCATATCTATAGGACTTCATTTGAATAGTTTGATGTCTTTAAGTTTTAGATTTAAACAAGACAAACCAATAAAAATCCAGAAGGGCTTCAAAAAATAATTTACTCTATTAATTCTTCATTAATTTGTTTCTTTTAAAAACAATATGGTCTGGACAAATAGTTTTGGAACACATTGTCATAGTTCCTTCTTATTACATCTTTGTCCATACTTTCTCTAAATAAAGTATTGCCATCACAATACTATAGGGTTTTATTGAGCTTTCATAAGACAAGAAAGCTGAGGGCGCTGGGTGATAGTCCCTCTCTTTGTTTCCTTCCTTCTTTCCTTCCTTTCTTTTTTCTGTCTTCCCTCCATTCCTTCCCTCCCTACCTCCCTGTCCCCCTTCCTCATAAGAAGAAGACAAGAAGCACTGAAGAGAAGAAGTGAAGAAGCAAAGAGAAGGAGCAGACCTGAGGCTCCTGAGTTCCTCAGCTTAGCTGGGGATACCCTTCCCTGGGAGCTGCAATACCTCTGCTGAAGAGGCTTCCTCTCAGAGCTGTGTGGTCCCTGGGCCCCTGTTGTCTCAGAATGTCCTTCCACTGGAATACCCTCTCCCTTCAGAGCTTTATGGTTCTTGGGCTTCCAATTTGTAAGATACTTTCCGATTAGAGCAGAAAGACTAGCACATCCCATGAGCAGGAACCAATCCTGACACTATTAATTGTAGTCTGTTATGCTTGCAGATAGAAGTCTAGCATAACTGTCCTCTGAAAGGTTCTACCCAGCCACTGACTGAAAGAGATGCAGAGACTCACAGCTAAATATTAGACAGAGGAATGGTAAGGAAGAGGTTGGGGGAACCATTATGGCCCCCAAAGGGGATAGAAACTCTACCCCCTTTGAAGAAGGCCAAGAGAGTCAATTAGCATGAACCCTTGGGGCTCCCAGAGACTGAACCACCAACTGAAGAGCATATAAGGGCTTAACCTAAGCCCCTGCACATATATAGGAGATTTGTAACTTAGTCTTCATATGGGTCTGCCAACAACTGAAAGGGGGCTTATGCTGCCTCTGTTGCCTGTTTGTAGATCATGCTCCCCTAGGTGGACTGTCTTGTCTGGCTTCAGTGGGATAGGATGCACTTAGTCCTATAGTGATCTGAGGTACCAGTGTAGGTTGGTACTTGATCATGAAACCAAGTGTACATTATGTATTTATTTATTTATTTTATTATTTATCAATTTTTAATAAATTGATTTAAAAATTGAGATAATTTTTGCCTCCAGTTTCCTACATCAATATAAAGCATTAAGTTCATATTCTCAATGTAAGTTAATTTTTGAAGCCAGGAATGTAACATAGTCATAAAGAGTAAAGCTTTGGTTTTGAGCTCTAGTGTTTGAAAGGTTGGTTCCACAGATGCAAAGATGGTATGAAAAATCATACTTTAAATTTTTGCTTTATGAATAATTTCAAACTTATGACTTTGGTAAGTGACATTTGATGCCTAATCAGTAAATGGAATAATATTAAATTATTTCCATAAAAGTACACTTGGTGAGACACGGAGATGTTCTGTAGTCACAATAATGCAAAACACTCACTAGAAAATTGAATACTAGAACCTAGCTGTCCACTCTGTTTTTTTCTAATGACCAAAAGCCATATCATAAACTTTGGCTGACAAATTAAGAGGAATAAATTAAATTAACTCCCATATATATAAACTTTTATATTGGGGGGAGCTTTTTCAAGTACCATCCCATTTCGGTTCAAAACTGGCTGATGAACAAAACAAGCCAAGACCTTCTGCTCCTATCAAAGCCTATGCAAAATAAAGCATAGCAACTGCTTTGAGAATTATTGAATGGTGGATTTGAAGATTCATGGGTGGTTTTACTCAGTTCCTTTCCACATATCTATGTAATCACAGATTTATGATCCTAGCCTGTGACAACTGCTAGATTAATTTATGCCACAGAACTGCAGATGTTAGGTACTGGAAAAATAACTCAGTCTAACTACGGTTAGACAGAGTAATTTAGCATTCTTCTCTTGTAAAGCTATCAGTGTAGTTTAGGCTAGTCTATCTAGCGAAGGTACTCAATCATACCACTCTTTAATCCCACACATACATACATCATATTCATCATCATCATCATCATCATCATCATCATCATCATCATAGGTCTTTTGAGAACGAATCTGAAGCCATATTCTAGGCTAGCCTAAAACTCACTATGCAGTCAAACTCATGGCAAACCTCTTGCCTCAGTCAGCCAAGTGTTACTTGGATTACAAGAATGCATCACAGTCAGCTTAAATCTCCTTTCCTTGTAACAATCAGAAATCTGTGGGAGATTAGTGACATGTCTGTATTATTAAATACTTTCCATTTAGTGATCCCTGATGTGCAAAACAAACAGAATAACTCTAATTCCAGGACAGAAGAGAAGTAGTAGGATAGCGGGTGAACAATGTATCTACAGTGCACGAAGGAGCATCAATTGATGTGTAAGTATCAGAACTGCCAGAGAAAGGGTTTAATATAGATGATTCCCAGGAAAGTGCAATTGTAGAAAGTCAATTTTAACAAATTGTTCAATTTCTGACAATCAAATATAAAAGGTATGCTGTTAATCTCATGTCTTGTCTTATTTTTAGAAAAGGTACCTGCCTTTCACTCATGAAGTCAAGTAACGTTGAAATTTTATAGAGAAGATGAAAGTTTACATTTTGACACTATTTCCTTGATGGTTGGTCAGAACTAAAAGTCTAGCCAACCATGATTTTTTGACAGAATGACAGAAACACACAGAACAGTTTCTTTCCTCCCTCTTTATAAATAACCAAAACACCTTCCACAAAGTGTGTTTATACATGTAAATAGTTACAATGTATGAAAAAAATCATTAGGTAGACAACTTTCATATTAATCTCATGGGAAACAAATTTTGAAAGTTTATCTTATTTTAAAATCATTAAAATTAACCAAAAGACTGGTTTTGTTTGTTTTTAAATCACAATACCAATGTTACCAGGAGACAATACGACAAAGCATTATAGAATCAAATATCTCAGTCTCTTCTTAATTTTTTCACATGATATATACATAAAATGTATATGTATATGGCAGGAACAACAGCAGGAGTTTGTTGTGTACACCTCTTGTACTTTGATAACAACTGTAAAGGAGCTTTTTTATTCCTAGTTCTGGGTTTTTCTTGGATGGCCTATGTCTCTCAGGGGAAGCATTGTCAACCCAAGTGGCAAAACATTTTTTAACTCTATATATGTTTGCATGTGTGTGTGTCTGTGTGATCTTTACTAAACATACAATCTTTCCTGAAGGCTTTTTCAAACATCTTTAATGATATTATAAATTTTCCTTGTCAGTGATTCAGTGCTGACTTCCCTCCATCTCTCAATTAAAGCTCCTTCCTCACTCAATATAATATTTTCCAGCTACATTTAAATACTTATCCTTATTCCCACAGATATGTGTAGCTTGCACCCCTCATCAAATAAGTGTCTCTTTGTACTAAGTGGAGAACCTAATGGAACACCACAACTGATTGAAATACATAGAATGACGGAGGATCACAGGGTACCTTGCCCTCATGGGTACGTCTACAACACAACTCCTACACATATGGTTCAGGGAACTTTGTGGAAGAGAGGGATGGAAAAATTGTGAGAGCCACAGGTTCAAAAGCCAGCTCTGAGATTGGATTTTCTAGAAACAAAAGGGAAGCTACTGACTTATGATGCAATATATAGTTGCCTAACAACTGAACAGTTGCCTAGAGAAAACCCAAACACTGACTACAGGACTCCACATGCTAACATGGGAAGGAGAAATGTCACAGGCCTCAACCCTAGAGAAAGAACTACATGATTGCTGAGAGGAGAATGTGTCTTCTACAGGGATGAGTCTTCTAATTGGTTATTGAATACCAAGAGATTTGTAGTCAGCCTTAAAGTCATACACATAAAAGATATACTAAATGGATTCAGCAAGTTGTGTTTGTATATTAATATAATTTACATATTAATGTATGCATATATATGTACGTGTGTAAGTATATGTGGTGTGTGTCCGTGTGTGTGTGTGTCTGCATGTGTGTGCTTATGTTTGTGGAATTGTGTGTGTGAAGTGTGTGTGTGAGTGTGTGTGTGTGTATGTGTGTACATATAGGAAAAAGAAACCACCATACTGAGGAGTAAAGTGGAGCATGGGTGATAGGAGAGGACATAGGAAAAGTTGGGGGAGTAAAGGAAAAAGAAATGCTATAATTATATTTTAATGAAAATAAAAAATGTTGTGCTCACTTCGGCAGCACATATACTAAAATTGGAACAATACAAAGAAGATTAGCATGGCCCCTGCACAAGCACAAGCAGGATTCGAACTCGGGAGAGACAAACGGCTGCCTCGGACTCCAGAGCACGGCGACTGCACCAGTGAGCCACCGCTGGCTGGCTCCATATTTTTTAAGAAGGAAAAAAAAAAAAAAATGTTATTAAGAAAAAGAGAACAAAAGAACAGTCCACAAATTGATTTGTTTGATGTTTCTTTTGAAGTTATTTTAACTTTTATATTGACCCTTCTTATATTTTATTTTATCATTTATAATTGTTTTTAAACTGAGTAACATATCCTCTAGAATTTCAATCCAGATAGAGCTTGGATACTATACCTTAGAAAATCATGTAGCATGTACTTCTGTCCCTAAAGAGAATTCTAAAGGCTTGAATTACTTCAGGGTTCAATTTTGGCAAAACTACTGTCTAAATGATGCTGTTATCTCTCCTCAAGAGCCAAGAGAAAGTCTCATGGTTAGAGTAACCTGTTAAGATCATGCTCTGGTCTTGTTAATTTGTTAAAGGTTTAAATATTTGAGTGATATTCTAGTTTTCCCTTGCTTGTTCAGTGTCTAGAATATTTGTATAAAAAAGAAAGTTACTCTCATCAACTTTCTGGCATTAATCTTTATAGAAAAGTCAAGGGGATTGCCTCCTCCACTACTCCTGTTCCCCAAATAATTTGCCAGATAGCATCCTTTAAGCTTGCTAGGCATTCCTCCTTTATTTTTTTAAAATTCATTTATACTTGGCCATTTAAACATCTGTGCTGCAAAATATGTGGTGTTCTTTAATCTGCTGTCATATTGTTTTCACTCGTGTTCAGTTTTGCCATTTGGGGACCTGTAGAAACTTTATTAGTTGGTTGTTGACTATTTCTGTCTGTATTGGTAATGTTGAGCAGCTTCCTTACTTTCTGGTACTGTTTACTCTCCTAGTTGGAAAAGAATATATCTGCATTATCTCTTTCACTTTTTGACAAGAGCTTCTTATTAATTTTCTGTCTCACCAAAATCTCACAGCTTCGTTATGATACCTTTACTTTTCTTCACATTGAGGCTGTTTCATGTTTTTCCTTCCCTAAACAATGCTGCTATGATGTTGACTTGTCAGTACTGTTTTAAAGAAATACCTTCGTTGTTTCTTTTTTTTTATTATTGGATATTTCATTTACATTTCAGATGTTATTCCCTTACCCCATTTCCCCCCTCCACCCAGTAACCCCCATCCGATCCCCCATCCTCCAGCTTCTATGAGGATGTGCCCCCACCTAACCCACCACTACTACTTCCCCACCTTTGAATTCCCCCACACTTGGTATCCAGCCTTCATGGGACCAAGGATCTCCTCTCCCACCTATGCCCGACAGGGACATCCTCCCCTACAAATACAGCTGGAGCCGTGAGTCCCTCCCTATGTGCTCCTAGTCTGGTGGTTTAGACCCTGGGAGCTCTGGTTGGTTGGTAATGTTGCTCTTCTCATGGGGCCACAAATCCTTTCAGCTCCTTCAGTCTTCTCTCTATTGCCTCCATTGGTAACGCCTTGATCAGTTCAATGGTAAGCTGTGAGCATCCACCTCTGAATATGCCAGACGCTGGGAGACCTCTAAGGAGACAGCTATATCAGACTCCTGTCAGCATGCACTTCCTGACATCCACATCAGCCTCTACTTCCTTCACCTACCTTTCTGTCCCACACTTTGTCTTCATATTTGCTCCCTTGAGTATTTTGTTACTCCTTCTAAGAAGGACCGAAGCACCCACACTTGGTCTTCCTTCTTTATGAGCTTCATGTGGTCTGTGAGTTGTATCTTGGCTATTTCAAGCTTCTGGGCTAATATCCAATTATCAGTGAGTGAATACCACTCACTGTGAGTGTGTTCTTTCATGATTGGGTTACCTCACTCCGGATAATATTTTCTATTTCCATCCATTTACCTAAGAATTTTCTGAATTCATTATTTTTAATAGCTGAGTAATACTCCATTGTGTAAATGTACCACGTTTTTTGTATCCATTCCTCTGTTGAAGGACATCTGGGTTCTTTCCATCTTTTGGCTCTTGTTTGTCTATGCTATTTATTTTAATGGTGGCATGGTAATTCATGCCACTGACAAATGAACACAATCTATGTATAAACTACAGAGGCATAGTGCAATGAGGAATTTAAAGTTGTCAAATATTTACTTCCCTTAGAAGTGAGTTTAGAGAAAAAATTTGTTTCAATGTCTACTGATTCTCTTTAGTTATAAATTATGCCGGTCATTCTTCTCTAAAAAATTATTAAAGTCTCAGAAATCATCATAGGCAATGCTGGTAAAAAAGAGTTACATTAGTGATCACGGGACTGTTTATTGTCTTGCTAGTTCTTTGACTATTTGTGTTTATTGTCTTGCTTCTTCCTTGACTATTTGCCTCTATCGTATTGCTATTTCCTCAATCTAGATCTGACCTTAATACTTGCATGTAATTAAAATGGTATAAAAGCAAAAAGGAGGAGGAGGGCTGGGATAGGGGACTCATGAGGGGATTGGGAAAGGGGATGACATCTGAAATGTAAATAAATAAAATATGATAAAATAAATACAATAATAAAAAAAGAGCCACAGTGTGTATGCGACTACAGTGCGAGAATATTCTCCAGACACAGCAGGGGAGTTGATCATATTAATTCACAGAGATCATAACAGTGTGCACAAAACCTATGCATGCTAAAACCTGGTAATTCTAAAACAATTAATGAAAATATTATTTTAAAATTATTTCTTTATATAGAAATGCACCTAAAATCTCATTTTCTTTTAATTAAACTATTCCTTTAAGGCAAAGAACACTAAATTCTGGAATTGGATGGAAAATTCTTTACATTCCCTGTAGGTATATTCAAACATTTATTTTTTAATGTATCTAAATCAGTACTTTGAAACTCTCTTGGGTAAGTATATTAAAATATGACATATACCAAACAAAAGACTGCTATTCTCAATTCTAAAGAATACTTTCAACAATAATAATACAAAAGCTTATATTTTAAAAGCAGTAAGCAGGGCCAGCAAGATAGAACAACAGATAATGGTGTTTACCCACAAGCTTGAAGACCTGAATTAAGTCTTCAAGATGTACATGATAGGATGTAACTGGCTTTAGTATGGTATCCTTTGGCCTTGGCAAATTTCTCAACCTTCCTAATGTTGTGACCCTTTAATACAGTTCCTCATGTTGTGGTGACACACAAACATAAAAGTATTTTGTTCCTATTTCATGACTGTAATTTTGCTACCATTATAAATTGTAATAGAAATATCTAACATATAGGATATCTGAAATGTGACCCCTCTGAAAGAGTCATTCAACCACCCCAAAAGGTTGAACAATTGATGAACATGCCAAGAAGCATGTATCCAAGCCCAGCTCCCAATGGTAAATGTGATACTAAAAAAAAAAAACAAAAAAAAAAACAAAAAGATTGCTAACTACAAACTTCATAAAAATATCAATAAACATATGTAAAGATGCTAAATGTCATGGGTTGTTGGAGAAGTATAAAATAAAGCCATAACAAAAGGCTACTACATAGTATTCACAATGACAGAAATTAAAACATATATAAACACACACACACACAGACACACACACACACACACACACACAAACACATACATTATTTGAAATGTTGACAAGGTCTCAGTATGCCTGGAACTCTGATGCCTTATTTTTGGTAGTAAAAATTGGATAGATATATTGGAATTGCTTGAAGAGTCATTACAAACAAATAAACACCTTTACAACATACTCTGATAATTGCTTATTTGTACAAGGAAAAAAAATCAACACAGGTGGTGTTCATTGATGTCTTATATTTGAATGTTGTTCATAGCCTTATCTTATTCATGAGATATATATATATATATAATATATATATATATATATATATATATTATATATATATATATATGTGTGTGTGTGTGTGTGTGTGTGTGTGTGTGTGTGTGTGTGTATTATTTGTTTATATTTATGCAATGGAGTGTTTCTCAAAAGGATGGATCAATTTCAAAGGCCTATGTATTTGAGCAGCTCTGAGCTACCTGCAGGTTTTCCCAGGAGCTCCGTTGTCTGGCCATGCTCTGCCAGCCTCTATTGGACCTGCTGAATGAGGAACAGCCAGGTTTGAACACTTCCCTCCGTTTCCCTACCTTCCCCTAGGCATGCTCAGCCTCTCTGAGCTAGCTTTGGGCTCTCCTTAGCGCTCTATATTATCTGGTCACTGCTCTGATGGAAACAGTAGAAATAAAGAAAACACAATTTGAGGGAACTCTGGAGATAGAAATCCTAGAAAAGAGAACAGGAACTACAGATGCAAGCATCACCAACAGAATAAAAGAGATGGAAGAGGGAATTTCAGGCATAGAAGATACTCCAGAAGAAATTGATATATCAGTCAAAGACAATGTTAGGCCTTGAAAATGTTTTGTGACATAAAACATTCAGGAAATCTGGGATACTGTGAAAAGACCTAAGAATAATTGGAACAGATTAGGTGAAGAGCCCAGAATCAAAAAACCACAAAATATTTCAACAAAAACATAGAATAAAATTTCGCCATCCAAAAGAGATGCCTATAAGCAGATAAGAAGCTTACAGAATGCCAATTAGATTGGACCAGAAAAGAAACTTCTCCAGCCACATAATTATCAAAATACAAAATCTATAGATCAAAGAAAGATTACTTAAAAGCTGCAAGGTATTCTATTCCATTGTTCTACCTGACTGTATCTACACCAATACCATACAGTTTTTATCATTATTGTTCTGTAATACAGGGTTAGGGATGGTGATTACCCCAGAAGTTCTTTTATTGTTGAGGATAGTTTTCAGTATCCTGTGTTTTTTGTTATTCCAAATGAATTTACATCTTGCTCTTTCTAACTCTATGAAGAACTGAGTTGGAATTTTGATGGGGATTTCAATGAATCTATAGATTGTTTTGGGCAAGATGGCCATTTTTACAATATTAATCCTACCAATCCATTGAAGATGCAGAAATGAACCCACAAATCTATGGTCACTTGATCTTTGACAAAGGAGCTAAAACCATCCAGTGGGAAAAGGACAGCATTTTAAACAAATAGTGCTGGTTCAACTGGTGGTCAGCATGTAGAAGAACGTAAATCGATACATTTTTATCTCTTAGTACAAAGCTCCAGTCCAAGTGGTTCAAGGACCTCCACATTAAACCAGATACACTGAAACTAATAGAAGAGAAAGTGGGGAAAAGCCTTGAACACAGGGGCACAAGGGAAAATTTCATGGCTTATGCTCTAAGATCAAAAATAGACAAATGGGACCTCATAAAATTGCAAAGATTCTGTAAAGCAAAGGACACTGTCAATAAGACAAAACAGCAACCAACAGATTGGGAAAAGATCTTTACCAATCCTACAGCTGATAGAGGACTAATATTCAATATATACAAAGAACTCAAGAAGTTAAGCTCCAGAGAATCAAATAACCCTATTAAAAATGGAGTACTGAGCTAAACAAAGAATTCTCAACGGAGGAAACTTGAAACACCTGAAGAAATGTTCAGCATCCTTAGTCATCATGGAAATGCAAATCAAAACAACCCTGAGAGTCCACTTCACACCAGTCAGAATGGCTAAGATCAAAACCTCAGGTGACATCAGATGCTGGTGAAGATGTGGAGAAAGAGGAACATTCCTCCATTGTTGGTGGGGTTGTAAGCTGGTACAATAACTCTGGAAATCAGTCTCACGGTTTCACAGAAAATTGGACATAGATTTACCAGAGGACCTAGATATACCACTTGACCATATACCCAAAACATGCTCCAACATATAACAAAGACACATGTTCCACCATGTTCATAGCAGTCTTATTTATAATAGCCAGAAGCTGGAAAGAACCCAGATGTCCTTCAACAGAAAAATGGAAACCAAAAATATGGTACATTTACACAATGGAGTACTACTCATCTATTAAAAACAATGACTTCATGACATTCTTAGACAAATGGATGGAACTAGAAAATATCTTCCTGAGTTTGGTAACCCAATCACAAAAGAACACATATGGCATGCACTCACTGATAAGTGGATATTAGCCCCAAAGCTAGGAATACCCAAGATACAATTCACAGACCACATGAAGCTTAAGAAGAAGAAAGACCAAAGTGTTGATGCTTCAGTGCTTCTTAGAAGGGGGAACAAAATACTCAGGGAGTGAATATGGAGACAAAGTGTGGAGCAGAGACTAAAGGAAAGGCCATTCAGACACTCCCCCACCTGGGGATTCATCCCATGTGCAGTCACAATATGCAGACACTATTGTGGATGCCAAGAAATGCTTGCTTACAGGAGCCTGATATAGCTGTCTTCTGAGAGGTTCTGTCAGAGGCTGAAAAATACAGAGGCAGATGCTCACAGTTAACCTTTGGATTGAGCACAGGGTCTCCAATGGAGGAGTTAGAGAAAGGACTCAAGGAGCAGAAGGGGTTTGCAGTCCTATAGGAAGAACAATAATATCAATGAACCCAACCCCCTAGAGCTCCCAGGGACAAAGCCAAAGAGTATACATGGAGGGACCCATGACTCCAGTCACATATGTAGTAAAGGATCACATTGTCAGGCATCAATGGGAGAAGAGACCTTTGGTCCTGTTAAGACTCGATGTCCCAGTGAAGGGGAATACCAGGGTGGGAGGCTGGAGTGGGTAGGTGGGTGTGGGAACTGTTTCTCATAGAAACAGTTGGAGGGGATGGGATAGGGGGTTTCCGGAGATGACCGGGAAGGGGATAACATTTGAAACGTAAATAAATATTATATACATATACATATATATATATATGTATATATATATATATATATATGTCATGATATATAATATGATAATATATACTATATACATATATAATACTTTATATTGGAATGAAAAATGTAAAAACAAAGAACTTTAGTTTTATTAAATCCTTATAAAAAAGCTGTAAGGTGAACAACCTTCAATATACAAAAGCAGATCTATCAGAACTGTACCTGAATTCGCAGTGGAGACTTTAAAAGCTAGAAAGACTTGGACATGTCTCATATACTCTAAGAAAACAGCCTAAGATGTCAACCTAGATTACTATTCTGAGAAAAAGTCTCAATCACTATAGATGGAGAAAAGAAGATATTCAAAGACAGAACTAAATTTAAATATTATCTGTCTACAAATTCTCTCCTTCAGGAAAAAACTGAAGGAAAACTCTAACTCAAGGCGGTTAACGACACATAAGAAATAAATATTTCCATACCAGTGAAATCAAAATAAAGAAAACACACATAAGTACACACACACACACACACTGCACCAACATCAAAATAATAGAAATGAACAACCATTGGTCATTAATATCTCTCAATATCAATGGACTCAATTCCCCAATAAAAAGACACAGGCTAACATAATGGATGTAAAAACAGGATCCATCATTCTGTTGCATACAAGAATCACACCTCAGAAACAATGAAAGACAGTACCTCAAAATAAAGGGCTATGAAACAAGTTTTCTAAGCAAACAGACCCAAAAATGAAGCTGGAGTAGCCATTATGATATATAATGAAATAGACTTTCAACAAAAATTAATCATAAGAGATGAGGAATAACACTTTATTATTTAACAAAGGAAAAATCTATCAAAATGCTACCTTAATTCTGAAAATATATACCTCAAACACAAGGGTACATACATTCATAAAAAGGAATATTACTAAAGTTGAAACCACACGAGCCTCAGACATTAATAGCTGTAGACGTCACTCTCATCAATGGACAGATCATCGAGACTGAAACTATACAGAGAAATAATGAAACTAACAGAGGTTGTGAAACAAATGGACCTAATAGATATCTATAGAACTTTCATCCAAACACAAAAGAATATATCTTCTTTGCAGCACCTCATGGAACCTTCTCTAAAACTGAACATATATTCGGTCAAAAAGTAAGCCTCAACAGATACAAAACAATTGAAATCACTCCTTGTATTTTATCCAACCACCATAGGTTAAAGGTGGACTTCAACAACAACAGAAAAAACAAAAAGCCTACAAACTCAAAAACAAAAACAAAAACAAACAAACAAACAAAAAAACCCAAAAAACAAGCGAACAAACACAAAAAACCTGAACTACTCGTTACTCAACCATCACTGGGTCGGGGAAGAAATAAAAAAAGAAATGAAAGACTTTCTAGAATTCAATAAAAATTAGGGCATAACATATCAAAACTTATGGGACATGATGAAGTTATTGCAAAAAGGAAAGTTTATAGCACTAAGTGCCTTCATAAACTGATTGAGGAATTCTCATACTAACAATTTATAAGTGCCTGAAAGCTCTAGAGCAAAAGGATTCAAACACACACAAGAGGAGTAGACAAAATGAAATAGTCAAATGCAGGCCTGAAATCAATCAATTAGAAACCAAGAGAATAATATGGAGAATCAAAGAAACCAAAAGTTGATTTTTTGAAAAAATCAACAAGATAGATAAACCTTTAGCTAAATTAACTAAAAGCCAGCATGTTAGTATTCAAATGAACACACTCAGAAAAGGGAGACCTAACAACAGACACTGAGGAATTTAAAAGAATCATTAGGTTCTACTTCAAAAGGCTACACTCCACAGAATTGGAAACAAAAAGGATCTTTTCTAGATAGGTAAATCAAAATTAACTTTAATTAATTACCAAAGGTAAATCAAAATTAGGCAAACTATTTAAACAGTCATATAAACCCCAAGGAAATAGAAGCAGACATTAAAATCTCCCAATCAAAAAAAGCCCAGGACCAGATAGTTTTAGTGCAGGATTCTACCAGACTTTCAAGGATGAACTAATAACAATACTACTCAAAATATTCCACAAGACAGAAACAGAAAAAACTTTGCCAAACTCATTTTATAAGACCACAGTCACCTGGATACCTGAACCACACAAAGACTCAACAAAAAAGAGAATTTCAGACATTATGAACATTAATGCAGAAATATTCAATAAAATTTTCACAAACAAATCTAAGAACACATCAAAAATAGCATCCAACATGATCAAGTAGGCTTCATATCAGGTGTACAAGAATTGTTCAATATACAAAAATCCATCAACATAATCCACCATATCAACAAGCTGAAAGAAAAAGAATCACATGATCATTTCATTCCATGCTGAAAAAGTCTTTGACAAAAATCCAACACCCCTTTATGTTAAAAGTCTTAGAGAGCCAAGGGATACAAGTCACATACCTAACATAATTAAAGCAAAATAAAGCAAGCCAATAGCCAACACCAAATTAAATGCAGTGCAACTTAAAGCAACTCCACTAAAATCAGGGACAAGACAAGGCTGTCCACTTTTTCTGTATTCAACATAGAACTTGAAGTTATATCTAGAGCAATAAGACTACAAAAGATATCAAGAAGATACAAATTGGAATGGAAAAAGTCAAGTATTTCTATATGCATATGATATAATAGTATATAAAAGTGACCCTCAAAATTTTTACCAGAGAACGCCTACAGTTCATAAACACCTTCAAAAATTGGTTGAATAAAAATCACTTTAAAAATCAGTAGCCCTACTTTATATGGACCATATATGTGATGAAAAGGAAATCAGGAAAACAAAACCCTTTACATAAGCCACAAATAATATAAAATATCTGGGTGTAACTTTAAGCAAACAAGTGAAAGACCTGTATGACAAGATCTTCAAGTCTTTGAAGAAAGGAATTAAGGACTTTATCAGAAAATAGAAAGATCTCCTTTGCTTTTATGGAAAAACATAAATCTCAGGATAGACAAAAAATCATGTACAAACAAAACAGAACAAAACAAACAAACAAAACCCCCAAAACTAAAACAAAACAAATTCTTTGGGCATCACCATTCCTGATTTCAAGCTATACTACATACAGAGCAATAGTAATAAAAACTGCATGGGTTTGCCATAAAAACAGACACATTGTTCAATAGAATATAATCAAAGACCCAAAAATAAACCTACACTCCAATGGGACAATTGTTATTTGACACAGAACTATATTTGACAAACTAAACATTGGAAAGAAGAAAGCAATTTCGACAAATGGTGCTGGTCTAATTAGATGTTTGCATGTAGAATAATGCAGATAGAACCCTGTCTATTGCCCTGTACCAAACTCAAGTCTAAGTGAATCAAAGACCTCAATATAATACCAGACACACTAAATCTAATATAGAGAACTTGGAGAATGGCCTTGAAATCATTGGCATAGGAGACAACTTCCTGAAGAGAACACTGAAAGCACAGGTACTAGATCTCCAATTAATAAATGGGACTCATGAAACTAAAAAGCACCTGTAAGGTAAAGGACACTGTCAATAGACAAAATAGCAGCCTACAAAATGGGAAAAGCTTTTACTAATTCTCAGAGACTGAACCACCAAACAAATAGCACACAGGTTCTGGGTTCTAGCTCCAACCCCACATTTCTAGCAGACATGCATGTTGGTCTCCATGTGGGTCACATAACAAGTAGAGCAGGGGTTGTCTCAAACTCTGTTGCCTGCCACTGAAGCCCCTACATGATCTGCCTGGTTGGGCCTCAGTGGGAGAGGAGGTGCATAGTCCCAATGGGAATAGATGCCCCAAGGTGGGATGGTATCTAAGGCAGGGTTTCCCTTTTCTAAGGAGAAGGGGAGGAGGTAGTGGGGCAAGAGACATGTAAGGACATGACTGGGAGAAGGGGAGGGGCACTGTGACTGGGATGTCATGTGAATAAAAAAAAAACAAATTATATAAAACAAAACCTTTGTATTCAGCAAATAAAGCTATTTACAAGAGTTATTTACTGTAAAATGGCATCTACAGATACAATCTACATTGATGGGAAGTCAGACCAGTGGGATCCTTGGGTTGTCTGCCTATAAAGGACAAGAAAACTTTCAGACATGACAAAACACCTTACATCTTACTCAGGCTAATATACATATGCTAAAATATATTGAAATGTATGCTTAAGTGGGCAGAGAGATAGCTCAGCAGTTAAGATCAATTGTTGCCTTTTTAAAGGACAGCAGTTCCATTCCCAGTACACTTGCAGAGGCTCACAACAGCCTACAACTTTAGCTCCCGGAAGCTGGACAATTTATGGCCTTTGAAGCATCCTACAGAAAAATGGCTCACAAAAACTCATGCACACATACATGCACACACACATAAAATTACTAAATATGCTAAAATAGGGGTATATTATATTATTTCCCAGTTATATTCAGTAGTTAATTTAAAAAGCCTGCATTTGTATTCATTATCACAGGACAGTATTATGAAGTGACTCACATAGAGTGTAATCTTTTGAGATTGGATTTCTCTATTAACCACGATGTACTGAAGCCTATGTAAAGTCTTGGAGCATGGGAACTCATGCAGGGATGCTGGATATCTGCAGCAAAGGCGAAGGAGAGGGGACGGTTCAGTAATGAAAGCACAAGACACCTGTGACATAATCAGGAGCTCTCTTTACTTCACTGAGGTATTTCAAGGAATGTAGACATGTGACAAATGGCATTAAAAATAGTATTCTTGACTTTGATGCCATAGTAATAAAACCATAAAAAGTATAATTATTGGGGCAAATTTGGTACAGTATTCACATATATTCAGGATCTCTCAGTATTTTTTTCAAATGTCCCATGTTTTTTTAAATCATTTTTAAATGTTTTAGAGAGAATTAATTAACATATTCAATTTGCTATTATATAATACTGAGGGTTAAATTATATGCTCTTTCCAAAATTTTATTGAATTTCAACTCAGCTACATGTCTGATTGTAACCTTGTTTATAGATTAGGCTGTTAAAGATGTAATTAATGTGACATGAGGTCATTGGAATGGTTCCTTATGCAGTGTGATTAGTGCTTTGTAAGCAGAGCCATATGAAAAGAAAGCACATACCATCAGAAGGCAACTGTCTACAACAAGCCAACCAATGACGCCTCAGATGAAACTTGGTCTTGAACATCAAGACTGAACTGTAAGAAAAAAAATCTCAGTGGTTTAAGGCACACATTCACTCTCTTGAAGTGCTCACCAAGGGAACAGAAGTGGCTAATTATCAGCACGGGTGTCTTCAAATGTAGAGTTCCTACAAACATGCTAAGGATGTGCTTCTCGGTTACCTTCCAGAGGAAACGAAATCTTAGTGACTTTACAAAGTTTGTTCAAGTTTACAAAAGCGGCAGGATTTAGAATTTAGACTCTGCCCTGCTCAACTTCTCCCTGCTCGATGCTGATGACACAGTCTTGGAGTCAGGATTGATTTTAAGGCATTGAGAGAAAAGAGAAAACTACCATGTAATTCTGATCATTAAAATCTCAAGCCAAATGTTTTCTAAAGTTAAATACTTTGGAGAAGAGGCATGTTGCCTCACTGCAGGGATATTTAGTAGATTCAGCATGTTTTGTAATAGCCAATTACACGTTCCATGAAATGGCAGCTGAGGTTTTTCTATTTAAATTCTAGGGTAGAGTAGTCTTCTTATTTTCTTTTTAAATTGAATAAAAGCTAAGTTGGAGTCTCACAAAATACTCACTTAAATGACTATACAATAAATACGAGGAAGGAATGAGAGTATATTTTTCCCATTTGTGAACAGGAATGAAGGAGGAGTTTAATGTTTGCACAGCATTAGACTTCGTTAGAACAAAGTTACTATAGTAGCCAGCAAGTCGTTTATTGGTTGCCTTATATCTATTTCATAAACTACATTAGTGAAACCTTTGAAATGTAAAAAATATTCAATTCACTACAAGCAATATATTTTATGATATAAAATGACTAATATATTAAATTGTGGTTCATTAAAATTCAGGAAAAACAACATTGTGATATAAAAAGATAAATAACATATCTGACTTAGTTTGGGTTACAATTGCTATGATTCAACACCATGACCAAAAGCAAGTAGGGGAGAAAACAATTTATTTGAACCGTTTTCAGAACAAGAACTCAAATAGGTAGAAAACTTGGAGACAGGAGCTGATACCATGGAGGTATTCTGTTTATTGGCTTGCTCCTCATGGCTCTGCCTGCTTTTTTATAAATCTCAGAACCACCTCCCCAGGGATGGCAAGACCCACAATGGGCTGGACCTTTCCCCATCAATCACTGATTAAGATCATACCCAAAGGCCTGCCTACAGCCCAATACTATGGAGGCATTTCTGATTTGGAATTGCTCCTCTAGATAACTTCAGTCTATGACAAGTTGACATAAAAGTAGCCAACACAACATCTATATACAAAGGGAATACTCATGTTTACAATGATATCAAAAATACAAAAATAATGGAGTATATTTCAATATTGACCCAACCTTTTGGAAAAGTAATGACAATAAACTACGTTATATTTTAATGCACAAGCAGAAACATAAAACAAAAACTGACTAAATAAAACTAGTAACATATTCAAGGTATATATATTTACAAACTTATTTAAAAGGAAAAAGATCTTCGTAATAAATAAATATTCATATAAAATCCTATATGGGCTATTTGAATCATTTGAATAGGAGTAGAACTTTATAAACATTATTCTATCTAGTATTACTAGTAAGGGTCAAATCACTTATAATCCATAATTCTAAGAATCTCTATTGACATTGATTACTTAACTAATTTCTTCCCTACATTTTAAAGGATGTTTGTAGTTTCCTGAGAACAATGTCTTCTGGTATGTAGGATGGTAACTGTGCCACAGAAGCTGTGGAAGCAGGAATCTCTAACTCTGCACTGTGGAAATACAAGTCAGTTAACTGTGATGCTATGTCTTACCAAAGCGTCAAATGAAATAGTGTCAAAGCGTGGGTGTGGGTGTGAGCCTGCTATGTCCTGCATTTTAAAAGAGGCACATATATGTCACATTAATATAGCTCAATAAAGTCAATACTCTTAGATTTTCACTTTAATTTATAAAATAAACTTTTTAGGGCCGGAGAGATGGTTAAGAGCATTGGCTACTCTTACAGATGTTCTGAGTTCAGTTCCCAGCAACCACATGGTGGCTCCAAGCCATCTGTAATAGGATGTGATGCCCTCTTCTAGTATGCATGAAGAGAGAGATGGTGTATACATACACATAATAAATAAACAGACAAATAAATAAATAAATAAATAATCTTTAAAAACATATCTTACTTAAAGGTTGTTGCTCTTTCAACATTTGTGAAAGTAGAAAAATATCAGAGTGGAAAAACAATGATTACATAGAGTCTTAGAAATATGAGGTTACTTCCCACTGCTTATGAACCAAAACATTGCATAAAGAAGTAATGGCACAGAAGCAGGGGAGAAGAAATTGTTACCAGAACATACGGTATGAAAAAAAACTATTTTAAGTAAAAACTAAAATTATAAAAAGAAAGTATAAATAATGCTGGGTCTGAAGAGATGGCTCATTGTTTAAGTGTTTGACCTGCTCTTCCAGAGGACTGAGGTTTAGTTCCCAATACCACAGGGCATTTTAAACTATCTGACTTCATTTCCAGGGGTCAGTAACATCTTCTTCTGGCCCCTGTAGGCACCATGTAATGATGTGCTGCATAGACATCTAATGCTAAAATATGATTTTATACACCACACACACACACATGCACACACACAAACAGAGAGAGAGAGAGAGAGAGAGACAGAGAGAGAGAGAGAGAGAAGAGACAGAGACAGAGAGACAGAGACAGAGAGAGGCAGAGAGGCAGAGAGAGAGAGACACACACACACACACAGAGAGAGAGAGAGAGAGAGAGAGAGAGAGAGAATCTTTCCTACAAAACATTAGATTCTGCCAGTTGAACGTATACAGTATTTGCCTTTTTGCTGTTTTTTTTTTTTTTTAACAGCAATGAAAATATTGTTGTTAAAGTGATTTTAGTTCATTCATTTTTACCTCTGATTTTGGCTCATTAAGTATTAGATATTGAATATGATTAAATGGATCTAGGAATGTAGCTCAGCTGGGAGAAGACTTGATAGCACACATGAGTTGATTCAGAAATTCATCAAAACAAACACATAAACATTTGAAACA
Organism: Mastomys natalensis; assembly: GCA_021653895.1. Taxonomy (NCBI): domain Eukaryota; kingdom Metazoa; phylum Chordata; class Mammalia; order Rodentia; family Muridae; genus Mastomys; species Mastomys natalensis. The sequence goes on from JAJTUV010000289.1 coordinate 443,344, forward strand.
CATTGATATTGCAAAAGTCCTATTTTAATTTTAGTTCATGATATGGGCTATAATAAAAATATAATATATAATATATAATGATATAATAATATGATTTTTTATTTTATCTAAAAAGAAACCATTAAGTTTGTTAACTGTCTCAGGGAATTTTTCACAGAAATTTTTTTTTGCTTTCTAATTAGTATTGTCAAGAAACTCAGATTATCAAAGCAAAAGGCACATTTTGCAAAACGCTGTTTAACAAAGAATAGAAAATTATTTTTCTATTATTCTATTATTTCTATCATTAGCAAACATTGCTAATTTCTAGAAGATGGTGCTTTTAAATTCCATAAAGGCAACTTTTGCAGCCTCTGGAATATCCTGCTTGTGTCTATTTATATTGCTTAGATAAAGAAGGAAGATGATTAGAAAGCCAAGTCATCGGGCACGTGTATGCAGTTCACGTTTTAACTAGTAGAGGAGCAACCGTTTAAGGCTATCCTCTTCTAATAGTAAGACCTTATCCAAAATTAGGTGCCACCTCCCGAAATATGTGAAGACAGAGAAAAATCATTTAGAGATTAAAAACGTGACCAAATTGATAACTCCAGAGTTAAGTTCATTTCAGTAAACAGTTGCATGTCAAATATTACAAGGACAGTGACTATTTACACCTCTACTTGGTGGTGGGACCTGGGAGAGTGGAGTCTAAAAATGAGGTAGACTCATTTTTAAAATCTCATGCCATTGACAACTTTAGTCAGCGCATCAGGTGATTTATACTCCAGGGGTTATGAAGAATCACCCGAGTAATGTTCCTAACCACAAAGACACGTCACACAAGGCAAAAATGTGTGTTTCCACAGAGGCACATGAATAACAACAGCTGAAGTGATTTGAGTCCTATCCACTATACCTGGGAGGTGCATAAAAACACAGTCCAAGAACAACTCTGTTGAAGAACCCGAGGTCACAGACTCTTGTTTTCTTATATGCACGCAGAGTTCTTCCAGGATTTCCTTTTTGAACTCTGTTCTGACAATCAATAGATGATTTTTCTTTTTGTCATTAAAGTGCTCTCAGTTTATTTTATTAAGAAGCAAGAAATGCATTCAGATTCCCAAAGATAATATGACAAATATAGTATACAGAGATGGAAGACTGGAACAAAGTACTTAGGGATTGTTAGGCATTTTAATGGTCCTGAAAGGGGAAGAGGTAGTGTGAAAGAGTGGTTCTAGGGTAGATGGGGCAGGAGGTTTCATATAGCTTCTATTTATTGCAACTTGTGCTATGATTTCCTTGATTAAGTTGCTTCAATTTTTATCACTAGGCATCTGTAATTCACATTTTTCTCTTAATTTCAATGACTAAATATAAATTATTTCAATCACTATGGTGTCCTGCTTTCTAAAACAATTTTAGCATCAGTTTTGTTAGATTACTGTTTTTGATTCTCATTTTAATCTATGTCTTCATATGTTTTAACATATCAGTTTGGTGTCATGGGTCTGACAACATTCCTGTCTGAAATTCTGGAGACTGATGCTACAGTCTGTGCCTTTGCTAATTTTCACCCATGAAGGGAGTATCGTTTCCCTGTTTTGACTGAGTCCTTCTAATTTTAAAGCTTTGGTTGGCAGAGTTCTTTCAAGGTTGCTTTCTGTCACTAGAAGCATAATGAAGCCACAGATTGTTCCCATGAATTCATAACTTGACAATATGAATGGGGGCTCAACTTCACATGTGGGTCAGCTGAAATCTGCAGATGTTTCAGTGGACTCTGATCCCTTTCATTTAATGCTAATATCAGACAGAGATTCTTTCTTGGTCAAGTCCTTCCAAAAGGACTGTGAAAGGCATGAATCAGGAAACCTCTTTAATGCTACATGGTGGTTTCAATCACACACACGTTATGGTGAGGACCCTCCCCTCCACACACACTTTCTGCTGTCTTTTATCCCACTACCTTATCAAAATAGAAGCACGACTCAACAGGGTTCAGTGGGTGCTTTCTGAGTAAAAAAAAAAAAAAAATCAGCATTTGTAGGTACCCAATTTTGACTTCCTGATTTTCTTTCACTGTTGGCCTTTTAAGGTAGATAAAAGAGCAGGACATAGTTTCTCAAACTAGCTTAGCAGTTACAGACAAATCTTGCTGTCATGCAACTGTATATATTGTATAATTGCTATTGTATACAATCTTGAAATTGTATTATTTCACATAGTATCAACTTCAGACAAGGGTGCACTAAGATCATGAAAAGGAAAGCAAAAGGAAGCCACTTCCTTTTTTTCAAATAATTAACAAAAACAAAATCATTGTGCCAATCACAAAATACCAACATCTCCTCCTAGGTGAAATGAGTGACGGATAATTCCTTTCCAATTGCCTAAGCTCACAGCCACCATCCACTAAACAAAATAATTTAACAACTCAATTATGAAGTCCTTGCCTTTTCATTGCATTCAATCTCTAGACTGCTTTTTAAATCACCAATCAAAGCCAAATCCTATAATGGCTTACTACATACCATTCTCCATCCCATGCAGTGGGGTTGTCCTTTAATCTAAAATCAATAAACTCCAATTCATTTGTGTTAGAGACTTGCTCATGGTCAATTCTTCTGCTAAAGGGTACTGACAAATTCTAAGTATTATGTTTCTTCATTATCCTTACTATTAAATATAATGAGTACATTATATTTTACATTGCTTGAAATAGTAGCAGAGTTCAGAGTATGTTAAATGCTTTATGGCAACCATTTCCCCTACATTATACTTTGTCTATAAAAATCAGGTTAAAAAAAATCAAAACATCAGATATTGATAACTATCTATGTTATGCTAGGATATGAAGTGACTCCTTAAACTATTTATATCTTTAGGGATTGTTCCTCTAGTAGTAGTACTATTTTAGAACATTCTGGAAAATAAATTATGGGACTGAACTGGAGGAAATGTCACTGCTGTTATTGGTAGTATATCACCTCATCTATCCCTCTTCCCATCTGTTCCTTATCCTCCTTTAACTCCTTTCTCCTCCTCTTCCTATGCCACTGCCTCCTTCTTTTCTCTTATTTGTAATGATCTGAACAGTCTTCCTCTTGTACACATACTGCTGCCATGATACTCTGGTCTGGAACTGGAGCCAACGTTCCTTTGAAATTCCTAAGCAAAATAGATCTTCCCTTTTTAGAAACTGTGATAACTTGTTTTTAGTAAGTAGAAATAAATTAGTGTACTTAATATGCAATACAATTCCCAATTCCTTCTTCCAAGAGTCAATCGTGAGTCACTCCTTTAAAAAAAAAAAAAAAAAAACAACAACAAATGATTTAATATATTATAATTCTCAACGTAGAGGATGGCAATATAAATAAGGGGGGTATGTATTTAAAGCACCAAATTTACTAGGAACAAATGTATAGACTTGTCACAGACTTTTGAATTTATACCTTTAAACACTCAGCCCAGTCACAAAGTCTCTATTCATGAATATCTTTCAAGCCCAATCCTTTATTTCTAGGTACACCATGACTGTAGGAAACTGACAAACATGTCTAAAGCAAAAGGACATATCTATCATCTATTCACTTCTTTATACCAGGAAAACACCCTCATCATGACATTGTGATCATCATTGATGATGATATTATGATATGTCTTTAACAGGTTTCCTTCTTCACTGACTCTTGCTGATTCTGTCCTGTCTGCTGGAAGCTGCCTCTAGCCACTCAGTTATCTTTCCAGTTATCTCCACCTTTAGTTTGTTCTGACTTCTCTCCATTGCAATCTATGCCCTGTGTGTGTTTTTTTTCCAACTCTACTAAAATTCAGGATTATTTCCCACCGATCACTGTTGGGGTAGCAGGTAAGTAGTCAGTTGGAAGAATGTTAAGTCATTGGAACTATATTTCCTGGCTGTCAACTATTGGGGCTCATGAGGCTGGGAAGGCAAGAATCTAGAGAAACAAACTACTTCGCTTCCAGAAACCAAATGACCACTGTTCCTGCGATTGTCAGCTTAAGTTAAATGGAAGATTTTCACATAATGGATTGTCTCTAGATAAAAATTTCTATTTCGGGGTGATATCTTCTCGTTAGTGTTTGATCATCAGCTCCCATTAACTATTTTCTATTTGTAAGTTGTCTCTTTGTCCTATTTATGCCCCAAGTGGACTATAGTATACATTTCTCTATTGTATTTTAGATCATCCAATTCAGTGTTTTACCTGGTCTCTGTGTCTAGAAGGGCCTTCTGGTTTTGCTTGTATCAGAGTAATAAATACAAAAGTAGATTTAGGGTCACTAAAATATAAACTTTACAGAGTAAGGTATAGAGTTTTAGAAGTTTCTGAATAGGGAGTAAGGAGAAGTGCCAAGAATTGTATTTAACACATAAACATTCAACAAACAGCTGTTGAATGAAGAAATGGAAAAAGTATCAAGAGTTTAAAGATCTCATATTCCAAGCCAGTACACGTCATGTAATATGTAGTCATTTAATAGAAATCTCAGAATAATTACTGGCATATGCCAATTAGTGTTTTAAATATGTCCAATGATAAAAACATTAATCACTCTTGTTGGATAATAGTGGTGGTAAAAACTGGCCATAGATCTCTAGTTCATTTCTGTACTCATTGTATAGAACATTTCAACTAGATAAAATACATAGAATATTATAACCAGATGTATATAAATATATATCCCCCACAAAAAAATCAAGGTATCATGGTGTCTTCTAGAATAATAACATAGGGCTCATTTTTATTTTTATGAATTTGGCAATTCCATAAGAAATCCATAGTATTTAAATTTTTCTATATTTCACCATGCCACTTAATGAGGATGTCAAAGGACCCTGTGGTTAACCAGCCACACTGTAATTCTGATGAATGACAAGTGAGGAGAGTAAGGGCCAAGGCTGATTGAAAGTTAGAATTACCTAGGAACAAAGTTAGTGTGCTGATGTCATAACCAAGCCGCGAGAACTCCAACCTATATGATGAAACCCATACACAGCAGCTTTGGACAGAATTCACACCTAGTTGTGTTGCAGTAAACTGGTCCATCATTATAATGCTACCATTATAAAAATATATTTTCAAGACAAAACAAACAAACAAACAAACCAGACAACAATGAATACAACTAAGCCTTGAGTATCTTGCTTTCTTATTGTTCTTAGAATTACACTACATTCAGATAAACTTGCCCAGAATATCAGGAAGTTATCCTTTAGAGGACTTTCCACTCTGAAACATCCCTGCCATTGTAATTGCATAGCTGACAAGAGTGACGACCAAGTTTAGCATGTTCTTTGTAATTATATGTGTGTGACCTTGGCAATGGCAGCTAGTCTAATACCTAGATATTTAATAAAGTCACAGTGTATGTAATTACTACAAAGAGTAACATATGCTTACATTTATTTAAACACCTTATAAACAAAATTTCACATACATTAAAAAATAGTTCACAACCACTTTCAAATCCATGCTTTTCCCAAGATAAAAGTTTCATATGAATTGAAAAATTATTTTCTGTGTGTTTTCCTGAACACCCTTTCTTTTCTTTCTTTTTTCCTTTCCTTTCCTCTTTTCTTTCTTTTCTATTCTTTTTTCCTTTCCTTTCCTCTTTTTCTTTTTTCTTTTCTTCTCTTTTCTTTTTTCTTTCCTAGGATATAAATCTAAATTGGAAATGTAGATTTAAATGTATGTGTCTGTGTGTGTATGTGTATGTTTGTGTGTGTGTGTGTGTGTATGCTGCCTCCATGCAGCATTCAGTTATGTTGTTTTAAAACTTGACTAAAAGGTTCTTGGAATCTTGTTTGGGACTCACAGAACACGCTGCACACCTGTGCTGCTCTTCACTGTATCAGGATAAGAACTACTCAGAAATTCACACAGAGATCCTGCTGCAGCAAGCTCTGGATTCTCAGATCAAAGTATATATATATATATATATATATATATATATATATATATAGAGAGAGAGAGAGAGAGAGAGTCTGTAGAATCTGTGTGTTCCATGTGTGTGTATATTGTGTATATTTATATATTGTGTGTGTGCATGCATGTGTGTGTGTGTGTGTGTGTGTGTGTTTGTGTGTGTGCATGAGGCATGGAAGTAGAACAGAGATCATGAGAGTGGAGGGAAAGGTAAGGGGAGGGGTGCGGGAACCAGGAAGGTGATCGGATATATATGGCATGAAAGAAGAAGGGAGCATTCCACTGGGGGAGGAAGGAGGCTTGCAAAGAGAGAAGGTAACACGTGCAGGCTTGGAGGTTGTTAGTGACTAAAAACATTTTAAGAAAAGACATATGCACCAAAAACACATAAAAGAAACCTCACTCATAAACACTGGAGAGGTTCTCCTAAGGATCCTCCATGCAGCATTCAGTTATGTTGTTTTAAAACTTGACTAAAAGGTTCTCAGAATCTTGTTTGGGACTCACAGAACACGATGCACACCTGTGCTGCTCTTCACTGTATCAGAATAAGAACTACTCAGAAATTCACACAGAGATCCTGCTGCAGCAAGCTCTGGATTCTCAAATCAAAGTATACTGACGAAACCAGTAAAGAAAGGGAAATGCTTTTTTGGCTTGTGATGTTAGATCCACCAGAACCAAGATTTCAGAACAGATGCTTCCCATTCTAGAATGTGCTCACATCTTTATAACTGCTCTCAACTGTATTTATGAGGCCAATTCTATAGCTCTTGCAAGGATAGTATATTGTAACAGAAGGACATGGTAGAATAAACTACTTAAAAATCAAACAACAGAGAAGAGACAAAAGTCCCACAATCCCTTTTGAGAGCATGCCTCCAATGACATAACTAGATCCCCTTGGTCCTCACCTCTGAACGTTCCACCTCTCAGTGGTACTTTCTTGCCTTACAGAAAAGGCAAGTGTAGGAGAGACCCCATCCACATCACAACAGAAAATCTTAGCCATTTATGGCTTCAAGGGGCTTCAGAAAAAAATGCTCAACCCCCAATATTTATAGAACAGGAGGTATAAATTTGGAAATAAATTAAATATTGAGCAGAAAATATTCTTGACTTTAAAATACCAAAAAAACTCTTAACTATGCCACAAATACAGCTTATTTGTACTGGGGAAACCTAATTTAGTATATTACCTTCTGCTGCTTCAAAGATTAAAGCATTAGAAAAGTCTGTAATTTTTATGAACCAGTCAATATTTAAACAACTGTTTAGTTTAGATATGCATATTTTCTATTTACATAAGTCTATATGATTCTCAAAAGAGGAAAGTAATTGGAAATATTTGGGAACCTGCTACTGGTCTTTTTAGACGTGCAACCTCACACTACTCTCAGCCATTTACTTCATTCACTCCACTTTCATTTTAGCTCACGGATACATGTTAGTCTGTCCTGATACATGCTAGTGAGTACACAGGCATATGCTAGTGAGTACACAGGCATATGCTAGTGAGTACCCAGGTTATGCTAGTGAGTACTCAGGTTATGCTAGTGAGTACCCAGGTTATGCTAGTGAGTACCCAGGTTATGCTAGTGAGTACCACAGGCATATGCTAGTGAGTACCCAGGTTATGCTAGTGAGTACCCAGGTTATGATAGTGAGTACCCAGGCATATGATAGTGAGTACACAGGCATATGATAGTGAGTACACAGGCATATGATAGTGAGTACCCAGGCATATGATAGTGAGTACCCAGGTTATGCTAGTGAGTACCCAGGCATATGATAGTGAGTACACAGGCATATGATAGTGAGTACACAGGCATATGCTAGTGAGTACACAGGCATATGCTAGTGAGTACCCAGGTTATGCTAGTGAGTACCCAGGTTATGCTAGTGAGTACACAGGCATATGGTAGTGAGTACACAGGCATATGGTAGTGAGTACCCAGGTTATGCTAGTGAGTACCCAGGTTGTGTTAGTGAGTACCCAGGTTATGCTAGTGAGTACACAGGCATATGGTAGTGAGTACACAGGTACATGCTAGTCAGTACACAGGTGTGAGTTAGGTAGTACACGGGTACATGCTAGTGAGTACACTGGTGTATCGTAAATGTATATTAACTCTGTACTTTCTTAGTGACCTGTGTCTCTGAGAAATGAGTCTCATCTTTCTAATTAGTCATATCTCCATTTGTGAACATCTGGGGGGGAGAGGGTCCACATGCTGAAAACAGAGAATAAACTAATGTGTGATTTGGGGACACCCAAAGGTGCAGGGTTGAGAGAAGAGAAAGAAGGTGGGGATGGGAATATCTTGTTGCATTGTGTGCAAATCCAAGAATCAGCAGGTGATGATTAACAATGCAAATGTTCTGCTCATTTTTGTTTTTACCACATGGACAAGGTCAATATCTAGTTTTGAAAATGCTCGCTTGTCTTGCATATAGTGTATACTATTACAAAAAGCAGAAATAACAGTATATTAGATGGCAGGCAAGGAGGAAGGAATGAGGAGAAACCAAGAGAACAATGGGGCAAAAGATCAGACAAAATGAAATGGGATCCAATTTCAACTCTGATTTCTGTTGTAGATTATAAAGGCACTGCCATTACTTCAAATTTTTGTATGCTGTATCAAAGAAAAAATTGCCGCCTTAATAATGATGCATGCAGTCGAGCTACTTTAAGGATGACTCACTAATACCATGGTAACAAATGGACTTAATGGAAAGCACTAAAGATACAGGGAATATGAAGTTGTAAGATGTGCATGCTCAGAATGTCTGCCTGGTGAAAGCAGAGATACATGAAATGGCCAAGCCAGGTGGGAGGAGCTAAGCGTGTGTGTAGGCAACAGTTGAGGCGGCGCTGAGGTGGGATGCGCTGAGGTGGGATGCTGCAGCCTAATTGTTGACAGTGGACGCTCTGACCACACGCGTCATCATCTCTTTCCTATGTTAAATATTGCGGCAAATAAAATGCCTTATAGATTAGTGAATAAGAGGAGGTTCACTAAAACAGAGGTAGTGAACGTCCGTAAGCAGCACCTAGAAACTTAATAGGGCAAGGAGAAATAACACAGTGTAGTAAAGGAAAAATTTAAAAAGCCAAAAACGTATAAGGTTGGCAAAATGAACAAAATAAAAAAGTGTCCTTGTTGGCATTTTTGTTGCTCTGAAAAAATGCTGCCCCAGACCAACTTCAGGGAGGAAAGGGTGTGTTTTATTTTACAGATTTTAGTCCATTGCTAAGAGAAGTCCAGGGAAGGGGTAAAAACAGAAATTGCCAGGAAGGAACTGAAATAGAGACAGCACAAGAAATAACCTGAATGGCTGTTTCTCTTTGGCTTGCTCAGGTTTATCTTTAATATTCTATCTATCTATCTATCTATCTATATCTATCTATCTATCTATCTATCTATCTATCTATGTGTACATCCATGTGTGTGTGTGTGTTAACACACATATATCTTTTTAAAAATATGTAAATATAACATGCTTAGTATGTACATATTAATATGCGTAAATTCTTAAAACTGACGATTAGGTATTAAATAACCAATTGGTGTGGTTTTCTTTGATAAAGACTACTTTTCTCACTCCTGCCCTTTGTATTCCTTAATGACCTATAATTCTTTATCTAGAGTTGAAGTCTTGCCTAAGTCTAACTGCCCAGGGATAATACAGCCAATTATAGGGTTTGTCTTGTTATGTCAATTATCAATTTAAAAAAAGGCTGATAGGTTGACCATACTCCAGTGGATGGTCCCACACCCATAAATATATGAGCAGCAAAAATAGTACTTTTGGTTATGCAAATTTAAAAAAGGGAGCATATAAAATTAAGAAGGGAGGTTTAAATCTTGGAGAAAGTAGAGGTAATACTGTAGTAGAAATATGATCAAAATCTACTATATACACGAAATTTAAATAGAATTAATAAAAATATTATACTTAAAACTTGTTCTTTCTTCTAATGATTTCTATTAACCTAGGAATTACTTTAAAACTCTATGTATTCAATAAACAAACATTCAAAAATCTAATCATAAGTCTATTATTCCCGGTATACATGTGTACCACCATTTTCTGCCGCATAAGTCCTTCAGACTCCTCCGACCACTCATGCTTTCTAACCTTTTTTCACTCCTTGTCTACATTTTGACAAGAGTTGGATAAAACATGAGCGTGATAGGGAGTCTCTACCTTTGATTATGGTGACACTGCTCCCCATCTTAACAGAGAGATGTGGGAAATAATGAGACTATTAACACCCCCCCCCCAAAAAAAGAAAATAATCTGCTAAGGCTCACTAGTGTGCATGCATTTCTTTGCTTTGTTTAGTTGTCTAGCACCTGAGAATGCTGTTTTATGCTGCTTGACAGAGTCCAAGGTAAAGAAAACCTCTACCTGAATCTGGCTTGATGCTGTTTCACGTCAGAGCCTTACAGCGCCTTACAGCGCCTTACAGCGCCTTACAGCGCCTTACAGCGCCTTACAGCGCCTTACAGCGCCTTACAGCCCCTTACAGCGCCTTACAGCGCCTTACAGCGCCTTACAGCAATCTACTCTTCCAAACACTGTGTTTCCAGCCAATGTGAGGCTGGCTTAAGGAATAAGTATACTCGAAATAATATAACATTTTGCACAAATACATGTATGTTTGCAGGTGTGCGTGTGTGTTTATGTGGAGGCCAATGAAAGCTGTCTTCCCTATTACTCTCCATCTTATTTTTGAGGCAAGGTTTTTCACTGAATATGGAGCTCACTCACTTGGGCAGCCAGCAAGTCACAGGAATTGTCTTGTCACCTTCTTTCCAGCTCTGGGATTGCAAAGTGCATGGTACCACACCTAACATTTTACATGAGCCACGGAATTTAACTCAGCTCCTCGTGTTTGAATGGATAGCCATTTACCAACTGAGGCAAATCTCGACCTTTAATATGTCCTTCTTATGATGTTGCTCAGATTATACAATTGAATTTCTTTTAGAATTGTCATATCTATAATTGTATTGTACCTTTCCCTATACCAATCAACTTAAAATGTTATCACAAGCTGTGTTTCTGGAAACAATCAACTCCATTTGCAAACAACGTACATCTATGGAAAAGATTGTTATGATAAGTAGTATGAGAATTCGTATTTGGGCTTCATTTCTTTGACATATACTCTTCAGCTCAGAGAAACTTTCAGAATTTAAATCTAATTTAAATTTATAAACTTATTTCTGGTGAAAAGATCATATCAAGCCCCATAAGTAGATACTCAACCAGGCTACTAAGAACATGTTATGTATGTAGCCACAGAAATGCTGTGCTTGAAACATCTGATGAGAACTTATTTCTTGATGGAGCTATGAGTAACTGAGTGAGATTTAGAGATGATACATAATAAAGATATATCCACATAGAATGTTCTCTTTACTCAACAAATACCTGTAGCTATTCCATCAAATAAAGATGTAGTAGTAAAATTTTATTCACGTTTTTATTTAATGCAATTAAGCATAGCATGACATTAAATATTTACTCATAGGACTTTTTGTACAAAAATATTAAAGTGAACATAGTATCTGATTTTTCAAATTCCTCAGTCTAGAGAGCAAAGTTTAAGGTTTAAGTCCAGTGCCATATACATATTTATGGTTTGATTTAGGTCAGTGAATGGCTCAGACAAGTGTCAGAGTGCACTTGGAAGACATGGGGTTTTGGGTAGCTATGGGCTTTCCATCCATGCCCAGGTTTCCCAAGATAATAACTGGAAGACTGAATTATATATGAATAAATGCTTAGGTCTTAGCCTGTTCCCCAATTCAGTTACCTCTTTGTTCTATTATATGACTGTAACATGCTTGTTTACCTCTCCTAAGAGTTCATGTGACCATCTTCCTCAGAGTTCCAGGGCAAAACTCCCTTAATGCCTGTCTCTATGTCAGAATCCCCTGCCTCTATCGGAACTTCTATTTCCCTATTTCCTGCTTAAGCTCATAGACCAACAGCCCTTTGTTAACACATAAAGCTTTCATACGAGATTCACTGTACAGTTTTTTTTTTATCTGTGTAATAATTTTACTCTCTAATTATAATTAACCTATTTGTGCTCCACATTCTTCAAATTTCAAATGCTATGCATACAATAATAATAAGCAGGTACTCAGCATTTTATCAAGAGATACGGGTTGATCAATTCATTCTTCTGAGCTGTGCCAGAGACCACTTTATTATAACAATTAACTTTTCTTTTTCTCCCTATGAGTACTTGAAATATTTTGCTTTGTACTTAACTTTCATCCAGCCAGAGGTGTTGCTCAGACTTCAGAGTTAGAGAGCCATGACTTTTTCTTAAGTTCTAGACACCTGGATATAAGCAAAGATACTATGTTCAACTGATCTATCATATCCTTGCAACAATGTGTTTGCTCCCTACTTCCTCTGAAATCAGCTCCTTCTGGTCAAGAATTTGGACCTGCAGTTCATGTGATCAAGTATAATATCTTAAAAGTAGCTAGGATCACAAAATAGGTGAAACTTTATGCAACTTTATGTTCTCACGATTAACTTCCCATTTCCTTGTAAAAAAAATCTATAGACTATAAACCATTCCAGCCTGTCATTTACTTCATGCAGCCACTATACATATTCCATTCAATACGAGATATGTATATGTATGTATATAAAATATTACCTGTATATAACACAGGGATTAAAATAGTTTTCCCTCTTCTTTTTATACCCTTAATAGAACACACACAACACTTATTGAATAGTCCATGTTTGTTTATAATCAACTTGATTGGAAGCTCTCAGTGGAAAAGAAGAACATTCACATGACAAGCAGACCAGGCTTAATTCTTGACATTGTTCACAGAAGAATTCTGTATAAAACTATGTGATTAAGTTAAACTCTTAGCAGCTGCTGTGAAAATCTCTAGGGAATAGGGTAGTCAAAGGCTAGCTTCTATAGTTGTTACACCCTGCTGACTGAATGGTCTTTAATTTGAACCCCAAATGACAATCACACCTATGAAAAAGCAAGTTTTTTGATGATCTCTTTTTCAGGAGCATAATTTTAAGAAAGGCATACACAGAAACATGGGCTAGGAGACATGTTCTCTGTAAAAAGGGCTTATTCATGTCGTTTCTGGTCTCATAGACAACATGCATTTGTTCTGAAGAATTAAACCCTGGGACTAAGACTAAATAGGAGACGCTCAAGTACCAAAAAGAAAGGGACTGCACACAAATACCTATTACAGAAATTAGTAATCAAAACAACTTAACTGTGTCTGAGACTGAACAAGGCGAAAAGGTAATGATGACCAACATTTGCATCTTCAAAAGGATTTGGTGCTAAATTTACTTAGTCTTTGCTCTCTACTTTTGTTGTTTCTGAGATGGAGGTCATACAGTCCATGTTAGACTTAACCTTGTTAGGTAGCTGAGGAATTTCTAATTCCCTGTATTCTATTCACTAGTGATGACACAATCATACCTACTTTATGTAAGGTGTTGGGTAGACCCTAGGGCCATGCTTACCAAACACTGTGCCAACTGATCTACATAACCTATTCTCATTGACTCTTATGCTTAGGCACAACATTTCCTTTTTTTTTTTTTTTTTCCCAAAATAGTCAGTTCTCCCCACCCCCAGGATTAGTAACTTTTGTTCTCAGCACTATTTCTGTTTCTTTTACTTCCACTTTATGAATATGCCCTGAGCCTGTTCACACCTCCAACCTTCACAGAAAAAAAAAAAAACATACTTAACTGTTTCGTCTGTTTTAAAAATGGATCAAGTCCATTTTTTCATTTTATCATTTAATACTCTTTTCCTAAAAAGAAAACTCTCTGCATCTCTCTCTCTCTCTGTCTCTCTGTCTTTTTCTTTTTTTCTCATCTCTCTTATCTCTGCCCCCCTCTGTGTTTGTGTGTGTGTGTGTGTGTGTGTGTGTGTGTGTGTGTGTATGTGTGCCTATGTGTGTGTGTCTTAAACCAAAAGCCCCAAATTAAGACAAATAAACAGTCCTCCTAAGACAGGAATACCAAATCAAACTAAATAATACAAAACCACTCATAAAACATAAAATGCATTTTCTGTTGTCTAACTATGACCTGCCTTGGAATGTGGTTGATATACTTGGTTTCATTTCATTGGAGACAGCTGATTTTTCCCAGCATGTATCAGTTGCAAATAGGGTCTTTGATCAGAGTAGGAATTTTCTTTTACTTTCCATCTCTGTGTTGGTAAGTAGCTTGGTTTGAATTTGCACAATTTTTGTGCATGCTGTTACAGTCTCTGTGGATTCACATATGTATTAGTGCATCAGTCCTGTTGCTCTGAAAGATGCTGTTTTCTTAGATTCATCACATATTATCTCTCTTCTTACAGTCTTTCTACTTCTTCTACATAGACTCTAGAGCCTTGAGGGGAGGAAACTGGACAGACATCCAATTTATTACAAGTGCTAAAAAATGTCTTACTACAGATTGGTGTTAGCTGTCATCAATTACTAGAAAGAGAATGTCCAATGAGAGCTGAGCGATGTACTGATCTAGGGGTATGGAAATATGTCATTAGGAGCAGTTTTATGACTGTATTCCTTTAGTATCTCATCCTAATCTTATTTGCCTCTAGGCATCTTTTACAAACACATTTATGACTTTGCCCTCCAAAACATCCTTTCATGCTCTCTTTGGAGTTGAGGTATTTATAGACTCTGCCTGCTCTTCTAACCCTATCTAGCATATTCTTCTCCTTTCCTTTCTATCCCTTGTCACAGTAGGTTTCTTCTGGTCTCTTAGCTGTCTTAGATTTCATATCCATTCTATTTTCCTGGCATAGACGTCTTATTCACTTCCTTCTTTTGGTTTCTCTGGAAATCCTCTTGATTCAGTTTAAATGCCACTTGTTTGGAGAATTTTCATAAAGTTCCACAAACCAAGTAAGGTCTGCTCCTGCAATAAGAGTAATAATTCACAATTCTTCGTAAAAGCAAAACAAAAAATTGCAAGAATTCAAGAGAATAATGACCCATTGGTTGCAAGATAAAGGGAAAGAAAGAACACATTTTATCTTATTTATCACTAGATATCTACCGCATTACCATGTACCTGATAGATCAACAACTTTCTTTTCTCTTTTTTAAAATAGCAAAGATGGAGTATAATCTTATGCAACTAAATATAACTGTGAAGAACCTACTCATCCCTGCTTATAACTACTGTCTTTCTATGCTGCCAATATTTTATAATACATATCATTGTATGTTTAATTTTCCTCAGCTGAAAACAAAACAAATTGGCTTCATTCCAATAGACATCAAATTAAGATGAAAGGTACATGTTTTTTGGTACATCTAAATTATTTTGTATTTATCTTAATTATGTTAATCTTATGCAATCAACATTTATATTCACAAGTTATTCATAATACTTCCATTTCTCTGCTCTTTATTCATTTTCATAAAGTGGGAGAAATGTAATAAAATATTCAAGCAATTAAACAGGTATTGATGTGTAAAGAAAGAAGCCTGTTATGCTTAAATTGTGGCTGAGATGAAGTATCAAAGTAGAGCAGTTAAGAAATATTTGTCAACCTAGGCATGAGAATTGAATTAAGTGTGTGTAAATCAATGTGATATTTGCCTTTACATGCATTGTATGTCTGCTGATGAGTCATGCCTTATCAGAATGTCAAGCATTCTTGATGGGGAAGCTAATATGCTAAGGATCATTTATTGATATTTAAAATTTGTGCAGGTAGGAATAATTTAAATTCAATATAGAAAAAAGTCACATATAATAAATGAAAACATTTAGAGAATTAAGATTTTGCATGTGGGCCATGTATAATGTCATAAACTAACGTTTGCTGACTTTAAATTACTTTTTCCCTTTTATTTTCTATAGCTTTGTATCTCACACAGAGAGTGTACTACTTTATTGCTAAGTCTTCCCACAGCTACAGCATGAGAAAGGTTCATATAGCAAGGGAACTATGCATAACCTTCTCTCTGATTTGCAAGTTTCCATATAGTTATAGTATCCTTCACCATTGGAAAAGCATTTCATTATATCTAGTTGACCAGAAATGGAGCCTACATTCACTCTTGGCAATGGAATTGCCATGACGTTTTTATAGGGATTAGGGAGCTCTGACCTCCCAGGAGACAGAAAATGAGCTTTGAATTAGAGTCAGTTCTGCAGTAAACAGTATCTACCATAGGAACCTGAAATTCATAATTATATCAGATTCCTCTGACAAACAAAAGGAAAACAAACAAGCGAGCATGATTAGTCCACTGACGTGCTTCTGTACAGTCTAACTTAAAGGAGCATCAGAGGAAAACAGAAGTATCTCTAAAAGCAGCTACATTAAAAGAAGGCCATACAAACTGTTAGAAGCTTGATTTCATCTTTGAAAATATAAATATAAATAACTGGGCAGTTGTTCAGATTCAAATGTTACTTCACTTAATCCAAATGTTCTCTAAAACATTTCTCTCAGGGCTTCAGAAAACAGATTCTAGTTAGCAAATATTTTTTAAAATTAAACTCCATTGTATTTATTTATTTATTAGTTTCTTGTTTTATAGTCATGTTAAAATTAAAGGTAGATCAAAGATAAGTCCAATGACAAAAACTCAACTCTAATCATATGTCCCTTTGATTTGTGTCCTAGAGATTCTGGCTCTGAACCAACTACCCAGGTACTAGTTTACTTTTAACTCAAACCAGATGGACTAGGGTTCTCCAGGTTGGGAATAGAGGATCTAGTTTGAGTATCCTCCAAAACACAGCAGATGGTGAAAATATTTTAGGCTATTTTCAACTGATGCTACTCAAACCACATGTCTATCAACTGTGTCTCATGGCTTTTGTAAATATGATTTTCCTTCTAAACCAAGTGACAATGACGGAGCTTAGCAGGGTTCTTCTGAGATGTCATTATTAACAATGACACACTGAGGATTTATATTCAAAGCTCATAGATAAACTGTGAGAGAGGAAGCTGTGGATCTCCCAAGATAAATAGACAGATACTGATAAGTTATGTTATGCTACATTTTCTGTTTTCTATTATAAGAGAAAATGATTTCTTCCTCCTATTTTGAAGGATAAAGAAAACATAAATTTTGAGCCCCCTCCCCAAACAACGAACAATGCTAGATATACTATAGGTATCACATAAGTTGTAATTTTTATTCAAACTTTTCTGTTTTCAAGATAAAATATAGTATTGAATAGATGTTATGTGGGGAGACACTACACATTTCATTTTTTTCTTTTTTTCCTTTTATATTAGATATTTTATTTATTTACAATACAGATGTCATCCCCTTTCCCAATTTCCCCTCCTTAGAATCTCTCTATCCCATTCCCCTCCTCCTTTTTGCTTTTATACCATTTTAATTGCATGCAAGTATTAAGGTCAGTTCTAGGTTGAGGGACTAGCAATATAATAGACACAAATAGTCAAAGAAAAAGCAAGACAATAAACACAAATAGTCAAAGAGCAAGCATGGACATAATTTTTTTTCTGCTCTACTCTGGGGAAGTTACCCCCTTCTCTCTCTCCTGAAATTTTATTAGAAGGTTAGGTCCCAATTGCTGCATCACATTTTGCTTCTTACATTATTGTCCTACAGTCTGAGGGTTGGCATATGGCCTAAGGTAAGCTAAGACCCTTTATCTTGAGTCCTTCATGGTGAGTGATGAAATACTGAAATGCCAGATGAATTGAGTTAATATTCTACTGGAGAAGAGGTGATTTTTTTTCCCTGGCTAAGACTATTTCTAATCAAGATGATTCTGTCCTAATGTCTTTACTATAGTTCCTATTCCCTAACTCATCTAATTCTTGTTTTGAATTAGTTCCAAGATAGTTCTTATTATTCTCTATATAACTTCTCCTACATAAAACTAGAATTGGTTGTCTTATTTGTAATAAAATTTTATTTTATATAAAGGAAAAATTAGGCAAAGGTAGCTAAATGGTTATTTTCAACCCATACCACACCCAGACACACACACATGATATGTGTGTGTGTGTGTGTGTGTGTGTGTGTGTGTGAATATTAGAATACATTTCTAAATTTGGAATTGTTAGAGCAGAAAGTGAAAGCAGCTAGGAAGCTTTGAATCCCACAGGGATTTGCCACACCCCAAGAAGACTGTACGTTTTACCTGCCTACTAGCAGCTCTCCACTTTTCTAAGATATCTTTGTTAAATCACAATAAAATGTAACAGAGAGGAGAATTTAAATCTGTTCAAACTTCACTTGTCTAGGTGTAACATTCAGAAATCATTCAACATTTAGTTTAAAGAGTTAACTAGGACCCAGACATGCCTATACAATTTAGAAGTTCTACATAAAAATCTCGGTAGAACTGAACACAAATCAATTGTGTAGGCAATTTTGGTGAGTGGAGACTAGCAGGTTCTTAAGTGATTTCGAAGGACATGAAGGAAAGAATCAAATAATATTCTACCTAGCTTTTATTACAACTGAGTCTCTTGGCCAACTGTCCCATTTATTTGAAACCAAAGAAAGAAAGGGTTTTCTACCTCACATTTCACATTTCCATAAAAGATATAGTTAAACTTTATAGAAAACTTGGTCTGCCTTGCAAGAGGCTGAGGCTTACAGTCTATTCTCAGCTTACAATGTTTACTTTTTTTAGACTGTTAGATATAAGTAACAAAACATTCTTCTAAAGGGCCTTTATTTGAAGTCACAGGACAGTAGGTGCCTTGTACCCAATCGAGGAGGCCAGTGAGCTAGGCTTGTGCTCAAACACCAGTCTTTGTAATTAGAAAATGATGACAGCCAAATTTTATAACTTAGCTATTCTATCCTAATGAAATATGTCCATAACTATTTTAAAGTTATCTTTATAATAAACTGAATAGTATATAAGCTCAAGTGGCTATGGAAATTTGTGTGTGTGTGTGTGTGTGTGTGTGTGTGCATGAGTGTGCATTCTGTAATATGAATAAATCCAAGGGTCTTAAGTGGCCCAAAGTCATTCAAGTGTTAAATTCAAAGTTTCACTGTTCAAGCAGAGAAAAAGTAATTAAAATACTCTAATTCTTTGCTCAATCTCCCAGAAGATAAATTCATTTTAATGCACAACAATTAATATGAGAATTCCTTTCTTTCCAATTCTTACGTTCTTAACATAGCAGCCATTTTCCAACTCTTTTCTCTCAACACCACCTGTCCCAGTTTAGACCTCTTTCTCTCTTTTCCTCTTTCTCTCTTTTATCTCTCATGTTTGTAGCATATTCCTTTAGAATTCCTAACATTTTGAGTGTAAGGTTAAAATATTTGATTCCAGAATATGTGGACATGTTCAACCAATAAATGGTCCAAATTGAGGTCCATGCCAGGAGAGAGCCCATGCTTGACATCCACTAAAGTTGAAACCAGAGGCTTGGTAGACCAGAAACCTACAATTGAACTAAAAACAACCTTAAAAAGACAATGAAATAATTGCTAATGATATTCTACTTTACTCAGAGATATGAGCCTAGCATAGTCGTCATCAGAGGGCCATCAACTAGCAACTGGTAAAAACATATGTGGATGACCCACAGCCAAACATTAGGTGTAACTTGGGGAATCCTGTGAAAGAGGAGGAGGAAGGATTATAGGAGCCAGAGGAGTCAAGGATACCACAAGTGAATGGCCCACAGAATCAACCAAGCAGGACATAAAGGGCCACACAGAGATTGAACCAGCCATCAGAGAACTTGTATGAGTCTGACTGAGGTCTCTGCATATATCTTACACTTATGTAGCTTGATCTTCTTGTGGGAATCCTAACAGAGGGAGCAAGGACTGTTTCTGACTCTTTTGCCTGCTTTTGGGACCCTTTACCTCTTATAGGGTTGCCTTGTCCAGCCTTAATGTGAGGGGAAGTGCCTATTTTTCTTGCAATTTAATATGCCACGTGTGATTGCTATGCCTGAGGAACCTGTCCTTTGCTGAAGGGAAATGGAAAAGTAATTGATTGGGCATGGAGGGAGGGAGTGGGAGGAGAGGAGGGAGGGGGAACTGCAGTGAGGATGTAATATATGAGAGAAGAATAAATAAATAAGGAAGAATCTGATTTTCACAAGTAAGGTGAACAGTAAGCTAGACGAACACAGAGATGTTGTGACAATTCATATATTAATTGGTTTAATTCCAATTACACATTAGTATTTTCTTGACATAGTTATATACAACTTATGACAAAACAATTTCACAAAGAGTATTCTTTGTCAACATTAAAAATTTCTAGTCTAAGTACTACATGCATATTTTCTAAAGAAGAAGAGATCTCATAAATATCAGTGTAGAAAGTAAAGAACTTTGGTTAGCTTTCCCAAAGATGTTAAAGTGGTTCCTGTATTATTTGCTGTAGATTTATTTGAACCTTAAGTTGCTACAGCCATACTGACTTTTTCTTGCCCTTTAATTGAAGAGAAAACGTATCTTGGAAAGAAAAAGAAAAAGCATGGCTAAAGTACTAGCTATGAAAATAGAAGTGTGATTGTCGATGAAATTGTCAAAGATGCTAAAGCAATGGAGCAGGTGTAGTTTTCCCAGTGGCCCAAAACACAGTGTGCCCGAAGGTCTCCACGACAGTTTGATTTGTCTCATTTGTAAAGCCACTGCAACACCTTACAAAGAACACACTATGCATGTAGGTTAAAAGGTGCAGATCTCTAGGTAAAACAAATCCCATGATACTTTCTTGGTACCTGAGGATTCTTGCTCATGAATATTTGGGAACTTTTGTAATTACATGCTGAGAGAAGATGAGGGATATCAGCACCAGGGAATTGGAGGTGTAGCTCATCTTTCTCATCATTCTGCGGTTCAGTGTTAGCTATGGAATGGGATCCCAGACATTCTTGTTTCCCTCACTATCACTATTGAGACTGTTGACTGCTGCCAAACACTGCTCCCAAACTACACAGCTACCCTTCCTTCACGTTTACTTGCTCTATATGATGCATCTGCTTAGATGCATACGCTGATGTGAATATTCCAAATTCATAGTGATAGCATAAAATAGACCCAGCATTAATGAAATCCGTGTTTTGACAGTTCAAAATGTATAATCGATGACAAAATGTTTCTCCAGGGAGCAATAAAGCTAAACACAGTTAAAGTATTCTGGGCAGCTCACTTTGTCTTTGAACAAGGGTCAATAAATTATGTATATTTTGTGAATCCAATTGCTGGCATCAGTAGCTGCTTAATAACCAAGTAAAATAAGTAATTACTTAGTCCTACTCAGATCCATAAGCATATCTACTGTGAGTATCTATATAACGTGTAGAAGAAAATTTTATGAACGCTTTATTTTTATTTTCAATTCAATCTAAATACTGCATGATCAAACTGTAAAAATACATCTCTTTTGCATTCAATATGCCTTAGGACATAAAAAAGTAAAGATCTATCTTCAAACATTTTGAATTACCTTTTATTTATTTTGTATTCATATTGATATGCACGTGCCGCTGCCAGAGAACGACTTGTGGAACACTTCAGGAATCTAGATCAGGAGCAAGTTCCTCTACCTACTGAGCCGTCTCCCATTTCCTGTCTGTATAAAGATTTTCTATTTTATGAGGAAATTGAATTATATGTAGTGGAAAGCATAGCTATAACTTGAATCTAGGATAAAAGCATTATTAATCATCTCACACTGTTCCTTTACTCAGCATTTCATCAAATCTTTGATTTGTCTCCTAAGTTCCTGGCATCTGTTAACATCTTTCTACATCTTCTATCGCAACCCAAGTGGTATCATTTCTTGTTGGCTGTCTGTAATTTTCATAAAAGGCTCACAGTTGATGATAATCCACTGGTCACAGCAGTCAAGGAAATTTCCAAAATCCTATCTCCTACCCATCCTCACTTGAGACATAGTACTCCATGTGACTTCTTTATGCTGACTCAATATACAATAAGCTTTTCAACTGAACATTCCAATATGGCCACTGAGTACTCTGTATCTTGTACTGCCTCCCTTTGACATTCCCAGAAGGGCCTTAGGTTGCCTTCCTACATGAATTTCCATCTAGTCTCAGGAAGAAGATACTGGCTTCATTCCTTCCCAATGCTGTTGTATATGATTAAATTCTGTTTACCTTCCTGTATTCAGATCAAAGGACAGCACTGAAGAGAAGAATCCAGGACAGGCTGTACTAGATCACATTCTAAGGAACTCCTCTGACAGAGCCTTTATTTTTCACTCAACCACTAATATGGATGACATCCTTTACTTCTACCAAAATGCATTCTCTGTGAAGCATGGACAACATCTGAATTCCCCTGGCCTCACACAATAACCAATGTATTCGTAGTATATGACAGTTGCTCAGACATTTTGCTGCATAAACAAAAAGTAAATTTAAGGAAGTAGGTGTTTGATGTAAAGGTAGGCTCAGTTCTAAAACTAGAATTCTTGATAGTCAATGTTAACTAGAAGCCATAAAGTGGGGAATATGGTGGAGGGGCTGCTAGGAGGCTGACGGAGAAGAGTGGAACGGAGTGAGAGGAAGGAGAGTATACTAAATACAATAATATGTACATGAAACTATCAAAGAAGAAAATTAATCATTAAAACATTCGTCTTCTCTACAAACCTCAGAAAATGTATTACCTAACAGCATCATAACCTATCAGAGTTCTTCAGGTCCTACTTTCCCTCCTGACATTCCTTCATCCTCCAAGAGGAACATCTCACAGCAATTCTTTTTCCATTTGGGACACTATTGGTTTATGAAAGGAAAATTGAAAACTTTGAGTTAGACATTTCATAAAGATGTTCAAAGTACTGGAACAAATGAAATTCGATATATCATACTATCCTAGCTAAAGGTGTCAGATGAATGTGGATATGAGCCATTCCTAAGACATTGAACATACTGAGAGCTATTGCTTCCCCTACTGAAACCATCTTCCTTTTTTCAACATATACATTGTTTTTTTCTGACAGTAGGTGAAGTTGTCTCTATAAATTCACTGTTATAACTGATGGAATCCAACCTCAGACAAGAAAAAAATAATTGAATGGTGACCATATGATACTCATTGTATTTTACCAAAGCTGTCAAAGTTCCTTCATTCTTCATGGGCTTTTTCATATCCAAAATACCTTAACATTTAAGGGTGTACAGATTTTATTTAAATTTTATAAGAGCTTCCTGTGGTATTATTCACCTTGATAAAGTATGCAATCAGACTGTTTTTTGGAAATGTAAAAATTCTTATGAATACCACCGATTACAAGCTGATTTTCATTAGCTCAGCTAAACATTAGCAGTCAAATCTTCATCCACTTTATCTTCTACTCCAAACAAACATTACTTTTTGTCATTATGTGCCTGCCTGTTATAGACATTTTTTTTTGTTTCTTATTTTCGAGACAGGGTTTCTCTGTGTAGCCCTGGCTGTCCTGGAACTCACTCTGTAGACCAGTCTGGCCTTGAACTCAGAAATCTGCCTGCCTCTGACTCCCAAGTGCTGGGATTAAAGGCATGCGCCACCACTGCCCAGCCTTATAGACATTTCTTATAAATGAAATTATACAAGTGGTATTTTGTGTCACAATCTTTGCATCTAGCATGTTTTCAAGGTGCATCCAAGTAATAAAATATGTCAGCATCACACTGCTCTTCATGGTTGGATTATACATATATTTAATTACATTTATTACTAGACATGCACTTGAGTTGTTCCTGCCTGGGGTTATGATTAATAATAAAACTATGAACTCTTTTGTACACAATTTTTTGCATGGACATACATTTTACTTCTCTTGGGTACACACCTTAAATTGCAATTACTTGATGAGGCTGTAATGTAAACCTGAACTTTTAAGGACCTGTTCCAATTATCTTCCACAAAGGCATATCACTTTGTAATACTGTGAGTAGTAGGTGTGGACTTATTTCCTCACATACTTACCCATACTCGCTCTTGTTCATTCTTAAAGATAATACCAACCCTGGATATTGGGTACTGTCACTTTTTTATTTTGGTTTGATTTTTTGATATTTAACAATGGTGATCCCTGATACACTTGTTTACTGAGTAACTCTACATCTTAGAAGAAATGTCAAACCAAATGTCTGTTCATCTGCTAGTATGTTTTCATTTTGAGTTGTAAATTTGTATGTAAGAGTTATTGTAGTGAAGATATTTTTTCCCAAAAATTAACCCATTTCATCCAACTCTTCTAAACTATTGATATGTTACTCTTCACTTCCTTTAAGTCTTCCATGTAGCTGTGAGGTCTGTAACAATGTTTCACTTTTAACACACCCTCTCAATACTTTAAATGTCTCTTAGTTTCTTAACCTAGCTAAAGGGTTTTCAAATTTGCCCATCTTTTAAAAGACTCAACTTCAATATTCTCTATTTTGTTGTCTACTATAATTACATTTACTCTAATGCTTATTATTTTCTTTTTTATTGGATATTATATTTACATTTCAGATGTTATCCCGTTACCCCATTCCATGCCCCTCACCCAGGAACCCCCTATCCCATCCCCCATCCCTCTGCTTCTATGAGGATGTGCCCCCACTTACCCCCCCCCCACTACCACCTCCCCATCCATGAATTCCCCACATTCGGTGTCCAGCCTTCATGGGACCAAGGATCTCTTCTCCCACCTATGCCTGACAAGGCCATCTTCCCCTACATATACAGCTGGAGTCATGAGTTCCTCCCTGTGTGGTTTAGACCCTAGGGAGCTCTGGTTGGTTGGTATTGTTGCTCATGGGGCCACAAATCCTTCCAGCTCCTTCAGTCTTCTCTCTAACTCCTCCATTGGGAACCCCTTGATTAGATCAATGGTTAGCTGTGAGCATCCACCTCTGAATATGTCAGACTTGCTGACTCTAAGGAGACAGCTAATCAGCTCTTGTCACATGCACTTCCTGACATCCACATCAGTGTCTACCTTGGTGACGGCCGTGGAAGGATACCAGGTAGAAGGTCTCCAAAGGCCCCTACTTCAGTTCTGTCCCACACTTTGTCTCCATATTTGCTCCAATGAGTATTTTGTTACTCCTTCTAAGAAGGACCAAAGCTCCCACAATTGGTCTTTCCTTCTTCATGAGCTTCATGTGGTCTGTGAGTTGAATCTTGGCTATTTCAAGCTTTTGGGCTTATATCCACTTATCAGTGTGTGAATACCATATTTGTTCTTTTGTGGTTGGGTTGCCTCACTGAAGATGATATTTTCTAGTTCCATCCATTTACCTAAGAATTTTTTCGAATTCATTGTTTTTAATAGCTGAGTAATACTCCATTGTGTAAATGTACCACATTTTTTTGTATCCATTCCATCTGGGTTCTTTCCAGCTTCTGACTATTATAAATAAGGCTGCTATGAAGATAGTGGAGCATATGTCCTTGTTATATGTTGGAGCATCTGCATGGTATTGGTACAGAGACAGGCAGGAAGATCAATGGAATAGAATTGAAGATCCAGAAATGAACCAACACACCTATGGTCACTTGATCTTTGAAAAAGGAGCTAAAATAATCCACTGGGAAAAGGACAGCATTTTTAACAAATGGTGCTGGTTCAACTGGAGGTCAGCAGGTAGAAGAATGCAAATAGATCCATTCTTATCCCCTTGTACAAAGCTCAAGTCCAAGTGGATAAAGGACCTTCACATAAAACCAGATACACAGAAACTAATACAAGGGAAGGTGGGGAAAACCCTTGAATACTTAGGCACAGGGTAAATTTTCCTGAACAGAACACCAATGACTTATGCTCTAAGATCAAGAATTGACAAATGGGACCTCATAAAATTCCAAAGTATCTGTAAGGCAAAGGACACTGTCAATGGGACAAAATTTCAACCAACAGATTGGGAAAAGATCTTTACCAATCCTACATCCAATATATACAAAGAACTCAAGAAATTAGACTCCAGACAACCAAATAACCCTATTAAAAATGGGGTACAGAACTAAACAAAGAATTCTCAACTGAGGAAACCCGAATGGCCGAGAAGCACCTAAAGAAATGTTCAACATCCTTCCTTAGTCATCAGGGAAATGCAAATCAAAACAACCTGAGATTCACCTCACACCAGTCAGAATGGCTAAGATCAAAACTGAAAGTGATAATAGATGCTGGAGAGTATGTGGAGAAAGAGGAACACTCCTCCATTTTTGGTTGGATTGCAAGATGGTACAACCACTCTGGAAATAAGTCTGTCAGTTCCTCAGAAAATTGGACATAGCATTACCTGAGAACCCAGCTATACCATTCCTGGAATATACCCAATAGATGCTCCAACATATTATTTTCTTTCTTATGAGTGCCCAGAGTTTAAATTTTTATTGTGATTTTCATTTTCATAAGGAGAATAGCTGGTGCATGTTTTTAATTTGCTTTCCTTTTAAATGTTTATAACTATGTAGTTCAAGTATGACATTAGTTGCATGGCATACATTTCAACTCATAAATTTATTTTCATTCTACATAAAATATTGTCTACTTCTGTTCTGGTTTCTGTTTTGATTCATGTGCTATTTAATTTCTCACATGTGGTCTAATTAAGGAGTCACTTCAATGGGTGTGCACTAAGAAGGGCATTTTTAACATGGTTTTTAAAGCACATTTTCCTGTGACTGCCATAGTGTACTCAACTAGATATCAGGTCAAATATCTGATATTATCTCTTGTAATCATGAATTCAGTAAACATGTTCCTCCCCCACCCCAGGAGTACATATGGCTTGAGTTCTCGTGCTAATTGTGCTACCCAAAAACCTGTTGCAGTGTCTGGCACATAGGCTAAAGGAAGCCTACCTCCAGTTGGCTCTGATTTGGAAATAAAGTTTTCAGCAGCCAATAGCTGTGCAGGGAGACAGAGGTGGGAATTTTAGATTTCCTGGACAAGGAATGAATGGAAGAGTAAGGAGAGAATCATCATGACTGGGAATCAGAAAGATCAGACTTAAAGCCTGCTGACACAGAAGAATCTGCGAACGTGGCCCCAGGGCCTACTCCCTCAATTGAGTCTGGTATAGCATGGATAAAAATATAGATTTAGCAAGTATTAATTTAGGAATACTGGAGGGAGAGTATGCTAGCTCTATGGAGGTTAGAAGTGCCCAGTCATTGAACTAATTAGGCATATTAAAATAGAAAGTGTGTGTGTGTGTGTGTGTGTGTTTTATTCATAAATCCAGAGAGCTCTAGTGGGGGCTACAAGTGTGATAACCCACCCGGAGCTCAAAGCAGATTAACAATTCACCATTACAGAAATGTATCCTAAAATAACTATAAACAGTTCAATTGATCAACTCACAAAACAGTAATGTAGGATTTATTATTATAGATTGCGTTATCACATGTATACGATTACTCTATTGTTACACTTGTTTTCCTAGTGAACCTGTCAAATTCATGGCAGTGTGATGTAATGAGGGTTCTGGCTTCATTAGGCACCACGGATTTTCCAGGAAAACTACAACTATGTACATGTATCATATGCCTCTAAATATAAATATTTACTAATGCATTGAGACAGATTCAGGAGATAAGTACTAAAAAGAGAATTTAATTAATTCTTTGTTAAACATTAAGATTCATTCAAATGAATCACACACACCATGCTTATTCCTTAAAAACAACAACAACAACGACTACTACTACGACTACAAAATTTAAAGGAAAAAGGAAAAATTGGCCAGTCTAGGGGCTCATAGCCTAATGCAGGTGGAATGCACCAAGTATGAAGCCCGCTCGATCTATGTACTGTGATATAGTCCCGCCTGGACTACAGACTTAGACCTTGTCTAAAAAGCAAAATGCAAAAATTCACTTGTGAGTGCAAACATCTGAAATTATAACAGAGTTTTCTTCAGTGGACATCAATAGAAATCTTAGACCTTAACATAATACTCAGGACCAAATGGCACGTTTTAGATTAATTGTATTCATTTAGAATTGAGTTCAGGGATATATTGCTTAGAATAGTTTTTGATGGTTCAGAAACATAAGAAAGGAAATCTCAATTTGTGTCTTGTCAGATAATCATACACAAAATGACGAATTGACTTAGGTACACAAGGCAAACAGAACACTTGTCTAAGTGCCTCAAAATATATATTAGACTAGATTGAGCGACATGTTCATTCTGTTTCTTTTTTTCTTTTATATTTTTTATTGAATATTTTATTTACATTTCAGATGTAATCTCCTTTCCCCATTTCCTCCCCACCCAGGGACACACTATCCCATCCACCCTCCTCCTGCTTCTATGAGGATGTGCCCCCACCTACCCTCCCACTCCCACTTCCCCACTCATGATTTTCCCCACACTGGGGCGTCCAGCCTTCACTGGACCAAGGACATCCTCACTCACCTATGCCTGACAATGTCATCTTCCCCTACATATACAGCTGGGGCCATGGGTCCCTCCCTATGTGCTCCCAGGATGGTGATTTATACCCTGGGAGCTCTGGTTGGTTGGTATGGTTGCTCTCCCCATGAGGCTGCAAACCGTTGCAGCTCCTTCAGTCTTCACTCTAAATCCTTCATTGGGAACTCATGATCAGCTCAATGGTTAGCTGTGAGCATACACCTCCGTATATTTCAGCCTCTGGTAGACCTCTAAGGAGACAGCTATATCAGGCTCTTGTCAGCATGTACTTCCTGATATCCACATCAGCATCTGCCTTTGATTACTGCACCTGGGATGGATACCCATGTGGAACAAGCTCTGGATGGCCCCTCCTTCAGTTTCTGTCCCACACTTTGTCTCCATATTAGCTCCCTTGAGTATTTTGTTACCCCTTCTAAGAAGAGCCAAAGCACCCAAACTTTGATTTTCCTTGTTCATGAGCTTCATGTGGTCTGTGAGTATCAAGCTTTTGGGCTAATATCCAATTATCAGTGAGTGCATACCATGTGTGTTCTTTTGTGATTGGGTTACCTCACTCAGGTTGTTATTTTCTAGTTCCATCCATTTACTTAAGAATTTCTCAAATTCATCGTTTTTAATAGCTGAGCAATATTCCATTGTGTAAATATATCACATTTTCTGTAACCATTCCTCTGTTGAAGGACATCTGGGTTCTTACTAGCTTCTGGCTATTATAAATAAGGCTGCTATGAACATAGTGGAGCATATATCCTAGTTATATGTTGGAACATCTTCTGGGTGTATGCTCAGGAGTGGTATAGCTGGGTCTTTAGGTAATGATATGTCCAGGCTGCTGCTGATGTTCCTCTTGCTCCACATCCTCGCCAGCCAGCATCTGCTATCACCTGAGTTTTTGATCTTGGCTATTATGACTGGTGTGAGGTGAATCTCAGGGTTGTTTTGATTTGCATATCCCTGAAGACTAGGGATATTGAACAAATATTTCTTTAGGTGCTTCTTGGCCACTCAAGTTTCCTCAGTTGAGAATTCTTCATTTAGTTCTGTACCCCAGTTTTTAATAGGGTTATTTGGTTGTCTGGAGTCTAATTTCTTGAGTTCTTTGTATATATTGGATATTAGCCCTCTATCGGATGTGAGATTGGTAAGATCTTTTCCCAATCTGTTGGTTGCCATTTTGTCCTATTGACAGTATTCTTAGCCTTACAGGTACTTTGGAATTTTATTAGATCCCATTTGTCAAATCTTGATCTTAGAGCATAAGTCATTGGTGTTCTGTTCAGGAAAATTTACCCTGTACCTAGATATTTGAGGGTCTTCCCCACCTTCTCTTATATTAGTTTCTATGTATCTGGTTTTATGTGAAGGTCCTTTACCCACTTGGACCTGAGCTTTGTACAAAGGGATAAGAATGGATCTATTTGCATTCTTCTACTTGCTGACCTCCAGTTGAACCAGCACCATTTGTTAAAAATGCTGTCCTTTTTCCACTGGATTATTTTAGCTCCTTTTTCAAAGATCAAGTGACCATAGCTGTGTTGGTTCATTTCTGGATCTTCAATTCTATTCCATTGATCTTCCTGCCTGTTTCTGTACCAACATCATGCAGTTTTTAATCACTATTGCTCTGTAGTACAGCTTGAGGCCAGGGATGGTGATTCCCCCAGAAGTTCCTTTATTGTTGAGAATAATTCCCGCTATCCTGGGTTTTTTGTTATTCCAAATTAGTTTGCAAATTGCTCTTTCTATCTCTATAAAGAACTGATTTGGAATTTTGATGGGGATTGCATTGAATCTGAAGATTGCTTTTGGCAAAATGGCCATTTTTAGTATATTAATCCTGACAATCCATGAGCATGGGAGATCTTTCCATCTTCTGAGATCTTCTTCAATTTCTTTCTTCAGAGACTTGAAGTTCTTGTCAGACAGATCTTTCACTTACTTGGTTAGATTCACACCAAGGTAGTTTATATTATTTGTGACTATTGTGAAGGGTGTCATTTCCTGAATTTCTTTCTCAGCCTTTTTAATCTTCATGTAGAGAAGGCTATTGATTTCTTTGAGTTGATTTTATAACCAGCTGCTTTTCTGAAGTTGTTTATCCAGTTTAGGAGTTCTCTGGTGGAAGTTTTAGGGTCACTTAAATATACTATCACATCATCTGCAAATTGTGAAATTTTGACTTCTTCCTTTCCTATTTGTATCCCATTGACTTCCTTTTGTTGTCTAACTGCTCTGGCTAGGACTTCCAGTACTATATTGAATAGGTAGGAAGAGAGTGGACAGACTTGTCTAGTCTCTGATTTTAGTGGGATTGCTTAAAGTTTTTCTCCATTTAGTATGATGTTGGCTACTGGTTTGCTGTATATTGCTTTTACTATATTTAGGTATGGGCCTTGAATTCCTAATCTTTCCAAGACTTTTACCATGAAGGAATATTGAATATTGTCAAATGCTTTCTCAACATCTAGTAAGATGATCATGTCTTTTTTTTTTTTTCTTTTTCTCCCCCCTGCCCCCAGGGTGTCAGACAAACTCACTGTGCCTCAGCAAAGGCTGGTCTTGAACTCGATGAGAAGCCCTCTGCCTAGGACTCCCGAGCAGGGCTACTACAGCAGTACATCAATGTGGTTTTTTTTTCTTTGAGTTTGTTTATATAGTGGATTACATTGAAGGATTTCCGAATATTGAACCATGTCTGCATTCCTTCGATAAAGCCTACTTGATCATGATGGACGATTGTTTTGATATGTTCTTGTTTTTCTTTTTGTTTTGTTTTGTTTGTTTGTTTTTGTTTTTCCAGACAGGGTTTCTCTGTGTAGCCCTGGCTGTCCTGGAACTCACTCTGTAGACGAGGCTGGCCTTGAATTCAGAAATCTGCCTGCTTCTGCCTCCCAAGTGCTGGAATTAAAGCCATGTGCCACCACTGCCCAACTCATTCTGTTTCTTATTTTGAGACAACAATTCAGGGAAGTTAGCTTTGAATTATTATTGTATTTCAGTTGGATCTTGAATTTCTGGCGCTATGTCTGTCTCCATAGTTACTGCTATAACTTTAGAGATAAAATTCTAAAGGTTTGTCCTCCCACTTTGGGACTATATAGGATTTTTTCAGTAGCCCATTTATGAAAGAATAAGGTGTTTTATGTATTTCTTTAGTTGTTCACAGGATCAATGTTCACAACCAATAGATTCAATTACTGAAGGCTAGGCAGTGTTTAAACAAATCTTTTATAATGGATATAAAATCATAAACACAAGGCTATGAAGTATAGGATGATGGATGCTTTTGTAATGACTTTAATGTACTTAGTGAATATTCACTGATGTGATGCCTGATGTTTAGAAATGGAAATTTTCAGTTCTGAGAATCAGTAGCATTTTACCAATTAGGAGAACTATATATTCATGTGATATTTATTGTGACAATTCAAATTTATAGCTGATGTTTCTTTTATTCATTCCCTTTAAAATTATTCAAAAGTCATAATAAGTTGCCTCATTACACAGAAAATACCTATAGCTACAAGAACTTTTCTGTTCTTAATAATGAGTAATATTTTCTTTTCCTCCAAAAAAATGCCTTTTACTTATATTATTTCTGTTTATATTTCCTAAATTACTTGATTAAAAAAAAAACAGTTCTCTGTCATGTATTTAACTTTAATGTGAAACTGGAAATATGTGTAGTGACACATTGGAAGACTCAGATACTGATGACTTCCATATAGTTAGTTGGTACGTAATGTAATAATCCCTTGATTGATGACACATTCTTTATTAGCTAACTTGCTTAGAATATTTTCAAATGTCCCCAGACACAAGAAAGCAAATCTAAATTCATGTCTCGTGAGATAAACACACACAAAAGGATAGATTAAATTATATACTTATGGCTTAAATTTAAAACCAATTGTGGCTAGATCTGAAATTATAGCTGATAGATAGCAATGCCATCCCCAGGTTCCTAAGCCATCTGTCATAGGAATGAACAATTTCTTTTCTGTTTGAGAAAGAACCCAAACCTGCAGAGTAAGTTATATCTCTGTATCTGTGGAGCACATCAACATTTTATAGAAGGTGAATTCTGATACAGTATTAAATATTGGGAAAGCTCCCTGCCTCACACCAGTCGCAGCCACTGCTTTGATTTATCACACTCCATTCCCACAATAGGGAAGGGCTCAGCTCCTAGTTTGTCTTTTTCACTGCAATTCCACTTTGTATTAAGATTTAAGAGTCATCGCTCCTTTATAAAACTCTTAAATCTCCCCTTTCCATTATGCTCCCTGAAGTTTAACAGATATCTCTTCTTATTATCTTTCTGGAACTCTCCTTTCAGCATTTTCCACAGTCTTCCAAGTACTCAAAAGTCATCTCTTCTGATTATATGTCTAGCAATCCCCCCTTCCTAATTATAAAATTATAATTCTTTTAGAAGTTAGTTGTTCTCCCACCATACCAAGGAATAAAAGAAAGCACCCTCTCCCCTGAAGAAAGCTAATATCTCAATAGTCTATGAACTATCACCCCAAGCATCACAATTCTTTGAGGGAATTTTTTGGATGCAACCACATTTCATTTGAGGG
Organism: Mastomys natalensis; assembly: GCA_021653895.1. Taxonomy (NCBI): domain Eukaryota; kingdom Metazoa; phylum Chordata; class Mammalia; order Rodentia; family Muridae; genus Mastomys; species Mastomys natalensis. The sequence continues at coordinate 476,309 of JAJTUV010000289.1, forward strand.
AGAAAGCTTGAGTTGGCAGGATTTCAATCACTGCTGTTCATTATCTCTGAAACACAACTGAACAAAAGTGAGCAATTATACTGTTATTAATGTCTCATGTGGAATTAATGACTTCCTATAAATAGTTACAGTAATAGGAAATGGCCTTTAAAAGCTATGAGATTTAATGAATTACATATAGCATGGTATTAATTGAAAAATACTTGTTTATATTTCTCTTTAAGGAAAATATATTTTAATGGTCTTAAAAACCAGAGTTAGGCAAACTTGTTCTGCCACAGGCTAAACAATGAATATTTCAAACAATCTAGCCTCTGTTGCAGTTACTGAATTCTCTATTATGCCATGTATAAGTGAGTGGGCATGAATTTAATCTAACACAATTTAACTTATAATGTTGAATTGAACTGAAGGTGGCATGTCATAGAATCATTACCTCACAAATATTGGTTTTTTTTTTTTTTTAAAGTTTTAACCATCTAAACTACAAAAATGACACTCAGAAAAAAATGACCCTCAGATTGTAGACAACAGATAAATAGGTTGAGTTTGATCCAGGAATCACGGTTTGCTGAGCTTGTCACCCACAGAATTGATACACATGACCAGTACACTAACCAAATGGAGGAGAAATACATTTATGATTCATTACAACACATGCAATTTTACCACATTTTTAAAACTTTCAAACTTTTATTATATATTTTTCTATGAAATCCAACAGGTAGTAAATTTCATAATGCAGTAATAAATTTTAGTTAAAACAAATACTTGAGATTTGACACAACTAGGCTCTTTTATATTGAAATTACTAAAATATATTCTTTTGTGGAGCATGTAACAGATATACTGCATCTGTCACCAGTTTGATAGATAAATGTTTTGAACAATCTTACGATTTTGAAATTGAAAAACTTAATTTACTGCATGAAAATCAGGTTTGAAATGCAGATGAAACCTCTAAAGTTGATTGTGCTTTAACCATCTCCCAACTAAGTCCAGTTAACACTGAAAGCAGGCCAAGTGGATGGAAAACACCACCAATGACACGAAATATTACTTTTGTGTATTAAATGAGTAGTCACAAAATTAGGGCTGTTAGCTTTTAAGTATCTGTTATTATTTCTTAGAAACCTATCCAGAACTTTCCAAATATCTTGTTTTGACCAGATGTTTATAAATAGGTTCTGTACTACTGAAGATAGGAAACAAACCAGATAGTTATTTATTTATTCATTTATTTATTTGGTTTAAAAATTAATATTCAATACTCTTGATTTCCTTTGTAAAGAGTTGGTCATGTCAGCTTTCTGTATGTTGAGACATGTCTTTCTTTCCCAGGAAGAGGAGTAGTGACACCAATGCCCAATGTCTCAGGTTAGCACTTCATTCTCTTCTTCCAGCTTTCTATAGCTAATATGACTCAATATTTTCACAGCTGCCTTCAATCTATGCAGAAAAAAACATTTGTCTATCCTCAACTTGTCAATTCAGAAAATTTTCAATGCTAAAATATTAGTGTCTTCTTCAGTACAGGATTACAAAGATTGTATATTTTATTTAAATATCAGACTTCCAAACTGACACTGATGTCTTCCAGACATCAGGGTCATAACCAACCTATACAAATACCAATTTCTTGAAGAACTGCATGCAAAGGGTGGGTACGTCTTCCACATTAACCCATTCCTGACTGAAGATAAAGCATTAGCAGAGTTTAGTATACAGGCTAGGATGAGCTATGTTTTTCCTTTCCTTTTTCCTTTCCTTTTTCCTTTCCTTTTTCCTTTCCTTTTTCCTTTCCTTTTTCCTTTCCTTTTTCCTTTCCTTTTTCCTTTCCTTTTTCCTTTCCTTTTTCCTTTCCTTTTTCCTTTCCTTTTTCCTTTCCTTTTTCCTTTCCTTTTTCCTTTCCTTTTTCCTTTCCTTTTTCCTTTCCTTTTTCCTTTCCCTTTTCCTTTCCCTTTCCCTTTCCCTTTCCCCTTTCCTTTCCTTTCCTTTTTCCTTTTTCCTTTCCTTTCCTTTCCTTTCCTTTCCTTTCCTTTCCTTTCCTTTCCTTTCCTTTCCTTTCCTTTCCTTTTCTTTTCTTTTCTTTCTTTTTCTTTCTAGCCCTGCATTACACACTGCGATGCTAACACTCACTGGACTACCTGGATTCCCGTGCACCATGGTGTCAACAATTTTGACACTTATCACAAATCCTGTCACAAGTTACTCTACCATCATACCTGAGACATTTCTTCAGGCTCTTCTTACCGTTTTCTACTTTTTCTAGATCCTACTGCCCCAAACCCTGGGTTCACTGAGCTCACTACCCCGAATCATCTACAGTGCCATACTATCCTAGATTGTGATAACCTGTCTACACATACCTGATTCATTTAACTCTCCTCTATGACTTCTTCCAGCGAGTCATCTACTTTCTGCCACTCTGAATAGTAAAAAAATCACATGTTTAGACCTTTGGTCTCATAGTAATATTTTAAAGAATGAAAATAATTGAAATTTTGATATCAGTGTGTATTCATGTAACTCATGTCTCCCTTAAACAAACCAATGAGTTATTAATATAACTAATCAAAATAATTTACATCTATAAGACTACAATAAGAAACTAACTTCACTAAGATGCAAAAATACACCTGTTGATTTTATGAAAGATTGTTCATTACTTCACTAAAAAGTCACTCACAGGAGCAAGGTGTCTGTTGTGTGGAAGTAAGAGATGGACACCATTAGTGCCAAAATGATCTAATGCAAGAATGCACTGAGTGCAAGTAGTTAATCCTACTGAGGGCTCAGAAGGAGCCTTCACTGTCTCACACTCCCACACTTCAGGCCAAATGCTAACTCTTGACATTGTATACCATTTCAACTGTGGTGTCATCTGTTGAACATAATTCCTATGAAGGTGAGTGGATACTTTAGGCAGAGTAAGTGATTAACAACTAACATTAAGGTAGAACAATTATAACAATAAACTGCAATAGAAATTTTGGTAATGTGACTTATCATATATATATATATATATATATATATATATATATATATATATATGCATATTTTTAACTATAGTTGAGCATAGTCTTTCTTTTCTTTTTCAGTGTATGGATTTTCTTTTTATGTTCAAAGGAAACACCTTATAGCTTATGCTTGGCACTTCCAAATTACCAGTGTTAATCTATAATTAAATAAAATAAATATTTCTTGAAATAAAGACTGTGATAGCATGACAACGGATCTGATAATAGAGGCAGGCACTAAGTAGCTGTCATGTTGATAAACCACTGAGAGTGGATATGCTGGTCAAATGGATTACTCATATGCAAATTGCAGGTGACATAGAGATGAATACCACAAGATTTTATTATACAATTCAGCATGACACACAATTAAAAGTCTATGAATTATTGCACCCTCAGCTAACCACAGGTACCTGAAACCACAGAAATAAAACATGAACCAGTCTAGAGATGAACTCAGTGCATTTAGGCAACTATCCTCTTGTTACAGAAATTACAATCATTTCATTGTATAGATGAAGGAACTGAGGGAGGTATAGAGACATCAAACAGCTTGTGGAAAGTAATGATCTGGTTAACACAGGGACAGGGGCATCTGACTTATGAAAAACCAGAAAACATTCCCTAGGACTTACATCATTTAGCCAACTATTCTTTTTGTTAGAAGCAGAATTTGTACTGTTTGGAAGGCTCTGATGCCTGAGATGATTCACAATGATGAAGATGTGCCAGGAAATGGTGTGTGTGTGTGTGTGTGTGTGTGTATGTTTCTGTGTGTGTTTGTGTAAGATTCTTCTCCCTCTGTACTTATAGTGATGTACCATGTTGCAAAAAGACGTGGCATGTGTTCAGCTGATGACTTCTAAATAACCACTTATTTTTCCATTACAGTAAAGAACACCACATAAACATATAAAATGTTTATGTATACATATATGTGTATAAGTGTGTTTATATGTGCATAAGAAGCTCAGGCACCAAAGGGATCATCAAAATAGGTATCAAATTAAGGTATGGGGGGGGTGGATGTGGTAACCATCTGAAGCCTGCATCCAGAGAAGGAGCTGAGTGCTGAAGAGAGGCTGGAATGTAAGGAGGACTCCACCCCTGAGGCAGAGATATTTCAGGGACACTGCAGGTAGCAAGGACAAAGAAAGCTTAGACATATCTACCTAAAGAGCCGTTGGGAACAAACATCTATCCTCTGGAGAGCAAACTTCATCTCTAAACAGTTAACAGTAGCAGAAGGAAAGCTGATGAGATTCCCATCATCCCTGACTACTGCTCTCACAAAAGCAAGACTTGTACTTATGTTTTTGTTATTTTCCCTTTCTGTCAATCAGTCTAATTTATAATTCTAAATGGTATGATTTATAAAGTATTTAATACTCAAGGTACATAAAAAGCCACATTAATGTTTTCTCTAATCATTTTGTCACTTTTATGGCTGAGTTAAAAAGCATTATTAATGTAACTAGGTGTGTGTATCAGAGTAGGATCAGAAGGAAAATACAGGATTCTAATTAACTGAACCTGAAAATTACTAAATTCCCACCGACTTGGGATTTTGAGTTAGTTGTCTTCTCTTCAAGTATGTTTGTGGCCGTCAAGAAACAATACATTTTTTAAATTTTTATTGGATATTTTATTTATTTATAATACAGATGTCATCTCCTTTACCCATTTCCCCTCCCTAGAACCCCCATCCCATTCCCCCTCCTCCTTTATGCTTTTATACCATTTTAATTACATGCATGCATTAAGGTCAGTTCTAGGTTGAGGGTCTAACAATACAATAGATGCAAATAGTCAAGGAACAAGTAAGACAATAAACACAAATAGTCAAAGAAAAAGCAAGGCATTAAACCCAATTACATGAACACTTTCATGATAACTGTTTCTAAGGGCTTATCAGGATTACCAAAGTATCTGAGCCTACTTCCCTGTCCTATCGCAAGGTCGTTTTCATGTCTGAAGCCTAGTTCCTTGTTTTAGCCTATAATTTAGAATCCTGTCTGAAATTACTTCTTTGCTCTAGCCTAATATTTAGATTCCTGCCTGAAATTACTTCTTTGTTCTAGCCTAAGATTTAGATTCCTGCCTGAGATTACTTCTTTGTTTTAGCCCAATGTCCAATTCCTGCCTAAAGCAGCCCATTTCCTTGTCTTTGGCCCATGTCAGATTCTTGCCAAACAGCCCCAAAGGCTCTCTGCCTTTTCCTTTTTTTATTTCATTAACAAGACTGAGCCTGTCTTAGATCATTCTGACAAGAATGCCTTCCTTACCCTTCATGGAATATGCATTATCAAAAGCAACGCACTTATGTCTTAGGTTGGTAAGACTCTGTGCAGAATCTTACCCGTCCTTGGATTGCAAGCCTGTTAATTTAATAACTCTGTCTCAGGAACCATTTTCAGGTTCAAGTCATGTACTTTGGCTGCCAACATGTTGATGTTTTTAAAGAAAAGCTTTAACATGATGAGCAGGAATAAAAGTATTCCCAGGACAAAAAGGGCTACCATGATCAATCTATATATGTCATATTTGACATGCCATGAGTAATTTTATCTGCAGTACATACTGGATCAACACTCAGCAGAGCAGCATTCCTGAAATTCATAAGCTCCCTATGTATCATTAAAACTTCCAGAGAGGTGTTAGAACTATGCCAAATACATTAAACTTCTTCATAATTATAATGACTACCACTGTAAGTTTTAGGACTAATATAAATTCAATGGTATTTGGCATGACACTCAAGATGGCTCCTTACCCTTAAATTCTGAATCTCCTTCCAGTAATTTGAATAGGATAAAGAGCATCAATCTGTTGTTCTTCCAATGCCTATCTAAATCCTCTTGTATATTCAACACATTAGTAACATTTTTAGCTAAATGATTAACAAAAGTAGCTGTGTTAACTTCTTGTGTCACAGCAATTGCTGAAGCAGTGGTGCTAACAATTAATGTAATTAAAGCTGTTATACCAGCAATAATCAAGCCCACTACCCTCTTCCTTATAATTGTCAAGGACAAGAGACTGTGGAACAGACCAGGGAACTTTAAAACAATATTTTCATAAAATAAAAAAGGGGGAGATATATCCCTGTACACTACAAATTTATTTAAATCATGTTCTTTTTATTTTTTTAATTTAATTTTTTTTTAAAACGTTTGGATGCCAAGGAACTTTATGCTGAGTGTCTATAGTGCTCTACAACTAGGCATACTTGTATGTAGGTGAAAGAGAAGGATCCAGTTACTGGCATAAGGCATGATCCCAATCAGGTATTAAATATGGGGAAGAGGACATGTTTGTGTTTTTTTCTGCAGGATGCTGAAGGAACATTGTGGCCACTAGAGTGATGGGTGAGACATGGTGATCCCAGGACAAAGAATTATGCTGACCTGTGAGCTTGCTGAGTGCCCTGACAATGGTGACTGGGAAGCAATGGTAGACATATGTTCCTGACCCACCATTGCTTACCTATACCCCTGATGGGACAAGCTGACTTGCCTCAAGTTCTTAGACCTTGTGGAACAGAGAATCAAAAAGAGAAGTTATAATGACTCTTGTTTTGTTATTAAATGTGACTAGTTATTCAATCATGGACTGGTCTAGAAATCAATCCAATACTGGAAATAACAGTCTTCATTTGGAAGTCTGGTTCTGGACATTTTCAAAGACATATATGGAAATTAGCTGCAGTTCTCTATGATGTTATGTTAGCAAGAGATAAAGTTGGGGCAGGATCTGGATTTCAAACAAGTGTTAGCACATGCGTTATTTTAATTGTCAAGTTAAAAATGCTTTTGTTTCTTCTACAGTATTTAATGTAAGTTGCATTGATTGTACACCTTCTAGCTGTGTTTGTGTTTTGAAATCCAGCATGTCAGTTATAGAGGTCTATTAACCAGCTTTTGTTTTACTGCCCTGAGTATCACAGAACTTTGGTATTCTAAAAGTAGCTTGCAAGTACTTGAAGAAATGCGGCAGGCAGAAGAAACAGTATATTAAGTATATTTCAAGATCAAGTTTTCTTAAGTTGGTAGATTGAATATGTGTGCCCCCATAAACTCATGTGTGTTAATGCTTGGCCCATAGGGAGAGGCATTATTAGGAGGTGTTGCCTTATTGGGGGAAGTATGGCCTTGTTGGGCAAGCTACACCAAGTATGACACACAGTCCTTTCTGCTGTCTATAGATCAAGATGTAGAACTCTTGGCTCCTCCAGCACCATGTCTATCTAGACACTACCATGAAAATTATGGACTCTCTGAAATGTAAGCCAGCCCCACTTACGTGTTTTCATTTATAAGAGTTGTCAAGGTCATGATGTCTTTTTACAACAATGGAACCCTAAATAAGACAGACATTAGTACTGGGGACTGTGATAGGCCTGACCATGATTTTGTTTAGAGGAATGTGGATTTTTGGACGTTGGGTTATGAAAGCAGTAGAGTTTTTGTTGTTGCTGTTGTTTCGTTTTGTTTGTTTTTTATTGGTAATTTTATTTATTTACATTTTAAATGTTATCCCCTTTCCTGGCTCCCCCTCTGGAAACCCAATATTCCATCCTCCCTTCCCCTCCTTCTAAGAGGGTGAGTTTTAAGTGCTGCTTAATGGGCCCTATTTTGGTGAAGAATGTGGCTATCTTTTTCCCTTGATCAAACAGCCTACCTGAGGCTAAGGAGAAGACATTTAGGTTAATTGCATGGGCTACAGGTATCTCAAAACAGCCTAGTAAAGACTCTGTCCTGTTCTTCATTCTTATGAAGAGCATTTTGATAAAATAGAGCAAACTGAAGAAGAAAATTTTTATTAAAATATCATGTATGCTATCTTATAAACTGGTAATTATATTTGTAATGGCTCATTATTCTGAGCCATTATTATTATTATTCTGTTGAATGAGTGTCCTATAGTTTTTTTAAATCTTTTGGTACAAATTGAAGTTGTTATTGATATTTTATTTTTGCTTTTTAGGTTTTTTTTTTTTAATCTCTTGAACTAAAAATCATATGTATAGATTCTGTTATAAATTATAACCAAACCCAGTAGTCAACAGTAATGAAGATGCACTCATTGGATGTGATGGTTAGTCTTGACTGTCAACTTGACAAGATTTAGATTCACCATGAAAACAAATCCATGAAAAAGTCTGTGAGAGATTTTATAGATTGGGTTAATTGAGGGCCATTGTGCTATTCTATGAGCAGGGACCTAAAATGAACAAAATGGAGAGAGCAAGCTGAGCATCGCTGCCAGCATCATATGGTACTCAGTTTCCTTACGCTTCTGGCCCCACATCTTCCTAATGAAGATGAACTTGTACCCTGGGACTTTCAACAAAAATGAACTCTTCCTTATGTTGCTTATGTTCAGGTGTTTAGTTATAGCAATGAAAATGAAATGATACATTTGGTAAACACAACCTGTAGCCTGTGGAAATGATGCACAGTAACTGACTTAGGCTAACATTGTAGAAGCGTTTCTGTATTATTTTCCTTTGTAAATCCTAAAATAGCTATCAAAACACAAAGAAACAAGGAACAGAGTCATATTTTTTGGCTAATGTAGTGGGAAAATACTATGATTGTTCTTATTCATATATACATATATGCAAATTTTAAATCAGATAAAAATAAATGTATATTTTATTCATCCTTTCTAAATTTTATTTTTGTAAGTCACATATGTCTATTTGTTTACTACTTTTGAAAACTGATGCGTGATAGTGCTTTACTTATCAATAGTATGCTCACTTCTGTAACAATCATAGCTTGACATTAGATCACATCTATTACATTATATATAAGCTTAGTTGTACATACAGTCAAATCTACAGTTATTTTTCTCTTGTGCTTAAAAGTCAGTTGTAGAACCAAGCATAGTGGTGTAGATCTCTAGTTCCAACATTTGGTGGACTAAAGGAGAATGAGTGAGAATCCCTCTAGATACAGAGAAAGTCTGCAGAGAGAAAAAGGAAGGGAGGGAGAGTGGAGAAGTGAATGGAGGAGGGGCAGATGGAGAGAAGGAGAGAGTGATAGAGAAAAGATATTTACACCTCAATATTATAGTTATATGGTATTTCTTTCTTCTAGTTCTGTGATATGTCAGTATTTTATTATATGAAAAGCCAGATAGAGACCTACTTTAATTTCTTTTAAAACATGGTAATTTGTTAATTTGATAACATTTATTCAGTGGCCTCTTCTTTCCCAAGGATGAAATGTCAAAAATTATTATCTAATATTAACTTTTGACTTTATATTCTGTTACATCAACTTTAGATCTGTTTATCCAACTACATTTTTATCTATTGAAACTTTGGAGGATGTTAATAACTGACAAGAAGAATGTTCCTTATAGTTTTGCAGGTTTTTATAATTATTTCTAAGACAAAAAAATGATGAACTTATGGAAATTTGGGAAATGGAACAAACAAAGGGAAAAACTAAAACAACTGTTATCCAAGGATGAGCATGGTTACCATGAGCAGATGCATTTCCACTTATCAGTTGTTTGGGAAGTTTTATTTGAATTGTACGTGAGAAATAAGACTTGGTGTTTGTTCTATGCAAGTATTGCTATACTTATCCTAAGTTGAAGACAAAACTCTGGTCAAAGGGCGAGAACTCTCCTATTGTTCAATGTGGCAGTTCTGGAAAAAGTAAAATCACTAATATTAAACAAAGGCTGACCTATTTCATGGTTTTCTGCTAGACAAATACATAATAACTATTCAATAACAATTGATGTTTGTTTAAAAAAATCATATGGGAAATGTATTTTGATTATAAATAAGAAACTTTTAAATACTCTTTATTTTATCTCAGAATTGGATCATTTAGAAAAATTTCCATAAGGTAAAATTTTCTTAATGTTACAAATACCCTGTTTGCAACATGATTGGATGGGCTTACATACTGAATTACATACTTTAACGATGCCTACACATATAGCAACACCGAGGTTGTTATGAATAAAAAACCAGGCTGGTCAAGTTATCATACTAAAGTATATAAAAATGACTCCTTCTTTATTTCAGTCCCTCCTGACCTTCTCAATTTTTTCTCTATCTTTCTCCCTTCTCTCCCATGTAGTCACACATTCCTGATTTCTTTATGTATCACACAGCATTGCAGCTAGGATGTGGGAGATGCTTTCAATCTATAACATATTTGTAGAAATAACTTATTATGTAACAAGCTAATGTTTTAGCAGTTACAAAAAAGATATACTAAATGGTTATTAACATTATTCCAGATAAGGACTCGGTTGGCACAGTGCTGGTCTTGCAAATGTAGAGAGCTTAGTTTGACCCTCAGAACATACACAAAAGTATCACCAGTGCCAGAGATATAGAGACAGTTGTTTTCTGCAGTATTTGGTGAGTTTTAGATCAGTGAGAGTCTCTATTTCAAACAACAAAAGTGCGCAAACAGAAGAACAACATCAGAAGTTTTCTGCTGAGACATGTTCACAATCATGGACACACAAACACATACCTGCATATGATATGATCTGAGCTGTGTTCCCAAGCATGGGCATGTCAAACACACACATACACACACATGCACGCACACACTCTCACACATGCATGCACACCAATGCTTACAGTCATGATTTTATTTAACTAAGATCTCTCCTTTTCTTCTCTCAACTCTTAAGGGAAATCTGTAATGTTAATGGATTTAGTTGTGTTCATCGTGAAGAAAGGAGGAAGGCTGGCAGCATTACTGGAGCTTACAAGGCTCTTGAGCCTTCACAAGAGTGTTACAAGTTCCTTCCTCTCCCTGGAGACATTACACATATGTTACATATAAAAACAACAGGGTGGGGGATTTTTTAGTAGTGTAGTTTTCCATAAGTCACACAGTGGGAGTATCGGTGACAACTTTTTCCTCAGTTATCCATCTTATGGGTGGGTTTTACTTGAGCAGCTTGGAAGTTGCCCAGGTGATTTCTCGTGTGTGTTGGTTTCTGAGAGAGAATCCCCCTTTACAAATTCACAGGTTTGCCATTGAGACTTTAGCAGCACCTTTCCATTGGTAAATGGATGCTCTCAATACATGGGCTGTCTGTACATTTCCGTATGTTTCCCCCAGGAAAACCACACTATATTTGCATTAGAAGATGAAGAGCAGTTCTCTGCAAGTGAACCACCTCAGAAGTGCGCTTTGCTGGTGCTCCTGTCCTCATGGGCTCTGAGCTGACCTCTTTTTGCTGAAACACATTTCATCTTTGATTTGTTTCCACACTGGACCCTGAGCAAGGCCCTAGGACCAACAGGTGAATGAGGTATAGGATGGGTAGAAGTCATAGACTATGGAAGCCAGTAGAAACCAAAACCCATCAATCCTAATTTAGCATAGCATAGAAACGATGTAATTGAAGATTTATCAAGGAAGAGCAATGCAGCCTTCTGAGTGCTGGAAACTTGGCCATGAATCTGCTTCTGTTTCCTTGCTAAATATCTCAACCACTCTGTCCTGTTAACTAGAAGCGCCATCTTTGTCTGGAAAGCACCACTAAACATACTAACATTTGCCCTGTTTCATTCTGTGCTACCTCATGTCTTTTAGTTCCTTGGAAGATAAGATGATCTTTCATGATTAAACTTTGGGATGCAAGTAGTCTTTTTTTGGAAAAATTCTATTTATGGCTATTGGACAATGAACAATATGTTTTGCTTTCTGCCAGTTCTTGCACGTCAAGCATCAAACACGGGTGACAGCTGATTTAACAAACAGTTCTTAGTGCGGCAGCCTCAGCTGCAGCTGTGTGACTTCATATTCATCATGCATCTGCAAAACACTTCATTGCTTAGTACAACCGTCTGAGGTAGAGCACATAGAAAGTACGGTATAATTGCTAGGATTGTACAGGGTGATCAGGCCCACGTTTAAAAATGAATGATTCTTTTAGCTCTACAATTGACTTAGGAAATGAAGCTGCCTATTATTAAGCATTTTGTGCGAAGCTGCCTGGGATGTTCATATTACAGAAACAAGAAAGAGCAAGAGCGAGCTTCCTCACTTCCTGCTCAGTAGCTGCTTACCTGCACTGTATATGGCTTGGAACGGAACTGTGAATCCTAATGAGAACAAATTCACATCTGCTCAAATTATAATTATTGGAAAGTGGCTTATCCACTCAGCTGAGTATCTATAGAAGCATAAAATGTAAACTGATTTCCCTCTGTCATCCTACAAATTTCTCAGCTGTCTCTGCCCTACCACCAGCTGTTGTACACTCAGGAATCAAAATAAGTTTGATGTTGGAACAGCCAAAATATTAATTATCACATAAGCAAGATACCTATATATGTGCATCAAACTGAAGTAAGCTGCTTTTTTGGAGATTTAATCATTCCTCTGAGTCTAATTCTTACCTTCCAATGGTAAATTACTCGTCTATTTTTGCAATGCTGGAAAGATATTAATCAGATTATTAGAATCATAAATGGCTGTACCACATGTTTTGATAAGTGAATGACAGAATAAAAGATCTTATTCTTATCACCCAAATCATTTAAGACTGAATCAGATCATAACATGGGAGAGAAACCATTTCTCTTTAGTCTTAAAAGTAATAAAGGTTGAAGTAGTCTCTGAGACAGTCCTGAATTGAGATAAATATGTGTGAGCGAGGTAAACCATATCCTACATAGAGACAGGCGTGCTGCTAAAGAAAGAGATGCTACTATTTGGTAGTGTCTACTTACAGGTTCAATGTAATCAATGTAATCGTGAATCTCTTTTTTTTTTCACATTTTTCTAGACTGCACTTAAAATGAGCAAATCTATATATTTCCCAGCATATTTGAAAATGTATTTCAAATGTTTTATGTCTGTATACTAGCAGTTCTCAAAGAGTTCTTTAAAACAGAGAAGCCAGTCACTGACTGTAGTAAACTCAGTCAATTCTCAAAGTCAGTCATGGCCAGATTGCTATGACTCATAGGCGTGTTCCATTGAAGGAAATGATACGTTTTGTGGATGTAATTAATGAGCACTAAAATCGGGTGGCTAGCTTAAATTATACAGGGAGACACAGTTTGATCGTATGAGCCCTGAAGAGCAGGCAGTGTTCTCTGGATGAGGACAGCAGCTTTGACACAGAAAGGGATGTCAACAAGGTCAGAGGCACGAGAAGGACTGGAGCCCAGCTTTCTGATTTTAATTAGAAGGAATCCAGGAGCCAGGAAATTAAATAGGATGTAAGACTGTAGCCACAACCACCAGCCACTGAGGACATAGAGACCTCGTCCTATAGACAAATGGAAGTTAACTCTGCAGTGTCTCCTGGTAGAGTGCAGATTTCAGGCAACTGACTTCATGTTTGTAAAATTGTCTCCATGTAAGAATAAGTTCTGGAGAGTGATCTTTCATTTACAAAGTTATAGACAATAAACTTGTATCATTTTGTTAGCTGCTAAATTTGTGATGACTGTTTTTATATAAAGAGGAAAACAATACAAATCCAGAATCATAACATTTAAGAGTGACCCTCCACAATTCATCTGGGAATTCTTTGGTATATTCCACTTCATAGTCACTTCCATTTATCTTTCACCTGAAATATAGTTTATACTTCTGTCAAACAATCACCTTCTCTGGCTGGAAAGTCTTATGAAATTGTCAACAAACTCTTTTATTTTTAAATATGTACATTTTTAGCATGCATGTGTGCCTGTGTCTGTGTGTGTGTGTGTGTTTGTATGCATGAATGTGGGTGTGCATGTGTGTTTATTTTCATGTCTGTATTTCATGTGTGTGGAAATGAGGGATTAACCTCAGGTGTTGCTCCACAGGAGACAACCTTGTTTGTGAGACTGTATCTCCCTGGAACCTGAGCTTACTGAGTAAGAGAACCTGGCTCACCAGAAGCTCCAGGGAATATGTAAACTACTTCCACAGCACTGATTACAGCAGAATGTCATCATGCCTCACGTTTTACATGGCAACTACAGAATCAACTTTCCACCTCATGCTTGGGTGAAAAGTACATTATTACTGAGCTGTCTCCTGTTTATCCTTCCTCCACACATCCAGAATGAAACCGTACAGTATTAATTTGGATTATTTTACATATCCTGTCAAAGAGTATCCATTGATTAGTGAGGCTTGTTGTTTATGCCCACAGATCATAAGTCTGTTGTTTAAACTCCTTGGACAACAATAAAAACCCTTTAATTTGTTCTGAGAAATAATAAGTACTCTACTCTGACTTAAAGTTTTATGACGGATAAAAACTTGAAATAACCTAGAAGATTTATAATTATTTAGTCTTAAGATCAGCGAGCAACCAGAGATAAGTGTGGATGATCTGAAAGGAATGGAATGGATTGGATACTTTATTGATGATTCGAGGACCGAACTGGGACTGGCCATCATCTTTCCCCAACCAAAGTCTTAAACTTGCCAGTACACTGAACATTCTCTTTCTTAGAGGCAGATTCATATCACCAGGCTGATAGGATCTGCGGTTGAAGAGCAGGTGTTATGGGTTACTTTGGAGCAGATCAATGCTAAGCTGACCACCTATTTTCATGGTCTTGATTAAATGATAAGAGACACTCTTAGTGAGTCCTTAGTGAGCTCCGGAAGGTTTCAGCACAGCACTGAAAGGCATGAGGGCACAGGGCTTTGATGAGCTGATGCATGTATGCAGTTTTCTAGCTGACATCTTTTCTGATGTAACCTAGTCGGATAGCTGAAAGATTTCCCATTGTGTTCATTCTGCTTTTCAGCACTGATGAATACATGCTTTGTGCAATGTGATTTAAGGTTTCCCCGTTTGTTTGTGCAAACAAGGTACACATTGCTCTTCCTGTGGAATTCTTTTGTCTAAATTAATTATTTGTTAAATTTCTTGAATATTCTTGACAAGCTGACTTTAACTATTTATATCTCAAATTTACTGGCAAAATAGCAAGCAAAGAAATATATGAAAACTAAAATGTTATAAGCCATATATATGCATACTGTATAATATATGTAATTCATTGGAATGATATAAGTATATCTTATGTGATATATAACATCATATATATATATTATTACATATTATATATACATAATATAATATACATATATATTCCATTGGAGACTATTAAGTGGTACCTTATCAAACTCCACATGCTTTCTTGGTTGTGCTTAAACTGAATGCAGAGATTCAGTGATCTGCCACTGGCAGATGTCACAGGAAGTACCTGTGATAGCCACTTATCAGATGTGTACACTCTGATCTCTTGATTTGTGAAATGAAGAGCCACTAAGAATTTGATTCACATAATCAGTGACAATTGATACACTGTGATCACAGGAATCTAGTGTATGTTGATGTTAATTGTATTAGAGCATGTTTAATGAGGGTTTGTACATTGAATCTTGTTGTGCCTGTGCCACTCCAGTGAAGAGTTATACAGTCTGGATGTCTATATTTTCATCTAATGCAAATGGTATGCATTAGGATCAATTTACAAAAGTGGTAATTACTTCACTTTTTAGATAAAGTCCAAGCCAATTTCATCATTTAGTTATAACAGGTGAATTGAGAATGTATTCCTATTGCTCAAATTGAGATATCTGATCAATTCCAAATCAATTGAGAACAGCAATTATTTGGAAAAAAAATGTCTCAGTGAATTTGTGATCAGAATGAATCATTTCATTTAAATGTCTTTCTTTGTCATGATATATAAAATACACTATTTAAATTGCCGAAAACTCACCTTAAGCTTACTGTCATCTTTCAAAGTTCTAACATTTGATGCCTTTGCCCATTTCCATCCTCTTTGATGACAGGCCTTGTTAGGCCCCTCCCAGCATGACACAGACAGTGCTTCAGCATCGGCTCTTTACTTCCTTACTCGTCTAAGTAACACACTATGCAGGTTCTACTACACTGGTTCATTGAAACAATCAAAACGTATATGGACATTAAAACTATGAAGTACTGTACAAAGTGAAGGTGCAACTGTTCTAATGTGGAATTCAGATAGAACTAGAGAATGGGAAATGTTTAGTGTCCAAGCACAGATTTAGACTATTGCTCACATATGAGGATGATTTGATTTTATGCATTCATTCTGCTTTTTCCACTATGAGGAACAATGTGAGAGAAAAAAATTAAGGTCAAATAGAAGCCAGCTTTCCAATCTCTTTATCAATCTGCTACCTTTATACGATCTTCTTGGCACAGGAGACCTAGCGTGACACAGTGGGATCACCAGGCTCTAAACATAGCCCAAAATCTGATTTTGGACTGAGTTTATTTCACAATCTTTAGCATTTTCGTCATTTTAATCTTCACTAATGAAAATAGTCCTTTTGGTCACAAAATACAAACATCCCTTTTGACCATAACTTATGACTTATGAGCAAATACCCTTTATTTCAGTGCTAACTATTACTATCTTAAATTGTGATTCTTTCAGAGGATGTGATCATAGAATAGTATATTTGTTTTTCCCAATTGTTTCAACAACTTGACTTCCTAGAATCTAAGTGCAGATACTATGCAATCCCTTGCTTTTACAGTTTGTATACAAGTAGCTGTATATACTTCATTGTCCAGAATGTAGAGGCATACAAAGTTGGATTAGAATTCTACATTCCTAACCAGAGAGCAGCAAAATCAACTGAACGTTTGGTGAGGAGGTCTAAGGTTAGGTTCAGTATCCTTAGTACATCTCATGACACTCCAGATACTAGAAAAAAGATTCAAGACACTTCTTTTTTTTTTTTTTAGACACTTCTTAATGCAACCAGAAGTTCAGGGAAAGAACAGTATGCTTGCAAGAAGGCAAGGCACGTAAACCTGGGGAATGGAACAAAACACACTTTCCACAGAGGAGGTCATTAAAACCGTTTTCTGTCCAAAAGGTGAGAAAGTTGGGTGTGAAAACTGTGCTCCACCTCTCTGGGTCAAACAAGGAAGAAATTATGAGCTGCAATAAACTGCATTCCCTTACTGTTTGAGTGAACTCCATTGTCAGTTAAAAGCTGTTTTATATGATCCAAGACTCGGGATAGGTGATCGAGGTAAGTAATAGTTACTTGGATTTAGTCTCACAAGATCACCTTTGAGCTCTTATTAGCTTTGGAACAGGAAGGGACAGGGAACTCTGTTTATTGTACTGAGTGCATTTTAAGGTTCCAAGCTGCTATTTTGGTCCATGCTTTTTAAAATGAAATTTAATTTATTATTAGCAAGCAAATTTAGAGACCTACCCAGGACATTTTGACAATGCATATCTTTGCTTTATACCTACCTTCTTTTAGTTAATACTGTTATTCATCTTCAATTTTTGCCTGCCTAATCCCTACTTTCCCTTCTACCACTAGGTTTGTAATTCTCACTTCTCATCATGTGTGTGTTCTGTTACCCTCCCCTACCACACATATAACCTCCTGCCAATACTGATTTCCAGTCTTTATTCATACCTACTCCTATACCAATCAATGCACATATAGAAAACAAAAACAAAAACAGAAGCTAGGATACTATTGAAAGAATGCATACATGGTTTGACTTTCTGGATCTCAGTTATTTCACACAATGTAATTATTTTAGTTTCATCTCTTTTCCTACAAATTTCTTGACTGTGTCTATTAGCAACGAGCCCGAACTCTGAGTGACGTCATATTTGGGTGATGTGCGACCTCTACCTCGTTACTAAGACAACCGTCAAACTTTTCCATAATTCACCTGATTACCTCACTTGGTACCTGATAGAGTACGTCACAGGCCATATAAATATTCAGGGCGAGCGACATCACGCTTTCTTTCTCTTTCGCCATCTTTCCCCCCACTTCTTCCCCACCCTCTATCCAAATAAATCCACACTCTCCTGTGGAATCAGCCAGTCTGGTGTGGTCTGTTCTAAGCCGCATGCCACCGTAACCCTTTAGTGTCTTTCTTTATCGGTAAATAAAATTCTATTGTTTATATAAACAACATTTTTATTACACATTAATTTGTTAATGGGCATCTAGACTAATTCAATTTATTTGATATTATGAATAAAGTAGCAATAGCTATCAATGCATAGGAATCTTAGTGAAAGCATATAGATCCACTTCTGTATATAAATAGGAATGGTAAAATGGACCAGAGAGTAGTTCTATTTTTAGTTAGTTTTGTTTTGTTTGAGAAACTTTAGCACTCATTTCCATAGTGGCGCGATAGACACTGAGAGACAGTTTAAAGACTGTTAATGCTAGTGTTCTCATGTTTAAGATCTTCCTTTTAAGACTCTTTCTCCTTTCTCAATTCCTGCACTTCTTGCAGACCTACCACATTAGAGCTTTAGCAGACAGGATCTGTGCTGAATTCCTGAAGTCTTTGCTACTGCACATTTTGCCAGTGCTATAGGGCTTCACAGAGGCACCCGGTAATATTTGTCCTTGTTGCCTTAGACTAGCATCCTTTCTTCTCCATGAAGGATGTCTCCTTGTAAGGTGACCTCTGTTTTCATTCTTAACTTTTATTTTTTCCTTTTTATTGAAAAGAGATTTTTTTCTAATTGCTGTTTTCTCTTCCTCTACTCCTTTCAGTCCCTGCCACCCTCCCTCCACACACATACCTCCTTTTCCATACAAATCTATTCCCGTTATGTCTTTTGATAGAAAAAGATAACCTTCTAAGGGATAAAAATAAAACATAACAAAATAATATATAAGATAAAACAAAAAGTACCACTTCTGAGTTGGAAAGGATAAACCATATGAATCCATTCCCTTTCTGTTTCTCTTTAGAAAAAGACAGGCTTCTTAAGAGATAATAATTAAATATAACGAAATGTAATACAGTAAGATAAACCAAGAACTCTCAGTTTACAGTTGGACAAGACCAACCAACAGGATGAAAAGAGCCCAAGAAAAAGCACAAGAATCAGAGACCCAGTTGTTTTCACACTCAGGTATCCCATAAAACACTAAACTGGAAGCCATAATATACACCCAGCGGACCTTGTGCAGACCTGAGGGTGGCCTGCCTTAGGCTCTGTTCATTTGAGCTTTGTTAATATTGATTTAAAGAGCTTTGTTTTCTTGGTGTTCTCCATCCCTTCTGGCTCTTACACTCTTTCTCTCACCTCCTCCACAGTGGTTCCCTGACCCCCGAGGGGAGGGACTTAGTCACAATTAGGACTAAATTTTCCAAGGTCTATCATTCCCTACATAATGACTGAGAGTCTCTGTATTTGTTCCCATATCCTATAGGGAGGAGCTTCCCTGGCGATGGCTAATAAGGCATTGATTTTTGAGTAAAGCCATTAGGAGTGATTTTATTGTTTGTTTTTTAGAACAGTTGTAATTGGCTTTATCCTAAATCCCTAGGTTATCTAGTCTCTGGTTTTTGGTGAATAAAGCAGGATTAGGTATGTGCTACCATTGTGTATCATACCTATCAGAACACCCTATCAAAGTGTCTGTGACTGGCTTTGTTTATGTTTCTCTGTTGGTAGCATGCAGAGTACATTCCTGTGCCAAAGATGCTAGCACTTAGATGAACAGTCTACATAGGCACCAGATTGCCTTCTCCATGTTCGATAAGATGTGTAGGTGTTGTGTCCAGCAATGGGGTCTTGCTGTCAGTTTGTCAGCCACTTGATGCTACTTCATGATCGTGATTCCTCACCACAAAATACCAAGAAAGGAATTCTGGAAATCATGAGTCACACAACTTGGATATTTGTGATCCATTGGTAGCAGCCAGAGGGATACTCTCATTTTTAAGTTGAAATGAGTGCTTTTCTTTCAAGACTGAAATGCCTGTTAATGGCAAATGGCAAAGCAGAGTCTAGAGAGTGGATCTGCTTCTGCTCATTCCAGTAATTGCTTCTCATTACTCTGAATATTGCTTTTAGATTTATTGACAGTAGCTACTTTGTCTAAATTGTTGTTTTGTTGATATATGGACTCTTTCTTCCCTTAGGGCATTTAAATTGCTTCCTGCTTTTATTAACTTTGTATAGATGACCCCATCAAAGCTCTTAACTTTGTAAAGCATTGCTCTGTTCTCCAAAACTCTTGGAGGAAAGCTGCAGCACCTGGAATCTCCCTGAGCAATGCTAACCATTCAGGAGGACTTCTGTACCTACTCCTAATATGTGATTCTTTTTTTTTTAATTTGTTGAGAAAGATTTCTTATAGCTTAGACTGTATTTGAACTCAATATTTAGCAGAGAATGACCTTGAATTTGACATCTGCCTGTCTCTTCCTTTCAAGTTCTGGGAGCACAGATATGTACCACCATCCCCAATATATGTACCACATGCCCAGTTCACACAGTGCTGGGGCTTGTGCTTCCAAGATAATAAATAGTTGATAAATTCTGAAGTGTAGAAGATGATTAAGGAAATAAAAAAACTCACTATTTCTGCAGCACAATATTTTAATATGATGTTAAAGAAGACTAGAGTTAAGCCGGAATCTTTTAAATGGAACATTACATTGTTAATAGCACTTGGATATGATTCACTTTTAAGTAAGTTTTGACATTTGTGTTAATTTAAATAAAAAGAACCTGACATGATCAAAATCATGACTTTTAGGAGGAAATGCAAGGGTAATTAATCCTGCATTTTCTACAGTGCTAACTAGAGTGCCCACTTCCATTCATTTGTATCCATTTCCCCAAGGGCACAATGTTTTCTCCGTAAGATGCATTACAAATGGCATTATTATTTATTATAATTTTAGTAAAAATCCCCTTTCATCATAAAAGCTTTAATTTATTTACATGAAGAAATGGTCACTTTTACATACTTCCTTTTGCTCCTAATAAGTATGAATTTCTTCTTTTAAATGGCTACTGCTAAGTCCCATGGGAATTTGTGAAGAACAAATAAGCTACTGCTCTATTGAATAGTCACTTCTCTTACTTCCCATCCTGGGCTGGCCCATTGAACAACTATCCTGTTGTACACAGAGCAGCCAGCAGTGCGGATGCTCTAAATCCTGAGACATACATGATGAATGCCCAAACATGCACAACAGCGATGGAATCCTGAGTCCTTAATGGCTCATGGCTGTACTAAGCCTCTGTCTGATTTAAGAGCTGGTAACTATTGGTTGATCCTAATCTCATAGAAACCTATTGCATATAATTTTGAAAATCTAGTGCCAAATTGAGGAGATCAGGAACTTGGCTGCACTGAATGCAGTGCTGCTCTCTAGCATTAAATGGACTAGCACAGAGGCATGACTACCAAGCTCTGTGGATCATGTAAGTTTTCCTGAAATAAATCACTGCCCGGCATCATCACAGTTTGTTCTTCACAAAGTCCCACAGGAGTTAGCAGTGGTGATTGGAAAGAAGAAATTCATACCTATGTAAAAGTGATCAGTTCTTCCTGTAAATAAAATAAAGCTTTTATGATGAAAGGTGATTTTTACTAACAAATCCTCCTTTGGCGTCTGAAACAATAGAGCATACGCTCCCGTTCTCAAGAGATTATCATGAAAGCACCACTGCTGGACTATGCATTTTCCTTACCTAGCCATCCTCTCATTAAGGGAGACCCCGTTGTTCCAGAGGAATGTGTCAAGGATAGTGGGAATTCCATATTAACATTTCCTGTCAAGTAGTGTTCAGTACTTGTAGTTATTGTACACTTTCACAGGTAGGAGAACTCTATCCCTTATTTAATTTGTTAATATGGCTAATTTATCTTTTACCTACATAGCATATTTCAGGAACATAAATAATTTATAGAGCTGCAAGTCTTCCTCAGTAGAAAAACCTCCTTAAAGCTTCTGGCTTCTTATCTAACAATCCAAATTACACCTTTTAAAATGAAAATTGGCTTCATTAGCTTTGCTTCACAAGCCTCAGGCATAATCTTTGAGTCCCTTTTTATTTGGGACTCAACATATGTCTTACCAACTTGTTCTACTTGACTGTACCCATCTTTAATCTACCACCTGACGTCTGAGGGAGCTGTGTCGTAGTGTTGATTTTTAATATGTAGCAGCCCTACTCTTGAATATAAAAATGCATAAACCTCATCTAAGATTATTTTGTGTAGTGTGAAATATCCCATGAACAGACCCAGTAGATTCAATTACGTACACGTTTGTAGAGAGGAGTTGAAACAATGGCTTCTCATGACACTGAGGACAGTTTTGGGTGGTTACAGTTTTTCAGTTCCAAATACTTTTACACTATTTCTCACCTCAAAATACATAAATATATAGATTCGATGTGTATACATGTAACTGGCATGAATTGATTTTGAGAGAACCCAGCACACTGCTTCCTTTTCATATTTAATTTAATAATTTGCAGAGTTAATGGGTAGTTAGTGACCCTGACCTTTAGGAAACAAGTTGTGATTTGCAACATGAATTCATTAGTTTAGGGCAGTACTGAGCTGATAATTATTTTTCATGACAAGCTTTGAAGCAACAGATTTGCCAAGCAAGATCAAGATTCAAATGTATTTAAAAACTGCACATGGAAATCGGAAATAAGAAGTGTATGTATGTGTCCATTGATTGTCTTAGAAAGAAAGAAAACTGTGTGATTGTAGAATCTGTTTTTCTCAGACCGTCAGTTTTCTCTGTTTAAACAATCCAGACTAACCATTTGAATAGAATATAGCTTTCATCAAATTTATGAGTAATAAAGCTTTTAATATGAGTCTATGTTATTTTAAATTATATTTATTTATTGTGTATGAGTGAGTGTGTGATGTGTACACAGGTGTGAACAAGTCATGATATGCAAGTGGATATCAGAGGATAACCTAAATAGTCAGGTCTCTTTCTCCACCCTTAAGTTCCAGGGATCAGACTCAGATCATCAGGGTTAGTAGCAGGCACACTTAACTGGTGATCCATCTTCCTGGGCTTATCTTCTTGAAGTAATAGAACTGTGTATGGGAGAAGATATTAAGATAAGCCCAATGCCTCATGCATGGTAAGCAAATATTTGAAAAGGATGTCTTTATGAACTGATGTGTTAGAACCCTATACGTTTTCTCTTTCATCATTATCTCTTGTTACTATAGCAAGAGAGGCATGGTCTAGACAAAAAGATGGGCAGAAATGTTATCACAGATCTATATTTTCTTATTCTAGAAGGCATTTCTCTTCAGATATTTCTAAAGATATCATATAATGGAAGGTCTAGAAAGAAGGGAATTTTGTCTCTACTATATACTGGATGTTATTTATAATATTTTCTGGTAAAGGGAACAAAACATAAGAGTAGTTTCTTTATTATAGAGGCTAGGGATTCAAACAATAAAACCTGCACCTGCTATACTTAGATACTGAACGAGATTATTTAAGAGTGCTAAGGATGAGGAGAGTAGTGCCCGGAGTCATCTTTTCTGATTTAGATATTTAAATTCAAATGATTTCAAATTAGACACTAACTGATAGCAAGTTGGCCTGTTGCTAAATATAGGGACCCAACTAACTTCGAGTAGCTCTTGTCTGTGGTAACAGGTGCACAGAAGAGAAAAAAGAAGTGGATGGAGCTGTCCTTTAACAACATCTAGACAGGATACTTGTACTCCTCACAAGGTAGTCTGATTGCCTTTGATTTTCATTTCTAGTTTTTGACAGGATGTTTGGAGGGGATCTGTACAAGTCATATATTCATCTAAGTTGCATAAGAAATATATATAATTGTCAGCTTTCCATGGTATTAGTTATATAAACTAACTGTACATATTAAAGAGGGCTTAATAGTAATTTTCTGATATACTCCTGTGGGACTGGCCTGTCAGATGGAACCACAAAGGCTGTTTATAGCGGGCTTCCTAAGGCTAGATCTCTTTTCCTATTAACACTGATAAAAAAAAAATCCTTCAGGGAGTTTGGGTTAGGGACATTGCAAGACTCTTGCTGTGCAGTAGAAGGAAATGTCTTGGTTCCATCTTGGAATAAGGTCACAGATACCAGAAAGGCATCTGTTTTCTCATTATCTCTCTTCCACCTACAGAAGCACACCTTCCAAGAATCTATATGGAAGACATGTACAAATCTGAGAGAAACCATTTGAACACCATATGGGTGGATCAATGGGATCAGACAGGTTTTGTGCCTCAACCTAGGTTCTGCCATTGGTACCATTAAAAATTCTCCAGAGTATCAGTTCTGTGAGACCACCATTTGGGACACTCACTCCTGCTGCACAGGAGTTATTCCTTTGTTGATTTTGAGCTATCACTTATGAATCTATAATAAAACACCCTTCTAAACTGTCTACTCATTGAAAATTGTATCCATTCATTTAATCCACAAAACAAAACCCAGAGGACACTAAGTGGAAGTTTTATGTGACCATCAGTGGCTGGCACTCAAGCTCCCGCATTAAAGTCCACCTGACATAAGAATAAATGTCTCCATCAAACTCAAAAACATTTTCATCATATTACTATGGTTGCAAAACCTGCATGGTAATCTTTATACTCTCATTATGCTTATTAAGAAATTATCTAAATAACCCACTACAATTCTAGAAATCAATGATTCATAAGCTATATCTTAATATATCCAAGAAATAAGAGGAAATTTGGTAGAAATTTTAATATTTTACAAAGGAAAAGCTTTTATTATATTAGTGATTCATCAGTGGCTGACAATACCTTTATTTAAAGCTTAGGGTTCTACAGCTGGCAATTATGTTAAGTAGTAGAACAGTTACATCACTTAGGAAGATCCTTAATCTCTAATACCCACAAAACTAGTATGTGTGTATACACACACACACACACACACACACACACACACACACACACACGATTTCTATTACATAATTGAGGAAATTTTTGCTGACACCCCATTTTCTTTTCTAAAATATGATAAATGTAGCCATCTCTTGTTCACTTTTGCTGAAGTTTTCTAGCCTTTATAGTATACTAAGAATGGGTCCCTAGGTTCTATGAATTGTTTCTGAACACAGTTTGTGGTTGCTGAGTGTAAGGACTGATGTGTACTCATTGCACTTGACTGCATCTTCACCAGGAAAATGAAGATGGGAGAATTTTCCCCATTTTGCATAGTTCAGGTAGGACTGTGAATTGAGGTGTGCATCCTATACCAATGCAAACCTCAAATGAATATGCAGACAACAAGCACAGGAATGACAAGGATACTCCACCTTCACTGTCTCTGCAATGTCTCTAATGGCAAGTGGTCAAGTAAGATAGTAAACATAGTAAAGGACAGTTTATGAGATACTAGCTGTAATCAAATATAGCATCTGATTTGACCTATGTAAGTTAATAATGAAATGCTACTACTATGAAAGACTACTTAATTAACTAGAATGTCTAAAACTACCCACCCATGGAAATTCTAAGTCCATGCTGCTGACAAGTCCCTGACTCTACCCTTCTCTCTTGTCCCTTCATTTTCCTTTCTTTCTTTTCTATATCCCTCCAAACCACTCGTTTACTTGCCTCTTCTACTTTCCCTACCCTTTCCCCTTCTGGCTCTTCTCCCCCTCCTCCCCACTCCTTCTACACTTCTCTACTCCTTTTCAATGATCTTTCTATTGTCCATATTTCTTTCCTTTCTCCATTTTGTTCTACCTCTCCTCCTCTGTCTCTCCCTCCTCCCTGTCTCCTTTACTCTATGCATTTCCTGCTTCCTTGATTGTTAAAGTTTTTAGATTAAAAAATCTGGAATAGGCAGGTCATGAGGGCACACACATTTAATTCCAGTACTTGGTGGACAGAGGCAGGCAGACCTCTCAGTTTGAGAACAACTTTGTCTGAATAGTAAGTTCCTGAACATCCACGGCTATCTAGTGAGATCCTTTCTCAAAAAAAAAAAAAATTGAAAAAGTAAAAAAAAAAAATTAAACATTTCTCTTTTAAGTATCATAACGTTCTCATATGAAACCCTCAGTGAGAATTTTCCCTGCACTTAAGTCCACAACTCAAAATTTCTAAGTCTTCATTAAGAATATTTAGATTTTATTTCTATCTTAATCTATACTGTTAATAATTCATCCCATAACTGACTTACTGCAGACATCTCAGCTGTTATATCTTTCTTGAGAGATCTCTATTCCAATGATATAGTGCCATGCACATTTTCTATCTTATTTCAAAAGTTGGGACGCCATGGTTCTACCATTTTATATTCCTATGGTAGCTTTAGAAAGAAATGCAGACCATACATAATTGATATTTTTGAATATAAATGTAGATCTTTTATCTATCCTTACTGCTTTTCCTCTTGTTGGAGTTGGTCCCTTTGCTCCAACCTGTCAGGGTAACTTGAATGTATACTAAGTTCTATGAAGCATTATTTATATCCCTTGCTTTATCAACAAATAATAGACAAAAAATTTATGAAATGTCATCTACATTTGCAATAGAAACACAGAATGACTCAGAATCAGTGGGAGGGTAGGGAGGCAAATTATTTCTCTCTCTATCAGTCAATCAATGCAAAGCTTAAGTTATAAATCAATTAATTGAGTTCACAGATGTTATACTTTGATGAATAAAAGCATCTTGAAAACCCATCAAAAGTTGTGACTGTCTCTAACCAACATAAATCAGCAAGGCAGACAAGGTATCAATGTGAGTTGCCTCATGCAAGACTGGAAGCCATCGTTATAAAGCTTTTCTCCCTAGTCCGCTTGGGTGAAGATGGATGATCTGGGTTTACTGTTTTACAGTCTTAAAAGTCTGTGAATTGAGGCTGGAGAGATAGTTTAGATATTAAGAGTGCTCTTGTAGAAGACTGTTTCAGATACAAACATCCTCATGGAAGCTCATAGCTACCAGTAAATCCAGTTGCAAGGTATCTAATGCTCTTCTCTGACTTCTACATGAGCTCCTATAACTATGTGATGCACGTATACAATCATGGTATACAACAGGTATACCTTTACGGTAGTCTGGTGAAAATGACCCCATAGACCCATAAAGAGAGGTGCTATTAGAAGGTGTGGCCTTGTTGGAGTAAGTGTGGATTTGTTAGATGAAATGTGTCTCAGTCTCTTCCTGCTGCCTGCCAATCCAGATGTAGAACTCTCATCTACTGTTGCAGTTCCATGTCTGCCTACTGGTCACCATGCTTCCTGCCACGAGGATGATGATGGACTAAACTACTGGAACTGTAATCCAGCTGCAATTAGATGTTTTTCTTTATAAGAGTTGTCATGGTCGTGGTCTCTCTTCACAGCAATAGAAACCCAAACTAAGACAACAATACATATAAAATAAACAAA
Organism: Mastomys natalensis; assembly: GCA_021653895.1. Taxonomy (NCBI): domain Eukaryota; kingdom Metazoa; phylum Chordata; class Mammalia; order Rodentia; family Muridae; genus Mastomys; species Mastomys natalensis. The sequence goes on from JAJTUV010000289.1 coordinate 503,549, forward strand.
TATATTAAAATGTATAAAGACAAAGAGCTACCCAGGATTATAATGCTCCCTGAACACAGAAGACTATAAAGAGTAAGATTATATACATCTATGAACCTGTAAATCAGATGTACAAAGGTTACCATATTTTCTACTGCATACATTTGAGCCAACCACAAATTTATTTATGTTGTGATTCGAATTGATACAATTTCATTTCAAATTTTCCAGTTAGAAAAAGTATTTCACATCAATAAACACCAAGATTCTGTCTCTATCTTGATAGGAAACACAGGTGAAATGTGGTAACATTTAAAAGTATAAATCAGAGATACTCATTTAAATCTTTTCTGACTTATACTAGCAATGTCGCTGTGTCTGTGTCACAGTCTTCTTTATGAGTGTTTCAGTGCCTACTGTTAACTTGCTAGGTGGATGAGAAGAGATACCTACATTTCAACAGATTTTAGTTTATAGGACCAACTGACAATTAAAATATTTAGCAATTATTGAGCAGTTATATGCTAAGATCATGTTTTATATACATCTTAAATGTCAATTTCATACACTCAAAGATAAAGAATATCCGTGTTTTAGAGATGAGGGAACAACAATGAGTTGTATCCAGGTCCACAGAGACAGCAAAGGTGGAATAAGATCTGGGTTTAGTGCCAACTGACTTAAAATTACACCATCACCCATGGCGCTATACAGTAAGCTGATGTATGTAGTTATTTTATAGAAACCTGTTTTCAGGACAAAAGGATGTGGCCACTAGCACTGAATGGATACTAAATTAAACATTTTATAGTAGGAGTAGCTCAATATTAGTATCTTCTATCAGAAGTTGTGGACAGAAGCTTCACTCATTAAATTAAGTAGATCCTGTTTTGTTTCCCCTCTAGGATGCTTCTCAGCCCCTTGATTCTGCCTTCTTCTGGGCGGAGATCATCTTTCTCACTTTGCATAGTTCTAGTGCCACTATGAGTTGAGGTGTATTCTGAACTCAACCCACACCTCAGGTACCCAAGTAGCATAACAACAGACAGTTCTTAGTCTTCTTTCAAAGTTGTTTTCTTACTCATCTATGTTAACAGGGTTGTCCTGTGATGTAAACTTTCAGTTTTCTCCCCTGTACAGCATGGGAGAACAGCTAACAAAGCAGAGTTGGAATAAGGGCAAACAAAGAGAATGGTGTGGCAACAGAGGATTATGATACATATTACCCCTACACCCAGGCATGTCTGAGTCCACAGACTGAGTAATTCCTTTCCAAACTCTCAACAGTCTACATTTAGTTTCATTTTATTCACAGGGGATAGAAAACACTCTAAGTCATCTCTTCTTTCTCAAAATTCCTATTTTTCATTTCTTCCACCCCATATAGGGAAATGATGCTTTTCCCAGAAGCTATATATTACCAAATGAAAACCACAGTGCCATGTGTGTCATACCTAGCCAGAGTTGTCAGTCAGTTTATCTTAGAGGCACCTTCCTTAAAAACCCAATATTGACCAATTGTTCTTGGTTTTACCCAGGAGATGCTGATAGTACGATGCTATTGCTAAAGGTACAAGATACTTTGATCATAGGATATGGAACAATCAAGTTGTGACTGACTGTGAAGGTTCTTGGCTGATGGTCTGCCTTCATAACAACAACAGGGGCTAAGCAGGAGGCTGGGAAGTAGAACTCAACACAATTACCCAGCTTGTGAACTACAGTGGTGGCCAGCATGGCAAGACAGTTCAAATGTTATGGAAATAATTAGCTGCTTTTTAATTGATTTAAGGCCTGTTCTACATAAAAGATTTATGCTTGATAGTATAAATTTGGCCAAGGACCTATGGCTCAGCCTATGAGGCACAACGGAGAACTTATTGCTACTATATTACTAAATATCCTAGCATTTTTGTGTCTTCTATTTTTATTCATCTACACATATCAGTGCAGCTCTCAGACCCTATCAGAGAGATGTCTTTGTGTAGTGGACAGAATTAATGCAGAACCTTATGACTGGTTAAAGCACAGAGAACAAAGAGACTATAGAGTGGACAATAGCAAAGAGGATATCTCTATCACATACCTTCCACAAAGTTTAAGGACCATCAAGAGTGTTGCCACTAGTAGCACACTTAAGTCACACTATGTTGATAACTTTATGCCCAGGAGCATATGAATAGCACACATTGCACTCAGTGGGATAAAAATAAGGTAGTATATGTATGTGTGTGTGTGTGTGGTTGGGGGGCACACTGGCTGCTCTTCCTGGGGACCTGGGTTCAATTTCTGGCACAACTGCTTGTAACTCCAATTCCAGGGTATGCACGTCTTCTTTTGCCCTATGAGAACATTGCATGAGCATAGTACACAGATATACATTCCAGCACAATACCCACACATATTAAAAGTAATAAATAAATAGTTTAAAAAGAGGACACAAGTTTTGAGTGGGGCAGGTAGGAGTTCTGAGAGGAGTTAAGGATAGTAGTTATAGTAAATAGTATCAAAATACATTGTATGCATCAATGAATGATTACAGATACTGTACTAAAAATAAATAAATAAATGGGCCCCAAACTTAACTTTTACCCTGAAAGTCAACTCATCTTTTTATATATTGTTTTGTACATTTAAAGTTACTTCAGTTTTTAATGTTACCTTACTTGTGCCAGTAGCTCCTTATTTGGCATTTTAAAAAGTACCAGTGAATGTCATATATATAAGGAAAAAAGATATATTTTGACATGAAAATGCAGTTTTAACCTATTTGAAATACATACCCTTAGGTTTGAAAAAATGTTTTAATTGCTAAAATTTAGGAAACTGTGACTGTGTTCAATACTCTTCCTTTGTATAAATTAACATTTGCTACCATCTTTCTTCTCCTTCTTCTCCTCATTCCCCTTCTTCTGTTTGGGAACAAACAAGACAAGTACCTACACTGAAACCCTTGATCAACAGTAAGCTAGGTCCTCTGCACATGTCACAATTGTGCAATTTGATCTTTTTGTGGGACTCCTAAGAGTGGGAGCAGGAGTTGTCTCTGAATCTCATTGCCTGTTTTGGGACCCCTTTCCTCCTATTGGGTTGCATTGACTAGCCTTAATAGAAAATGACATGGCTAGTTTCACTGCATCTTAATACGCTGTGGCTAGTTTATATCTACGCAGGCCTGCCCTTTCCAGAAGAAAACAGAGGAGCAGTGGATGGGGCATGGAGAGGGGAAGTGAGGGCAAGGAGGAGAAACTGTGGTCAGGATATAGAAGAAAAAACATTTAAAAAAAATATTCAGAGTAAGTGGCTCATGTCGTTGGTGTCTATGCTAAGTTGTGAAGATATTGTTAAACTCTGATTGGTTCATACAGGCCACTTCTGAGAGTTTAGGAGCTATGCTGTATTAGGAAAGATTACAGGGAAGAATAAGATATCAACTTTGTAGAGATTATCCTGTTAATTCTTCACTCCTCAACTGTGAAGTAGAAAAATCCTTCAGGAGTCTGTATACAGAATCTAAAAATAATAATGATTATGACGGCAATGGTGGTGGTGGTGGTTGTGGTGGTAATGATGATGGTGATGAAGACGATGATGATAATGTTAAGCTGTAATAGAGCTTTGTTTTTTGTATTATACCATTCTGTCCTGTCTATGAAAATACAAGGACAGATGCATTAAATTTGTGTTCTAAAGCATCATCAAAATGAAGGTGAATTTTCTTCATTTTCTTATAGCTAGATTTAAAGTTAATATTCAACTATCCATTCATTTTTTTACAAAGTTATTTTTATTGGATATTTTATTTATTAACAATAGAGATGTCATCCCCTTTCCCCATTTCCCCTCCCTAGAACATCACATCCCCCCTCCTCCTTTATGCTTTAATACCATTTTAATTACATGTATGTATTAAGGTCAGTTCTAGGTTGAGGGTTTAGCAATACAATAGATGCAAATAGTCAAGGAACAAGCAAGACAATAAATACAAATAGTCAAAGAAAAAGCAAGGCATTAAACCCAATTACGTGAAGACTCCTGTGATCACTGTTTCTAAGGGCTTATCAGGATGACCAAAGTATCTGAGCCTACTTCCCTGTCCTAGCCCAAGGTCATTTTCATGTCTAAAACTTACTTCCTTGTTCTAGCCTAAAATTTAGAATCTTGTCTGAAATTACTTCTTTGTACTATCCATTCATAATGTGAATAAATGCAGTACACTAAATGTAATAAACCAATTATCCATTTAGTACTAGAGAAATCCAGCATATTTTTCAAAGCCATTAAACTCATATCCATTTGTTCTTGATCTCTCTCCACACAACACAGTGGCCTGTCATGAACTGCAATCACATGTGTTACTGCTGACCTTGAGAGTGAGCTGGGCTATTGCTGCTCTATGCTAACAGAAGGCAAGAAGGGTCCATTATGATGACAGTCACTTTAGCAAGTGTGCTCTAAAGATGAGGCTTGCAAAGAGGTAAGTCCCACTGCTTTAGCAGAATGGGCTACAGAACTTTAAAGAGGCAAAATGATAGAACTGCTGAAGATAGAAAACATCACAGGACTGAATGAACTATTCAGAAGGGATTGGTGATGTGAATTTATTCATTGTAATGAAGGAAGCCTCCAAGTGAAAACACGAAAGTGTCAAGTGAAAATCTTGCTGTGTCAGCAATGCATGCTGCACAGCTCTCCCAAGGCTTCTTAACTGGGCTAGTTCCATTGCCAAATTAGCTGACAAATGTTGGCCTTGGCCATTCTATTTGCATACTTCTACTCACTTTGGAATTAGTCTCACGGTTGGGTGTTTTTTGGAGTTCTTTAGATTAAGGAAATATTTAGAATTGTTATTTTATTTGTGGGTGATTATCCCTAATAAGTACATTTTCCAAACAGATAAAGAGGGTCAGTCAGCCTCATCATTTGAAGATGTGCAATGTGATTACATTGTAACAGCTGGTTATGCCCTTTGTACAAGATTTCCACAGAGAGGAAAACTCATTTCACACCGTCTACTTCACATGTTTATACACTATCGTGATAATCTCCCAACACTGAGAATCAGGAAACTTGAGCAATACTAACATTTTAGGGTACAGTGTTGAGCATGTCAGCATTCTTCCATGACCTCTGCTTCAGTTCCTGCCCCATCTTCCCACAGTGAACCACCATCCAGGCATTGAAGCCAAATAAATCCTTTCTTTACACACTTGCTTTCACCCTTTTCTTTATCACAGAGATAAAAAGTAAACTCAGGCAGGCATCAAACCCAAGGCTTCTTCCATGCCGGGCAGACACTCCATCACTGAACCACAGCTCCAGCCCCAGGAATCATTTCACTTATCCTGGGGTACTTTGGGTGTTATCAATGCCTTTGTGTGGTGGATCTTTAGTAAACACATGACTAAAATGAAGTTGGCTGGACTGCAGGCATTCAGACCTCCTGGTCCATCATTAATCTGTTACCATCTTCATCAAGTACTCATTATTTTCACCCTGTAGGAATTAGGTCAATAACAATATTCTGCATCATTGAGCGTGATTAACTTTGAATTAACAATCTCTACATTTCTAAAGCTGGTAGCTATCATTATCATTCCAACATTCATCCATAATTAGTGTGTCAGGGACTGTGGCTAGGTGATTTCCTTATTTTCAAGTTAATAAGAGGGAAAAGAAACAGAGTTTCATAGAAGCTAATTAAATAATCTAAAAGATGATTTGGTGCCAGCTGGACTCAAGAGTGTTGGTTCTGAAGTCGTTCATTGTTTGTCTCACGTGCACTCCCTGATTCCAGACAACGGGGGCTGAGGATCATAGTGCATGGAGAGGTCGCCTTACAATACGAGGGGCACGTGATTAATAAAGTTGGTTGTAAAAGTGCTGTGGCAGAGTGAACCCAGCAACAGGACAGGGAAGGTAAAAAGTTAACAGTGAAGGTAATGTGGAGAAACCATAGGATCTTGAGGAGCTCAGAATGGAGCAGCTGTCTCCCTGTGCTACTCATCTCATATTCTCTTGCTGCATCTTAGTTCTTGACTGACTGGCCCAGCTGGCTATTAACTGTTAAACTACAGAATAATCTCAAGGATGAAGTAACATTATTTCACTTGTACTCTGTACAACTACTTCTGCATCAAGGAGGCCTGGTAGGGATGTGTGTGTGTGTGTGTGTGTGTGTGTGTGTTCTCCTGTATACAATTCTTTCCACTTTTGAAAGAAGACCTCAGAAGATGTTATAGATTCTAATATGTATCCAGAGGGTACCTGAACCTTTTTTTTCTGTAGATTTTATTTTCCATTTTAAGAATGTGTGTGTGTGCATGTGAGTGTGAGTGTCTGTGTATGAGTGTGTGTATGAGTATGAGTATCTGTGTGTGTATATGTGTGAGTGTGCATGTGAGTGTGTGTGTAGTATTTGTGTGTGTGTGAAAGTAGCATGCGTGTGTATGAGTGTGTATGTATTTGCATGTGTATGTGTATGTGTGTGTGTGTGTATGTGTGTGAGTGTGTTTGAGTACAATGTCCATGGAGGCCAGAAAAGGGTACTGAGTCACTTGAGCTGGAGTTATAGGCAATTGTAAGCATCCCAGAGTGGGTACTAAGAGTCCTCTGGTAAGGTGGTGCATGTTTTTAACTCCTGAGCCATCTCTTTAGCAGCCCAGAGTGCCTGCTAGTTTATTACATGCTTTGATATCATGATTTTGAGTGATTGTCTTAACAGTAATTTCCCATTAGGAAGTTAAATGTATTTTCAGATGAATTTGAGAAATGTCAGAGTCTCTCAGTATGAACTAAGGTTTGCTGCTTCTCAGTTTCATGCTGTTTCTACAACAGTTTATTGCTTCTCCTTTAAGAAATTAGCAAATTTTGGATTTAATGAGAAAATTATTCCCATGGAAATCATAATATTGCAGCATGTTCCTTGTTTTATAATTATTGATCTCTTAGACATTTTTAATTTAAATTGGATATTTAGCTTTGTTAAGAATCTAATTAAAATTCTCTTCATTACTATTAAATGTCTATTCTAGCACCTTTTCCAACTTGAATGATAGCCAGATTCTTTCAAGAAGGAAAATGCTTGACAGTCTCTAGTGCCCACTTGCATTTAGTACAATGTTACATAAATAAGTATAGATATAAAACAGATTGTTAATTATTTTTTCTTCTACAATTTGTAAAATTTGATGCCATAAACTATAATAAATATAACATTCTAAGTGCAAATATAATCTGAAACTGAGTAACATTCAAATTAAGAATATTCATTTAATGTGGTAAGTGGTAAATCACTTGAATTGAGTACTGTAATAGAAATATTTGCATATAGTAAATATTCAAAGGGAACTGAGTCCAGACACATACTCATTATTAGCATAAAAGTAACTGCTATGGGCAGATGTCTCTGGGTGCCCATGTTTCCTATTTCTGGTACCACTGATCAGGATTCCCATAATAACAAAACTTTCTGTGACTCTCTTAAGTAAGTTGTAAACCTCTGTCCTCATGGAGTCTCTTAACTTCACATTCTGTTCTACAATACTTATGCATATGCATGGGATTAAAATGTAGTAGAAATGAAAGACAGGCCACCCAGTGACTGGCCCAACTTGGGATCCATTCCACGTGCTCACACCAAATCCTGACCCTAATACTGAGGCCATATTGTGTGTGCAGTCAGGAGCTTGGGATGGCTGTCCTCAGAGAGGCTATACCAGTAACTGACTGAGACAAATGCAGATATTTACAGCTAACCATTGGATTGAGGTCAGGGACCAATATGGAAGAGGGGAAGAACTGAAGGAGTGAAAGGGACTGCAACCCCATAGGAAGAACAACAGTGTCAACTAACCCAGACCCCTCAGTGCTCCCATAGATTGATCCCCAAACCAAGAAGCATACTTGGGCTGGTTCTTGGCCACAGGCACATATGTAGCAGAGGACTGCCTTGTATGGTCTCAGTGGGAGAGGATGCACTTAATCCTGTGGAAGCTTGATACCCTAGGGAAGAGGGATGCTGGTGGGGGTGAGGTGGGAGTATGGGGGTTGGTGACTGGGTAAGGGAGCACCCTCTCAGGGGTGGGTGGAATAAGAGATAGGGTGAAGAACTCAGAGAGGGGGGAACCAAGAAGGGAGGACCAGGAAAAGGGGCAACATTTGAAATGTGAATAGATAAACTAATTTAATAAAGACTATTAAAAAAGAATATGTATGTCTATATTGTTAGTATTCTGTCCATATGTGTCCATTGTTTTTCCTTTTAACCTAATCTAGGCAGTTTGTAAGGATCTTCTATACTATAGACATTCACAATGAACAAAAAATATAAATGAGTAAATAAAAATTAAAGTCAATTGCAGATGTCTTTAAATTACAAATTCTCCAGCAAAAGATGTTTTTCCAGCCGATAAAAGGAAAAATTCTACTAGTTTGACACTGAGTAATCCCAACCTAACTGGCAACCCAATATGCATTTTGACAGTCCTCCAGGCTACTATTTATCATGAACCTAAATACAGATAGTAAGCTGGAGTTAAAAGTAAGAGTCAAAATAATCTTGACAGGTTCATTCTCCCTCTGTAGGGTATTTCAGCTAATGTCATCCCTGTCGGGTCCTGGGAGGCTCTTGCTTTCCTGGCATCTGGGATTTTCTGGATGCTATCCCCAGTTCCCCATCCCCCATTGTTACATACCACTGTTCAATTTCCTGACCCTCTGTACATCTCCTCCATCTCCCCACCTCCCGTTTCCTCTCTCCCTCTTCTCTCCCTTCCAAGTTCCTCCTATCTTCTACTTTCTTTGATTATTTTGTTCCCCCTTAGGGCAGTGAGACAGTGGGTAGGGGGGTGGGGCAGCACCCTCATAGAAGCATGGTAAGGGAGTGGGATGAAATAGGGGACTTACAGAGGGGAAGCCAGAAAAGGGGATAACATTTGAAATGTAAATAAATAAAATATCCAATTAAAAAAATAAAAATGGTTAGGTAGAAAAAAAAGTCAAACTAAATAAGGAAATTCAGAAACTCCACTCAGAGGCCTCTGTTTGGTGATAGATTTATCATCTTTAGTTGTCATCTCTCCAGTGACAACGGATCCCTTTTCTCCTTTTACAGTAGGACATTTCTTGGCTCCTGAATCTCCTGCTCTCTAGCTTTATCCAGGAATGTAAAGTGGATTGGTTTCTGTTGCTTTTCAGTTTAACTTCATGTATTTGAGAACATCTGCCTCAGATAAAGACCTCACAGACTATCAGCTTAGCTGATGTCCTGGTTTACTCTCGAGAGATGAAAAAGACCATGACCAAAAGCAAGTAGGGTGCAATGCAATGGGTTTATTTAGCTTACATGCCCCAATAAAAATCTAACAAGAAGAGCCATGACAGAAACTCAAGCAAGACAAGAACCTGGTGGAGGAACTAAAGCTGAGGCCATGGAGGAGTGCTCTTTCCTGTATTGCTCCTCATGGCTTGCTCGTCTTGTTTTGTTTTGTTTTGTTTTTTAAACAACTTAGAACTATCTTCTCAGGGGTGGTACCAGCCATAGTAGGTCCTCACACATCAGTCAGTATTAAGAAAACACCACACAGACAGGTCCACACACCAATCTGATGAAAGTTTTCTCAGTCGATGGTCATTCTCCCCATGTGACCCTAACTTGCGTCAAGTTGATAAAAGCTAATCAGCATAGCTGACAACAAAACGTGAAACTTTAATATTTTGCTCACCTTCCCTGTATTACCCATACTTAATCAGGGAAAACAATTTTTCTTCTTTGCAATTACTGTGAAATCGAAATATAATAGCAAGATTGAAAACAGCAAATGAATTGCATTTGTCTGATACTTTCAAAGAGCTTTCAAATCAAGCCAACAGGTAGTATCAGACTGTTTCTAGTGGTGAGTATTAGATGGTAAGCAAGAAGAAATGCTTGTGAAAACTATTGCTCATGACATATAATACTGGGATAATAGAAATTATTTTACATTTGTTGGTTTGTAAAGAGAATAGATACGATGTTCCATTTGTGTATTGAGTAGAGGGTTGAATTAGCTAAGATTTGCTAGTGAAAACTTAATCACATCATTTGTCAGAGACACATAATGTTGGATGTAGAATGGGTAAAATTCAACAGATAGGGTAGCATAGTTTCCTCAGATGGAACTTCAAAGAGTCCTGTGTTTGAAACTAAAATAATCTTTATGTAGTCTCTTAAAATGCCCACGTCATGATGGCATCTGATTATAATTATGTATGATTTGTATGTAACTGAAAAAAAATAAGACTGAGAATGCTTGAGTGAGAGAGAGCTCTATAGTCTGGAGGAACTGCAGAGAAAATAAATCAAGGAAATGCCTGAAATCATTGAGGAAGGAGATCAATATAATCTAGATGTAAATTACAATCATGTAATCATTTACAATATTGTGGTATGTATGACATATATAAGAGAGTAAGAGTTAATTTAAACAAAATGGTACATGAGACTGGCCAATCTCTTTTTCCACCTCAAGATTACTGCTGGCCTATCTTCTGCCTGAAAGTCACTTTTCCTGAATCTGTGGTCTTATTCTTAATACTTGCCTTTGCTGGGAGATATAAAGAGTAACATTTTAAAATGTCTAATTTTTTCCTATTTCATTTCAGCTCTATGTACAATGTAAAGGGGGGTAAAACATGTTTAGTTAGGTATCCACTTACCAGGAGTGAAAAAAACCCTAAGTCTATCTAGGATAACCAGGGAATTATTGCCAGGAGACTCTCATGCATAATTCTGCCTCTCATGTGAAGAGTGCAGGTGGTAAATGTGGCGTATCAGTTCAAGGATGGCCACTACTCTCTTGTTTGCTCAGCTATCTACATCTCTCAGTGTCTGATAATAACACAAACCTAGCCACTGTATTCTTTTAGCTTGGGAAGGAATATTTTTTTTCCTTCTAAACCAATACCACCTGTTCAAATCCACTGAAGATAAGCACCTTGTCTTCTAGGGCATCACTATAAAACTTATTCAGGCTTTGGAACTCTGAGTGTGTAGTTTGAAAAGCTTTGACTAACTTTTCTATGTTTCTATTCATTTTTGATTACTTTGCCTTAAGGCTGATGATAGAAGTAGTTGACTTATTATTCTTTTCTTTCTTAATCCTATTTTGATGGCTATTATTGGTTGTCAACCTGACTATATCAAGAATTAACTAAAACCTAAGCTGCTGTTGGGATGGGGATTTCCCCTTATTGTATTATTTGAGGTGGGAAGAGCCACCTTAAATCTTGGCCACACCTTCTGGGAGCCAAGGACATAGAGATACAAGATCTTTGCTTTTTGCCTGTTGCTTTCACTCTCCCTGGCAAGTGTGTTGCTTTGCTGGTATTAGAAAATACTTCTTCAGGATTCTGTCATATTCTGAAGCCCAGATGAAACATTCTGAAGTCCAGACTCATGGACTGAACAACTTTGGATTCTATGTAAAGTTGGAATTGTTAGACCAGAATTCGTTAGCCATTTTAGTAAATCCCACTTATAAGTACATACTAATATCCATATATATCTATATCTAATATATCTGACTAATCTATCTATATCAGTAGATTAGATGCTATCAGCTCTGTTTCTCTAGAGCACAGTGACAAATACATTCTATTTGCTCTATCTTAGTTCTTATTGGTCAACCTTATTTCACCTCTTCTCTGGGTTCTGTAACTACCATTATAGTGTCATCATCTAAGAAATCAGCATTTTCAGCTTCCACAAATAAGTGAAGCCATGGGATGCTTGTCTGGTTTTCATGGTCTCCAGTTCCATCCATGTTGTTCCATACTGGCATACTGGCTTTATGACTGAACGTCTAATGAGCTACTGGACAGGACAGCACAGGATTGTAAATAGTGACTACAGGGCCAAGCAGATAGGTTTTGAATGTTTTCACTCTACATAAGTGATGGATGACTGGGCAAATATGTCTTTAACATTGCACAACCTATACACACATAAAAATCCACATAAAACTATTTAATGCAGTTTTCTGCTTTTATGTATCAGTTTTTAAAATATTTGTTTTTGCATTATTTTATGACTTTGTGTTGGGAAAAGATGCATGTGGTACATATGGAGGCCACAAACCAATTATCAGTAGTTGGTGCTCTTTTGCTGGTGGGTTCTGGAAATTCTAACTTAGATAGTCAGGCTGGTCAGGATGTACCTTTACCTGATGGGTCATTCCAATGGCCCTATCTCTGATTTTGCTTTGTTGGTGTGTGTGTGCATGTGTTTAAAAGAGCCATCTTTATTCAATTCTCAGAGCATAGCATGGTGCCTATTTCTATGTCTACATGAAGCAAAAAGAGTTAGTAGAATAAAAGGAGGGTTGAGTTGGGTGTAGATGTGGACTTTCCTTGTCCTGGCTCAGCAATAAACTAACTAGGATTTATGGCTTCCTGATACTTCACTGATTGAGGCCATTCCATCTTCTGGCAGACACAACAATGGTCCTGTAAATTTGTCCATATTGTACTGGGGAGCATTCTGTATGTTCTATAAAAGGAGAAGCATCGTACTTGTGCTTGAACTCAGGATTTTGAGATGGAAAGAATGACACAGATTAGACACTATCTGAATAGACAAATGTCAACTTATGTTTCTTCCAAAAAGAAGGCAGCATGGGTGTGATGAGGTGACACTGATAAGCTTTGAAGACAGAAGAAGTAACATGTGCCAAAGAGTGCAGGTATAGTCTAGGAGCTCTAACCAGCAAGCGTATGTATTCTCCACTGGAGGTCCAGAAGCAGGAAAGTCCTGTGGGCATTCTCAACTTTAGTCATTATGACTCTTCCTAGCTTCTGACTTCTATAGCTGTAAAAGCATATACTTTAGTGATTGTAAGATACTAGGATTGCATTGATTTTTAATAGTAGCCACAGAAATCTAATGTAGACTAAATATATTAATATGAGCTTTCTGAGTCATCTTTTAAGCAAGCTACTCATTTGGTCATTACGTATAACATAAGAACTTTAGAGTTACATTCATTTGTGTTCTGTGGAATTTTTCCATCAAATGTTCCTAAGTTTCTTTCAAGCAAATCTGAGACAATGTGTTGTATAAAATTCTACTTTATAAATATAAGAGAGCTTTAGAAAAGCAGTGTATACTTTTCCCTGACTGCTCTTACTTTCAAATAACAGACTATTTTTAACAGCTACATTCCAAATTTGATGACTTCACAATTAATTAATTAGGACCTTATATCTTAGTGTAACTATACAGTGGAACCTGAAAATTGATGGAGGAAATTAGGTTACATGACGTGGTAGAGGCAAGGGCCCTAGTCTAGCATGACTACTCTTCTCAGAAAGAAAGGCAAAGACTAGTAATGTTCAAGAGCAGAAGAGGCCATATGAGGACAGGGAAAAAAATCAGCCTGCCATCTGCAAGCCATGGAAAGATACTCCAGAAGAAACTAAACTTGCTGACAGCCCAACCTTAAATTTCTAGCCTTCAGAGCTGTGAGAAAACCACTTTCACTAATTTAAGCCACCTAGCCCACAGTTTTGTGTTTTAGCACTTCCAGAAAATTCCTACATCTTCCTAACCCAATATCCTAATGTATCTACTTACCTACAGGGACATTGTAATAGAATTTTAGTCCCCACTACTAATTGTCTACTTGTTAAACCATGAGTACTCTGTTAAAGTCTTGTATTTTTTTTCCTTGTTGATAGATGAGAAAATTGATATTCTAGGAGGTTAATCTTGGACACAGAGTATGCACTGACACACAACACAGTCATGTCTAAAGATCTGGAATACAACTTCCCTAATAACTATCCTTTACAGATGCTGCTATTATAGGCACATATGGGAGGACTATGCAGTCCCATCAGCAACATATATAGCTTATAAGTCAAGGGAGAAATCTGATGAACATCTGTGAGTTTCACACACAAAAACTCCTTATTATACTCTAGATCAATAAGCAAAAGTTACATTGTTTCTTGTATGTAACATCTACTCTCATATCCTAATATATAACGTAATCTCAGTTAGCACATGTAGCTTGTGGTCACATAGAATGTGGTTTTCATTTTCAATTATTAAAAAATATAATGCTTTCAGAAAGTAAACAGAAATGAAGTAAAGGTAAGGACAAGTATAGAAACTTAGTGACACATATGAACAGCGAAGGGCTTGCTTAACTGTTACCTAGTAGATGCTTGAAATCAAAGTAACTTGCTAAAGGCAAACACAATAATTACCTGTTGCTGTCTGGGAATAGATCTCATGTCACCTATGGCCCCAGAGGCCATTTAGATTTTGACAAGGCTTTTCAGAGATATTATGATTTGCCCTAGATTTTTGACTTCTGACAAAAAACATCAGTTACTATGTGGAAATAGTGCAGCAAGTTTTTTTTGTTTGTTTTTTGGTGTTTTTTTTTTGTGTGTGTGTGTATGTGTGTGTGTGTGCAACATGAAGGATTCTAAAAAGTTGGAAGTTAATTATTTCTCAAATTTCTAGGCTGAAAAATAAAATTTCTAATGCATATAATCTGCTAAAAAGAGTATAAATTCCTTCCGTTATTTCAGTAAGGCTGGAAGATATTTTTCTATGAGATTCAACTAATTAATATTGTAGTGTGTATGTGTGTTTGTGTGTGTGTATGTGTGTGTGTGTCTTTGTATGCATGTACAGCTTTGTTTGTATATATAGTAATATAAAAGCAAGGGCTAGAATATACTAAGTCTGAAACTATAGAAGTGGTTTGGAATACATTAAAATTATAGCCCAATGGTTAATTGCTTGACCATTAAAAGTTCAGAGCATAACTATAGAAGTGTCACTAGATGTCTTGGATCCAAACTTCAGACTATGACCCATACTCAGTTTTACAGGATGGCTTTTCAAAGCTTTAGGTGCATTTTCTGAATATCCTCAGTATAGCTCTGCTTGGTTTGATATATTGCTGTGATACACTTCTATAGCTAATGATGAAATAACATGGTGTTAAATCATAATAGAAAATATTAGGAGTATTCTAAGATGTTTTAAAATGTAATGATTTTTGTTATAAGTCTTGATGATAACAATATTGCTGAGAATCAAATTGGCACTAACCTTCAACCCTACTGGTGAGCTTTCATAGTGCTAGAAGATGCTGTAAATGCTACCAGAAGTAAGCATCAGACTTACACATCTAGGTAGGAACCCTGTGAACTCCAGTAATAATGAGCCTCAGGAGCCCTGACCACTGGCACAACTGTGGCTAAACATCATGGGAGAAAACAAGTACTTTCTGATAGATTTTACCCTCACTCATACCTGGCACCACTATTGGTTCAAGAACACAAAGCAGGCTAAGCAGTTCCTAGACATTAGGAGAGAACCTATTACTATTAGTTTACCAAATGAACATTTTATTAAACTGACTCCCAATTTTTATGGTTAAACTTATAATTAATGTACCCTTATCAGAGAAGCTTCTATTTTCAGTAGATGGTGATTAAGACTAAGACACACAACTAAGAAAGGAACAAAAATTAAGAGGCTGAAGAATGTTCAGCCCTAAATAAAGCCCATATACCACATCCTATCTTCTCAGTATAAATTTGTGTTGAGAGATTACAAAGAAAAAGACAAAAAGTTGGGTCATTAGGGAAGTGGGTGTTAGGAAAGTGGTGGTAGTCTCAGAAGAGTTGGGAAGTGGTAGGAATCAGATCTAAACACAATTTCTTATGGAACTAATAAAGACTTTTCCTAAAACATGAAATAATTCAGTTTTTAATATGTTTCTAGCATCAGCCAGCTGTTGATGATACCTAGGTTTTCAAATTATCTAAAAGTTGTAGTAACTCTTCAAGATGGTTTGGTGGGTGAAGGTACCTGCTGACATGCTGGAAGAAGAGAACGTCCCTCATAAAATGTCCTATAATCTCCAAATATGTATTATGGCTATGAACACACACACACACACACACAGAACTAAAATGCATTTTTTTTCATGAATTCACAGTGGTTGTAACAAAAGAAAATAGCAGAAACTTGAAGTAATTTATCTAATTTTCCCACTGGGATCGTTTTCCTGCTCCCTGGAATATACATTCCTCCATTGAATTCCTCATTTGGTTCTCACTGGTCTACATGTGTTTGCTACCATTTCTTACAAGCTGGATTCGTATTTCTGCTGCCTTACTCCTGCTGACTTGCACTGTCTTTGTCAGAACTGATATGCTCCAAATGGTTTCTTGTGTAAGATATTGTGCCTCATACTAAAAACAATAGTCCATGACTTTTACTTACAACTGAGTTTTCATAAATGTTACCACATAGAAAGTTGCCAAGGCTTCTTAGTTTTCCCTTTCAAGGTTCACGTATGTGTGCCCTTTTGCCATTTTGACAGAGCTAAATTTTCAATGTCACAAACATGAAACAATATCTCTTCAATCGTGACCAACTTCATCTTTACCCCTTCATTGCATTTCCAGAAAATTACGTATGCCATTGATATGTTAATCTTTGTTAAAACAATAATTATTAGTTTAATATATCCTAACCTGATAGTTACAGCAGATCTGCAGAACTTGTCTTCACTAATACACAGAGGGGACTGTAAACTGAAGACTAGTCAGCTACTTGCTGCCCTATGACATATCACAGATATTTTTATTCTCCACAGAATTACTATTTTCTTTCCTAGGTTTGTGGTTTCCCCTACTTGCCTTGAGTCTTAACATATTATCTGTTAGCACTCAAGTTACTGTGTCTTCACAGGACACCTATTCCCTTTAGTGATGTAACCCATGACCGCTAAAGCTTGAAATGATACTTTCACTTAGACTTAAATATTTCTTCTCTTGGGAAGAAGCCACAGTGGTGTCTTTCCTCACTACTTACCATCCACTCAGGATGGGTGGAGACAATAACTATATAATAAACACCCACAGTTCTAACTCCCTGTGTGGGACTATATGTCCCAATAGCCTCAGAACCTGGTCTTTTAATTGCTGGAAGGTAGATTAATTAATCTTAACTAGATGTGAACTTTCAAGTAGTAGATTTCACAAATTATTTTTCTATTTTCTATTTTATTAATTATTATCTGGACTGCAGACTCAGTTCTTCTCCATGAGCGCCACTTGTCATTTGTCATCTGATTTTAGAGGATTCATTATCAGCAGCCTCCCCTCCCCACTGTCATTTGTGTTTGGTTTACATTAACCTTACAGTATGGTGTTAAAAACTATTGAGAGATTTCTCTATTTTTATCTCCATTCTTTTCAATAGAAAGAATCGTTTTGTGCTGACTGAATGTTTCTTAAGCTGATGCTTTGTTTCTGTGGTATCAGAATAGGTTAAAAGAGCCTGGAACCCAGAGAAGAGTTTGTTATGATTGTGTATGTGTGTGAATGTGTAAGAAATGGCAGCTGTAATCTAGCATACCAATGACTAACAGGTAAGTTTGAGGTTAGACATATGGGACTCACTTTGTATGGTACAAACAAAGATAAAATGTCCTCAAACCGGAGAACTCATTATTCCCCTTGCCCTGACTCCATGGATCACACAGATTCTCTAACTCCTCCGCTTTCCATTCATTTCACACCTAGTGTTTTGAATATCCCCAGTCTTGGTTGTGGGGCCACAACCAGAGGGGCCGGAAGGATTACATGCAATAAGCGGGGAGCATGCCAGCCAGGGGGACCACCCTAGTTGCTCTCTGATGAGTGTCCTGTGTCATCTTCCTGACACTATTATCAACCTGCAGTTCCAAATGTCAAGCTGCACAGTCTTCCTAGAGAACATCAGGTCTTCGTCAGTGTCTAAAAGCTATTTGTACTTTGTTTTCGAAAACTGGACAAGTCGTGAAAATAAAAAATGTGTTAGAAAACAAATGGTCTTCAATTCCCCTTCATTTACTGTAATCCAGAGAAATGTTCCTGGAAAATTAAATACAATCAGAATGCATTGTTTTTACTTCCTAAGTAAAAACATCCAGCAAGAGTGCCTAGCGCCCCTGATAATGTTGGATTTGCAATATGTATTATAATAACTTGTATGTATGACTTCAGCAAGTGATGTCTTGCCCTTAAAACTTACTACTGTCTGCTCATTTCAGAATGTAGAGATATGTACATTGTATCCTTTCAGGAGTGGCTGGAGAACTTTGAAAATTTACCTAGTAAAGATTAAGTGTCGTGAGGCAGTGAAGCCACAAACAAGGATTTTTTTTTATGGCATCTGTTAAGCTAAGAGCACAACCCCAATAATGATGTTAATATTTGCATGTTACTTCTGAGTGTGCACTCATTCTGTACAACTTTATGTCCTCCATTTGTTTTTGTAATATGGCCCAAATGACAATGAATATACTTTAATAATAATGTAATACATGATGATATTACAATGCTCGTGTAGTTAACATCTAAATTCAAATCCTACAAGGCTTCAAAAATCAGTGGTCTGTAACAGAACCTGGAAAATCATTATTGCTAAAGGTTTTTTTCTTAAGTATAGAACAAGTATGAGCTTCTACTTATCGATGTAGGTCATAATATATTCAACAACTCTAAGGAATTTTAAAAGGATAGTTGCAATGTACCTATCCAATCCTCATTTGAGACAAGTGTATTCTACAATTGTAATATTGGTTTATAGCAATATTATATAATATTAAATGAAAAATGAGTTAGATTATACCATAAGGAACATTTTAGTTACGATCTGCCTTTCAAGCTGGAGCAAATGAAGGAAGTGATATAGACACAGATGTGGTAGCTCTCTAAGCTCAGAGATAAGCATCCTTATTCACACACAGATATATTCTTTTACAGCTCTGCATTATCAGGACTACTTTTTCTTCCATTTCTTCATCTGCAAAATAAGACAGTGGCTATACACAAGTTCTGGTCTTTTTAAGGCATATCAAAGTGGCTAGTACAGACACATTACATTAAAAAAGCACCATGTAGTTGTTATTTATTATTTCCATTAACAAGCAACATTGTGAGGCCACAGAAATCACCTGGCAGTTGCCCTACAATGAGTGTTTACTGTGAAATACCTACTTGAGAAGCAGACAGTAGATACCATCTTGCCCATTTTAAAGAAGGATAAACTGACTAGGGATTCAAACAAAGTCCTCAAAAGTTGCACAGTTAAAGTTGCATGAACACGAAAGCCATCCATGTTTCCTTATGAATTTTCAGTAGTATCTTCACTTCAAACACCCCTCCCCTTCTCCACTGATTGTATTTGGTTAACAGTGAATCTAAGAGTCTAACCCAGTCAGGAACAGTCCTTCTGTCCCTGCTGTACCTCTGCATTTTCATTAAGGTAATGGCTTCACTTGTAGTTTCTATGGCAATAAAATTTCTGACTATATTACTGGGTTGGGACATAGTGTTCTAGGTTTTGACAATGTTCTTTGTAGCAATAAAGGAATATACTTGAGCTTCAGGACTTATTTATTATAATCTGGGTACAAGAAAGAAAACTGCCTCCCTGAGAATAGGTATATTGCTTCATAACATCACTTGGTCCAGGAAGCATGTTTTTATAGTGTCTTATTTTTTCTGTTGGAAGGATATATTTAAAAAACATGCTCCTAGGCTTAGGCACAGAGCTCCATCAAGGCAATTGTCTACTGCACAGCTAAAGCATCTGGCTTTAAATCTTCAGATCCCCATAAAATCTGGGCATGTCCACAGGTGCCAACACTTGTGTGTGTGTGCGTGTGTGTGTTTCTGTGTGTGTGTGTGTGTGTGTGTGTGTGTCTGTGTGTTTGATACAGTGTGATCCCAGAAGCTCAATGGTAAGCCTGCTTAGCTGAAAGATAGAACTTAATATTCAGAGAGGGATGCTAAGTTAGGAGACTATGAAAGAAGACACCTGAAATCTTCCTCTGGTTTCTGCATGTATACCTCTATACGTATTCAGCAGTACTTGTGTGTGCGTGCGTGCGTGCGTGCGTGAGTGCGTGCGTGCGTGCGTGCGTGCGTGTGTGTGTGTGTGTGTGTGTGTGAGAGAGAGAGAGAGAGAGAGAGAGAGAGAGAGAGAGAAACAGAGAGAGAGAGAGAAACAGAGAGAGAGTAACAGAGAGAGACAGAGAAAGAGAGACAGACAGACAGACAGAGAGTATACATACACATGCCCGTCTTCTATTTTACAATACACTCAATGAAACTTTTCATATATTTATTTCTCTGGCTTCACAAGGACTCACAGGAAATGCATGATACTCTGTAGAGGACAAGAGTCCTCAAAATAATAGATTGTTGATTCAGTCTCTTTGGGAGACCATTATGATGCTATCCTTGAGTTGAGAAGAAAAAATAAAACCAGCAACCACAGCCACCTACAGCTAAATAAACTGTGTTCTCAGCAAGTACCTCCAAAAAAGTACGATGAATTAAGGCAGTGCACAGGAATGCCTAATGTATTCCTGCTGTGAAGATCCAGCTTGACAGAACCCAGTGAAATGAAGAGGATTGTACTGTCTGTCCTCAGAGGACTAAAGCTGGCATTGTTCAACTTGATCTACTTCAACGAGCCTACAGAGCATCTGGCTTCTGAATCCCTGCCACTCCAGAGCTGAAATCTCCAGGGATTTTAATTTCCGAATTTATTTTTAGGGAATCAGAAGTACATTATGTCTGACACATCCATTTTCTCTAGGCAGGGTGGTACTTGTAAAGTAGAGACATGTGATTTGTAATTAGGGCATTTGGGTACAGTATGCTCAGGGCAGCTCATCAAAACACGTGTTCCACTCATGCAGAGCCCTGTTGTATGAGAAGGCAAAGATTTTCTTACTGGATAATTTGGGTTTAAGAATAGGAGAAAGAAGAACTTTCTAGCTGTGTTGAGAATCACTAGAGACAGTGATTGGAGCGTTTTACTTTAAAGGAACTAAACACTATATTTGTGCCTCTTCACACCTTATAGTGTGAGATGTGAATCTTTTGTGTTTGCTTACTAGGTGAGAAAACAGTCTTGAGTTTGCGCTTGAAATCCCACTCTGTATTGCTGGGTTCAGTCATACTTTGGAAGTACAAGATCAGAACAGACTCTTGACAAAGTGGGAAACAAATGAACGTCAAGTTCCCCAGTCTGCCAGCTAGCATAACTGGCCTCTGACACCCACGTTACACATGTCCTAGCCAGTCCCTTACTGCTGCTAAGACCTTATGGCCTGATTTATGAGTCTCATAGTTTGGAAGGTGCATCTATGATGTGATTAATTTTGGTTTAATGCTCCTTGGTCTGTTTCCTTGTCTCCTTGACTGATACAACTTCCTAGGCAATTTCTTTTTCCTTCTAGTGGGAAGCATTGGTTATTCTGGGGTAACCCTTTGTCCTGTAGATGGAGTAGAGTAAAATTTGTTTTTCCTGTGCTACTAGACTCTGCTTTATTTAGCTGGCTAAACCTCTGACCCAGTGCAGGAGTTTCCTTCAGACGAACAAAGGGACAACACAGTGGCAAAATGCAAGGTTTATAAAGTAGATCTCCAGCTTTCCGTGTCCATTGCTTATACTGGACAGCATGTTTGGATTACATGGCTTTCCTCCGCTGTGGGTCCAGAAAAATAGTCTGTTCTTTGGTATCATGATTAGAAATCTGTAAATAAAGACATACAGAATCATCCCAAATACCATATAGGACATAGAAAAATAAAGGTAACCTCGCCACCTCAGCTTTTCCAGAATACTCTAGTCTAAAAGCATCAGGAGATAGGAAAAAATTGAAATAATTCTGACTAAGTACATTTTACTCATTCGCACCTATTCATTTTAAGCTTATGTTACTTTCCTGACAAGCTTCCCTACCCTGGGTTGTTAGTGTTAACTTAGAACTATCAAAGTTGTTGGTATGCCACAGTTCTACAGGTAGAGATATTGGAGTAGTTCAGCCTGAGGACCAGCAATGCCTCTTTCAATCTACCTGTCCGACCTGAGCAGGTAATAGAAGAGGCTTCTGCACCTCAGACCGTTTCTTCACAGAAGATGTCAGTAAAATATTTGATGTCCACCGGGTGCTCAGATGGACATTTTAGCACTGATTTCAAACCTACAGACAAGCCTTCCCAGACTTCCTCTCCCATTAAGAGAGCAAATATGCATATCATTCTTGCTTTCTTCACCCTTTCCAGTGCTAAGGACAATACATCCAACAAATCAGCGACACTATGCAAAGACCAAATCTAGGAATAATGGGATTGAAGAAGAGAAAAGGCACAGGTTCCTTACTTAAACTATTTAATGATTAAGTGATTAATCTATTTAGTGATTAAGTGATTAAACACAGGTTTCATCACTTAAACTATTTACCTCTCGGCCTCTCTTCCAAATGCAGATTTTATATGCTCATCCTAGACGCTTAAGAATCAAGGGAGCAGGGGATGAAGCAAGAGAGGACTTTAGAGAAGAGGGTCACAGTGGATCTAAGGCATGGGCAGGTGGAGGAGATTAGTACAGCACATAGCTGAAGCTCCCAGCTTGAATTCAAGGGGCTGGGATTCTGGCTTTTAAGTGCCATGTCAACTGGCCTTAGTCACAAAGCACTAGCTCCGTGTCTGTTACCCAGGCCCACTTCTGTGTGGACAGAATGGATTGATTGGCATTCTAGGGTGGAAGAGCAGGTTGACTTGCTCAGGTTTGCTGAAAAGCAACACTTCCCACAGGAAGGTGAACTCTCAGTAGCCCTTCCAACACAGACTCCCAAACACAGTGATGGGAGTGTGAGTTTTCATACTTCTTGTAGTATTGCTTGCCAGTAAACACAGGGAAAGACTCCAGTGAGTGCTGCGCTGAGGTATAACCTTAGAAGGGCCTTGAATATGGAGTTTTATTTGCTTTTTGAGAGGCTGCAGCCCAGATCTTCAGTTCTTATGGCTAAAGATGTCAACTGAATTGTCAATTCATGAAATTGAATACATTCATAGAGAAGAAATCTATGCCTTCTCCCTAGTATGCACTGAGGCTCTCCTGTGATGGCGTTAGCTGGTCTCTAAGTAATGAAATTTCCAAATATATGTCCTTGAAGTTGAAATCATCTCTGTGGTTATCCCCTAATTCTAGATGGCCCCACAGTTTTTCTGCCAAGAACACTATTTTGCATTTCATATATATCCATTGCATGGGTTTATTCTGTGTTTGTCAGACTTGATGCTTGCTTTTCAATACATTCACTAGTAACTCATTTCATCCACTGGAGTGTTTATGTCTCAAGACTCTCTTTGACATTCCCCCATCCCTGAAGAGCAGAAGAGAGTGGAGAGAATTTCCAGCTGCAAAGTGGAACCAGGATTTTCCTGAAATCCTTTCCTGAGGACAGGATACAGGTCCTCTTGGCTCCTTCCCATAATGCTATTCCAAGGATGCCTTTGAATATATGGAGTTATTTGCGTGCTGTGTTTTAGGACTCATTCCAATTACAGGGCCTCAAAAGAGCCCTGTATTATTACTTTTTGTCACTAAGGAAGTGTCATAAGTGTCATGTCTACATCCTTAGCCCACACTGCCTATATTCTGGAACATTGGCTTATTGGTAGTGTTTTAATTTGATATAGGTTTTACCTCCATCAAACAAGTATGCTTCTGGTTTTCATTTTAGTACTGGTGTTAGCTTTGGTTTCTATCAACAAATCAAATAATTCTTCCCTTAGATGGCTGAATGACTTCACTTATAACATGAACATAGAAATGTGCCTTTTATATATACTTTTAGGTCGAGCCCAGGTTTTTACTGAAGTAGTCAACTTCTGAAGAGAGCTTCATGAGAGCTACAACTTAGCCCAGCTCTGATGAACCATGTTTCTTCCATGGCTTTCTACCCTGTCTGTGTCAGCTCAGGATATGGCTAGTGTTAAGTTAACTGTGAGATGGCTCCACTCAAAGATGCCGTTTTCATCAAGGATCCTCAGTAAAGGACGCTGATCCACATGCTGAGTTTGTCTTTCCAATTCTTTTCCAATTTTGTTCTTACATTAAGAAAAACAGTTTGGAGCTCTCTTTTTAGTACTGAAAAATATTGTTTTTTTCCAACACCTAGTAGCTCTCAGACTCAGAGCCTTTAGCAGGAAAGCCTGCAAGGAATTTAGAATCCTTGATTTATATCCGTTGTATTTATTTGAATTTGTAGTTTAGAAATATTGCTTCTTGAAAAATAAATATTTTAAGACAATTAAAAAGTTGGTTACTTTAAAATTAATACTTAGAATAGTCCCAATTTAAAAATGAGGTAGAATATCTCAAACTTAGAAAATTCTTTAATAGAAACTTCCCAAATATTACTATTTTATTGTCTCTATTAAGCAAGAGGAGAGGTATACTGGTCAGATTGCAAGGGAGGATTAGGGGACTGGCATCACAACTTCACGAGGCAGAGTTTATAGGGTATGGAGTTGCACATGGCACACCGGTAAT
Source organism: Mastomys natalensis (assembly GCA_021653895.1). Lineage (NCBI taxonomy): Eukaryota > Metazoa > Chordata > Mammalia > Rodentia > Muridae > Mastomys > Mastomys natalensis. Next base: position 527,943 of record JAJTUV010000289.1, read on the forward strand.
TCTTGTACTTAAGAGGCCGAGGTAGAAGGATCCTGAGTTTGAGGCCAGTCTGAGCTACAAAGTAAGATCTTGTCTGAAGAAAGAGTAAGTTAATTTTAAAATATGAGGAGGTGAGGTACAGGTGGCATCATGAAGAAGAAGCAACAGTTAAACTGCCAAATGTGTAGCAAGAAGAGAGCATGAAAGTCAGCTTTGGAATGGAGAGCGGCAGAGGCAAGCAAGGCCGAAACCACAGGGCGTGGCATGCAGGGCTTTCCAAAGAACATGCTTAGAGTGACTGTATATACATCTTCTTTCCCAGTCAAAATGAATGCTAAACAATAATAAGAAAAAGAACTAAACATAAAATTTAAATTACTCATAATTCTACCATGTCAAATTAGCTACTGTAAAGGTTTTACCTATATCATTCAGCTTAATTAACAGAGATAGTGATAGCTCAAAAAAAAAAAATTCTTTCTTCGCATGTATGCATTAGAGTTTTCTCTGCTGACAAATTTAACTTCTTTTTTCCCTACATGCAGTTCCCTAAAATAAATCTGAAATTAGGAGTCACTTGGCATAAGCTCATTCTTGTTGAGTGACTCATATGTCTCTGTAAAAAAAGAGAACTTTATCAATATAATCACATAAATAACATGTTTTAAAAGACTATTTTTCTTCATCTTGGTATTTTTGAAAAATGATGATTATTTAATTGATATTTAATAATATCACTTCTAAGTGTTTACAAGTTATTTCATGTCAGAAAGCCAGACTTCAACATCTCTTTCTTTTGATCAATTCAGTCATTTTAGCATGTCAACCATGAAATACATTTATAGGTCTATAGAACTTTCTGAGTAGAGAATCAATAATGAAGCTTGGATAGTTATGCAGAAAACCTGAACTTTATATTAAATACTGGATTCATTTTTTAGAAGAAAATAAAGCGTTTGACAATAAATGCCTTGGCTGAGCACTTTGAAAAAACTCCACCCTGTAACTGAGTCTGCATGTTCCTATCATTTGTTAGAGAGATGATCTATTTTCTTACAGAATTTCAGGAGTGGGTTGTTCAAGAAATACTATTTGGGGATATTATACATTTGGGGATTTGAGTGTAACTTTCATGTTTGCTTGAAGCTGGCTGATTCTTATTTTTGTGGGATACAAAATGTGCTTTACAAAGACAGCTCGTTACACCAAAAAGAGAACAACCTAAATTAGGCACTTGCCTAATTTATAAGTATTGCCTAAATATGAGGATCTGAGTTTCCCTAAAGTTTGTTAAGAAAGGTGCTTGTTTTATATCCTATCTGAAATGAAATATCACCTGAAACATTACAACATTACCAGAGACCCTGAGATCACACAGAGAGAAGTAAATGCTTGAATTCTTAGATTCAAATTAAGGCCTTTATGTCAATTTCACACAGCAATACAGTATGCAAGAGGAAGACCCCTGAATATAAACAACTTTATCTAGCCGGTCTATTAAAGTCATTTTCTAAATTAAATCCTGGACAACAGCAATATATAATAAGGGTACTTCCAGAAGCCGAAAGAAAGGTGAAAACAATGGCGAGGCTAACTTACAGAGCGGAGCCCAGGCATGGATTTCTACAGCTCCTGTAGAGAAACTTCATGGAGTAGAATAATTTCAGAGGTAAGAAGGAACAAACTCCTTTTTATATGATTTATCAAAATTTCAGGTGTCTGAAGTTCATAAAATTTATAATGTTCAACAGACTGTGACTGAACAGGGACAGATGCTGGCCCACATTCAAAATTCAATAAGCCTCCTCAGTAAGATTGGGACAACCAGCAAAGCATAACCTCCTTTCAGGGTGAGGTGGGGGATGGTAACAGGGCATCTGAACTGTCTTTCTCTCTCCGAAGTAGCAATGCAAATAGTGTGTGGCCTCAGCTCACGGGGAGCTAGAGATTCATCTGCGGGTGTGTGAGAGACCATCCAAGCACAAGGAAATACTTAGAACTTGAGAAGCAGGAGGAGATGCACACACCACCAGAGCAGGAAATATCATTTGAAATTCAATTTGAAAGGCTGAATTACATTTTTTTTCATTTACTAAAAACATTTTATCCAGTTGACAGTGCTTTTGTCAAGATTCATGTTTCTCCTGTGGTTAATGTTTATAAAGTACCTTGTGCTTTGGGTGGGAAGGATTTATAAATGAAAACTAAATCAATGTCTGAAGCTGTGATTTCAAAAGGCAAAAACCTCAACTTCCAGTTTGATTTTAAAAAGGACTCTTGACTTTGAGATTCGCGTTATGCAAGTATGCAAATATGTGCTATTTTGCTAACATTCATCACTAGCACAAAGCACAGACATTTCCTTCTGAACCAGGCAGCAGGTCTGCACTTCCTCAAACATGGGCGGGTATCAGAGGTCCTGGGGATGGAGGGCTGCCTGTGAAATACTTGTATTTCTAGGCCCTACTCCAGACCCAATAACCCCAAACTCCTAGAAGATTTTGGGCCATGTGAGGTTAACAAAGTCCTCTAGGTTTTTAAATATGCAGATCTAAGATATAAGGCAGAGTCAGTTACTAACTTTTATCACTCAAATCCTCCATGCTCTCTATATCTGAGGAAGCTGCTTAGAACTAAAGAGAGACATTTCACTCCAATCTCTGTAAGATGAATTCTGTGTGTACGCTCAAGGGCCGCAGAATTAGCCTATTATCTGAAGCTTTTGAAGCTCAAGTTATGATTAACCTCTCTAGAGCCAATTTTTTAAATTTATCTTTTATAGTAAGCACTTAGTATAAACATCGGATAAATCTCAGGATATCTTCTATCATTTAATCATTTGCAGAACAAGCATAAAATATAAGGGTGCTTCCAGGCAAGGTTTGGATTCCACTAGGAGAGGAAGACAGTGAACTTGGCAACAGATGGATACTTGGGACACTTTGTAGCTAAAGTTAAGTACAAAGATGAAAACAATGTCACAATGGGATATGAGACAAAGGCTGTGGGAACAGCATGCATTTGTGCTTAGCGGGGTGAGGGTTTGGTTGGTCCCACTAAAGGGCACAGGAAGTGCAAAGGCAATATAAAAGAATGACTTCTGTGTGTGTGGGAAGCGGACAGGCAGGTACTTGCTGTGTTTTGAGTGAGAAACAGGCTGTAACCAATGAGAATCCAAGTGGGCCACCTTTTCAGATGATTTATAGAGCTGTCCAGAGGCTGAGGCAGTTTACCTTAGGGGTGAAAAACAGGACTGGCATTGCTTTCAGTAAGAAAGACCTGAGTCCCAGTCCCAACTTCACAAGTTCTTAAGAGAGTGACCTCAAACTCAGCTAGTCTAACTCAAGAGTAGAATAGTTACCAACTGTCAAAATTGCAGAACATTTTTATTAGAATTACGTGAGAATACGCTTGCTAAATATTTGTTCTATGTCTATTCCTTTCTAGTGTCCCAACAACAAACAGATTCTATTCCACCACTGTTTACTCTTGGGAATTGAGGAAGCAATGCTTATCTTCTTACTTATAAGACATAGGTAAGCAGATACTTCTGGGGTGGCAAGCTGCTGCATATGTCTGCACCGGAAAGTCTTTACTCAGCAGGAATAACAGCTTTCACCGAGCCCTATAAACGGCCCTTCTCTTCCCTGGCCTTCCTCAGCCTATATATTCTACCTCCTTCCAAGGCCATAGGCAGGAAGGGTAGAATTGCTTACAGTAGTGGAGTAGATGAGAACACAGGTGAGGGTTTCATTACCTTTCCAACTCCTCCTTGCCTTGAGGAGCTAGGGTTAGGCAATGGTCTAGTCCGTGACTAGCTACAGCTGAACTCCTGAGGATGGCAGCTCTTTGACTCAGAAGATAGCAACACACAGTAAAGAGGCAGCATGTTTGCACATGCCCTGGTACTTGATAAGCACTATCTAAATCTTAGCACCTGTTATGATAGATAAGAGGATTCTATTCTATGTAAGACACATTACTACATGGTATTATGCACACTCTCATTGTTTGTCTTTATAAATTTATATTTTTCAGTGTATAGCATCATTAACAGGGATGCAGACACATAATAATACAGAAGGAACAATGAATGAGTTATTACTAATTTGCATTACAGACTATAGGCTGATGAAACCTGACTTTAGTAACATGCATTGTTATTGCTTATAGCCTCTTCCTAAACACAACAGAAACAAAGCTAGGCACCCCTGCCCTAGTGCCCTGCATACATTTTCTTGACTATTTCTTGGGAAGCTACTTCATCCTATAGCATTGGCAGGTCACCAGGATTGCTGGGCTGGCTTTCCTTGTGTCTTGCATTGACTCTGTCTGCTCTGGTTTTAGAATATTATAGTCTTTCCCAAACAAATTGGATCCAGCTTCATCCTGATTCACACTGAAAAAATCTTGTGTGAATGCATGGAAGGAAGTTCGTGTGTGAATACATGAACTCGTGTAAAGAAGAACAGGAAGAATCAAATACAACCCAGCACTTGGGAGGCAGAGGCAGGCGGATTTCTGAGTTCGAGGCCAGCCTGGTCTACAGAGTGAGTTCCAGGACAGCCCGGGCTACACAGAGAAACCCTGTCTCGAAAAACCAAAAAAAAAAAAAAAAAAAAAAAAAAAAAGAATCAAATACAAATCAACTATTAAATCCACTATGGTCCTTAAGATCAACAGCTGCATGGCTGTCTTTGAAGTTGCTCATTGTTGATCAAAGAAGATAAAGATACATGTTTATTTGTTTTTCGTGTCATTTGGTGTTAACACTAAATAACCAGATGTATATAAGATGTACAATGTTTGGTACACAGCATTCATAATAAAGATTGTAGTCACTATTAGTTGATGGCAGTACAAATGGCTTTCCAAATTAGTGTAACTGTCAAATGGAAGGACCCAACAGGCACACAAGCCTCCTGAATTGGAATACTAAGGAGAACCTACAATACACAGCATCATCTTCAAAGGCTCTTCAGTTATTTTGAGGTGCTCTGCTAAGCACAGTTGGACAACCTGTGCCTTTGCTATACACAGGAGGAGAGGAATTCATTTTGCAGTGTTCTTTGTCTTTTTGATTTGTATTCATAACTTTAATTAACATAGCATTTATAACCTTTTCATATAACTATAGTATTTATTCACTCTTCTGTCTCATTCATTATCCTGGATTAATTTCCTACTTACTTTGGGCAGAGGAGTGGTGTTTCTTTTTAAGGGGTTCATATTTTTTTCCTGGAATACTTAAACATGTTTTACACTGCGAAGAATGTTTGCCTCCAAGGATTATTTTAAGAAAATTTCAACATTGCCTTACATGCGCCATTTCCTGTTGCCAGTAATTGCAGTGATGCAGGTTCTGTTCAACGAGGAAGCTTTGAACATAGTAATAGGGTTAGAAACATTAGGTGTCCTAAATGTAGTCAACTCCACACGTCATTTGCTGTTGCATGTCTTCTAAGAACTTCAGCTGGCCACACAAGACATTTCTGTTCATTGACTGCTCCCCTGCCTCTGGGTTGGCAACAGGCTAGAGCTACCCCGTGGAGCTCAGAGTCAATGTAGTGGGCTGTGGTGTGGGCAATAAAGAACCATTTGGCAAGTAAGAACTGAAACTTGTGGCAAGTGATGGAAGAAACACATGTGGAAGCTCTTGGATCACACAGCAGCCTGGGAAGAGTCTGTTCAGAGGAATAGTGATAAAGGTCTCTGTGCCAGGGCGTTCTATAAGGATATATGCTGAAGAAGCTGAGGAAGGAAGAATGCATCAGCTGTATGAAAGTGGCAGGAGCAGCAGGAAATTGAGGTAAGCAGAAATATGAGGAGGAGGGTGGTGAAGAAGTATAGCAAGCTTGAAATTTGTAGCTGGCTCCAGTGGAGGATCGGATGCAAAAAGGCATAGCAGAGACAGGCTCAGATCGGACTCATATCTGGTATATAAATATAAAGATGCTATTTCTAATGCCTGTCTTAGTTAGGGTTACTATTGCTGCAATGAAGCACTGTGGCCCAAAGTAACTTGGGAAGTAAATGGTTTATTTGCCTTACACTTACTGACCATCACTGAAAGAGCTCAAGTAGGGCAGGAACCTAGAAGCTGATGCAGAGGCCATGGGGGGGTGCTGCTTACTGACTTGCTCACCATAGCTTGCTCAGCCTGTTTTCTCTTAGAACTGAGAACCCTGCAGGGATGGCACCAACTATCATGGGCTAGGCCCCTTACCATCAATCACTAATTAAGAAAATACCCTACAACTTTGCCTACAACCTTATGGAGGCATATTTTCAACTGAGGCTCTCTCCTCTCAGGTGGCTTTAGCTTGTGTGAAGTTGAAATAAAACTATCCAGTACAATGCCTAAAGAAACAAGTAACAGGAAATGGGCTGGAGAGATGGATCAGGAGTTAGTAGCACTTGCTGCTTTTACAGGAGAAACAGGTTTCATTCTTACAACCCACAGGGCAGTTCACAGTCATCTGTAACTCTGGTTTCAGAGGATCCAGTGCCCTGTTCTGGCCTCCACAGGCCTCTAGGCACACACTTGGTGCACATACATACTTCCAGGCAAAAACACGCATACACATAAAACAACATTTAAATATTTTAAAGTCAAGGAAATGATGCTAAAACCATAAAAGAAATAGTTTATATATGCCATATATTGGGCAAATAACTTTACCAACAGCATTTAAATATATATATTATTTTTACTAGTATCTAGCTGTATATTTTTACTTCTGTAACCTACAACATTTCTCCTACTTGAGAGGGCAATAGACCAGTAGATCCTTCAAAAAGAGGGTGTGCAATACCTTCTTATTTTCCTGGTTAATTATTTTGTTGGTACAAATGCTATGCTAGTAACAATTTCCATTAATCTTTTCCTATGTCTAACTAATTAGCATGTAAATAATTGGTTTCTTTACCTACAAGATTCTTAACCTGCATTTGCTTTCCTTGTTTCTCTGGCCCACTTCCTTCATCCCCATGGGTCCTCAGACCCCAGTAACCTCCTCTCTGCTTTCATGGAACATGTGTCTTCTGGCCTTAGTGCCTTTGTCCCCCTCCACTATCTACATAAGTTTCTATGTCCTTATTTGCATGCACAGAAACACCAGAAGTCAGGATCTGAACATAGAGAGAATGCATGCTTTTGTCTTTCCAAATATTGTCATCTCACTGCCTAGAACAGTTTCCAGCTCCACTCATTTTCCTACAAAATATCTTGTATAGGTGAGTAAAAGCCCATTGTGTATATGTGCCATGTTCTCCTTATCCACTCTTTTGATGGAAATTGGGGCTGGTTCCATCTCTTTGCCATTTTGTATCATCTTTGGGCATTTTTTTATAACCAGGTAAAAGTTGGACCCAGCTTATCTCCCATCAGATAAAAGTTTCCATTTATACCTTTCAAATGCAGTTTCAGAAGTACTCAATGAGATAGTTACTGAATTTCAGTGATCCAAAGAAGTTTTGATTTCAGCATTTCACAAAAGAGCAAAGACAGCTTCAAATATCAACTTTGCTGGATGACATTTTCACATCAAGCCTTTCTTTCCTGACTACTGAAGAATGTTATCTTATTACAAATTTGATTACATTTGATCTTGTTTTGACTATCTCTCTGGAAAGTCTTTCTGAGAATGATAGTAAAAAACAAACAAATTGGAAGGGTATCACCTAGAAATGCCAAACCAAGACAAGTGATCAGTATTACTGATTTCAAGGGGGATGGAAAGCCTATTACAGTGGTTTTATTTGATAGTGTGTACGTGTGTGTGTGTGTGTGTGTGTGTGTAATTTTACAGAAAGAGATTCAAATGCCAGATCATTATCACCATGGAAGCTTTAAATTGGTAGTGTCATTATTTCAAGCAGGAAGGCACATTGAGAACCTTCAAATTGTGCTTGGCTTCCTCAAATCTTGTAATATGTTTACTGTCTCCACCCCTGGCCCATTATACTTTTTTTTTTGGTCTTGGTTGTCATTTGTACTTTCAACTGACATTCAACCTCCCCGTCTAGAATGGCCTGTTGCTCTTTTCTTCCTCAAAATGTCACGTCACAGCTAACCCCCTGGCAAGAAATCTTTCTGCCTCCTCAAATCACTTTTGTCATGTGGCTTCATTCAATCATTTTCCTGCACTGTCTTTCTGTCCCTGTGTTTTTTGTCCACCTGTGGAAAATATGGGAACTGTGTTGACACCCCATAATTCATTCAAGTCACCATCTGTCTTTGGTATCACAAACTTATTAAAATGTTGACAAAGTACATTCTCTGGCATCCAATGCCAGCTGGTTGGGAGGGACCTGGTCGTTGAGCCCATCATTCTGTGTACAAGTGGCATTGACCTTCCTTGAGGAAGTCAAGGTTAAAGTGATGTGATGGCAATCAGCAGCAGAGTGACAGGATGAGTTATTCTCTAGTCTGAGGTATGAGGCACAAGTATCACAGGGGAACCAAAGGTGCAAGGGTGAGTAATGAAGCCTAGTGATCTAGTAAAGGCTTATTCCGGTGCTCTTATTGGAAACATGGCCTATTTTCAATGGAAATGGTAGTTGTTTCTACTCCCAAGACTTTTCTTAAACACTAAACTACCTGTTGTATTCTGATTATCATGTCAATTCTGCATTTAGTATTTCTACTTAGAAAACACTAACTGCAAAGCCTTCCACAAGGAAAAGCTTTATTTTTTTTTTAAGAACTTTTACTGTTTAAGAACTGGGAGCCTTTTTTTTATCAGAGTCACAATGGATATCCACACTACACAGAATCTCACAGACTCTGCACAGCATGAAAATATTCATTTTCTGTAGGCACTTTCCTCCCTTCTAAATATATATATATATAAAACCTTAACTGATGGGTATATTTACTGGTTAAGTATGAAATATTAACACCTTTAAGTGACCAAAAGCAGAAGCTAAGCTTTTTGTGATTCTGTCTTTATGGAGATCTCCTGGTTTTGAAAATTAACCTACTGTGATCAAAGCCCCAGACAAGTCTCACAGAATCTAGTCTATGTTTTATCACTTAGAAAACACTTCAGTGAATCTACTAGAAACTGCAGCTTTGAGATTCCCAAGAGGAGTTTAATGTGCAGGTCCAAACTAAAAATCTGAATGCTACTAATAATAAATAAAAAAAATTTGTAAGCGAGCAAAGACATTTAGGAGTGAAAAAAACCCTGAATTTGAATAACAATGTCTTTTTGTTTTTTAATCAGCTCCTTGGCCAATGTGGCAAGATACAAGTTCGAGAGGTTAGATTTTTATGTTTCCAGTTGACAACATAATTAACACCTACCAAAGCTACAAACACACACTCCCTGTAGTGTTTTAATCTTTATTATAGTAGGCACAGCCCTTTTAACAATCTAACACAATGCTACATTAAAAGCTCATGTCCCGTTCAACTGCCAGACAGAATCTTTGTTCACCTTCACAAAACAGAGCTGAATATTTACAAAACTATACATATTCAAAGGATAATAATCTCCAAAGGAAAACGATTATACATTCCCTAAAAATGAGGAGCAATGTTAGCAAATGAGGCAATTGCAGTCAGATCAAAGAGAGGTAACACACTTACTGTTTCAGGAATAATGGAGTGCTTGTCCTGTGTGTTTCTTGATTGTTAGAACAGACTGAAAATAAACATCTGTGGGAAACTGTTGTTGTTTTCAAGATCAATTTCTTTCTTTCTTTCTTTCTTTCTTTCTTTCTTTCTTTCTTTCTTTCTTTCTTTCTTTCTTCCTTTTTTTCTCTTTTTGTAAGGGAATTATGAGAAAATGTTCAGATATTCTCCATTGGAAAATGTGTTAAAGGAACTATATGTACTGTTTGCAGGTGCCCTGCCATATCCATATACTACCTGCCCTGGGAATGTGGGTAGGACTATGATTATGATGCAGTTAAACCTACATTAGGTTTTGTTCTACTCTGAATGGTGAAGTCACTCCATAATGATGTCTGACTGTGTACGATGGACTGAGCTTGCTAAAGAAAGTCACACATAGCTTTCAAGAAGAAAACTGCCATGCTGTAGTGACAGGCTGTTTGTAGAGAACAAATGAAGTCACTAAAAACAACCATGACCTTTTATCAGCAAGAAAACAGAAACTGGAGTACAGTGGTGACTTACTGAGTGCACTGCTTGCCATGTAAGAACAAAGATCTAAGTTCAGACCTGAAGAGCCCATGAAAAAGCTGTGTCTGGTGGCAATCACCTTGAATCCCAAGCATAGGGGCAGATCTCAGAGGCTTCATGGACAACTTGTCTACACGAAACAGTGAGCTTCAACTGCACTGGGAAACCTTAACTCATAAATAATAAAGTTTACTCTAACTACTAACGGAAGATAGCGTATACTGAAAGCACATCCACAGGTACATGTACATATGCCACAAGTGCAGGTGTGCACGCAAGTGTGCATGTGTGTGAACACACTTACACACACACTAAAAACAATTACAATTTTAAAAAAGGAAAGAGCATAGGAATTGCAGACTAGAACAAGGAATGAAACTGTCTGTAATTGGTGACACTGGAAGAAGATCTCAAAGCTGCAGAGGAGCTGAGGAAAACCCCAGGAACTACACTTACCTCAGCGCAACCAACAGTTGTCCAGATTCCTGATTCTAGAACTTAGGAGATATTGAATTTGTGTTGTTTGACTTGATATTTTTTCTGTTTGTGATAATTTGTTGATAATTAAATACATTTACTGTTATGATATCTAAAATACTTCAATGTACTTATTAAAAATCTAAACAACCAAGATAGGGTATAGGACCACAGCAAATGAACATGTGATTGATAGTTCTGTTCAAATTATTAAGTTTATGTTTTACTCTAAGGAAATTGCCAGATGATTTTTTTCCATAACTGTAATAAAGACTGGGTAAAAATATTCTGTTATCTCCTACAAAAAAGGCTAATAAAAAGTTCACATTGGTGAAGACAAAAAAAAAAAAAATCAGAAATCTTAGTCTCAAAATCTGGTGCCAGTACAGCCAAGAGCTTGTGAGGCGAGAAACTCATTCAGTCTACGAATCCCTCTTCCATTATCAATAAAGTAATAATAACACTGCAGGGCCTGCACTTATACCAGCTTTAGAGGTAATCCTCTGGCTTGCTATGTTTCACACATCCAAGGACTTTACACTTTTTTGTTCCTTTCTAATAATACCTATATATGTAGTTTTTAAAGGATCTAGGTTTATAGTCTAGGTTACATTTAGAAAAATGTTAACTATGCAACTTATTTAAAGGATCTTAGGAAGAACCATACAAAGGGATTTTTGAAGCTTGAGTTAGAGATTAATTTTTTTTTTTATCTCTTTTGTTTGGTTCTTACTCATGCTCAAAACAGTTTCAAAATCCCTGTCCCAGGATCCCGTAGATTTTCCGTACTCCTTTTTCTAGTTACTTCCCTATCAGGACCAAAAGTCATATCTTCACTCTTAAAATGGGAATAAGATAAAGGAGATTAAGACACACACACATAAACATACACATACATACATGCATACATACATATACACACACAAACCCATACATACACACACACAATCACACAGACACACACACACACTTCGAATACACATTTTCTTTACTTTTTAAATGTATTTTTCATCTTTTTTCTGATTTTAACCCTTTATTAAAATAAAAATTATGTAATTTATGGTGATTTTATGCACTAGAATTGAGGAATTTGTTATAGAAAGAGGTATGTGTGTGTGTGTGCGTGTGTGTGTGTGTGTGTGTGTACGTGTGCGTGCGCACACACGCGTAGCCATCAGTACTACTGATTCCAAACCTGAATAGTTATGTGCTCAACTAAAATTTGCCATAAAGGTTGTTCTGCTGACAACCTTTAAACAATGTTGAATTTCTATTAAAATTACAAAACTTCCATTTGATAATTTAGAGAATATTATATTACATTGTTCATGTAGTGGTCAACTTGTAACAATTACAGGTGACATCAGAACAAAATTAATGAAACCCTTTCCCACAAGTAGGATCATAACTAACCCTCAGTAGTATAGGAATTTGAAGGAAACCTTGAGGACAGACAAAGCAGACCTGGCAGGTACACATGTAGCAATCTACAATCATTACGAGCGAACAACCAAGATTTGCCTTACTCACTTGGTCCACAGAAGGAAGGAATATTTTATTTTTATTATTTTTTATTTTTTTTATTCTTTAATCTTTTTTTTACAGTCAAGCCTTTACCCCACCTCCCGGCCCACCCTCTGACTGTTCCTCATCCCATACACTCCAGCCCCATACCCAAAAGGATGCCTCCACCCCCTACCTGCTCCCCACTACTCTTTAGGGCCTCAAGTCTCTTGAGGGTTAGGTGCATCTTCTATCACTGAGTCCAGATCAGGCAGTCCTCTGCTGTATATGAGTTGGGGGCCTGATATCAGCTGGTATATGCTGCTTGGTTGGTGGCTCAGTGTCTGTGAGATCTCAGGGGACCAGGTTAGTTGAGACTGTTGGTCTTCCTATAGGATCTCCTTCCTCTTCAGCTTCTTAACTTCTTCAAAGAATTGGGTATGTATATTACTTCTTACTATTTCATTTTCCCCTTGCCTGGTTTCATTTTTAAGCCACTATAAAATGGTCAAGCAGTCTCTAAACAAGAGGTTAGAAGATGCTTCTTGCCCCAGTCTGATAATATCTATCTAATGAGTGTCTCAGAGACATCAACATTCTCTCTCCCAGCACAGATTGTCTTCTAAAAAGGAACATTTTAAAACTCAGAGAAATGTGTATGGTTGCAAGGACGACATTTATGTCACCAGATTGGCTCTTTAACCCTTCTCCACATAGCTTTGATTGTGAATGTGTGTGTGTGTGTTAGGGGGGTGTTTACTTAATAATTGTGCATGTTAGCAGTGACTATTCTGTTATATAGACACTGTTGAATATTCAGCTTGCATTTTCTTTTTAAAATGAGGCAATTTCCTGTAACTCTGAGTACCCTTGTAGCAACTAAGTCGACAGTAATTTGTTAATATGTTCCACCACACAATACACAGTAATATCGAATTATCCCTAACATGTCTTCTAGCTATTTGTATTATAGCATGAACCTGTTTCCAGATGCTATAGTATGTTTCATCACACTCCTGCAAACCACCCTTGAACCATCCCCTGCCCTTTACCACGACCATATTGGCATTTTGAATGTAGGTCAGTTGTCTTTGGAATGACCTGTGATGTAGATTTATCTTACTTGTTTCACTGTAATGTCAAATGCTGCATCAAAACAAATACCCAAACAAAACAAAACAATTCCCCCAAAACCCAAAATCCAACCAGTTTAAATATTTTGGACAATTTCATGTTGAGTGGCAGTGATCGATCCACATTCTAAGTCAGATGGCCTTGTGATAAACAGACAACTTAACATTTCCCCTTTGTAATCAGCAAGCAGTTATTGGAGGTGATGATACTTCAGCTTGTGTGAATTCCAACTTACAGTCATAGCATCTCTTGGGACCTTTTTCCTAATCAGTACTCTGTGGGGGTACAGAGTGAGCCCCTCTTTCTTCTTGAGAAGCTTTTTAACCTTGACATCATCTAAATTACACACGCTCTGTCTCCATGTTTGTTCTATTTTCCCTTTTTATTCTGGTCCCTTTGCAATTGGCTTTGCTTTGGATTCCTTTTGGATGCTGCCATTCCGTGGAGCTCCTTGTGAGCTGGACCACTTGTGGGTGATTCTGATTGCAGCTCATTAAAGTCATGAAAGAGGGAAATGGGATATGCATTTTAATCAGAGGGATTAGAAAAGAAAAAGACTCTCATTGTTTTTCTTTAAATTGTAATTTGGTACTTGAAAAAAATTTGTTTCCAAAAATTACCAACCATTAAGTTTGAAACTGTAATACTATATTTAAAAAATTTTCAACCATATAGAGTTTAAGGATTGCTTTCATTAGTATTAAGAGTTTTCAACTTTCATTTGGTGATTAGTCTAATATTAAAGACAGAAGGGATTGTCTACCACCTCACTGGCAGTGGCAAGGTCCTGGCCTGTTCACAGCCAGTTCCTTAGCACTCAGCGAAGACAAGATGGTGTTCTAGCACATGACACATGACCTCTTTCTCATGGAAGTACCTGTCAGAAAAGTGTTTTGCATTTTCCTATTGCATTTTGCACAAAAAAAATGAATGTATAGTTCACAAAAAACTCATACAACAGTTTACTGGGATTATAATTGAGTTTTAAAAGACTAAAGCACATATCCAACCTCAGTCACTCTACTAGAGATCTATAGCTATAAAATCCAATAAAATTCTTCCAGGAAGGGTAACTATTCCTCTTTCTGTGTGTGTGTGTGTGTGTGTGTGTGTGTGTGTGTGTGTTGTGTGTGTGTGTGTGTGTTTGTGTGTGTGTGTGTGTTCGTGTGTGTACATGTGCATATTTGTGTATGTGTGAGTATTTTGTGCTTGAGAAAGCATGTGTGTGCTGTGATGAAGGTGTGGAGGTCGTAAGATAACTTAGAGAAGTAAATTCTTTGTTTCAAGTATGGGTTTCAGGGTTTTAGGCCATCAGACTTGATTTATAGCATGCTCGCTTGGGGGACATCTTGTTGGCCCTGTTATTTGAATATTCATATTCACACAGTCAATGTCCAGAAACCACCCAGTAAACATTCATAAAAGTCTCTGCAGTTTTCTACAAGTTATGTGTGTTTATTAGAACATTGATTTCCTCTAGTTATACTTTACATATAAAAAGTTAGATGACTAGAGTTTAAGCAGTAAATAATTATTCATTACTAAAATTACATTTTAAAGATTTATTTATTTTTAATTTTTGTGTATTAGTGCTTTGCAATCATAGAGGTTCTGATGAAGGCCAGACGATGACATCAGATGGCTTGAAAGTGGAATTATATATGTTTATGGGGTTGAGAACTGAACTCAGGTCCTTTGCAAGAGCCCTGAGTGTTCTTCACTGGTGGGCCATCTGATCATCAACACTAAAATTCATTTTTAGTTTTCAAAAAGTAACTTGAAGATTCAATTAATTTTCAGTGTATATTATAAAGTCAAATAATTAAATATATTTATAGATCTTACAGTAAAATGTTTTTTCATGTTTTAAATAACATTATACAAAATATTTTTTATCTACAGCATATTGTCTCTTGAACTTGCAGATAAATGGTGATTTAATGTGCAATGTTATAAATGCATACAAATAAAGCTATCTGCTGCATAGCTCACTTAATTCAATAACCCTTGTCTAAGAAGAATAATCATGATTGTAAAATATACCATTGAGATTTTTAAAATTATGCCACTGAATATTGAGATCCATCAGCCTATCAGCTAAGATAAGGGACTTGGAGGGAACATTCTGAACAATTTGATCCTTAATTAAAGTAAAACTCCATGAAAGAAAAAGAAAATGAATATTACTTAAAATGAAAATAATCAGGGGAAGTCATTCATTAGACAACGTTCTTTGTAGCCTGACATTTACATCTTGCGATTACAGAACAATCATCTACAATTCATTTACGGAGTGCATGTTCCCAATATACATCATAAACCATCTTAAGTTTTACGCTTGTTTTTCAAGAATAAAATCTGTCAATTTATGGGTTACAGTTGCCAGATGCGCTAGCTTACTGGGATGCCAAAACACCATAAACAGTGTAGCCAGGAAAAACAAATTCATTTCTCATGATAATAGAAGTTAGATGTCTTCACTGGAGAGCGCCATGCCTCAGGAGAAGCTCAGGAAGGCACCAGACTCTGTTCAAATCTTAACTTTTTGGAAAATATCAGTTATAGTGAATTAGGGGTCCTATTATGACATCATCTTAAGTAAATACATCTATGATGACTTCATTTCTAAAGCTTATATTTTAAAGTTCAAGGAGCTTGAACTTCAACATATGAACTTTAGGCCTCAGTTCAGCTCAAAATAAAAATTGTTTATTTTTTCTAATAACAAATTAAATTAGTTAAAGCTGCCCACTTAATGGACTATACCCATCTAACACACACACACACACACACACACACACCCACACACTCTACAGTTTCACTATTTTTGTGATGTTTTCCTTAAGTAAACACTAATCGTAACTATAAAAAAATAATTCACCTTAATTTTTTATCAACATTACTTAAAATCAAACCAGGCTTGTACATCATTTTTGCTTTCAATGGTATTCCAAACTGCCACCTGGTCACACCTATTTCTGGATTCTGACACATACATTTTGAGGGAAACGTTGGCCTGTTCCAGATATGTAATTACATCCCAGCAATGACCTCTGGACATTAGGGATCAGGGGAGTTAAGATGCAGCTTGGTTGCAAGAGTGCTTGGCTACTATGCACCCTAAGAACTGGGTCCAGTGACAAACGTCTATCATAGCTGCACTTGAGAAGTAGGTAGAGGGAGGATACATTCATAACGACCCAATTTAAAAAAAATGGGGTATAGAACTAAGCAGAGAATTCACAAGCTAGAAATCTCAAATGGCCGAGAAGCACTTAAATGTTCAAAGTCCTTAGTGATCAGGGAAACTCAAATCAAAATGACCTTAAGATTCTACCTTACACCAATCAGAATGGCTAAGATCAAAATCTCAGGTGACAGCACATGTTGGTAAGGATTTGGAGAAAGAGTAGCACTTCTCCATTGCTGGTGGATTGCAAACTGGTACAATGACTCTGGAAATCAATCTCGAGATTCTTCAGAAAATTGGAAATAGGTCTACCTGAAAACCCAGCTATATCATTCTTGCGTAAATACCCAAAAAATGCTTCACCATATCACAAGTTCATAGCAGCTTTATCTGTAATAGCCAGAAGCTAAAAACAAGAAGCTTTCCCACAATGGAAGATTAGATATAGAAAATGAGGTTCATTTACACAATGGAATACTATTCAGCTATTAATAAAGAAGACATCATTAGTTTCGTAGGCAAATGAATGGATCTAGAAAATATCATACTGAATGAGGGGATGGGAGTGGGGTAGGGACATTCTCTTGGTGACAGAGGAGAGGAGGAATGGGATGAGGAACTGGGGAAGGGCAGACCAGGAGTGGGGTAAAGACTGGACTATAATTACTGGGTCCTTTTGTAGACATGAAAGGACATGTATAGTATATTCTTACTAATAAGTGGATATTAGTCATAAAATGTACAGAATACCTGAATACAATCCACACAGCCAAACACGGTTAACAAACTGAAGAGTCCAAGTGAGGATGCTTCAATCCCACATGGCAAGAAGACAGTAATCGTGCAGACAGAGGGAAGAAGGGATCTGCATGGGAAAGGAGAGCAGGAGGGGAATGGGGGAACATGATCAGGTGGTGGTGGCCAAAAAGAAGCCCTGAGGGCCAGCAGAATGAATGGAAATGTGTGACCTCCTAGGGTAAGAGGTAGGGGCAGAACTAGAAAGTACCAGAGACCTGGGAGGTGAGAGATGAAATGCGCAACAGTGGAGATAGGGAACTTGTAGAATCCAATTTCAGTAGAAAGACACAGCATCATCAAGTGGAGGGATGGGTTGCCATCCCACAATTATAAACTCTGACCTAGAATTGTTCCTGTCTAAAAGAACTACAGGGACAAAAATGGAGAAGAGACTGAGGGAAAAGAGGTCCAGTGACCAGTCCAACATGGGATCCATCTCAAGGAGAGGTTCCACGACTTGACACTATTACTGCTGCTGTGGTGTGCTTACAGACAAGAGCCTAGCATGACTGTCCTCCGAAGCCCAACAAGCAGTTGACTGAGACAGATGCAGATACTTTACACCCACCAGTGAATTCAAGTCCGGGTCCCCTGTGGTTGGATTAGGGAAAGGCTGGAAGAAGCTGAGGAGGGCAACCCCATAGGAAGACCAGCAGTCTCAGCGAACCTGGACCCCTGAGATCTGTTACTGAGCCACCATACAGGCAGCATACATGAGTTGGTTCGAGGCACCTGACACATAGACAGCAGAGGACTTCTTTGTCTGGCCTCAGTGGGAGATAATGTGCCTAACCCTACGGAGACTTGAGGCCTCAGAGAGTGGGGAGGCCTGGCAGGAGGGGGAGCTGAGTGGTGGGGACATTCTCTTAGAGACAAGGGAAAGGAGGAATGGGATGAGGAACTGTGGGAGGGAGGACCAGGAGGGGGTTAATGACTAGACTGTAAAAAAAATATAAGTAATAAAAACAGAAATAAATCAATCAACAAACTTTAATACTTTATTTCATTACATAAATGCACATTTTAGAAAATATCAGAAAGGATGTTATAAAATATAATTCACAGAAAATGTGTAACATAATAAACAAGCTTCCTAATACATTCAGAGGTTGACTCTTAAATGTATCAAACATTCAAGGAGCTGGAAGAGCACAGTGTGTCCCTCCTACAACAAAGGGGAGGGACTCTTAGGGTTTCCTGTTAGTGTGCATTTCTTAAGCTAACTGATATGAAATAGAGTGGTTAAATTAGTTTATAAAGATAAATGTGCAAGACCAATTCTGAGTCTATTCTTGGATCTTGTGTGGCCTCCAAAGCTTCATGTGTTTAAAGCTCACTTGCCAACTTGACATGGTTGGGATGAGAGGGCCATTTAAGATGAAAGCCAGTGGGAGCTCTCAGGACACTGGGGGACTCCCATTGATGGGATAACAGTCATTCTTCCTCTTTTGACTACTGGTCATGAAGTGACTCATCCTCCTTTGTCATACATGTTCACCATGATAGAGTGTGCTGTTACAGACCTATACAATTGTCAACATGTCACACAAAGCAACCTTGAAAATTGAGAAGAAAAGTCAACCTCCCACTTCTCCCACTTCTTAAATTGTGTGTTAGGAATTTGTTACAGTACTGGAAAGTTGAATAACACCCTTGAATGTGAGCGTTTACAACGATGTGCAATGGACTTGTCACTTAAAATCTTAAGATATAGCTCTGAAATCTTAATGTAATTTTATATGAAAATTAGCATTTATGGAGCAGAATGGATAATTTGTATTTTTTCTTTAAAAAATCTTGTGCATGGATACAATGTACAGTCTATACAATGGCACTTGATCATCAACACCCCCAATGCAATTCCACTGGGACACCCTACCACAGCTCCTTCCCAAATTCAGATACTCCTTACTGAGTCCAGTTTGTATGGACCATATGTTCATGGGCCTGGGGTTATCGTTATCCACCCTGGTTAGGCAACCCGACAGTAAACCCCATCTTCAACAAAGTGACTCTCACTGTAATAGTAATCATCAACTATGAAGAGCATTCTCAGTTGCCTTGGAGCCTCAGGATTTCCTTTATGGCCCATGCTGAAGATCTTTTTTTTCAGAATTTTTTATTGGATATTTTATTACATTTCAGATGTTATCCCCTTACCCCACTTGCCCCGCACCCAGGAACCCCCATCCCATCACCTCTCCTCCTGCTTCTATGAGGATAAGCCCCCACCCACCCCACCGCTGCCACCTCCCCATCCTTGAATTCCCCCACACATGGCATCAAGCTTTCATGGGACCAAGGATCTCCTCTCCCACCTATACCTGATAGGACCATCCTCCCCTACATATACAGCTGGAGCCATGTGTCCCTCCCTAAGGGCCCCCAGGATGGTGGTTTAGACCCTAGGAGCTCTAGTTGGTTGGTATTGTTGCTCTCCTCATGGGGACGCAAACCCTTTCAGCTCCTTCAGTCTTCACTCTAACTCCTCCATTGGGAAACCCTTGATCAGTTCAGTGGTTAGCTGTGAACATCCACCTCTGTATATGTCAGACTCTGGCAGACCTCTAAGGAGACAGCTATATAAGGCTCCTGTCAGCATGCACTTCCTGGCATCCACAACAGTGTCTACCTTTGGTGACTGCACATGGGATGGATACCCAGGTGAAATGGTCTCCGGACAGCCCCTCCTTCAGTTTCTGTCCCACACTTTGTCTCCATATTAGCTTCCTTGAGTATTTTGTTACTCCCTCTAAGAAGGACTGAAGCACCCACACTTGGCTTCCTTCTTCATGAGCTTCATGTGGTCTATGAGTTGTATCTTGGATATTGCGAACTTCTGGGCTAATATACAATTATCAGTGCATGAATACCATATGTGTTCTTTTGTGATTGGGTTACCTCACTCAGGATGGTATTTTCTAATTCTATCCATTTACCTAAGAATTCATTGTTTTTAATAGCTTAGTAATATTCCATTGTGTAAATGTACCACATTTTTTGTATCCATTCCTCTGTTGAAGAACATCTGGGTTCTTTTCAGCTTCCTGCTATTATAAATAAGGCAGCTATTAACATAGTGGAGCATGTGTCCTTCTTATATGTTGAAGCATATATGGGTATATGCCTAGGAGTGATATAGCTGTGTCCTCAGGTAATGCTATGTCCAGTATTCTGGTGGAGGAACTGCCAGACTGATTTCCAGAGTGGTTGTACGATCTGACAATCTTACCAACAATGAAGAGAAACTTGAAACAATCCTACTTAAATCAGGAACCAGACGAGGCTGCCCACTCTCTCTTTACCTATTCAATATAGTACTGGAAGTCCTAGCTAGATCAATTAGACAACAAAAAGAAGTCAAAGGGATACAAATAGGAAAGGAAGAAGTCAAAATATCACTATTTTCAGATGATATGACAGTATACTCAAGTGACCCCAAAACTTACACCAAAGAACTCCAAAAACTGATAACTTCAGCAAAGTAGCTGGTTAAAAATCAACTCAAACAAATAAGTAACCTTCCTCTAATCAAAAGATAAACAGGTTGAGAACGAAATTAGGGAAATGACACCCTTTACAATAGTCATAAATAATATAAAATACCTTAATGTGAATCTAACCAAGTAAGTGAAAGATCTGTATGACTAGAACTTCAAGTCTCTGAAGAAAGAAATCGAAGATCTCAGAAGATGGAAAGATCTCCCATGCTCATGGATTGTCAGGATTAATATAGTAAAAATGGCCATCTTGCCAAAAGCAATCTACAGATTCAATGCAATCCCTATTAAAATCTCAACCCAATTCTTCACAGAGTTAGAAAGAGAAATTCTCAAATTCATTTGGAATAACAAAAGAATCAGGATAGCGAAAACTGTTCTCAACAAATAAAAGAACATCTGGGGGAATCACCATCTCTGACCTCAAGCTGTACTACAGAGCAATAGTGATAAAAACTGCATGGTATTGATACAGAGACAGACAGAAAGGTCAATGGAATAGAATTGAAGATCCAGAAATGAACCCACACACCTATGGTCATTTGATCTTTGACAAAGAGCTAAAACTGTCCAGTGGGAAAAGGACAGCATTTTCAACAAATGGTGCTGGTTCAACTGGAGGTCAGCATGTAGAAGAATGCAAATCGATCAGTTCTTATCCCCTTGTACAAAGCTCAAGTCCAAGTGGATAAAGGACTTTCACCTAAAACCAGATACACTGAAACTAATAGAAGAGAAGGTGGGGAAGAACCTTGAATACTCAGGCACAGGGGAAAAGTTCCTGAACAGAAGAACATCAATGGCTTATGCTCTAAGATCAAGAATTGACCAATGAGACCTCATAAAATTGCAAATTTTCTGTAAGGCAAAGGACACTGTCAATAGGACAAAATGGCAACCAACAGATTTGGGAAAGATCTTTACCAATACTACATCTGATAGAGGGCTAATATCCAATATATACAAAGAACTCAAGAAATTCGACTCTAGACAACCAAATAACCCTATTAAAAATGGGGTACAGAACTAAACAAAGAATTCTCAACTGAGGAAACCAAATGGTGAAGAAGCACCTAATGAAATGTTCAGCATCCTTAGTCATCAGGGAAATGCAAATCAAAACAACCCTGAGATTCCACCTCATATCAGTCAGAATGGCTAAAATAAAAAACTCAGTTGATAGTAGATGCTGGCGAGGATGTGTAGAAAGTGGAGCACTCCTCCTTGCTGAAGTTTTAAATTTATTTCTTCTTACACAGATCTTTCGTAGGCAACCACAGCTGTTGTTCATGTGTTTTACATACAGAGAACATCATTTCATAGCATTTGCTCTTACATTTTATTGCCCTTATATTCTTTCCTTCTTCCCCCGTTTCCTTGACATGGTTGGGGAAGCTGTTGTAAGATGTCCCATCCATGACTGAGCACTCAGAGTCTATTATTTTCAGCATATTGAAAAACAATACATCTCTGCATTAACCACTATCCCTTACAAGAAGTGTCTTTGACTGATGTTGTATGCAGCATAAATCTATGGATATAAGTATAAATATGTAGAAGGCTGTTTAACAACATGAACTTTATCAACAATATCAATAGGTTCTCTTCTCAGGCATAGGACTTAAAATCACGAGTTTTGACTATTTTTACTGTAACTGGTCTGAATTCTGCTCTATTGAACAGACCTCAAATCTAATCAAAGGAGCAGTTGGTTACTTCCATAAACATTCTTGCCAATACTGCACCAATGTGCACACACTGAATGTCAGATCAGTTTTGTAGCAAGTCGGGTACAGTGTTGGATAAGACCATTCATGTCTTTTCTTCTCTGGCAACCTGAGAAGTATCAGTCTTTTGCACAATAAAGCCTGGTCAGCATGGATCTCTTACTTCCTCATAAATGCAAGAATGATTTCTTTTTGTCTTATAGCCAAAGTATGTGGTGATCTTTTGCAATAGAGTCTTATCACTTAGTTACGTGGGATCCAAGAGCCATGACAATAGTCTATATTATTTCATATCAACTAAAGCTACATATGTCTATGTATGTCATATGTATTCTAGATTATACTATAGATATGCTTCTTTCCTACAAGTTACAATAAAACATTGAATTTCAGCGACTTATGTGTGGTTCAGGTAATGAGTTAACTGTGTTCTACCTTTCTGGTGAATAAGATGACACAGCAAAAATGTATCAAAAATTTAAACAAAATCACTATAGCAAACTTGCATGTACATGCCAGCTTTGAAAGTATAGTTGAAGTTTTAAAAGGTTAATCACAAAGAATAAATATTGCTTACTTGAATTCTTTCCACTGAGGTCTATAGTTTAGAAAGTGGTCAAGAATGAAGGAACATGGCAAACAGGGATATGCCAGTGCAACACAATATTCTCAACCAAGAGAGGCAAAGAGTCTTAATGTATAGACAGGAGTTATATATCAATTTTAAATTTACTGACTCTATAACTATAGATCTTTGCAAAGCAGAGGCTTTGAATTGGATTGAAATGCTTATATTCATTAAAAATATAAAAATTTAAAAATAGCAGTGAAATCACCCTCTTATCAAATTTTGTAAGGAATATTGAAAAAAAGAAATGTTATTGAAGGTGATGTAAATCAATACATACTATTTAATTCTCCTGTTCAGCAATGTATCCAGGGCCTAAAATGTTATTTCTTTGACCCAGTAATTCCATTTTATACAATTTCTCCAAAAAGGAATAGTTTGAAATATGCACCCTAGTTCAGCTATTCTTATTATTTCTTATAATGATGCTAATTATATGCTCTGCACGCTCTTAAGTAGAGCGACCTGCAGTAAATGCATGTTGTCATTTGAATACATTTTAATGGAATAGGAAAAAAACCCAGTCTATAACCAAAATAAGCTGAATCAAGACTTTCTACTTTTAAGTAGGAAAAGATGATTGGAGGAAAGTCAGAAAACAGTGATTTTTTTTTCTTAGAGTTGAGACATGACAGAAGAGTGTGGTTAATTTAATTTTCTTCTTTATATTTATTTCTCCGTTTGTCCACATCTTTTAAATAAGTGAGTAATCTTTCTCTAACACAACAGTTCCATGTTCTTTGAAACCATCCAAACTCCCTGCTGCCCTTGTGATCCAGCCATACTGTGGTTCTCTAAGGAGGCCCCTAAATGAGGAGATTAGAATGGCTTCAAATTAACACATTCGTTTGTTTTCCTTATCTAAATTGGTTCTTTGAAAAATGAAAGCCTGGAGGTGTTGTAAACTGCTCATTTAAGTACAATTAAGAAATCCCCTAGTCACATTCTCTTTTGTGCTTGAGTGTTTTTTTCTTTATGTAAACCTTGCAGGTAGAATTCACTTCTAGTATTGTCATTCATCTTCTGCCTCACCTGTTGACAGCCAGAATTTGCAGGAGCTAACAAATCTGCTAAAATAATAGCTTCCCATTAAACATGAATTATAAGTTAATACCGTGTGAGATAACAAAGCTTGCAACATAAATGCAAATGGTATCATCCCTTCAGCTTTAGCATAAGGTGTATTGACCACTTTCTATCACAAATGAATGTAATGGACACCAAGGAGTTGCAGTCAAACATCCCTTTAAAGAACCCAGACACTATTGCTGATGCCAAGAAGTGCTTGCTGACAGGAGCCTGAGAGGGTCTGCCAGAGCCTGACAAATACAGATGGGGATGCTTGCAGCCAACCATTGGACTGAGGAGAGGGACCCCAATGGAGGAGTTAGGGGAAGGACTGAAAGAGCTGAAGGGGTTTGCAACCCCATAGGTAGAACAATATCAACAAACCAGAACCCCCACCCAGAGCTCCCAGGGACTAAACCACCAACCAAAAAATACACATGGGGGAAGGAGGGACCCATGGCTCCAGCTGCATAAGTAGCAAAGGATGGATGACCTTGTCAGGCATCAATGGGAGGAGAGGCTCTTGGTCCTGTGAAGACTTGATGCTGCAGTGTAAGGGTATGCTAGGGTGGTGGGGAGGGAGTGGGAATGGGTGGGGGAAGACCCTCATGGAGGCAGGGGGAGGGGGTGAGATAGGGGGTTTTCAGAAGGGAAACCAGAAAGGTGGATAACATTTGAGATATTTGAGATGTAAATAAACAAAATAACCAAAAAACAAAAACAAAAACAAAAACAAACAAAGAAAAAAAACAAAACAAAACCAAAACAAAAAACCCTGGGATATTAGAAAAGATTTCTACACTTGCCCAGGGTCTCACTTGATCTTGGAGCAGCCTATGCCAAGTGGCAGGCTCAGATGGGAAAAATAAAGTCCTTATCTTTGCAGGCTGATTAGGAGCACACTAAAGGGTCACCCTTTGGGGTTGGTTCTGTACAGTTGTTAGAGATTTCCTTCTGATGTGACATTGGCTTGTACCTTCTGTTCTATAAGTCTTGAACTTGGAGATGCACTGGAAGTAAATCTCATACAAGGTAAACACAGAGAACAAGCCTAATTTAAAACAGTGAATCAGTAATCTAGATACAGGTGAGCTAGTGGTCTCCTGGATAGATTTTTAGTTTTTTAATATTATAAGTAATGAATAAAAAATGTAGAATTAAAGGTACAGTTATAATAATGGGAAATACCCAAATGGATTACCTTAAAACATTATAGACTATGTAACTACATTATTGGCTATCATTATTAAAGGCCATTAATTTATAATTTTATAATATACCATAATTCATATTCATGAGAATTTGAAACTAATTAAATTTGAAATATTTTTGTGAGAATCTATTCTAAGCAAAAAGATCTTACTTCTATTCTTTAAGAATTTCTATTCTCTAAGAATTCTTTAAGAATTTCACCTTTTGTGATCTGAGGCAAGCAGCTGATTCTGGCCCCTGCTCTGATCCTCCTGTGGCAAACAAGATCATGCAAGGTTAGCAAACTGAACCTTGACACTGACACTTCTTACAGTGTTTAAAGTGTTGTAGAAACAGCAGTTAAAAATTGCTAACTCAACCTTCTGGTCTTTGAACTGAAGCTCTTTGCTGCCCTCTGTAGACAATTCAATGTGAAAATGACAAAATCCTTAACACACAAACCACTCATTTTCTCAGATATGATATATTTGTCCTGAGACACATAAATATATTTAACTAAACAATGGACTAAACAGAGGAGCACTTAGTCAGCAAGGGCTTCTTAGGAATTCTTTTCTGAGATCTTAATTTTATTATGTTAATAAATTCCTATAGTTTAAAAATCATTGTACCAAATTAAAACTACGTATCTGAAAACACTGGAAAAGTAAAACTGTAGCAAACACGTGTGCACTGAGGAATTAGTGTGCACACACGTGTGCACTGAGGAATTAGTGTGCACACACGTGTGCACTGAGGAATTAGCTGGTTTAATTTTTTGAGTTTTTATCATTGTAAGTATTAACCATATTTGCAGAGTAAAATACTCTAGACATCAATATAGACAGATTGCTTTGTATTAAAATGAAGAAAATCTAGGAAACAAATCCGAAATAGACAAACAACATTTCATCAAATTAAAAATTCTCAGTAAAACCATAAAAATTAAGAAAAATGTAGAATGACAAAGATATGTATAAGCTAGACATCTGAACAAGTTTTAGAAGGGAAAAACAAGTGATTAGCAAACAAAAACAAAACACATACACACACATACAAGCACACACACACACACACACAAACGGGAAGAAAAATGGGCAAGATATCCTAGCCAACTTGTCTTAAAAAGATGTAAAAATGTCTGACAAGTGTGATATTACAAGTGCTTATTACTCACAATGCTTAGAGAATGAATATCAAAACTACCATAAAATACAATCTCACCCTAATAACCCAAATGGCTGTTAGTAAAAAGAACAACAACAATAATGCCCATGAGATCTTGAAGAATGAGCAACTGCTTCACACTGCTGATGGGAATGGATATTAGAAAGGCTGTAAGGAAAGCAGTTACCCCAAAAAAGCTAAAATATAACTGCTGGCTGATGAAAAATTCTCCATCATTGAACATTTATACAGAGAGAAATTAATCAGTATGTCAAAGAGATAACTACATCTCTGCATTTATTGTATCAGTATTCACAAAAGCAAAAAAATGGAAACAACTTAAATGTCCATCAATTAGTGAATAAGAAAAGGTCTTGCCTCTATTGCAATGCAAGACCAATCAGTCATAAATCAAATGGAATCTTTTCTATGCAGTGCATGAGTGAAGGTGGAAGTTGTCACCTTAAGTGAGACAAGTAAACACCAGAAATGCTGTGGCTCTCCACACATGTGGAAGCTACATAAGTTGGTCTGGAAAGGTAGTATAAAAAAGTGGTGACCAGACACTAGGAAGGGAGAAAAATATGGTGAACACATAACATTTTGTTTATGATGAATATTAATAAGGTGACAATGCTATATAGCAGAATAATATACTTGCTATCTTTAATAATACTTCATTTTAAATATCAAATACCGACAATCATGGTTTGTAGGAACTTAATTGCAAAGACATAAATATTTGAAGCGAGAGATATGTCATAATCCTGATTTGATCACTACATAGAGCATGCTTGTACCATACTCTAACCCATAAATATTAATAGTTATATATCAAATCAAATTTAAAAATCTTTAAGAGTCATATAACTTACAGTAGAAATATTCTGTGATTAAAAATAAAAGCTAGTAGTCGTAGATTTACTTAATTGTCTTCCTTGCCTTTGGTATGATGCTCATGTCTGCTTCCATATTGACTTCTAGGAAAAGACTAACTCCCTATTGCAATTGAGAAATCTCTGTGGAACCTGCCAAGCTATAGGTATGTGGGAAGGATGTAAGAATTGTAATAAAATGATGGCAGCCAACAGCTGAGTGCATACCCTGTGCAATCATGAAGACACAGGCTCCATAAGCTACCACCCAATCTTGCTAAACACTGCCAGCTCTTGGAATTTGTCAATCTTGTCATTTTGTGAGAATGGCATTTTCTGAAATTTGATCAACATTTATCTATTTTCACAAATTAGGAAGGTCTACATTTTATTATAAGGAGAAAAAGCTTGTCTACATCTTATTACACTCATTATCTCAGTGAGAAGATTTTATTCTTATGCAAGTTGCCTCTGCCTTAAGCTTATTATGTCTGTTTTTTTAAAGACCATGTGACCAGGAACATTTCCCAAGAGAGAGTTAACTGGTAATTATTTCTCCTAAATATGAGAGTGTTTTCTATTAGTTTGCCAAAATGATGTTATACCATTTTGCATAAAACAGATTCCTGAAAGTCCCTTATTCTTGTCTTTGATTATTGCTTCTATGTCTCTCTTTTGTTAACACAATTCTTTTTTAGATATGAATTGGTTAAGGAGAACTCACTTGGCTTCAACTTTATATGATGATTTATTCTGAGATTCAATACATAATAAATAATCAGTTAGTGAAAACAGTACATACTGACTAGTGATGCTGATGTAATAAAGGATTAATGGACTAAAGTATCACATAGGTATCGTAGAGATTTGGAATTGATTTGATCAATGAAAACTGGAAAACAGGTTTTGATGGATGAGAAAATATGAACCACCTAAATGAAGATAGCTTTGGTATGCTTAAAAGAAGACCATTTCAGAATGTTATCAAGTCTCACACTGAGTGTCACTGACGTCATAGTCGCTAAAATCATCTTCCAAGTACTCTAGCAAATCTTTTGGATGTGTTACATTTGTGTGATCACAGACTGATCCTCATCTCTGCTCTCTTCTACACTCACTGTGTGCACAGACAAAGGTCACACTCTTTCTGTCTGGATTAGGTCCAGAGTATCCTTTAGGGATAGATTTGCAGGACTGTTTGAACTTTTCCTCTGTCCAATCTTTGCTTCTTTTATTATTCTGAAAGTATTGACCCCAGAAGCAAGAGAAAGCACCTACACAGTATGAAATAAATGTGTCTAGAAAGTTAATCATCTTGTAAAGTACTAAGTGATCAAGCAGTTCATATGAACGTATTTTTTAAAATTTTATATGTGTGTAAGAAAATATATTTTATTATTTGGGCTTGATCAAAGTTAACTTAAAAGAAGCAAAATGGAGGGAATCAACTTTGATTTAGTTTATGTAAGGTTGAAATTTGTAATAAGATAGCTAGTTCACCGGTAAATCTTAAAGGGTTTATGCATAGAAATATATGTATATATGTTTTACAGAAAGAAATGCAAGGGTTCTGAGTGACTATCATTTCTCCCCTACCCAGCTCTGGGGCAGTGGCAGGATTTGCTTTGCTTAAAAGATATTCCTAGCCCAATGCTTACGTTAATGCTTTCAGATTGATGTATTTTCCTATTATTAAATAGATTTAATGGGAAACAGAGTGACGTCTCATTTCCTATCCTCAACCCCAGCAAGACAAACTCATGTTACTCTGCCATAAACCCCGGTTCAATCTTTTCTATCTGTTGGAGAAGTTTTGGGAGTTTCTTTGAAAAATAATAAAGAAAATGGGATGCTTTATCACCCCATTATAGGGAAGTCAGGAAAATGTATTATTTGGACCCTTGAATGTCAACTTCTTCACAGAGTGTTATCTTAGTATATTTAGCTTTAGGACACAGGCATCTCCCTGATACTTGGTGATGGCTTAAATTAGTTTAGTAGTTTACCTCTTGATCAGTGGGTACTAGAATTACTTTCTCAGAAAAGTCTTATTATGTGATTTCTTTTAATTATTTGGTAAAAATTTAAATACTTTGCCAAATATTTTAATGAAATTCAAAATAGAAATTTCAAAACAACTATGCATATTCTGAAAATCTCAGTCAGAATCCCATCTAAGGAGTTGAAACACCCAAAGTCTGGATGCTGGAGATCCTGATTGTCAGGGGCACATTAATGGTTAATGTCTTTCCAAGGCTTTAACTGGGAACTTTCCTGTACCCCAGGATAGCTTTTCGAATGGAACAGCCTCTGGCCAATATCTGTGTGATGAAGGATATAAAGGCTGAAGCCTGTGTTTTCTACTGAGATCACTGTTGGGTGTGCGGGCTGTGGGTTTATTATGTGTTTCAGAACTGTTGGGCAAACACATCTCTACTCTCAGCTCTGCTTGTGTGGCAGCCCCGCCACTCTCAGTTCTCCTTAGCTGGTTTCCAAGAGCACATACCCTAACATGTCTATAGGAAATGTTCTCTCTCACAGTATCACTTCAGAGTGGGTCATTTAAATTCAGGTGTTTAAATAGATTTAGTCTGGAGTTAGCAAGACTGAGGTTGACCTGACTACAGGGTTGATTCTTTTAGTCAACATTTTAAACATGTTGATATTTTCATCTTTCTATCTTATTTTTAAAAACACATGTGCTATTTTATTACTTTAGTTTTTCACTGTATGTTACTGAGGTATAATTTATTCAGTGAAACTCAGCATTCTAGTGAACAGGTATACCATGTCTGGTATGCTCATCTAACAATAATCACAAAGTACAAAAGGCTTACACTATATACACACAAATACATACACACACATACACACACACATTTCTTTATGTGCTCTTGACAAAAAATGAGTATACATCTCTTGGCACATTTTGGGGTGTTGAGGATTGAATCTGGGACCTTTGTATGCTAGCCAAGCACTCTACTTCAGAGCCATACTTCCAGCCCTCCGCATTTTTGTTCTGATTATAGACTTGTTTTCAAAGCATATATATTTTTAGAATATTTTTCCCACTCTGCAGTGGCATTTTAATTTTCATAAGAACTGCTTTCAAAGCAGTTTCACATTATTTCTAAAAAAATTAAATATCTTACCTGCCTGATTCCTGTAGCACTAACTCCATGATTGCTAAAGGATGAGCTGAAATGTAGTTTGGCATGTAAAGACACTCTAGCACTATCTATCCCTTTAAAAGAAGGGAATTTTGTGGATTGTGAAAGAAAGGATGAGCAACCTTGGAGAATCTTATGTTAAATAAGCCAGGTGCAACATAACAGAACATTTCGATGTAGAATATAAAGAAGATAAACATCCTCAAGTAGAGAGGACAATGTTTACCAGAGCTAGGAGGTGAGAGAAGGGAGAGTTGCAAGATGCGAGCTAAAGAGCACCAGGTTCCAGTAACTGGGTGAGGGGGGATAAGTCTATAATCTCTGTTACCCAGGAGGAAACCATGGTTAATAATAATGAACTGTACATTTCAAAATTGGCAAAAGAATATATTTAGCTTCTAATTTCAAAAGCTTTCCTGAGGTGGTAGACATGCTAGCTAGCTTGATGTAAATAATTTCAATATATACATAGGATGAAAGCATCACATTATACCCTATAGGACTTATGGAATGAATATTTATCACTTAATTTAAAATTTAAAAATATTTAAAAACTTTACTCAGATCATTCATGATGCTAAATACACAGCTATCTACTGTCTCTGAGAGTAGGATATAAAAACATACACAATAACTCTGGCTTTGGTGAAATAATCTGTAAAGAGACAAAGAACATAACTTATTTCTAAATCCTCACGAGTTTCTTCTAATAGTCATAAAACAAAAAATTATTTTTTTATTTTTAATCTTTCATAAACTGAAATGAGCATTAACCACCATTTTGATTACACTGGTTTTAACATTCTTTCACTGTAGTTGAGGTGACAGTTTTTTCTTTTTGTTGTTTTTGTTTCTTTGTTTTATCATTAAACAGAAGTGAAACTTGATCTGATAAATGTTGGAGACCCAAATGAAAATTCACAATATCTTAACCCAGATACATAACATGATTCAAAAGTAGAAAATATGGTAATAAACTTAGTAGAGTCTTTCAAGAAAGAATACAGCCAAGACCAAGAGACAATGTTTAATGGCTTGGCAGCTCATGAGCAGGGAACGACCTTGGATTGTTCAGCCATGCAGATGTTGCTGAATTTGAGTTTGAGCTCAACTTTCATGATTAGTAATCAGAGTGAGTCTTACTGTCTCTCTGCTTTTCTGAGTAGAGAATCTTAGAAATT
Organism: Mastomys natalensis; assembly: GCA_021653895.1. Taxonomy (NCBI): domain Eukaryota; kingdom Metazoa; phylum Chordata; class Mammalia; order Rodentia; family Muridae; genus Mastomys; species Mastomys natalensis. The sequence goes on from JAJTUV010000289.1 coordinate 559,684, forward strand.
AATTCGGCAGAGAAATGATGAAATTAAAAGATTCTGACATTTCCAGAAGGAGAAATTTCCTTTGAGATTCCAGCAAAGTCCACTGGCTTCTATTCAGAGGAATGAGATACTTATTCCCATTTCAGAACAATAAACCATGAGATAAGATTAGTTTTAAAAATTTCATTGTAAAAATGATATTTTCTATGGGAATCAAATAATTGATGAACAAAATCACTCTCCAATAATCCAATTCCTTGAGCTTCCCAGAAATAAGAGTCTTCCTGTGAGAAAATGTGAATATTATATATGGTGGACATGATAGTGGGAAATTGGGAATAACGTTCAACAGCCAAGACCTCAAAGAGAAATTAGGTTGTTTTTTGAATTCTTGCTAAACAAGACAGAGTCATGCTAATGAAACCTTCTAAAATGAGCAAGGAGCAGGGAGCACTGCTCATTGCTGGTGAAATTAACATGATCAGGGCTGAGTTCCCTGTGAGATCTTCCTGCTTAGAAATCAATATGTACCTGAAGACACTGTGCATGCATGAGCCCAAAGTATTGAAAGTATGTCATTCTGTAGAAAGGCTAGATAGAATCAATATTATTTAATCTCTTTTGGTGGTAGATTTCATGACTTAGAAATTCTTTGCAATGCTCACTTCAGCAGCGCATATAAGAAGATTGGAATAATGTAGGGAAGGTTAGCACAGCCCTTGTACAAAGATACCATAGGAATTTGTGAAGTTCCATATATTGTAGTCACCAAAGTTCCCAACTCAGGTGGAGACCCCCCTGATCAACCACAGGCTACATAGTCCAGAAGATTAGAGAGGGAACAGAAACCAAGGAATCAAATACCCAACAACGTCATACTCAGAAATGAGCACGTAGACCAATAATGACCACAAACCAAAATGTCCAGATGCCATGAAGAACATAACAATAGCAAGGGCAATATATCACCAACAGAGGCCAGAAATCCTACCATAGAACCTTCTCAGTATTCTGAAACAGTTGAAGCAGCAGAACAACACCTTAAAGCCAACTTTGTGAAGCTGATAAAAGTTCTTAAAGAAGAATTAATAAATCCCTTTAAAAAATCAAAGAAAGGCCAGGCATGATGGCACAGGCTTTTAGTTTAATTACTCAGGGGAGAGAAGCAGGCTATTCTCTGTGACTTTAAGGACAGTCTGCTCTAAAGAGAGAGTTCCAGCACTGCCAGGGCTACACAGAGAAACCCTGTCTGAAACAAACAATCAAACCCCAAAACAAACAAACAATAACAACAACAACAACAACAAATCCAAAACAAAAGTAACCCAAACAAACAAAACAAAAAAGCAAAGCAAAACAACAAGAACACCCTCCCCAAAAAATCAACCAAAAGAACAAAAAACAATTTTTAAAAGCCCAAAAAAGGAAAGGACAAACAAAAAACTGGAGGAAATGAATAAAGCACTCAAAGAAATTTAGAAAAAGAAACAGTTGAAGGAAATGACTAAAAATATTCAAGACCTGAAAATAGAAATTGAAAATAGAAATAACAAAAATACGAACTAAGGGAATTCTGGAAACAGAAAATCTAGGGATATGACAGGAATTATAGGTGTGAGCATTGCCAGCAGAATACAAGAGATGAAAGAGAAAATCTCAGGCACTGAATTATATGTGATATAAGAAATAGACACACTGGTCAAAGAAAATGTTAAATCTAAAAATTGCTGACACAAAACATCCAGGAAATCTGGGACACTATGAGAAGACCAAGCCTAAGAAGAATAGAAAGGAGAAGAATCCCAGCTCAAAAGCCAAGAAAATATTTACAACAAAATCACAGAAGGAAACTATCCTAACCTAAAGAAGAAGATAGCTATCAAGGTAACAGAATACCAGACACTGGACCAGAAAAGAAAATCTTTTTTATCATGTAATAAATATACAGAACCAAGAAGGAACATTAAAGTTGCTAGGTAAAAAGATGAAGTAACATATAAAGGTAGACTATTAGAATTACACCCAACTTCTCAGTTGAGACTCTAAGAGTCAGAACAACCAGCACAGATGTCCTGCAGACTCTAAGAGAGTATCTGGTAGTTTGGGCTGACATCTGTCTGAGTCCACTGACACAGAGAAACAATAAGGACCAATGGTTGTCAATTCCTGTTATGTTGTTGTTGTTGTTGATGGTGGTGGTGGTGGTGGAGTGTGTATGTTTGTTTGTGTGTGTGTGTGTTATTTCCTGTCTTTTGATTTTACTGGTGTAAAATTATGTAGTATCTTTTAATGTCAAATGACACAGATTCCAGCCTAAACTACCAGGAAACCTTTCAATTATCATAGATGGAAAAAAATAAGGTATTCCATGATAAGGTCAAACTCATAGAATACATATCTATAAATCCATCCCTACAGAAGATAATAGAAAGAAAACTCCAACTTAAGGAAACAAACACAGTGAAAACACAGGAAATACATGATCTTACACCAGCAAAACCAAAAGAAGGGAAACACACACTGCCCTTTGACTTCATGATTGACTTGGTATGGAGCACTTCAGGATGCTGTGCAGGATTCTGGTAGTACAACATATCATGATGGGGAAAAGTGGGAAGACATAAGATCTTAAATATTAAACCATCTTTGCATTTATAAAAAATAAAAAAAGAGAAAACCTATTTAACAATTACTATTAATAGGCTGTTAGTTTTTTAAAATTTAAATTATTAATTAAAATCTCAACATGTGTCATGTTTACCTGTCACCTATAAGAAATGGATTGCAGTATAGTCTTCTTGGTGAACCTTAGGGACCATGGAGAACTAATGTGCTGTGAGGTACTGTGGTCCTCAAATGTCAAACTAAGTTGTTAAGGAAACAGGTTCCCTGGTTCTTATCTCAAGAACTAGCTAGGAATGTAGATGTTTATCATAGTTTAGAAATGCTATTCTGTCTAGTTTAAAGCATCCATCTTGAACACTATTTGATTAGTTTTAGTAAAGTCCGGGATTGTTTCTTTCTTCTTCTTTTTTTTTTTTTTTTAATCTTTCTGATAGGTCTTCATTCTCTGCAAAATGAAACTAAAACTTAGCTTTCTATTATTAGTCTGGTAACAAGGTTTCAATTTAGCTTTTCTGTGCTTGCTTTACTTCCTCTAACCCTTTCTACTCAAGCGAGAATATTTAATTGGCATTACTGACATCATCTGAGAGCTTATTAAAGAAATGGGATTTCAAGCCCCATTCTACATCTACTTAACCCAAAATCTCCATTTTATACAAGAGTCCCAGGAGATGATATGCATATTACAAGAAGCTAGAGTCTCTAGGACAGCATGTCATATGACAGCTACCCACTGTCATCAAACTGAAGTTCAACTCTTACAATCTGCCGATTGTACCTCTGATTGCATATATAGGCTATTATGAATTTTATTTTATTTCAATTGGTTATACTTTAATGTAAAAAATTATTGATTTAAAATTAATTTAACTTACTGAGTTGTTTATTTAGCTCACAGAGTTGATTTGAACACAGCTATTCTTCCTGATGCATAATAATGTAATTTCTACACAAATAAATTATTCTGTCTTCTCTTATAAATTGTTTTCTGAATGCATGTGTATGTGCTACTTTCAGTTTATACTTTGAGGTAGTTACTATAGCAGACTTATTAAGCATATTTTTAGATATCTTGATACTCTTGAAGGGATGATTCCTGTATGAATTTTGAATGTTCACAGCAAAGAAATGCTCAATAAACATCTGTTGATTAAGTGTGTGTTTGTGTGTGTGTGTGTGTACATTACATATATATTCTAGAATGGTGACTATACTTAGAGAAAAAGTGACAGAAACAGAACTACCATGCTAGAAGTCCCAGCCCTTATTGAAGCAGTCATTGTGTTTCAGTAAACACCAGTGCATCATAAGAATATGTGATTGTATTTTGAAGTTTGTAAGAGGCATGACTAGAAAATACTTGAATTCTACAGGCCAAACCATTCCTTGAGGTGATGATTATATTTTTGCTATGGGACAGAAAATAGAAAGTCTGACCCACGTTTGCAGCTAAACAACACAGTGTAACAGTGAAACTTTTAGGCAATTCTAAAGAGCAAGTCATTTGTAATATTAATTCCAATAATTACATGACTCCAGGAAGTGATTCGGCAATTGGTCCTAATGAAGTGGTATTCCATTTTCTGTTGATGTCTCTTCTCTGCCAACACTATCCTTAGCATTCTTACTGCTTACCAGGAGAAGCAGCCACAAACACCATTTCAGTAGTGTTCTATTTAATTATGACCACACCCCTGACAATTAGGCCTTACTATCTATTCAGTGAGAAATTAAAATGAATTTGCTATGCATTCCTTGTCCAGAAAATGTGGTATTATATTTAGCAGTTCTTCCAGACTGTGCCATTTCATTGCATTAACAAAGTCTATGGCCTCCACAAATCTTAGGCATTTTAAAGTTGGACAAAGAGGCAATGTTCTTAGTTTCTAAGCTGTAATGTCCTGTCCTGCCTTTTCTTTTAGATGGTTGTAAAAATGTACTATACTTTGTCTCCTGCTGCTAATAGTGTGCCCATCTGTTCTGCAATAAATCAGGTGTTTAGTGTCCCCTGCTTACAGACAAACATGCCACCAGATTCCATAATATGGACTGAAACAGAATGACACAAATATTGAACTACACAGTATAGTCATCTCATATTTTATTAAGGATCTTAATTCAAAGTCTCTGGAACATAAACAAGTTTTAATGGGGACAGCATCAATGCAGCAGAGGTAGGCTATCTTTAAGCCCCAGTACTAAAATATTCACGAAGCGTTGGCGTTTTCTGCAAATAATAAAGCTCATCACTTTCTATGCAGTTGTTTCAATTAAAAGCAACAGTAAGCAATGGCCTCAAACTACAGATTCTATGTTTATATCAAATCTTGACTGTATTGATTAATTTTAATCTTTAGTTGTTTTAAAATTTTCATTCATTTACTTTTAAAAGGATTATTGTGCCTGTGTATTTCCAGATATTGGAGCATGTTTGTACAGGTGAGCTAGAAGCATCTATCTCTGCCCTCATACAGAATAGGAGGGAGAGTTGAAATGCCTCTGTGTGGGGGTTTCCTTGTAAAACACAACCTATGGCAGGCAATCATGGCGGGATGTGGGTGGACTTCCTATGCATGCATTTCCCAGGAAGGCTTTATTTAAATGTTCTGATGAAAACGCCCTGAGTTATTAATTTTACTTTCGACTTTGTGGTTTGTAATTTTAAATGGGGTGAGGTAATACAACATGGGCATAAGATGAGAAGAAATGTCTCACATGGATATGCATAAGCTCTCTTGTGCTCCCTCACTGATGTATAGCGATGCCTCCTGAGTGCAAACCTTTGGTGATCCCAAGGAGAGTAGGAATTTAGCAGGATATAGTGTAGTGTAGTGTATAGTGTGGTATTTAGTATAGGTATAGTCTATAATATAGTTTAATATATAATATAGTATAGTGTAGCGTATAGTACAGTGTGGTATTTAGTATAGGTATAGTATAGTGTATAGTATAGTATAGTATAGTATAGTATAGTATAGTATAGTATAGTATAATATAGTACAGTACAGTATAGTATAAAGGTAACTTACTATCACTATACCAGAGAAAGTAGAGATATGCACGGTCCAGAGAAGTTACATTTTCTATCTGAAACAAATGTGTTTAGAAGAGGAAAGAATAATGATATCCAAGGGAACAAGGATGGCTTGGGAACCTTCTTACCGACTTTGTTGGTCACACTACCTCTTTTTAGTAGTCAGCCAGTCACTTTTGCTTTTTTATAGGAAGAAATGGAAGAAGGGAATCCAGAGCTACTTTTCCCTCCAGGTTTCTGTCACTGTGGCAAAGCAAAGATTAAAACTGTTGGAAGACGAATATGCATATGAAGAGCTGCTGGGAGATGCACGTGCATAAAGCTCCATTGTTCTCATAAGAATAAAAGTCATAGTGGATACATACTCCATTTCCCAAGCTGTAATTGTAGTGATTCTATATATGTGTCAAATGTTCCTGTGTGTGCAATTAAAGCTGACAGTACAAAAAGGAAAGATGAATGGGAAAATTCATATTTAAAATTATTATTATTGTTGTTTTGTTACTCAGGATGGCATTAAATAACATGTAAAGACAGTCTGCAAAAGTCGAGAGATACCAGAAGAACACAGAGCTTGTGTGTCATTCTCTTTGAGGTCTCTCCCCACATCCTGCCTTTTAAAAACAGGTGCCACATTTTTTTTCTCATGGAGCAAATTATACTGTTTCTTTTGGTTATCTTGTTATATTAGAAGTTTATCTTTTGCGTGTAGACTATATTTTCTAATATACAAATGTCTTAGGATTGCATTTCAGTAAAATGGAACTATTTCCTTATTCTAAAGATAAAACTAATTTGATTTCTTTTCCTTTCCTTCCTTCCTTCCTTCCTTCCTTCCTTCCTTCCTTCCTTCCTTCCTTCCTTCCTTCTTCTCCTTCCTTCCTCTTTCCTTGTCTCCATCTCCTTCTATCTCTCTGTCTTTCTGTCTGTCTCTGTCTCTCTGTCTGTTTCTGTCCCTGTCTCTCTGTCTCTGTCTCTCTGTCTGTCTTTGTCTCTGTCTGGGTCTGTCTCTGACTGGCCCTCTGTGTCTTTGTATGTCTGTCCCTCTCTCTGTCTGTTTCTGTCTGTCTCTCTCTCTCTGTCTGTCTGTCTGTCTGTCTGTCTCTGTCTGTCTGTTTCTGTCTTTCTGTCTCTCTCTGTATGTCTGTCTCTGTCTCTCTCATTCTCTCTCTCTCTCTCTCTCTCTCTCTCTCTCTCTCTCTCTCTCTCTCTCTCTCTCTCTGTTCCCTGTAAGCTTCACAGGGAGGAATTGGGAAAAGGACTCTGGCAAGCCATCAGAAATGAGCTTCACTCCTTAATTGATCAAGTGAAACTGTTTTTTTGTTTTTTTTTTTTTGGTTTTTTTTTTTTTTTTTTTTTTTTTCATTTAGGACCAAGTGCTCTACTTAGCACACTCATCTTGGTAAAGGTCATTTCTTAAGTGGTGTTCTGATGGTTGGAAAGTTGAAGTGACCTCCCATAAGTGAGTCATTTGTTCTTTCCTGGCTGACAACATAGGCTTCAAATGGATCTATCACATATTCATTACTGAAGAAATAAAAGAAAAACATTGCATTTAAAAATGTACTAAGTTATTTTCTGGGGCATTATGATTTTACTACTTCATTTAGCAGTTATAAGAAACACCAAAATGTTATTCGATCCTCCTATGATGCAAAAGGCTGACCAACAGAGGTATAGACACAGCCTGGTGTTCTACCATGGACCCCTACCCATTTTTCACCAAGTTGTGGTAATAAATCCTGTTATATAGTGATTATTTTCAAAAACATTGATAAATGTAACAACTGTTTTAACCTGGTGAGAGTGGTCTATTTCAATGTTCATGCAGGATATTGAAAAGATGAAGAGCTAATTCCAATGAGAAGAGACTACATCTATATCCTGATTAAGTTTGACCTAGAACTTCTGGTATCTAAAATTTCTCTTCTACCCTAGTGGCTGCAGCCATCTACCATATTGTACCATGCTTAAAGGTTGTCTGCTATGCACTTAATATTTCATAATAAAGAAAAACTGTAGAATTTAAATGAGAAATCTAGACTTGGGCCTTTTGATGTTTGAATAAGATATACTAGGAAGTAGAATATATAAAGGGAAAATATTTCTCTTAAATTTTCAGTTTGAGGAAAAAGAATATCCCCATACTCTCGGTGACCATTTACTGTGGTGATGGTTTTGAGGATTAATGAAAACAATTGAATTATTTTATTTTATTTTTTATTGGGTATTTTATTTACATTTCAGATGTAATCCCCTTCCCCCAGGAATCCCCTATCCTATTCCCCCTCCTCCTGCTTCTGTGAGGATGTGGCCCTACCCACCCTCCCACTCCCACCTCCCCACCCATCATTTTCCCCACACTGGGGCGTCTGGCCTTCACTGAATTATTTTAAACGAGGTAATGATGAGAAATGCCATTCTGAACTGAGTTCATGCCAAAAACCAAGATGAAGGTATTAAAAGTATTTTAAGCAAATATGTCAAAAGTGCATTCAAGAGAACCTTTTGACATTAACATTAATTAAATCAAATACTAAAAGGCCATTGGACCTATAACCTCTTTTGTCTCCTTTTAATCATTTTATGATTCAATTATTACTTTCCCTGAAAATATAATATTAGCAACTGGCAATCAGATTTACTACCATTGCCTTAGTAGACAAAAAGGAAGTTGTGGTCACCCAGGAATCAAAAATAATGCAGCTAGAAAAATGTGAAATAGTTGTCTTTATTTTATTTTATTTTATTTTATTTTTGGTTTTTCGAGACAGGGTTTCTCTGTGTAGCCTTGGCTGTCCTGGAACTCACTCTGTAGACCAGGCTGGCCTCGAACTCAGAAATCTGCCTGCCTCTGCCTCCCAAGTGCTGGGATTAAAGGCGTGCACCACCACTGCCTGGCTTGTCTTTGTTTTATTATGGGCTGGTTCACTCAGAATGATTGTCATTCGATCACAACCTATGAGTTATGTTAACATATTATAATAAATTAATTTTGAAGACAACTAACAATGCGGGCAGCTGTTCTTCGCCAGTGTGCTGCTTGTGCAGCTGAGCAGGCATCCCCCGCTTACGGGGAGCAGTGAAAGTTCTGTTCACAAATGGAAACCGCACTGCAAATACCTTGAGATCTGTGATGCGCCCTCTACCCACTGGGATTTGAATGAGACAGTTAACTGCTGAAGCTCACAACACAGAGCACACTGAAGCCTTTCTGCAGTTATTTGGCCATATTATGAGAAAGCTTAAAAATGTATGCGATAGAAAGCTATAAGTCTGTAGAGTGTAAACATGATGCTTGTGTGAATGTTTTAATTAAAGCAATCAATTTATTTTCTTGTTTATTATAAAAGATTAAAGTGCATCACTCAGCAACACAAAGTCCAGTAAAAACAGCCTACTTTCTCTGTTTCTTTCTCTTCCAAGCCCAGAAATGGAGGTTCTGTTTGTCCTTTTATTAAACAGCTAGTGATCATATTCACATCTAGAGTGCTGTAGCTCAGAGTTCCAGGTATTCAAGTCTACTTCCTATCTGGACATTTCTCCTATTAAACTCTTTCTTCAAAGTGCATATTGAATTAATAAATCTTTCCTCCTCAGTTAGCACCAATATGCTACCAAGAAGTTGTTTTAAGATTAAAAAGTTGTATATAGCATTTACATATAAGAAATAAAATCAAACTGAAGTTAAAAAATATTGTCCTTTTCCTTTAATAATATTTAACAGTATAATATACACACAAGGTTTTAAACGATATATGAAATTATTTCATACCCTTCCAGGGTTCTAATTATTTCAAATTATTTTAACTTACAATATATGCCTTATATACGTCAGTAATATTTAAATTCTTCCCCTTGTCATTTTGGCCATTATATTGTTGTTAATAGTGTCCTTTTGACTGTGTTCTGTCATATGCTTAGGACACTGTATCACTTATATTGAAGGAAATTGTTAAAACATTGGCTATTCTTCAACACAAAGCCAAACACCAGCATCACCATGTTTCAGTTCTCGCACGGTTGTTGCCTGTCATTTTTCTTCGGCAAAGATTTCTGTATCCCAATCCTTATTTTTCTACAATTTAATTATAAGTTACATGTCCCAAACTTTGCTTCTTTTTTTAAATTCCAAAAATCTTATGTCAGACACTCATTTCTCCTTTTTCTAGCAGTTTTTCTTCCGCCCTCCAGATCCAGCAGGCACCCACAATTCGTGAGGCCAGCTTCCCCACTATCTCTGGAGACTTTCTCTCATTGCTTGCCTGGAAAGTGAGTTTTGACTGACTCACCAATTAAGTGAGTGTGGTATTAATGTCAGATCTGACTACTCCTGAAACAAGAAATCAGTGCAAGGAGACTGTAAAGACTGTAAGCTGAGGAAAGTAGGCTAAAGTAATTTCTCAGAAAAGACAGATGCTTAATCACCCAGTCACCAGCAAGTATAGAATTACAGGTTTTGTTCAAAAAAAAAAATCATGATCGGTCCTTGTACCAACCCTACTCTCCTGCTCAGCAATGCAAGTGTGTGAGGCAAGACATTGGTGTCTTGGAGATAGCATGGCACGGATATGGATATAGTCTTCTTTACCTTATGTAAAGTTAATCCTGATATCTGAATTACAATTTCACAATGAGATCAGTCAGGCTCCACACACTTCGAGACCAGAGTATCTCAGTCTAAGTCACCTTCGCCCCTCTAAAGGCACAAAGGCTCAAGGTCAGCATCCCAAGAGCTAGGTGGTGCTGTCTTGCAGTGTCCTCCCTGGGAAAGAAAAGGCAAAAGGGACAAATTTGCTCCTTTGGGGTCTTTTAAAGGGCTCTCTTTCCATTCACAAGAGTCACGTTAATTATATTTTGTATTGCTGAGAAAAATTATTCTACATTATTCTGTAGTCTCTGTCAACATGTAATGCAGAAATGCATGTTTAGTCTCATGGTTTCAGCTCATCATGATGTGGACAATATGATAGAGCACAGAAACATGAGGCCAGAAAGCAGAGACAAATAGTACTTCACTCAGTCAAATCCTTCCTCCTTCTCCCTTGTTTCCATCAGGTCCTCATCCCATGAGAATGAACCAAGTATTTTCAGCTTTTCTGGTAAAATTGGTAATCAGGATTTACCACTGCAAGGGCTCTACCATTGAGACTTAGTCCCTGTTCCCCTGAGGATAATGTGCTCACATCAGCTTTGGAGGTATATAAGCATCCAACCATAAGGAGAGTAAGGTCATGAATGATGTGCTAGTGAGACTCTGTCACTTCCACACAACTTCTCTATCCTGTCCCGTTTGGTAGACTAGAGCATACTGCCAGTTACTTTAGTAACTTTTATGTAGGACAGGGTGTGATTATAAAGCATGCACTTTTCAATAATCACATTTATTTCCATTATATGGCTCATTATCTGGCTATCTTGGCAGTATGACAAGGGCCTACATCATGATGAAGCCACCAATGATATGCATGAAGGAAAGACACATGGCCTACTAAATTTCAGGAACTTTACTGGGAAATAGGAGATGAAGAGGTGGTTGGAGGTCTTATTACGTCTATAATACAAACTCTTAAAATTCAGATTAATAAGTGATTAAGTATTCAAAAATAAAACACTATTAAGAAAATTTAAGAGGCAGCAGCAGTATCTTCCGTGGTGAAGATTGAGTGAGCACACCATACCCAAGGGGATCCTCGAGCCACTGTCCCCAGTGCCACCCTGTCTCAGCTACAGGAGGAGGAAGAGCTGTGTGAGCTTGACCACAGCCTGGCACACTACATCAACAGCGTCAGCAAGTTGGAGCTGGAGAATGATAAGCTGCTGCTCCGGATCTCCGAGAAGGAGGAGATGACCAGGTGCACGTGAGTGGCATCACGCCCACCGGGTACTGGATGAGACAGCCTGCGAACCTGCCTGGCTTCGAAACTGGAAAGGTGCAGGCCGAGCTAGAGGAGGCCAGGAAGAGTGCTAAGAAGCGGGAAGGTGAGCTCACAGTGGCCCAGGGCAGAGTGAAGGACCTGGAATCCCTGATCCACCATAGTGATGCTGAGTTGGCTTCAGCCCTTGGTGACAAGCATGGTCTGGAGATAGAGGTGGCAGAACTTCCAGCGCAGCTGGCCAAGGCAGAGGATGGTCATGCCGTGGCCAAGAAGCAGTTGGAGAAGGAGATACTGATGAGCGTGGACCTAAGAACCGCGGCCAGAGCCTGCAGGAGGAGCTGACTTTTAGCAGGAGCGTGTTGAGGAAGGGGTGCAAAAAACAGACGGAGGCTTGAGCGGCGCTTGGTGGAGGTGGGCAGCAGCTGGCAACAGAAATATGACTTCAAGATGGCTTAGGCCCTGGAGGACCTGCACAGCTAGTAAGTTGAGCAAGTGCGTCTATACCAGCTGGAGCTGGAGCAGACTTACCAGGCCAAGCTGGACAACGCCAAGTTGAGCGCTGATCAGAATGACAAGGTAGCCAGTGCAGCTGAAAGGCCCCCGGGTAGGGGAGACCCCACTCAATCCACGGGAGATTATGGCCACCCAAAAGACTCACGAGACACCGATCTTGATGCCACCAACAAGAGGTATATTTCAATCAGCGTGCTGAGGCCAAGACCCATAACCCACGCAGGGGTAGAGGAACTCGACCCTAGCAAGGGGAGTGTAGGATATTTAAAGGTGAAAACCACAAACCAGAAAGGGAGAGGAGTGACTGGAGAACTCCAGCAGACAATATAATGGAAAGTCCCAACTCATTATTTAGTCTATACAATTCAACATATGACAGGTGTAACAGGGCTCAAGAAACGGTCACAGCAGGGGAAAAACATCTTGTTCATAAAGACTCAAACTTATTCAACCATATCATCTACCATCTATCTTGTAGTCAGCCAGGTTTCTGGAACACAAAGTCCCAGAGCTAGCTGACCTGCTCTCCCGGCTCTATTTCACTGCTAGACTGTTAGAAGTGAAATTTCTAGTAACCCTTCACAGCCCAAGAGAAACTCAAGAAGGCCCACATGCTAGTGGAGTCCCTCAGCTATCAGCTCCCAGGCCTCCAAAAGCAGGCCAGTGCTGCAGCGGAACACATCTGCGAGCTGGAAGAGACCTTGGCTGGGGAGCCTGACAAGTTCCACAAGATGCTGGACAGTAAGGAGCAGGAGATGACAGAGGTATGCTACACCATGCGGCAACAGCTAGGGGTATAACAGGAGCTGCTGGATATTAAGCTGGCCCTGGACATGGAGATAAACACCTACTACAAGCTACTAGAGGGGCGAGGAGGAGAGGCTGAAGTTGTTCCCCAGCCCTTCATCACGGGTCACCATCTCTTGGGCCACCTGGAGCAGCAGCAGCAGCAGCAACAGCAGCAGCAGCAGCAGCAGCAGCAGCAGCAGCAGCAGCAGCAGCAGCAGCAACAGCAGCGTTGGCATGTCTGTGGGCAGGGCTGGGGCAAGCTCCGGTGGCTGGAGACTGAGGATGACACCCCAGGCTCACACAGCAATGTCTACAGCATTAGCAGCAGTCCCGCCTGGCCCAGCAGGCTGTGGACATGGATGTTGTGAACATTGAAGAGGTAGAACTGGAGGGCAGGTTCATGGGTCTTAAGAACTCTTCAGAGACTTGGGAGAGTAACAACGGTGCTGGTTCAATTGGAGGTCAGCATGTAGAAGAATGCAAATTGATCCATTCTTATCTCCTTGTACAAAGCTCAAGTCCAAGTGGATATAGGACCTTCACATAAAACCAGATACACTTAAACTAATAGAAGAGAAGGTGGGGAAGACCCTCAAATACTTGGGCACAGGGGAAAAGTTCTTGAACAGAACACCAATGGCTTATACTCTAAGATCGAAAATTGACAAATGGGACCTCATAAAATTCCAAAGCTTCTGTATCAAAGGCAAAGGACACTGTCAATAGGACAAAACTGCAACCAGCGGATTGAGAAAAGATCTTTACCAATCCTACATCTGATAGAGGGCTAATATCCAATATATACAAAGAACTAAAGAAATTAGACTCCAGACAACCAAATAACCCTATTAAAAAATGGGGTACAGAGCTAAACAAAGAATTCTCAACTGAGGAAATTCAAATGGCCGAGAAACAGCTAAAGAAATGTTCAACATCCTTAGTCGTCGGGGAAATGCAAATCAAAACAACCCTGAGATTCCATCTCACACCAGTCAGAATGGCTAAGATAAAAAACTCAAGTGATAAAACTCAGATGCTGGCGAGGATGTGGAGAAAGAGGAACACTCCTCCATTGTTGGTGGGATTGCAAGCTGGCACAACCACTCTGGAAATCAGTCTGGTGGTTCCTCAGAAAACTGGACATAGTGTTACCTGAGGACCTAGCTATACCACTCCTGGGCCTATACCTAGAGACCAACATATAACAAGGACATATGCTCCACTATCTTCATAGCAGCTTTATTTATAATAGCCAGAAGCTGAAAAGAACCCAAATGTCCTTCAGCAGAGGAGTAGATACAGAAAATGTGGTACATTTACACAAAGGAGTATTACTCAGTTATTAAAAACAAGGAATTCATGAAATTCTTAGACAAATGGATGGAACTAGAAAATATCCTGAGTGAGGTAACCCAATCACAAAATAACACATATGGTATTCACTCACTGATAATTGTATATTAGCCCAAAAGCTGGCAATACCCAAGATACAGACCACATGAAGATCATGTAGAAAGAAGGCCAAAATGTGGGTGCTTCGGTCTTTCTTAGAAGGAGTAACAAAATACTCATGGGAGCAAATATGGAGTCAAAGTGAGGAGAGAAGCTGAAGGAGGGGCCATCTGGAGACTGTTCTACCTGGGTATCCATCCCATGTGCAGTCACCAAAGGCAGACGCTGATGTGGATGCCAGGAAGTGCATGTTGACTGGAGCCTGATATAGCTGTCTCCTTAGAGGTCTGCCAGAGTCTGATATATTCAGAGGTTGATGCTCACAGCTAATCATTAATCTGATCATGGGGTTCCCAATGGAAGAGTTAGAGAGAAGCCTGAAGGAGCTGAAAGGGTTTGTGGCCCCATGGGGAGAGCAACAATACCACCAACCAGAGCTCCCAGGGTCTAAACCACCAGGCTGGGAGTACATAGGGAGGGACCCATGGCTTCAGCTGTATATGTGGGGGAGGATGACTTTGTGTGGCATAGGTTAAAGAGGAGATCCTTGGTCCTGTGAAGGCTGGATGCCCCAGTGTCGGGGGAATTCAAGGGTGGGTAGGTGGGAGTAGGTGGGTTGGTGGGGCATATCCTCGTAGAAACAGGAGGATGGGAGATAGGATAAGGGGTTCCTGGGTGGGAGGGAAATAGGGAAAGGGGATCACATCTGAAATGTAAATAAAATATCCAATAAAGAAAAAAGATATAAAGAATTCTTCAGACAAGGCCCAGTCTTTGGGGACCAGAGGATCAAGAGATAGGTTCTGAAGAGTGAGGACATCACCTACAAGTTCACATCCAAGTATATCCTGTGGGACAGCTAGACGGTCACGGTGTGGGCTGCTGGTGCAAGGGCTACCCACAGTCCCCCTTCAACCCTTGTGTGGAAGAGCCAGAGCAGCTGGGGATCCGGGAAGAGCTTCCACACTGTCTTGGGCAATGCAGATGGCGAAGAGGTGGCCTTACAACCTGCGAAGCAGTTATCTGTCCAGGGGCGCAAGAATGGGGAAGAATAGGAAGAGGCAGAATTCGGTCAACAGGACGTTTTCCACCAGCAGGATGTGGGACAGCTAGACGGTCACGGTGTGGGCTGCTGGTGCAAGGGCTACCCACAGTCCCCCTTCAACCCTTGTGTGGAAGAGCCAGAGCAGCTGGGGATCCGGGAAGAGCTTCCACACTGTCTTGGGCAATGCAGATGGCGAAGAGGTGGCCTTACAACCTGCGAAGCAGTTATCTGTCCAGGGGCGCAAGAATGGGGAAGAATAGGAAGAGGCAGAATTCGGTCAACAGGACGTTTTCCACCAGCAGGGTGACCCAAGGATGACCTCAAGGGGCTATGGACTGTTGTGAAACCTGCCCCATGTTCACCATGGTCCCCAAAGCCCCTGAAATTAATTTATTTTATGGTCTGCTCTCAGTAGTCCTTGGTACATTTCTAGGTGACTGTTCAGCAACCATGAGAATGTGGGTGGGCTCTGCTGGGTTTTCAAGATGGAGGTATCCTCTGCCCACAGGTCTTAACCTGGTCCCATGCTGTCATGATGATATGGAAGCCTGGGCTACAAGCCTGCAGCCTGAGGGGCTTAGGCCTGGATCTGGGGCAGGAGAATGGCTGCTAGCTCTAGGTGGACCTTGTATGAAACTGTGGTGATTCAGTCGTTTTCTTTGAAGCTTTTCCAATCAGATCAGATCCAGAATCTAAGTTTGGATTTAAGTCAAATCAAATTCAGAAAGAAGGCTGTGGGACTCACTAGCCTGTCAGGATGTCGTGGCTCTTAGGACACAGGGCAGACCCTTCTCCCCTGGAGCTGATGGCTCTGGCAGAACACCTGAACCCAGGGATGTTCCAGCTTTGTGCTCTGGGTCTGAAGGGTTTATAACAGTCCCCAGCTTCAGGGCGTTCATAGGCTTCTCTGGGCCCAGATTCTAAAATGTTCTAGTACATTCTAAAGCTGAGGAGCAAGAAGGAGAGAGCTAACACGTGGGACGACTCCTCCTATCCTAAGACTAAGGGGACAGACAGATCGTAGGTGTTGTACCTTCAGGAGCAGAGGCTGTGGGTTCCTAGCCAGTGACTGCTCACAGGAGTGTGGCGAGACTAGCTGTGCTCCTGGCCTCATGTGTATGTACACTGCGTGACGCCTCTGTGCCCTACCCTGATGGCGAAGCCTAGAAATTTGCTTCCCTGTAACTTAGCGTCAGAAGCGTAGTTTCACCTCCCCACCACGGACACACGGTATTATTTAAAAAATATTTACTTTTTTATATCAGTCAGTAAGTAACGCAGCTCACTGGGACTCTGCTCTGGGGTTTCAGGCCTGGAACTGCCACGACTTGAAGTTACCTATGACAGCTTCCTTTATTGAGCTATGAGGAGTGCTGTCCCTCCTGGCACAGATGATGGTAGGATGAGTTCAGGAGTAGTCTCCCCGAAGGCTTTTGGCCATAGGATGTCACCACTGCCACCGACCTCCAGAACCCACCAGCCACCTCCTGCTTCTAGATACCGCCGTTTTCTTTAAGTAACTGGTGTTGGATCCTGGATTATCGTGGCTGGCTGCAGTCACTAGGCCGCCCTGTTGCCTTGCCCACAGGGCAGGTGCCCTCTAGTGTACCCCGCACTAGAGCTGGCTTCCTTGTGTTTGGGGAGCAGGTCTAGAGTAATCTGCAGTTCCACAGAGGTCTGCTTCTGGCTCCGGTTAGGTAAGGTGGTTACCGGAGTGGTACTGCAGCTGGGGAGCCACCTGCACTGCGGGCATTGCTCAGCTCTATCCATTGTTTCATAAGATGCATGCCAAACATGTGTTCCACCTTTTCTTTTAGCCTATGATTTGTAATATACATTTTAAGACTGGAAACTTTTGTGCCCTCAAATAAACACTGATTTTTTTTTTTTTTTTTTTTTTTTTTTTTTTTTTTTTGGTTTTTCGAGACAGGGTTTCTCTGTATAGCCCTGGCTATCCTGGAACTCACTCGGTAGACCAGGCTGGCCTCGAACTCAGAAATCCGCCTGCCTCTGCCTCCCAAGTGCTGGGATTAAAGGCGTGCGCCACCACCGCCCGGCATAAACACTGATTTTAACTGCAAAAAAAAAAAAAAAAAAGGAAAGAAAATTTAACACTATTTAGTAATTCATAAAACTTGCTGACAACTTTTGTTCAAAGTGTAATTGATGAAAGAGGCTAGATGTATTTCTCACCTCTTATGAAATCCCAAGGATGGAGAATTATCCCGACAACAGGAATAATACCTCAAAATCTTGATACACTTGGAGTAGGGCAAGGAATTTTTAGCTTTTAATTTTGAAAAATATCGAACAAAAGAAAAAAAAAGAATATCTAGCAAGTGATCATATACCTCCTTCTAATTTTTTATAAGCTCATCTTTTAAGGAATGCAAAGATCTGTGTAAGCTTGCTTGTTTTCACAATGGCATTTTAAAGAAGTCCTTTCTGCATGCTCCAAGTGAGCACTGAAGACACATAAAACAGAGAGAAATTGGATTTTTTCTTAATCATATGGCTGATACACGGTTGACTTGAGAGTCATATCTAGAGATCAGTCCATGCTTATGAGACCCACAGAAAAGACCTCATTTCTGCTATAAAATTAATTACATGAAATGAAATATTTTTAAAATAATTTTATATTTAAATTACATGTATGCAGGACAAAGGTATACTATGCTATAGTTTAGAAGGCAAAGTTTCCAGAAACAAAATATATTTTGGAAGATTTTTCACAGATTTGGGCAAATAAATAGATAGCCAGCCAGAAGCAGATATATTTAGAACTATAACTAGGGAAGGAGCAGGAACACATTCAAAAATTCTGGATCTAATCCCAGATTTGCTGGGAGACAGGAAGTCCGTTTTTTCCAGGGTATATATGTTGTTTTCAGGAAACTTTCCAGACCGGTAACCCAGCTTTCTACAAACTGGAAGCAAAACACAATGATTCTGAGAGTACGGAATCACAGCTCTTATGACTTGATATTTTTAATCCAGCCCAGAGAGCAGCCTCCCCTGTGTGCAGTTATCAGATGCAGGAATGCTAAGCACACTCCAGTGATGCCCTAGAGCAGCAAGAGCAGCCTTGGTCCAGAGTCAGATTACTGGATTCTAACTTTCACTGAGTTAAAACTGCCTACACTTTTATACTAAAAGACTTTCAGGGCCAATTTTACTTCTAAAATGTTAAGTACGGACACGGAGATGATTACTAAATGGGATGTTTAAAAACTTGGACCAGGCCAAATTCCCTTGTTTACTTTTCAGCTATTCAGAACGCTTTCATATGTATTGGTGTATCACGTCATATAATCAGCCTTGTTAGAAGTATTGTTTGCATCGGGCACAAGATAGATGAAAACTAGAGACAGTAACATGAAGCATTAAAAATTCAACAGTCACATAGAAGACTAAAATTTCAGGCCCTGACTTGGCTTCTCTGTCCTTAGGACAGTTACTTAGGCTGCTTTATCACACTTAACTTTTCTTGAGATAGTATAAAGTGTTCACCCTTATTGTCAAAAATGGGAAACCTACGTGAACTATGAGGAGTATAATCTTTAAGCCCACCTATATCGCCATTTCCCTAACACTAATACACCTATTATTACAGATCTCAAATCGCTACAAGGACACACTTTTGTGAGAAGAGTGCTCTAAAAATTCTCAAGACAGTTCAAAGTCCCTCTGTGGTTATGTAGACTGAGCAAGCATTGGTTTTGTCAGGGGTAGGAGATGAAGGCACAGGTTACACTTAAAACTCGTTGTGGAGAGCTTTGGGAGAGGTCCTAGGGCAAGTGGAGATGACAGGGGAAGAACATGTCAATAAGAAAGAAAATGGGGAGACAGTAAAGAGTAATTGCTAAGGATAACACTTGGCTTCCTCCTGGATTGACTCAGCAAGTTTTATTCTCCTCCTGAAATATACCACATGCCCATCTTAGTCTTGGAAATTTGTGAGAATTTTATGTACAAGCATGAAACACAGGTGTTATGACATTCAGTGTTACAGACAATAATGTTTTTCTGCCTGAACTTTAGGGATGTGCCTTAACCCTACAGTTCCAATTTTGTGCCTCCTCCACTTCCTCCTCTTCTTTATACATTTATTTAATGAATTACCTAAGTGTTTTTGTTTTTTTCCCCACAAGAGTTGATGTAAATTTGAGCAGAAAATCACTGAAAGACAACACATAGCCATAAAATTTTGCAGACCGCCAGCTACCACTGAGTCCTGAGATGTAGTGTAGTGTGCAGAAGAATGTTTCAAACCATAATTTCAAAAATCTGCTTGCCCACAGTATTTTCTTCATAAAAGCTGGTATACTATGTATTTTTTTTGAAAAAAACTGTTTTAATACCATCTACCTATAAACCAGGACACATTTAAAATGTTTATATATAGCTGACATGTAATGGCTCAAACTATGCTTGAGTTGATTAAAAACAAATTTTAGTTCCTATGGAATTCAATTCTTAAGTTATCTGGATTTCATTTTTTGTTTCAGTTAATAAATTCCTCTGAAACACTCTGTCCTTTTTATTTTTTTTTTTTGACTAATTCTCAAAATTGAGTAAATAATGATCAGATTTTTTTAACTTAGCATATTCTTGTCAATGTCAGGATTAAGAGCAATGAATTAAATTTACATTGACCAACATTCTACTAATGGAGGCGTTGCAAAAATGAAAAAAAAAAAGCAAGCTGGTATTCCAAAGGCATTAATTTTTCTCATGCTTTAGATGATTACAAAAAACCTTAAGTAGGTGGGCCGTTAGTAGAAAGTGCTGGAGATAATTTCTATGAATTTAAAAATGACACACAGTGCTATTTTCACCTCTCAGAAGCCTGGGTGGTTAAAGATTAGTTTCCTAGTAATGCAATTAAATTGTGTCTAGTCTTCTAAGCTGGATGTAGTTAGGTTATATACAATTATACTTTGAAATTGCCTTTAATATAATATCAAGAGGTCATATATATACAGGTAACAACATTATATGGAATGAACATATCTATATATGTATATGTGTATGTGTGTATGTGTATCTATATGTATATATGTATATGTGTATATATATGAATATGTGTGTATATTAGACATATATATATATATGATATATTTTTCAGTGTATATATGTATCCTAAATATGTAAATATATACACACAGTAAATATATGTAAACAAATATGTGTATATATGTGTAATAACAATTAAAGAAAAAGAAGCCATAAATTTGATAGAGATAAAGGTAGAGTTTGAAGGAGGAAAGGAGTGGAGGGAAATTGTATCAAAATAATTTAAATAATAAGAAGTATTATTAAAAATACTCTAAAGACACCAGATTTGGAAGCTTAGGATATGAAGTCTTGGTTTCAATTTTCTTGCTTTTATCCAATTATCTGTATAATTTGGTTATGTATGCAACTTCCCCCATACATTTGATACTCATTTATTATTATATAGTCTCAGTAAGAGGTTTGAAATGCCGTCATCAGTATGGATGAACATAGGATCCATATACTAATATACTATTAAAGAAACACAATGTATTTGTTACATTTCTTACAATTCTTAATGAAAATAGAATACAGAAAATGGACAAATGAAAAAGGAAACATGTTCTCAGGCTGGAGGTTTAGATCCTGGGAGCTCTGGTTGAATCTTTTGATACTCGTTCTAAAAAGGACAAAAGCACCCTCACAGAACAGACAGGGGCAAGCTGTCCTCTGAGAGGCTCTAACCAGCAGCTGACTCAGACAGATACAGACATCCAGAGCCAAACAGTGGATGGAGCTTGAGGACTCTTAAAGAAGAATAGGTGGAAGGATTGTGGGCCCTAAGGAGATAGGAACTGCACAGGAAGATCAACAGAGTAAACGAACCTGAACCCTTGGAGCTCTCAGAGACTGAATCACCAACCGTGGAGCATACCTAGTCTACACAGATCTACCTCCATGGGCTGAACCTAGGCCTCCCTGCACATATGTTGTAAATGTGCAGCTTGGTTTTCATGTAGGTCTCAAACATCTGGAGTGGGGGCTATCCCAAAACATGCAGCCTGTATATGGAGTATGGTCTTCTAAAAAAAAAAAAAAAACAAAAAACAAAAAAAAAACAGTTGTTCAGTTGTTCATGGAATATTATTTTTTTATATCTCTTGTATTCAGTTTGCAACTACTTCATTGAGAATTTTTATATGTATATTCATGAGGGATACTGGACTATAACTTATATATTTTTGTTGGGTTTACACTTGATTTCACTATTTCAATATTATTTGCTTTGTGAAGGAGCTTATTGTGGTTCTGAATTTTTTTAAACATAACTCAAAAAGTATTGCTTGTTTGAAGGCCCTATAGAATTCTTGTATAAGTATATCTGACCCTTGGTATTTTGCTTGTTTGTTTCTTTTCATTTTATTCTGTTTGAATGCTTTTTAAATTTTTTTGATTTGCTGAAAATAAAAAAAAGAAAAAATAAAAAAAAAAGAAAAAGGAAACATGTAAGAATATATAAATATTTGAGGACATGCTTAGAAAGTTGAAATAATCATTTGTACAAAATTAGGTCATGTATGAAAAAATTATTTTCATCCTCCAGTTTTAGCACTTAAGAAGGAATATTTATTGTTTATTTGCAATATGACTTTATCGAGGGTCATCCTTTCAGAAACAATAAACTAGTTAATGCCAGTAGATGCTCTCAGCTGTCAACACACATATGGAAATCATCAACAACTGTTTCTTTTATCTTCAGTGGTACAAGTCTGTCGTTTATCTCTTAGATATTAATCACCAATTACTACGTTGCTTTTCTATCTATATTTCTTAAATAATCATCCTATCAGAAACTTCATGATCTTTTACCTACATTACATACCCTCTAGTAGTATCCTACTGGACTTAGCAACAAAGTCAAATTACTTCTTACAAGGTTCATTTCATCTAGCTTATCCTTTCACAAGCATTTTAAAGCCTTTCCTCATCTATTGTTCAAAATGTCAACAAATGATGAAGTTTTGTGATAACTCATTGCTATTTCTTCCCCTATAGCATGATAACATGGATGAACACCCATTGTCCAGTGACAACTCTTTTCTAAAACAATTGTAGAACATGATTTGTAAAATATTTATGCAATCTCCTTGCTCAGTTCTTACACTAAGGGAAGAAAAATGTTTAAATGCATTAAGGTATAAGATATCTATAAAAATCTATAATTAGCATTATGTTTGTGCATATATATATATATATATATATATATATATATATATATATATATGGTATGTATGCACATATATAAAGGTACATGTGCACCTATAAACATGTGTTTGGTGACCAGAGGTGAAATTCAGCTGTCTTCTTTAGTCATTATTTTATATGTTGAGTCAATGTCTCACAATACCTATACTTCATCAATTTAGTGAGGCTGGATGTCAAGCTAAATCAAAGGATCCATTTTTCTCTGCCTCCTCAATTTTGGGGTTGTAGGTGTGCATTACAACACCCATGGTTTCATCTGTTTGCTGGGGATCTATTCTCAGAACTTCATGACTTCATATCAGGCTGTTTACTCACTGAGCTGTCTCTCCAGTCTCTTGTAACCAGCATTTTAAATTAACATTATTAATATGTTAAATCCTATAAAATATTTCAGAGAAAAGTGTGTGAATACAACATTACTGAAATGTAATATTAATTATGAATCGCTGTCAGTATTTCTGCAAATATAATGAAACAATTACTAAACTTTGAACTCATTTCCTATTTAGAACCTAGCTACACTGTGGGCAATGAAGGCTCTAGCATGCTCTGTATCTCAACAAGTCTGGGCTTGTTCTCTCTTCTCCTGTAATATCCAACCTGAGAGAAATAAACACGTAGATCTGGCCTGAGTCCTATGCTCCCCACTTATTCAGATACTCTAGTCCAGGATACTGAATCACAACCTCCGCTGGATTACAGGAAACACAACTTGACATAAATCATCTTTATAAGGAAGTATATCATACGTATCAATATGTTGGTTTTTGATGTACAAAATATCATTCATTTACAGTTTTTCATTTTTAAAGGACCATCAGATTCCTGGCTTTGTAGACTTTACTAGATTCCTCTTTGTCTTTTGTAATCTGTAGCAGAGCCTCCTGAAAAGCCTCTGTGTTTGCTGAGGTGAGCCCTGCATTATTTTTGTGTATTAAATAAGTCATAAAATGTATAACTTCATTTTCTTGAGGTAGATGAAAACCTGAACCATTTAAATACCAGGTAACTACTCCCCATACTCTTAATCTCAATATCATCTTATCAGTTTATCCTATTTTGATTCAAGATTTAGTTGAGTACATGCTATATTTTCTACAGCATAGAATATCTACTCTTTCCTTTTCAATACATGCCTAAAATTGTTGAATTTAATGTCATCAAGTGGTAGCAGATTTTATGGAATAGGTGAAGTTATGCCAGACACACATTGACAGATACAAGAGACTTTCTATAAATATTGACATCTGTGAAGATGGTAACGTCTGAACATTCTAAGATAACTAGGATCTTTAGCCCAGTTCCAGTTTATCATTATCTCCCCTTAAGGTTTATTTTCCCTAGGTAATATTTAAGCCCTGATTAACACACACACACTTTGACTCTCCTTATGACTGGTTTACATCCATATAAATCCCTTGTACTCAAAATGTCTAACTTGTAATAGAGCTTTGTATAACTTTGCACATTAAATACTAGTTGTTTATCCTTGTTAGTTGTCAAATGGTTGAACAGGTACTGCATCTCTACAATGGCTTATGATCACAACAGAGTATAGCACTACACTGCTAGCCCAAAACAAGATGAAATTTCAACATATCAAAGTACTGAATACCTATTGCTCTAACTACAAATCAAAGCATTATAAGTCAACACATTATAAGTCAGGAGTCCCAATTTATGTATGAGTATGCTGCTGTTATGGATAAAGATTGAAGGATGCGTCTATGTTAAGGACTAGGTGATTAATTATAGCTTAATTAGTTCACCTACATGCTAGTAATATAATATTTAATTTCTTAAAATTCTTCAGTACCCAGGGCTCTGTATATGCTAGGCACGCATTCTGCTGTAGATGATTATTTCTGGCCAAAATAACAACTGAATTTCATGGAATTTTGTCTCATGAAACATTAGAGAATATAGTTCTGTATGGAAATGCTCTGGCTATAAAAGAGGCCACTGCAAATACTGTGATCCCTGGCCACATTTTACTCTACTGCCTGTTCCACCTTATCCTGCTGTGCTCTACCCTTCCTTATGGTTTTTATTTTTTGAGATATAATTGTTGTTTTCAACAGATTATATTGAAAATAGCATTAAGTATACCTTTTCTCTTATGTTGAAATATAAAATGTATCAATTTCCTTTCAACAGTTTCTATCTGATAGGTAGACACTATCTTTCACTACTTCCACTGTTGAATGCCTATGTGTCTGTAGATATGACCTGGTTTTAGCTGGAAGCCATTTACTGTCTAAAGAAGTAATTGAAAGAATGGCTACAATAGCAGTCTCCCTGACAGGACAAAACCAGGAAGAAACTCAAAGGAATAGATGTGTCAGTTTCCTATAAGAGGTTATTTGCTGACTTATTTATGGCATATTTTTAAATGAAAGGAGAAAAGCAGAGGAAAGAGAAAGGCAGTGGATATGATGTGGAAGTCTTAGTATCACCTGTCTGTCTGCCTATCTAACTACCATATCTATCTATCTATCTATCTATCTATCTATCTATCTATCTATCATATCTATCTATCTTCATCTCTGTCTCTATCATCTATCTATCTATCCCTGCTCGCTATCTACCTATCTATCATCTATCTGTCTGTCTGTTTATCTTTCTCTCTATCTATCATCTATCATTTGTCTATTTTCTTCTAGCTTTTCCTCATGTACATAATATTGATATTTCTTTAAGGCTTGTATAAGATTTAAAAAAATTTTATCCTTTTATCTCACATAAAATACTTTATTTTCTACATGATTTGTACAGTTAGAATGTTTTGTATTTGAATAGATGACAATTGATTTTGAAAAGTAGCAGCTTTTATGATAGAATTCATAGAAAAATAGTGGAACTATTATTCATTTTTAGTAATAAAGAAATCATCTAGGTTGGAGGCAATAAATATATTCTTTTGATCATGTTGTTTCTGACCTGGCCATTGGTTTCTTGGCTGTTTTGTATACATTTAGAAAAAATGTAATATTGATACATGATAAAATTTTCAGAGAGCAAACATTTATATAATGCAAAGCAAAAGTAATTTCTTACTTTTATTTCAAAATTTTGTTATTTTTCCCAATAGAAATCACACACACACACACACACACACACACACACACAAACACACACACAAACACACACACACACACACACACACACACACACACACACACACACACACACATTTGTACTTTTCTGGAAAATAATTTGTTTGACTTTAGGAAAGCATTTCTCCTGCTCTGACAAGACTATCAGAGAAAATTAAAAGGAAGATAAAAGTCACATACTACTACAAAGTGATAAGAGAAAACAGAGATTTAAACTGAATTTTACAAGGACATCAAATTTTGTATGCAAAACCAGACAATTAAAGCTAGAATTGCAGTTCAATCTCTTAAAGCCCAAGAATAATGTAAATGTTTCATGAAGAAATTTAATACACTTTAAATACATTCTCTGGGAAGAAAGCTATAAAATACATGTTAATAATAAGTTAGTTCAAACTGTGTTTTACTATTCTTTCAGTAATTTCATTTTTGGTTTGATACTTTCTCACTTTAGTATGTGGCACAAATCACTTTTGATGGGCAGCTTCATCTCCATTTTAAATGGTTTTACTTGGTTGGCATCATACCTAAGCCTAGGATGTGACATTCATGTTCTTCCTCATTCATTTTGCCTCTCCCCTCCTCTCCTCCTCCCTCAGTTCTCTCTCTCTATTCTCCTTCTTCATCCTGATCATTCTGCCCAACCCTGTGCTTCCTTTTCTTTCCCTGTGAGGTTTTTGCATTTGAGTGCAATACAGAAAGAGATTAGATCAAGAAACATTCCCAAGAGTGTGCTACTGGACATTTGCCTGAGCAATGCATAAATTGTGGCATGCATATGAGCCACCTCATCCTGAATGGCCTATCTTCATTAATAATGAAACCAGTAATAATGATTTGCTACAAACGTCACCAGCAATTAGTAAACAAAAGCATTTGAGGTTAGTCTGTGATAAACAGTTCATATTAAGTCATTTTCTATATGCTACAGAAATTAACTTGATAGCAGAAAACAAGTAGAAATGAAATTGTCTCTGATACCAAATATGGAGGTCAAGTGAGAAAACTACAATCAATGAATCTTGGTAAAAATGTAAATTCAACAGTTCTCAAATTATAATTTTTGATATGATAGCTGAATTATAGCTATATAAAGATACAACTTTAGCTTTTGTCATCTCTGCAGTTAACACGCTAATGGTTACCAAATCAAAGATTTTATGTGGTCCATTCATATATATATTTTTCAGCTACATCTTCTAGAAATGAGTAAAACAAAGGTTTTCAATATTTAAAAAATTAACATTTTCCCTGTTGTAGTCATTGTAAAAGTCCTTTTCTGAAACTGCATGTTGAAGACAATGGTTATATTTTTTATTTTTCCAAAGACGTAACAGACACACAGAGAATGAAAGCACTGGATTGCAAGTTAGTCCAAGTGGTCCTGGGCCCTGAAACCTGAGTCACATGATTTTATTGTACATAGGGCTCCCTAAGACTGGAAGTCAAAGTACCCTGTCTGTGCCTCAATTTCCTTCCTAAGATGGGAATAAAAATGGCTATACCACATGGGGGTAAAGGGAAAACTAATTTAAAATTTTCTGTATAGCAGTTGAGGCAGTTTGGGTTCAAGGTGAATGGACGGGAGATTCATCTGTTTCTCTGGTGACCTCCTTTGCTCCTTTCTTCTGTGAAAATGACAGGGTAGTAGCAACTTTCAGCAGCTTTTCTAAGGGCAACACACAGGGGTGTTAGGCTGAAACTGTGAGACGGAAAAAAATGTCCTGTCTTATTTTGATCTCTTCACTAGAGCGGTTTATAACTTTTGGCAGAGACCAGAAGAAAAGGAAGGCTACCCTATTATGTAATGATAGGAGGGGAGATACACTTTAGCCTTTAAAAAGTCACTGTGGTTTTTTCAAATTTATTCTGTCCTTATTCGCCACCATCTCCCATTTCTACCCCATGCCATGCCCCTTTTAGTGTCCTGTTTACGGCTCACCCTTACTGCTTTCGTGTCACATGGTATTTTATTAGCCTCTCCTGTTCCACTGTCTTTACTCCTTGACAATCTCTTCTCCCTTCTCATGTTCCTTTTTTCTTTCACATCTCTCCCCATAAATGTAGATATGTACAGATTAGAGAGAGAGATAATATCAAGGCTCTGTGTATGAGAGAGAACATCAAGTGTGTGCTTTTACACAGAAGCTGGTTGAATTTAGGGAAAATCTGGAAAAAGCTGAGGAGGAGGGCCACCCTATAGGAAACCAGCAGTCTCAACTAACTTGGATTCCTAAGATTGCTGAGACACTGAGCCACCAGCCAGGCAGCATATACCAGCTGATATGGGACCCCCAACACATATACAGCAGAGGACTGCTTGGTCTTGACTCAGTGACAGAAGATGCATCTAACCCTCAAGAGACTTGAGGCCTCAGGGAGTGGAGAAGTCTGGTGGGGTTGGGGTGGGGGACATCCTCTTATAGACAGGGCTGGTTCTGGGGAGGTATGGGCTGTGGAACAGTCAGAGGGCAGACCTGTAGGGCGATAAAAACGGGACTGGACTGTCTTTGACTGCAGTTGAACACGGGACCTGTTCTCTTCCTGGGCATGTCTTGACTATTTTTTACTTTTGTTCTTTGTCAGTACCGAGTTTGGTTTCATGTTCCCATTTTGTTGATCACCAGGTAGTGGCAAGGGTTTTGCCTTCGAATCCCATCACCCCTGGGTGCTTTTGAAGAACTGCATTTTTAGATTCCAGTCTCTTACTGTAATCCAGCAGATGTCTCCATAGACAGTGCTTCACTGGCAATCTCTCCACTCGCAGTTTGAGTAGATTCTGGTTGTATCGTTGCAGACTGGTTAATTTTCCCATTTGTAATGTTGGTGATCATCTCTACAAGAGCATGTTACCTCCCTGGCAATTACGCTGATGGTGATACAGAAGGAGAAACCCGCGCAAAGCTGACTGCTGAATCGTAGCTACTTGTGGCCTCTTCATCGGCTGCTTTGCTCGTCTATGTTACCTTGACTAATTTCTTATTTCTTCATATGTTTTCTCTCATAGGAATAGAATTTTTCTTATACTGATTCACCTTCCTCATCAATTTACACAGATACTGGTTCTACTCTGCAGTTTTACTCACAAGTGTCTCTAATGGCAACCTCTTTCAACACGATCATAGTAAGAATGTCCAGAAAATTAGCCGTTTACCTCTGTGTGGTTTTGAGGTGTTACATAGGCAGATCACGAGCGTTAGTCCTTTTATGATTTTATACTATGATGACATCATTGGGAGGTGATGAAAGGGAAGCCATAAGATCTAGCTGGAGAAAACAGACAACTGCAGATGTGTACTGGGAGGCTGAATCATGGTTGCATTTTTATAATCTAAAAATTCTAACCTGTGAGCAAGTAACATTAGGAATTTTATGCTTTTTAACAGATGTCATTGCGTAAAATACAGGACAAGTACCTATAAATAAATGTGCTATTTTAGCATTTACTAATATATTAAATAAAAGCACATTTATCCTGGGCCATTCCCAGGATGTATCGTCTTTATTTTGCTTCCTGTGACCATTATATGAATTCATTATATGACTATCATGAATCCTCTGGATGTGTGAACTGAATTACTTTCTTTTATAAGTTCTTTTTATCCTGACCACAGAGGTGTGTTAATTCAATCTTATTGTAATGGTATTCACAATACACAGATAAATATTGCTTTTGTGTATCTCAGATTTTATTCTGAGAACCAAGCACAGTGCCTAGGCCAGAGAAGCAATTCAATGAATAGTTGTTGACTGTCTTCATGGGATATTGGGTTATTGGAATATGCCTGCAGGGTTTGGAGAGAATGCCTTCAGTGTCAAATTTACCATTACCTAGGTGTGTAACCTTTCTTGATTCCATCCTGGGCTATGTTTCCCTTATTTACTTGAGCTTTTCTTTAAAGTGGCAAAAATAATAAAGATCTTTCTTAGTAGATTGATGTATAAATCAAGGGAAGTGATGCATGAAAACAGCTAACATTGTATTACACACATCGGGAGAGTTCCACACATCTGGTTTTCTCCTCTTGATTATAATAAATATACACAAATAGAAAAGTATCTGCGTTTTATTACTCTCTGGTAAAAGATGCTAGCTAGTATGTGAAATATTTGGATTCAAATGTTCCACTCACTGAGTGGAACTGACACTCTTCCTTCCATACTTTTGCTACTATAAACAACAGTTGATATAACACTTTTATTATAAGTGTCTCTGTATATAAATGGATGAGAATAAACATAATATGCTATCAAATCTGAAACACCTGCACAGGCACCTCTGCATCTTCATTTAATATGTTAATGTATGCTAATATAGCAGTTATTTATAGGTACTTGTCCTGTATTTTAAACAATGACCCCAGTTAAGCATAGATTCCTAATGTTGCCTTTTCATAGCTTCCAGGATTTGCATCATTAAAAAAAAGTGACCATGACCTGAATGAAAAAATGTTAAGCTTTTCCTACAGATAACAAATGGTAAAAGAAATATAAAAAAACATAATCATTTAATGGAATAACTGTTGGCTCTTCCAAGAACTCATTTACATGATCCTATTTGCTTTGGAAAACATGGCATTTGACATTACTTTTCCTGTACTTTGAAGACTGTAGGCTTTCAAAATAGACAACTAAATTCCTTTCAATTAACAATGCCAGAGTACTGTTACCAAGTGCTGTGTGCGTCCTTAGCTGATTACATTCTGTGTTTTGTCAGTTTTCTTTCTTCATGGCAAATTTTGAATTTGGTAATAAAATGTAAAGACATGTGTTTACCTTTCAAGATGCCTCAGGGAGAAAGCAATGACAAATGAATGAGACATGGACTGAATCTGTATGTGCTTATTTTTAGAATGCTTTGTATTTCAGGGCTTTCTCATATGCAAATCTTAATTTAAGTTTTTTTTTCTTTCTTTCTTTCTTTTTTTTTTTTTTTAATTTTTTATACATTTTATCCCTGTTCTTTTTGCTTGAGAATCTCAATACTGCCATCTGCATGGACTGTACACATCCTATAAATCTTGAATTAAAACCATCCTAACTAAAACCATTTCATTCTTAAAATTTTATTTTAAAATTTTAAAAGATGTATGGTGTGTGTGTGTGTGTGTGTGTGTGTGTGTGTGTGTGCACGCACCAAACCTTGAAGCTGCATACATCTTGTCCTCAGTTTATAGTATGAAGTCAAGAGAAATTACTTGACTCTATTAAATTGTCAGAATTTTATCAAGTTGAAATTCCAGTGTTGACAATTACCCCTCAAGGATGTATCTAAAAGTTCTTGTAACAGTGAGAAAATGAATCTTGCATACATAGAACAGTCACAATTGTAATGCATTCCTATTAAGACCCCATGGAAGAAGGGGAGTCACCTGCACACATGAGTGTTTGGATTCTGCCTATGGGCAGCAGAAGAGAATGAGATTCACTGTAGCTGAGGGCTCACAGTGAATGGGAACTTTGTCCTTAGGACTGTGAGGTTTGAGAAACTGGAGAGGTAGAAGGGCACCACTCACATTCTCATAGACTAAAAGACTCTTGAGAGGAGATAGCCCTCCCTCCTCCCTCCCTCCCTCCCTCCCTCCCTCCCTCCCTCCCTCCCTCCCTCCCTCCCTCCCTTCTTCCTTCCTTCCCTTCCTTCTTCCTTCCTTCCTTCCTTCTTCCTTCCTTCCTCCCTTCCTCCCTTTCTCCCTCCTCCCTTGCTCCTCCCTTCTTCCTTCCTTCCTTCCTTCCTTCCTTCCTTCCTTCCTTCCTTCCCTCTTTTCCTCCTTTCATCCCTTCCTAATTTCCTCCCTCTTCTGCCCTCTTCTTCCTCCTTCCCTCCTTCTTTCTCTTCCTTCCTTTCTCCCTCCCTTTCCTTGCTTACTTCATTCCCCCTCCTTCCTCCTTCCATCTTTTCCTTCTCTACTTCAGCTATTTTCCTCTCTCCTGTTTTCTGTCTATTTTAATTGATCTGTTGTTGCCTCTCTTAATATCTGCCTCTCTGCTTCCATTTTTCTTTTTCTTTTTTTTCTTTTAGGAACTATTATGAGAAATTAAATTTGTTGTAGACTTAGTACATACAATTAGATTCTATTTTTAATGAAGGTCTGATTTTGTTGACATGTTTGATATTATATCAAATTGTAGAGAAGTATGTGTCACAAGTTTTATTTAAATAAACCCTAAATTTATTCCCTTCCCGGTCCACCCTCTGACTGTTCCACATCCCATCCCTCCTCCCCAACCCCTATCTCCACGAGGAGGTCCCCACCCCCACCTCCCACCCCATCAGATCTCTAAACTCCCTGGGGCCTCCAGTCTCTTGAGGGTTAGGTGCATCTTCTCTGACAAAACCCAGACCAAGCAGTCCTCTGCTGTATATGTGTTGGGGACCTCTTATCAGCTGGTATATGCTACCTGGTTGGAAGTCTAGTGTTTGAAAGATCTCAGGGGTCCAGGTTAATTGAGACTGCTGGTCCTCTTACAGGGACGCCCTAATCCTAAGCTTCTGTTCATTGGTTGGGTGTACATATTTGCATCTGACTCCTTCAGCTGCTTGTTGGATCTTTTGGAAGGCAGTCATGATAGGTCCCTCTTTGGGAGTGGTCCATAGCTTCAGTAATAGTGTCAGGCCTTGGGACCTCTCCTTGAACTGGATCCCATTTTGGGCCTGTCACTGAAACTTCTTTTTCTCAGGCTCCTCTCCATTTCCATCCCTGTAGTTCTTTCAGACAGGAACAATTATAGGTCAGAATTTTGACTGTGTGATGGCAACCCCCTCCCTCACTTGATGCCCTGTCTTCCTGTTGGAGATGGGCTCTATAACTTTACTCTCCCTACTGTAGGACAAATAAAAAAATATAGTCTTTTTAAATTACCATCTTTTTAGACACCGATTTCAAATTATAAAACAAAATGAAATGGAAAAATTTTACTTTGGCTTTTATGGATTATGGTTATTATTCTTTCTGAAGGAAGGAACAAAATGAGCAAAAGTAATTTTTCTCTGTCTATAATAACCTACGCATTGACAATTTAGACAGATACAGTGTGGCTTCATAATTTACATCTAAATATTCTTTGTATTCTGACCTGTAGGAAGTGTGCATTGTAAACAATATTTTAGACAAACACCCAGGGAGAGTTGGCATTTGTCTGTCAACTTTCATTGGAAATTTTTATTGGAAAATTTTTTTTTACATTTCAGATGTTCTCTCCTTACCCCATTTCCCCCCCTCCCTCCCAGGAACTCACTATCCCTTCCCCCTCCTCCTGTCTCCACGTTGGTGTACCCCCACCCACCCTCCTCTGTACCTCACCTCCCCACCCTCGAGTATCCCCCCCCCCAAGAGGTCCAGCCTTCATGGGACCAAGGATCTCTTCTCCCACTTATATATAGCTCCCTTGCATATATAGCTGGAGCCATGGGTCCCTCCCTAAGCGCTCCCAGGCTTGTGGTTTAGACCCTGGGGGCTCTGGGTCTGTCAACTTTCTAAGGCACTGCTATCTTATTTCACTTGGTCTTCCTACAGAGCATGGGGAAGCCATGTAAAATGAAGCTGGGGAAGGGGAACATTTGAGGAACAGTAGACAGACATGCCTTGTGTGCGCTGTTGCTGTGTTATACCGGGACTGACATAGGGCAGGAAATAAATGACTTAGTATTAAGGTTGCAGGTTCTGGAAGGAAGCTGATGGTTGTTCACAGTGATGCACTTTGATGATGAAGGCCATACTGAAATACAACTAAATGATGCTATTACACTCATGTCTGATCTTTAACACAGAGCCTTAAACCTCTTTCAGTAAATAAAATTTAAAATGCAGTGCTTCTTATTACAAAGCAGTGCCTTTTGGCAAAACAGGATATTAATACCCATCATATATAAAGACTGGAACAAATAAAACACCAAATAAAATCTAATTAAGAAATGGTCAAATAAAACAGTCCTCTAAAGTCCAGTAAATATACATAAAAGTATTGAAAATTGTTGGTAGAGGAATGCAAACTAAAACTTGTGGTTTGTCTTCACTTGGCTGAATTAAACCCACAGTTGTGCTATCCTTCATCTGCTCCCCACAGAAGCCCTACACAAGGTTCTTCGAAAGAAAAGGAAACTAAAACTTTGGATAACGAGACTCAATGCTCTCCATTCAACTCTTAGGGAAGCAATTCTACAAACAGCGGACCATATCCTCTATTTCTTCCAAAGACTGCCACTTACTTATGGAAACATGGTTTGATGTAGACCGGAGAATTATGCCAAGTCTTATGCTAATACTTAGGAATACTAACCTTGTTTTAGGCTGAAAAAAGTAAATGAACCACATGCCTAAATTTACCCATAGCGCATTTTAGGATGATCTGTGGTACATAGTATGTTAATTATGCAAGTTGCCCATTTGTTTGCAATCCTACATTCAAATATCCAGCATGTATAGCTACAAACAGTAATCTAAAAATAGCAATTATGTTATACAAATACGCTATCTAAACTTCATTAGAAAAATAAAACAAGGTTAAAAAATACCATCTATTAGGTTATTGTGACCAACAACATAGCTCCTCCTGATCTGCTGATAATGGAGGCAATTTGAGGATACAGATCCCCAAATCCAAGTTTTGTGTTTCTTTGATTTATTTTTGTTAATATTTTTGTTTTGTTTTTGTGCATTGATTTTGGTTTCCTTTTCTTTTTTAGAAAATGAAGGTGTAATCACCCTTAGGTTACTTTATGAGATGGCCTCTTGCTATCTCTCTGATAGCAAGTCCTGTGAATACACTACTAGGTCAGAACAACATGTCTATGTGGCCTTGGACAAATTTTCATGGGGAAAGGGACACAGACAAACTTTACATATAGGGAATATGAGTAAAAGAGAAAATTAGTTCTTAGGAGTAAGTTTGACATGAAAAGTAAATCAAGTAGGTAAGGGAAATTGTACAGCAAAAAGAACAACAACAACAAAACCAAACCAAACAAACAAACACAGAAAAGCCTTGATCTCAAGGGTCATCAGATCTTTTTCTGTCTATTCATTTTCCTCAGGAATACTAGGAAGCTGAGATGTTTAATGCACTGTCTCATACATAGGGAGATCCTGTGGTTTAATTCTACAGCAGATTAAGAATGGCTGAGTCAGCAAGCATGTCAAGTTTAAGAGTCTAGGCTAGACATATGAATCTGGACAGAGGTATGAATAAACATGCAAGGTACTAAAGGACTGAGTTAACTCAAAGTATTAACTATAGCCACTGGGGAAGTTTTCACAACTGTAGCAACTTCAAACTCAGTACATTTGTTCCCAATATTCAAATTCAAGAGTTTTTATGTTAAAGTTTAGTTAATGAGAAAAAGTACAACTATAGTATTTAGAACAGCTTACCTACATTGTGAGTAAATCATGATCTTCTTCATAGCCAAGAGTATCAATTGCTAATCACAAACCCATGCAGTTACATTTAAGTAGTTTAATTGTAAGCATGCATATCATATAGATGAAAATCTACAAGAAAATAGTCCTTTGTAAAACTTAATATAGAATAGTATGATACAGAATGAGATGATGTAAAATATGTCTTTAAAGATGAATGGGAACTCAGTGAACTATGCAGTTATATTTAAAAGACACCTAAAAAACATTTTGGTAATTGAGGTGTCAATATTATTTGTAATCAAATTTAAAAAGAAATACAGAAGCAATCATGAATTTGAAAGGTAATTTTTTTTAAGTTTAGAAATATTACATTAGACAATAAAGAAGAAAACATACTGACTCTGAGTCATAGAGTTCAAGGAACCAAGGATGCTAGATCATATTAAAGTATATTTCATTAGTGAGACATTTCACTCTCTTCATGCAATGTAATATATAGTAAATCCTTTCTGATAAATGATCATAGAGATTCTACATAATGATGAGCAGTGTTTTCCACTGAGAAGCACCAATGATATGTTCAAACCCAACATTTTATCCTAAACTGTCTTCCTCAACATCAGCTTATCTCAGTCTAGTCATGCTAATAGCCTAAAATAAGATCATTCTTCCTAAAAGTTGTCAACTCTTCATAAATACCCAAACTTATTTTTATTGACTATTTTATTTACCAAGGCAAACATCCCCTCTTCCTCTGTTCAGGTACTAACTAGCACAGTAGTAGGAAGAACAAAAAAGTTAACTACTTGGAGTTGAACTCCTCCATTCTTAGATTTGGTTCCCAAAAACCCATTTCAATGTTCATGTCTCTCTTTATATCTTACGTTGCTTCACCTTCCCCCAACTCCAAAAGACTTCCACTGTTCAGATGTCAGAAAAACAGATGCAGGCCACATCAGTCAGAACAGAAAAACCCTGTTGCCACTAGAAGTCTAGCCTATGACTTGAACAATAACTCCCTAATGGA
Organism: Mastomys natalensis; assembly: GCA_021653895.1. Taxonomy (NCBI): domain Eukaryota; kingdom Metazoa; phylum Chordata; class Mammalia; order Rodentia; family Muridae; genus Mastomys; species Mastomys natalensis. The sequence goes on from JAJTUV010000289.1 coordinate 595,768, forward strand.
TTAGAGGTCATGCTAGGATTGCAAGAAATCCAGGCCACAAAACCCAGAAAAAACAAAAGAAAGAGGAAACAGAAACCAAGGAACAAAATATCCATCCAACAAAGACAAGCTCAGAAATCAGCATCTAAACCTATAATCATCCCAAGTCCAGATGCCTACAAGCCAGTGTAAGAACACAATCAACAACAGTCAGGGCAATACAGTGCCACCAGACCCTTGCTATCCTATGACAGCAAGACCTCAGTGCTCCAATTCAGCTGTAGTACAAGAAAACAGCCTTAAAAACAACTCTAGGAAAATTATAGAGGTAGTTAAAGAAAAAAAGAAAAAAATCCTTTAAGTAAATTGACAAAAGGATGAATAAAAAATAGGATAAAAATCAATAAATCCCTTAAAAATGCCAAGAAAACCAAGGAAAATAAGTTCAAGATGAAAATGGGAATAGAAACAATAATGAAAATACAAACTGAGGGAATCCTGGGAATGAAAAGTCTAGGTAAGTGAACAAGAACTACAGATGTAAGCATCACCAACAGAGCATAAGAAATGCAAGAGAGATTCTTGGACACTGAAGATACAATAGAAGAAACACATAGAGTTTTAGTCAAAGAAAACTTTAATCTAAAAAACGTCTAACACAAAGCATTCAGTAAATTTGCAACACTATGAAAAGACCAAAATTAAGAATAATAACAAGAACACATGCTCCACTATGCTCATAGCAGCCTTATTTATAATAGTCAGAAGCTGGAAAGAACCCAGATGTCCTTCAACAGAGGAATGGATACAAAGAAATGTGGTACATTTACACAATGGAGTATTACTCAGCGATTAAAAGCAATGAAATCGAGAAAATTCTTAGGTAAATGGATGGAACTAGAAAATATCCTGAGTGAGGTAACCCAACTACAAAAGAACACACATGGTATTCACTCACTGATTATTGGATATTAACTCAGAAGCTTGAAATACCCAAGATTCAACACACAGACCACATGAAGCTCATGAAGAAGGAAGACCAAGTGTGGGCACTTCGGTTCTTCTTAGAAGGAGTGAAAAAATACTCAAGGGAGCAAATATAGAGACAAAGTATGGGAGAGAAACTGAAGGAGAGGCTGTCTGGAGACCATTCCACCTGGATATCAATCCCATATGAAGTCAACAAAGGTAGACGCTGATGTGGTAGTCAGTAAGTGCATGCTGACAGGAGCCTGATATAGCTCTGTCCTTAGAGGTCTGCCAGAGTTTGACATATTCAGAGGTGGATGCTCACAGCTAACCATTGAACTCATCAAGGGGTTCCCAATGGAGGATTTAGAGTGAAGACTGAAGGAGCTGAAAGGGTTTGCAGCCCCATGAGGAGAGCATCAATACCAACCAACCAGAGCTCCCAGGGTCTAAACCACCAGCCTGGGAGCACTTAGGGAGGACTTAGGGAGCACATGGCTCCAGCTATATATATATATATAAGGGAGGATGGCCCTGTTGGGTATAGGTGGGAGAGAATATCCTTGGTCCCATGAAGGCTAGATGCCGTGTGTGGGGAATTCAAGGGTGGGGAGGTGGGAGTTGTGGGTAGGTAGGGGAACATTTGTAGAGAAGTAGGAAGAGGGGTGATGGGATAGGGGTTCCTGGGCGGGGAGAAATGGGGAAATATAAATATCCAATTAAAAAAAAGAATAATAAGAATAGAAGAATCATCCTAATCAAAACAAAAGAAAATGGATTTAACAAAATCATAGAAGAAAAATTTCCTGACCTAAAGAAGGACATGCATATAAATTATAAGAAGCTTACAGAACACCAAATAGATTGTACCAGAAAAGAAAGTCTTTGTGGCACATAACAATCAAAACACTAAATATAAAGAACAAATATTAAAAGCTGCAAGGGATAAAGGCCAAGCAGTCTATAAAAGCAGACCTATTAGATTTACACCAGACTTCTCAACAAAGACTCTAAAAGAAGAAGGGCCTGGGAAAATGTCTTGTAGACTCTTAAGAGACCATAGATGCCAGCCCAGACTACTATACCAGCACGATTTTTAATCACCCACATACATAACCCTATAGAAAGTACTATGGACACCTGATTTTTTGATAAAGAATGTATACAATGAGGAAAAAAAAAGAACAATATATTCAACAAATGGTGCTGGTCTAACAGGATGCAAATAGACCCGTGTCTATCACCCTGCACAAAATTCAATCCAAGTAGACCAGAGACCTCAACATAACACCAGATATACTGAACCTTTTAGAAAAGTGGGGAATAGTCTTGAATACCTTGACACAATAGACAACTTTCTGAACAGACAGATAACATAGGATCAATAATTAGTAAATAGAACCTTGTGAAACTGAAAAGCTTCAGCAAGGCTAAGAACACTGTCATTTGGAGAAAATGGCATCCCACATAATGGGAAAAGATCTTCTACCAATTCTACATCTGACAGATGGCTAATATCCAAAATATAACAAGAATTCAAGACACTAAATAATGCTAAAAATCTAAACAAAGAATTCTATGCAAAGGAATCTCAAATGACCAAGAACCCCTTGAACAAATGTTCTTGCAAATCAAAATGACTTTAATATTCCATCTTACACCTGTCAGGATGTCTAAGATCAAAATTACAAGGAGCAGATCACGCTGGAGAGGTTGTGGAACAAGAATACTACATCACTGCTTTTGGGAATGTAAACATATACAACTACATTGGAATCAATACGGTGGATTCTCAGAAAACTGGGAATCCTTCTACCTCAAGACCCAACTATACCATTCTTGGCCATATCCTCTAAGGATACTCCATCCTATTACAAGGATACTTGCCCAACTATGTTCATAGCAGCTTTATTCATATAAGCCAGAAACTGGAAACAACCTAGATATCTTTCAACCAAAGAATGGCTAACAAAAATATATATTTACACAAAGGAGTAGCAATCATTCATTGGTTGAACACTCCAGGCATACCTAGATACCTCACTACTGTGGAGAACTTCTGGTTTTATGTCATGGATTATTTTATGTCAGTGGATTATTGTAATACCTGTCCCAGAGCAGGTAGAGTTTGGCAGTGAGCTGGCTCCACACATATCATACTTGATTCTGAGTTGCATGGGGTTTGGGCTCACTCACCCTTACCATTTCTTTGGTTTCGTGGCACAGCCCTTTTGCCTCACACACATGCAGTTTGTCCTGCCTGCAGAGAGTATGATAGGACAGGAACCAAGCAGAATCTTCATCAAAGAGACCAGAGAGGCAACTGATGGGAACAGATGCAGAGTCCCACAACCAAACATTAGGCAGAGCTTTGGGAGTCATGAGAAGGGCAGGTTTGAAGGGAGGGTGCTTGGAGGAACCAGACAGGTCAGGGACACCACCAGTGTATGGCCCAAAATATCAAGTAACTCGGACTCATGGAGACTTACAAAAACCATGGATCCTTTAGGGGTCTACCCTAGTTTCTCTGCCTATACATTATGGATGTAGCTTGGTGCTCTTGTGGGAACCCTAACAGTGGGAGCAAGGGCTGTCCATGACTCGTTTTGTCTACTTGTGGGACCTTTTCCCTCCTAATGGATTGCCTCATCTAGCTTTGATGTGATGGTGTGTGCCTGGTCTTATTTAACTTGTTATTCTGTGTTTGGTTGATGTCCCTGGGAAGCCTGCTCTTCTCTGAGAGATAGCTGAGGTGGGGTGGGGAGAGGGGAAAGGAGTGGAGGAGAGACTGAGGAGAGGGGAAAGGAGAGGAGGGGTAACCATGGTCAGAATACAATATATGAAAGAGAAATAAAACAAAAACGAAAGAAAAGAAAAACATCCCATTGCTAGTTAAAATATTTTTCAACATTTCACATCACGAGACAAGAACATACATCTGTATGTTGCAGTGCTTATGCATTCTCTCACTTAATCCCATTAGAAAGACACTATCATTAGAATGGTTCCCATTTATAGTCTTTCAAATCGATTTTTAAACACATTGCCATAACTGCACTGTCACTCTCTGTAATTTGTTTGAATACCTTGCCTTTGATTTTTAATTATCTGAATTTAATTAGCATTTAGCATTATGGATTATTTAGGAAAATGTGAAGAAGGTCTAGGGAAGAATCACTCAGTGCTTACCAGAAGCTCTCTAGAGACACCTCATATTTTGCTTCATTCCATCTATCTAAACTTCATATAAGGAAGGTAGGGGAGAGAGAGAGAGAGAGAGAGAGAGAGAGAGAGAGAGAGAGAGAGAGAGAGAGAGAGAGAGAGAGAGAGAGAGAGGGTCTCATAAGTGCACAGTATTCATTGTGGTAATGAAAGTATTGAACTTTTTTTTTTTAAAAAATCAGGAATGATACTTCTGTGGAGTTCCTGATTATAAAAATAACTCTAAATTATGACACCTAACCCCACCATGATACCTAACCTATTACTTACTCATTAGTCAGTCTCTAAGACGTATGTTTCATGAAGTGGGATCACAGCTAGAAGATCTCATCAATCAACTCATGAATACAATCTCAATGTCCTAAGCTGAAGTAAAATATACTAAACAGTCTTTCCCATTTCTTGGTTGTCCTTCTTCCTTCACTTTGTTGTGTCACAGACAGTGCCACGTTTTGAGTAGCTTTTATTTCGCACATTTTCTGCTTGTTTCAAATATTGCAGATATGATCCTGCAATCTCGATCCCAGACACAAAGAAAGACAAAAATCAACATACCAGTTTGCACAAAGACAGTTCTAGTAATGATTATCTTGTAATGATAACTGGAAGTACTATAGATATCTACCAACTAGAAAATAACAAAAAAATCATATGCATACAAGAGAACAGTACTGACAAATGAACAGGAGCTGCAGCAGCCTCCTATGTATATGCTAATGCGTAATGGAGTGAGATATTTCCTAAGTCCGTGTTCCGTTAGAGACATTGGGAAGGGCAGATTCATAGGATAGCAGGGATTGAGCTGGGGGATAGGGGACTGATTAAACAGGGAAATTAAGGAACAATGAAAATGTTTTATACTTTTATTGTAGTGCTATCTGCATCAATGAATGCCTTTGTCTAAATTTAAAGAAGTAAATAGGTATGATGAGTGGATTTTACTCCTTATAAATTATAATTCAACAAACATTAGAAAGTTCTACATCTTCTTTCACCTTTGTACTATGTTCTAGTCACTTCTTTCTGTTCCTCAGCTTTGGAGTGTATCTGCTCATCTTTTAGACTTCAGTCTTTAACATTAATCTGCTTAACTAAATTATCTCTCCATTCCCATGCCAATCCAATGATTCATCGAGGCTGGGTTTTTATCCCTTCTGTTCTGTCTCTCATGAAACAGTACAGCAGCACTGCCTGGTGCTGTCTCATAAGTCCCTAAGGGAAAGTATAAAGTCTTACTCATCTTTACTTTTAACCTATGTATAAAATAATAGAATATACTTGACTTAACTCACACTTGACTATTATATAAGGTTTACTCTAATATTAAAATACAATAAAATTAATTTTAACACCTAGGTTAAATATTATGTACTCTAAATTCAAACAATTGTACCAATAGTAGCATTGGGTGATTCTACACTGAATTACCTGATATGTATTTTGTTAGTACAATGTTTATGATGTGTAATGTAAAATGCAAAAGTCTAAAACATCTTAAAAATTAAGAAAAAATACTAACAGCAGTTATCATTTTAACGGTTCTGCTGCTTTTATATTTTGATCAGCTCTCTTCATCTCAATTGATGCCAATGTATGCATGCAAAATTATAAAGCTCTCTGCACTGAGGCAACCAGGATGTTTCACTGGCCAACGAGTCATTTAGAGGTTAAAGATACTCCATGCAGAGTAAACTGCTCAACGGAGCCTGTTTTACAACATTCCAAATTGCTTACTCTGTCTTCTTTCTTGAGACACAAAAATAGATTTTACAACCTGATTGTGGTGTGGTGCTGTTTGGAAAACAGGTATTATGCAATAGTTATATCCCAACAGAAAGCTTGACACTTGGCTGCCCTTTGTATAGACTGTCATCTGAAGGCTGAGGTTCACATACATGTAAAGGACAGACATCAGGAATCTCACCTTATCCACTTTTTGCAAACCTGTTACAAGGGGCCAATTCTACAGTTATTTTACCACAGTGGTATCTGCTTCAAAACACTATCAGGCCTTCTGCTGAAGAGTGATGGGGAGCAGGGAAGAGAGCTTCTGAAGCATGAAACAGGAGGCCTAGGGGCCTTATCACCATCCTGGTATGTAACATTGTCAGTTATAAACCTTTTCCAGAATTTATAGTGTATTCTTTATACTTATTGCTAGTAATCTAGAAAATCTATAACAAAATGTATAAAAACTGTCTCTTAATATAAATATTTCTGAAACTCTTATACTTTCTCCAAAAAAAATGAACTTATAAATACAATTAAAATAAACCCTCAAGGGCAGATTATGGTATCTCCTCACTGGATTTCCTCTTCCCTCCTTTCTTGTCAAAGTTTCCCTCTCTCTCCATCCTTACTTCCCTATCTCCCTCTTTTCCTACATTTCCTCCCTTCCATCTCTTCATTCTATTTCAACAAGCAAAAGATGAAGGTATATAGCCAAAGACTAAATTGTTTCACCCAAAGCCTACTCATAGGTAACAGTATTAGAAGGAACTTACACTTCAGCTTTCAAAAATACATAGTAGCACATATATTATAAAACACATTAATAAAATGACCATGCCATACTCGCAACATAAATAACCATTTATTTTAGTATCATTAAAATAGTAAGTGATATTTAATAAATGTGTGAATGTCAATCTATTCTTATACAATGTTCATTTTGTTTTCAAGTTCATTAACCAACACAAAGAATAATTTGAAATCTTTAAAATAACTGTGATACAATAAAAGTTGACTGAAGGAAAGCACACATTTTAAGAAGCGCTTATTTTTGCACTTAAATGGTCAATATTTAATCAGTAGGTTAAGCACCCAATTTCAAGGTTCAAAAGCAAGCTGGATGTTACCAATACCAGTTAGGAGTAAATAGTACAGATTTCGTTCATATAGCCGTACATTGTTTTCTATCATCACTAGTACGTTGTGGAGACAACCTAAAAGGAGTTGATGCTGTCAAAAACTTAAGAAAAATGGATGCATGTAAAGTGGCCAGTGTTGCACGGCTCCTTTGAGGATGAATGATAACAAGCCCAGTGCAATAAGATTGCTCTTCATGCAGCCTCTTGTCTCACTCTCAATATATTTCATGGCAGAGACACTTAATGGAGCAATAAAATACAAACATTTAATTCTTTCTACCAAACAGTCAATGACTGTAAATCACAGCAGAGAAGAAGCAAATCTAGGAAAGCAATTTGCTATGTACTTCGCAGCATCCACAATCTTATTACACTCCTTATTTCCTCCAGTTCTTATGAGACCTTTCTTTAACACACAACACTCTTGTTGCTCTGATAAGGAAGAAAATATAAATCTATTTATTTCTCTGATGAAGATTTCCACTTACATTTTTAATGAAAACATTAGTTAATCACATAGTGAATCTGAATTTCATTTTTAAGTAATACCTTCCAGGTTACAAGTAAAATATGGAAGAGGTGATCTTTAATCTTTAAAACCATAAATGAATTGTTAACATTTTTAGCTAATGTCCCATACTAACGAAGATAAACTTTATTTATGGCCACACTTCATTAAGGTCTCTAAGTGTCTGATCTTGGAAGCTAAGGAGGGATAGATAAGTTTAGTTAGCATTTAGGTGAGAGAAAACAATTTTCCTCTTTGCTCCTCCAACCTTTCCTTACTGTAGTAGGTTTCTAATTCTTCTTACTTTCTTGGTCCCACGGAAAAAGACCTATTTCATTCTCTGCAATATGACTATACCACATTTAAAGTTATTGGTGCCTCTGAAATGAACAGAGGCCTTTAGCTAATGTATCCAGGATGAAGTTACACACATTGATGCCTTTTGTGAAGATATATTTAAAATCAATACTGATGAGGTTATCTTCTCTTGGAAATGAGGAGCAAAATCCATATTCAGTGTGAGTCTACACTGGGTACTATCTGGGAGACACAAACCATTCATCAATAACTATTAAAATCAAAACCAGCAAATATAGTTATTTGATATATTAAGACAGATAATAGCTAAAGACAAATTTGATTCTTCCCTAGTATAAGGTTAATGTGGGCAATAAATGACAAGGAAATTTTTCCAACAATGAACCAGGGAAAATCTCAGTGGAAACGGACTGACTCTTAATCACAAGGCAGTTCATTGTGGTTGTCTGTAATTGCACTTGTTTGAAAAAGACAAAGTGTCTTTTGAACTGTCTTGACTTCTTGACTTCTTGTGGATATAAGTGTATTAATGGCCACCTCAAGGCCTGAGGGGAACCAATCCTACCTTTCTCAGGTGCTTCTAGATCTAAGCAGAACATAGAGCCTCAGATTTATAGAGAATCTCACATTAGTAGTTAATGTTAGAACTAGGGTAAGAAAAACAAGGAGGTACAGTTACCATTACGAATCCCATTCTGACAGAATGGTGGTGTTCATAGAGTGCCAGTCTTGTTATACTTCTATACTAAGGAAAAGAGTATGGATTATATCAACTATGTGAATTTTGATCCAAGCCTGAGATAAGGGTTTGTAGTGAGCATGAGGCTGTGAATTATTTTGGGTCCAATACAAAACTTTATTCCTAAGTTGGTTATAAATTAGGGAGTGGAGGATGAAAGTCACTGGCTTTTAGTATGGCTTGCTCAGGCTGCCTTCCTCTCCACAAGAATGATGCTATGATTATTTCTAGTATGGTATCACATGTCTTCTAGCAAATAATGCTTTAGTCTTATTCCCTTCTCCACTGTACATATTCTTGAACAAAAAAGGAGATGATAGAATGTAGTAAAAACCAGAAGATCCACTAGCTTCCTCTAACCTTCTGAGGTTCTACATAGAAGGTGAAAAATTAGTCAAGCACGTATTCAGATTGGCTTCAGCTTCATATGTACAGGAAAGGTAAGCATTTGACTTTAGTTATTGTTGCAGGGTTGCGTATCAGGGAAAGATAGTTGAGACCCTTACAACTCTTACAACACCTTTACAACTGTAGATTATTCATTTACAAGAGAACAAGAGATAGGCATCACAATAATTGATCAATAATAAGTATTGAGCAGTGAAGGACTTGCACGGAGCTAACAGAACTTCACAAGGCTCTCACAGTTGTCATCCTGTCTTATTCCTCATTTTGTTCTACTCACTAAAATTTATAGGCAAACTACTCTAAGCCATAATCATAATTCTTAAAACATTTTGGTCATTTTCATCCATTTTGCTCATTTTGTTTCTTACAATTTCAGACAGAGCATGCTCAATAATCAGCTGCTAAAAGAATAAAAGTAGCCAGATATTGTGATTCATACCCATTAGCCAGATATTGTGATTCATACCTATTTTTAGGTTCTTAGGCAGTCAAGGCAGAAAGCTATTAAGTTTTAGGCCAATACAAGATTCATAGCAATGTCTTGTCTCAAAAACTTATACTAAGCCAAAAACAAAATAACACACACAAACAAAAGCATCAGTTTTTATGATCTGAGATGCAGAAGATCACCTCCTCTTCAGTTTCTATTCAGAAAAACCTTTGGTTTTTCGGGCTGTACAGTACATATATAGTACTTGTATTAGAAAAAAGCTAGCTTTGTAAGTAGAAGATCTAGCCACAAGTTCTTGGCCCTGTAGAATACAGGTAAATCATAGGCTCTAGGGACCTCCTGTTATTCTGCTAAGTAGACAAATATGAAAACAACAACAATAAAAACAACAAAAAACTTCCTAATGATCTATTGTTACTTCCCTAGATTGATACATATCTCAAACTTTATTAAAATTAAATACCTTATGTTTATAGTAATTGGTAATTAACACAGAGACTCACAACTGGTCAGTATGGGAGAATAAGGGATTGTGAACATCTATTATTATTCTCATTCTACCAAGACTTAGGGATTATTATAGAAGAGTGGGTAGAAAGAGCATAAGAGACAGAAATAGTGGAAGATGACTACAAGGAATCAGTGTCTACTGGTCATAGATGGGTAGCTACACATATTACAATGACTATGACAGCATGAATAAGATCTGAATAATTCCAGCCTAGCACAAATACCAACTTGGACTGGGAAGGAGTTATTGACAATTGATAACTGCTGATTAAAGGACAGTTTTCTTTAAGGGCATATCCTCTAGTATATTGACTACACTCCAGTGGAAAGTCAAACTTCTAAGAATATATAGGCAGCACAATTTGGTTTTAGTGGGTATTTATTTAAAATAAAGACACAACTTGTATGCGTATGGAAGAGAGAGTAAGTAAATCTAAGAGGAATTGGTGTAGGGTGTGAACATGATAAAACACATTAAATACAATTATCAAAGAACAATAACATGATAAAACACAATATATGAAACTCTTAAAGAACTAATACCAATTTGGTCCCGGGCCTTAAATAGGCTGACTAACTTTATGATACAACAGATAGATAATTTGGTAGCAAAACCTATTCAGATACATTATCATAAGTTAGCTATAGAGGACCACAAGACTCAAGATGAGGTTGTTATTTTATACAGGGTATTCCTCAAACCCATCTCCACCCAACCTAAAAGAGGGGACTTCCGCCCCTAGACCAAGCAGAAAGAGGCTACCCAGAACCCTCTCTGACTGGTGATCTGAATTCTTGCTTAGGCTACGAGGCTAAGCACTGCAAGGGAATATAAATAAAACTTAAAAATATCTATCTGGGTTCCCTGAGGGACAAGCCTGACTGCATAGGGGTTGATGTCAAAAATATCCCCTCTCCAGGAAAAAGACATTGGGATGGGTATGCCCCTCATGCTTCACTGGACAACGACAGGAGGACCGGAGCCGTTACAAGGTCCCCTTCTATTATAGAAGGTCAGGCCTCTATCCCCGCCTTCGCAAGAATAGAATCACCAAGGCCTTTCTATACTTAGAGAAGGGAGGAGATGTCAGGAGCAGCCCTGCATATACACTAAAGGCTTAAATTCAGCCATAGGCCTAAAGTCAGCAATAGGCCTGACATACATACATGCTAACACAAAGTCTTAAGTCTCTGTGGAAAAACACTGAAAACAGAAGGCTATAAGCTATTGTAAACAGGCAGCTTCTGTGGAAATTTACCAGACCTAGTAGTTATAGGTCTTATAAATAGACAGCCTCGGTGGACAGTACCAACTGAGATAAGGACAAGTGAATCATAGGCAGAGCCATAGTGACCTGTCCCCTGAACCTACACCCAGCTGATACCCTGTTCTGAAAGGTATCTGTACTCCCCTGAACACCTATGCTCCAGTGCCATTCCCTTCCCCACATCCTGCCATTTTGTGTTTATAACCTCTGTGTAAATAAATAAATTACGATGTAATTTAAATAACTAAATAAATAAAATTAAAAAAAAGTTTGAGAGAAAGAACTAATAAAAATTTTAAAATAAGTAAAACATTAGCTAGGATGAGTAGAATGATGAAAATTAAATTTCTTCTCCTTTGACTTTATCTGACACTTTTGATGTTATGAACAATCTCCTGTGATAACCTAATTGTATCATGGCAGCACATTTAGATAATTCATATCTTATCATGCTTTTATAGTGGCTAGTGATGTATTCCTTGTGCAGAATCCAATTCCCAAGAGGAAAAACATATTTTTGGGAGAGGGCAATAGATTACTTATCTCATAACTTAAATTCATAACAGAAAGTTGTAATCCAATAGTCACTGGTTAATATAAGGGGCCAGAACTGAAATATGCTCTTAGATACATGATAATTTTGGGTTCAGGTGATGTTATAATCAAATGATCCATATTTTAAAAAATATAGTATAGGCCAAACCAAGAAGGAACAGAAGAGTGTGATGTAAGTCAGGGTAATCTATCTGCCACAGAACCACCTAAACTAGGCAGGGTATTTAATATCTTTGAAAATCATGCTGTATGTGTGAGGAGGGAAATATTGAACTGTCTGGACTGAAGCGAGGTCTTTTCTGGCAGTACAATTTTATGATCTTTTATATTATGTTGCCATGAGACATTTTAATTATTACAGGTTTTTAACTGATTAAGAAGAAAACAAACACATTTCATTGCTCTCAAGCTAAAAGCAAACAATGACAGTTTTATTATAACTAACAATATAAAATTCCTTTGAGTAGATGGATTTTGATTTAGACCTTTAAGTGACATAACAAAATAGATAAAATTATCGATTTCACTAATGTTAATAATTATAATAACAAATAAATCATATCTTAAAACAACACTTAAGAGGCTAGGTAGATAGCTTAATTCACAAAGTCTTTGCTTTGCAGAAATGAAGATTGATGTTGAAGCCCTAGAATATGTGTTTAAAAACAAACAAAGAAACAAACAAGCAAGCAAACAAACAAAACTAGGCATACCAGCACGCAATTGTAATCCCAGCCTTTTGAGGTCAGAGATAGGAGGATACCTGGAGCATGTTCAATCTTAGGAATGTTTCTGCTTTTGACACCATCTAGTTAAGAGAACACTCTGCTTTTTCAGTACTCTGAAGCCCCTGTCTCATGTGTGTCTAACATTCTCTCACTGAACAGAGCCATAGACTCCTACAGATAGTGTCATCATTTGTCACAACACTAGTAAGCCCAAGCTATTGAGTGACAGGAACAATCCTGTTGGGGAATGATTAGTGAGCATTGTGTTCCTCTGCCCTTACAGTACCTCCTGCTTGGTGACTATTCATATTCTCAGACAGGAGGCATGGTGATGGATTTAATATATTCTATTTTACTACAATGAAAGCAAATGGACAGAATCCAAAAGGATACTATGCACTGGTACAAGTGCACAACTGAGTAGAAGCAGTGAAATGTCCTATGATATAACATATAAAGAGACTATATTTGGACCTATAGAAAGTTGATGGCTTACATAGCAACAAAAAATGATGGCCATTTGTCCTATTTAGGTAGACATAGTCAGGTGATGGTATTACAAACCAGGTTTGGAAGCTCGTCATCGATGTTGACTTGGTGTAGAAATGTGAAAGGCAAGAATGTGTTCCAGGGACTGTGTATGACTTTTAACAAGGTAGTGTATATTGTTTCCTCATTCTGTGAAGTCCGCAGCTAATTTGGAAATCAATGAGGTAAAACATTTCTTCCTTTTTCTATCAATATACAGGCATACTTCAAGGTCCAGATACAACTATCTTTTCTACGTAATTATTTTAATTTTACTGATGAAAACAAGCAAAACCTAAAATTTGAATTTTCATGGAACTTAATGCCTATGACACTGAAATAATGAGTCCTTATACACCATTTGTTATGCATCAGATATTGTGCTATCTCTGTAGGTTCATGATGATCTTCTAAAAAAAGCACTAGTTAGTGGCAGAGCTTGCATAGGAATAAAATCAGTCTGATTTTTAGAGCTTTACTCATTATAGTATGATGACATCCTTATACTGTATTTATAACTTGATGATTCATCATATATTACACTGCAGCATATGTTAAGGTCTTGTAATTATTAAATTTTGCATCTGTGAGTTAGTGGCTCATATTTTATACTTCTTGAAGGAGAGAACATAACTAATGTGTTGTGCGTCTATCACAGTGGATATATATCACATAGATAGTATTAAGTGAACCAATCGTATAATAGATGTGATAAAAATTAATTGATTTACCAACTTTGGTGGGCATCAGATATATTTGAAGAGCTTGTTAAAACAAATAGCTATGTATACTGCAAGTTTTTAATCATATAGCCCTAGAATTGCTCCTAATTTTTGTCTTTCTAATATTTTCCCAGATGATTCCACAGCTAGATGTTTAAAGGGTATTATTTGAAAGATGCAGTATCCAGGTAACTTCAAATAATAAACTTATCTCAATATTTACATGAAGCAAAATTCTATGTATACCTAGGCAGTGTAGAAATGTACAAATATGCATGGTATCATTAAATACAGATAATTCAAAGATTATCAATTCTAACAATATGAGAAAATTCAGAAAAGGATGCTAATTAATATATAAATATTGTGGAACATATAAATCACTTTAAATAAGATATTTCCTTGTGAGGTTCAACCATAAAACAAATCATGTCTTAGTGACTCTGATGCATTCAGAGGAGTATGTTTGACATGAAGTCACTTTGAAACTGCCTTATCAATGACAAAAAACAAAATGTATTTGATTTTGAGATAAACTCCATTGTAAATATAGAGAAACACAGCGTGTTTTTTCTGTGCCTTTTAGAAAAAGGAAGTCTTGCCATATTAACAACTTCATAATAATTACACAACACATACAATTTTGCAAGTTGACAGATAAAGAAGCTGCATATGTCAGGTTGATCACCAAAGCCCAGTAGACAACCCCTTTTAGAAATCACTTCTAATTTCTGTAGTAAATCATTCATAAAGATGAGTTTCATCCTACGAGTGGTCATTGCAAGGCACTATTTACAAGCCACAAGTTAAACTCAGGCATTAATAATGAATTAAAACACCATACAAACAGCTAGTGTATCAAACCACAAACATCTAATCCCAAAGGACTGAGAAATTCATTACGACTTTATGTGAGAAGAATCTTTTGCCAAGGAACTGTCCTCCTCTCCCACATGCCATCTAAGCAACAGGCTTTAATTTGACAAGTGGCTGCTATCCAACCCTGCAGTACTTACACTTACTGCCCTAGAGTGAGAACAGTCAGAAGCTTCTGAGCTGGGCCAATGCATTCTTGGTGTTGCAGGATTTGTTCTAAGATACTCTGCTTCTGAGCTTTCCTATGGTTCAAGCTTTAAATCTAGGGACTCTGGACTGTCTAAAATATTTGACTGTTCTCCTTTATTCCTTCCAGCAATCCAGATTACAGGACCTTGGCAACTTCCTTCTCTGGGTCTTTGGAGTTTTGATTTTTTTTTCTTCTCACGGTGTTGTGGTCCTGATGCTGACAGTGATTTCCAGTATCCTTTATTCCACCTCTACTTAACACATCATACACAGATCTTGGGTACTAAATGCATTTGAGAAACCTTATATACCTATTTCAATCATAAAAAGATTTTGAAAAAAGAGAATGAGTATAAACATTTGAAAATGTTGGATACAGTAACTACTATACATAACTTGTCTGTTTTATTTTAAAGGCTCCCAGTGTTTGACATGCAAGTTTTTATGACATTATTAAATAAGGAGGCACTCAAATATAGGTTAGTTCGTACTCCTCCTATGCACTATTTATTATCTTTTTATACCCACCCAACCACTGCACTTATACCATGACACTGATCCTCACAATAGTAATAATTCTGTTTTGCATATAAGCAATCTAAAGATTGCAGAAATGAGACCTGAGGATTATCTATAGAAAGTGGTGGACCTGAGACTTTAGGAACATTTCATTCCATAAGGCATGATTTTAAATTACCATGTATATTACCCTAAGTCTTTGGGCTTACCCATGTAGTAGAGATGCTTGGAATCCCCTTGAAAAAATTTTATTTTATTTTAAAATTCTTTTAAATGAAGAGGTCAAACACTAAATAAAAATTTTATTTATGCAGGTTTGCTTACTTTATAAACAATAACAAAAAAGATTGCCTTAGCACATATTATAGGAGCTCTTCTGGAATCTGCTGCTTGCATCTTCTTTGTTCTGTCTCTTCTGTTCCTGTTGCTTCCTTATTTGAAATCTGTTAAGTTACAACTTCAACCCTATCTAACTTATGATTTCAAGGAAGATCAGCAACAGCTGCTTAACTGTTCTAGTGAACAGCTTCCGATATACTTGAAGGGTTTATTACATTTTCCTTGTGCTTTGTCTTCGGCAATTGTATTTTCCTTGATATTTTCTTTAAAATTTCTGTTTCCCAATGTTTATTCATGTCTGCTTTCTTTTGACCTCTTGGAGTTTCTGCCAGTACAGGGGCTCCCAGCCATAGGCTATAATTTGTCCCATGTTTTAATCAATTGTTCTTTCTTAAAAAGAAAACTAACATTGTTTGCCTAAATAAACTTTTACACCATTTTTTTTTTTATAATTTCAATTTTGGATAAATTACAGTGACCAAGTTAGCTTCAATCTTTTATAACTTGAAATCATGTTAGTTTGTTTTGATTTGGTAGAATTGTGTTTGGTTTTGAAGACTTTTTTACTTGTCCTCTATTATCTTTAAATCAGGAATAGAGCAAACAATAACAGAAATTTATTGTTCTAATAGCATCTAAGAATATTGCTGTTCAAAAGCAAAATAAAATACCACAAAATAAACTACCAAATAAAATCAGAATTCACCCACCTTTCCTATGTTGAAGTTGTATGCTTTACAGAAATTCATATTAACTATGTTCACAAACATTGTTTTGTATTTGTAAAAGAAAACTGAATTGTAGTTAGTTAAAGGACAAGTTCAAAGGTCGAGGACATTAAGACACTGCATACTTGAAAACCAAGGAGAGCTAGTGAGCATCTAATCTCTCTCTCTCTCTCTCTCTCTCTCTCTCTCTCTCTCTCTCTGTCACACACACACACTTCTCCTATCTAGAGTAACACAAGTATGTCACCTCGAGTTAATCATTCTACAGTGTATTTACATATCAAAACATCAGGTTGGAAATTAGTACTATACATATTTTTATTTACCAATTAAGATACAACATAGGAAAAATATTCAGTTCATCGAATCATAGACTATGATTGTGTGAAGATTATTTTTTTCATCATGCCTTTGTTATTTAGTAATTAAATCAAGATATGAAACTCACCCTATTATAGCTTTAAGAGTATTATAACTATTTAAATTAATAAATCATTAAATATTGTTTTAGAATTTCTACTGCTAATATGAATTATCCTTGAATAAATTTTACTTGTTGAAGAATAATTTTGGATAGATACCTGTTTATGACATCTTTAATTGAGATGAAAGTTAATGATTTTAGTTTTGTTGAATTGACTTTACTTTGTGATCAATATGTCTACTTTGTCTTTACTTTTGCAATTAAGTCATACTACTTCAACTAGCATTAAGTGCTAATCATCTTCATTTCTGAGTACATATATTCCCCCATATGTCTTAAGATTGGGGAAAAGAGCATGGTTGGATATGGTGGTATACACTTTTAACCCTAGTACTCTAAAGGACATAGTAGGAGATGTCTCTGAGGCCAGTCACTGTGAGACTCTGTTTATGAAATAAAGAAAGAAAGAAAGAAAGAAAGAAAGAAAGAAAGAAAGAAAGAAAGAAAGAAAGAAGGAAAGAAAGAAAGAAGGAAAGAAAGAAAGAAGGAAAGAAAGAAAGAAAGAAAGAAAGAAAGAAAGAAAGAAAGAAAGAAAGAAAGAAAAAGAAAGACCAAGCAGACCCCTGCCTGATATCATGTGACCTGGCCAAACAGAACATTTCTGAGGTGACCCCAGACACCCAGATGCCCTGGACCACTAAAATGAGCAAGGAAAGGATGGAGTAAGAGAAGCAGAACGGTGTGTATACAATGAAGAGAGGCGGAACTAGAGACTGGAGGGTAGTGGAACAGCCTGATTTGAGTTGACATCAATGCCACCTGAAGGCATGGTGGAGTCCTAACCTGTGCTATCACTGAAGGTCATGTCTGCATCCATGGCTCTGCAGCAGTGGGGATCTGTTACCATCAAATATATTATGGACATCCTGATCTTGGCTCACACCTGGAGCCATGCTGATATCTGAGGGTTATGCACAGATGACTCCACCCTTTGCTGTCTGCAACACCCAGGAGAGCTAGCCCCTTACCTCAATTGGACAAAACTGGAGCTGGCCCTGATGTTGTGAACAAAGGTAAACTAGCCTGAGAGGATGAGCACTAAAAGCTGGCCCTGACACTTGTCTACCTTGTGGTGGCATGGGTGAGGAAGTGATTGCCCGTACCCCCATTCCTTGACACCTACAGCAGGCAGGAGAACTGGCCCTGGCCCTCTAAAGCTGACCCTGGTGGTAGGGTAGGAGGGTGGGGGGGTTAGAGTGGAGGTGGGGTGAGCTGACTCAGTGGGCACGAGGTTGGAAGGGCTGGCCCTGCCCCATATTGACTGTTGCATTCTGTGATGCAGCCAAAGGTGTGTTGGAGCTCGCTCTCTCTCTGGTTTTATGAGTGCAGAGAGCTGGCAGACTGACCAGTTAGCTAGCTACTACTCTGGCCAGGATACAGGGCTTTGAACAGGCCCACGCCAACATCTACCCTATCTATGAACTGCTGGAGCTTGTGAAAGCACTGGTTTTGCAGAACAAAGCTGTAGGATCTCCATGACACAGGGCAACCACAGGATACCGAGTAAAGATACAGCTTTGCTAGTATAAGCAGAAGCTCAAAGCCTCGAACAGACCAATGACACACTGCAATGATCATTTGTAAGTAAAGATTCTTGCCTTTTGGCTGGGGCAGACACCTATCATGTCTGTTCCCGTGGAGACACCTTATCCTGAGCCATCCTAGAGGAACCACTGCACTCAGAGCAGTGGGTAAGAACCCTTGCCCACTACCCTACGCCCCAGAGTTAAAACTGAGAGCCAGGGGCACTCAAGTCCCATCAACCACTCAAACCCCACCCCTCCGGAATACCACTTCCCTTCTGGCCTGTGCCTGGTCCTTTTGGCTGGAACAGACACCTAGCAGGTCTGTTCCCATGGAGACACTGTATCCTGAGTCATCCTAGAGGAGCCACTGCCCTCAGAGCAGTGGGTAAGAACCCTCGCCCACTACCTTACGCCCCAGAGTCAAAACTGGGAACCAGGGGAGCTCAGGTCCCATCAACTACCCAAACCCTACCCTTCCGGAATATCACTTCCCTTCTGCCCTACGCCTTTTGGCTGGAACAGACACCTAGCTGGTCTGTTCCTGTGGAGACACTTTATCCTGAGCCATCCTAGAAGAGCCACTGCACTCAAAGCAGCGGACAACATACCCTGAGCCATTCTAGAGGAGTCACTCCACTCAGACCAGTATGCTTTGCTTTCTTCTTCCTTCTTTCCTTCCTTCCTTCCTTCCTTCCTTCCTTCCTTCCTTCCTTCCTTCCTTCCTTCCTTCCTCCTCCTCCTCCTCCTCTTCCTCCTCTCTCTCTCCCTTTCTCCCTCCCTCCGTTCCTTCCTTTCTTTCTTTTCTAATTAGGGTGGAGTTGTAAGGGCAAAGGATGGATGCGAAAGATGGGGAGATGAGTTGGATTGGGGTGTATAATGTGAAATTCACAAAGAACCAATGAAAAGATTTTAAAAATTGGGAAGTATATTTGACACTATATATCAAATATTTGGACCAATACTTGTTCTCAAACCTGTTATGTGAAACTACAACTATAATTAACAACACTTTAAACTCTATGCTTATCAAAAATGTCACACAGTAATAACAATGTTCTTTGAACAACCACCTATGATCAACACACACACACACACACACACACACATACACACTCATGGCAAATTAACATCAGAAGCAACAGAACTATCTTCAATAGTACTCAAAAAATTTAAATATATTTTTAAAAACTAGGTTGCTTCTAGCTAACTTTTAATTCAGCATAAATATATATTTCCAAAAGCAGAACATGCTGTAGGTCTGGTAAGTGGAAGAATGGGGACGTATTTGGTAATAAAGGTCAAGTGTAAGAAACAAACTTGACCTGAGCAGCCTGAGGGTTGGGAAATTATGGAAAGTTTGCTCAGGATTACTAGGTTAATGTTACAGTGTCTGAGGAAGATGGAAATCAAAAGATGTAACAAAACTAACTTTGGATCTAAAAGAATGAATTTCAATTTACCTAACCCAAGGCCACTTCTGTGTGGTAGGTAAGCTGTTCCTTATGACTGACAGTTTTGAAGATTTTACTTTCATGTTTTTTATATGTAACTTTATAATTCATAGTTTAAAACATCATCTTCCATTTTTTTATAGTTTCCTGAGCATGCTTTCTAAAAAAATGATGAATTTTCCTCCAAACGATATGGAAATAAATTTTATATATGGTAATTGGAAACAATGAGCTAGGAGTTCTACATCCTTAAAGCCTACTCAATAGAAACATCGCCATTCTCTGTATGCTGTATGCTTGGCCCCAGGCTGTAAATCCACATGCACTGTAGGTAGCCCTTAGCTAGCCTTGGGTGCAAGGAACAGAAAAGACAGTCAATGGCTATTTTGGCTACTTGCTGCTGCTTCTGCTTATGGGAGTCTAGAAAAGGTTCTCTCCATTTAAAAAATCATTATAAAAACTTATCAGTTGACTACTTGGTATTAAGAGACATATTATTACTTTTAAGAGCCCTATAAATCAGAAAGTTTCAATCATTAAGTAACTATGAAGCCAGAAATATAGCTGCAAGTACTCTGGCAGTTTCTACACCGGGCTGGCAAAGCATATTATTAGGAAATCTATTCCCTGCATAGCTCTGGGTTTGTGAAAATGACACTGTTTGTCATGCCACTGTTAAATAGCCAACATATCCAAAAGCACTTTGGGCTGGAAGAAATTCATAAAAGAAAAGGCACTGAGTTTTTCACGGTAGGATACAGGATATCAATCTCATCTCCTGCCATACGGAGGAATCCTTTCAGGTACTAGAGACATACGTAAAGCATACTATTTGTACAAATTACACAAGCTGTCATTATTGGTTATATGATCTGCTATTCTTTCTAAAAGTTCATACATATTTCTATATTTTTTAACTACTGTCTTCAACTTAGGATAGAAAATTAATGTGAGTTTTCAAACATATTTTCCACAATCACATTTATACTTTCATTCACTGCTGGATCCTAACTCATTGTAAAATTGTTAATGATTATCACTCCATGATGACATGAAAATATGGTAATACAAAATAATATTAAGAAGCCAGCCATGGTGCGATATAGTTGTCTCCTATGCTCTTAAGAGTTAGAAAGATCATATGTTCTTAGTAAATTTGTCTCCCTAGCAAGTTAGAGGTCAGCGTGGGCAACATAGGAGCTTTTCTCCGAAAATCTAAAAGAAAAACAAATCTCTCAAACACATGAAGTAGAATTAAAGCCCTAGAGTCTTCAATATTCTGCAAACTATGACTTCATTCATTATGTATATATGTGTTTCTATTGCCGATAGTAGTAGTAGTAGTAGTGGTAGTAGTAGTAGTGCTACTACTACTACTACTACTATCATTTATGTCCATGCAATCTTGTAACCATAATAATAGTAGATGTCAGCCTGCATTTGATATCCACAACCCTCTTTCGTAGTCTATTTTATGCATCAGAACTCTGAGAGAGATTGTTCTGATATTGAAAACTTTTCACAAAACAATTCACAGATGAACACTAACATTTTCTCTAACAAAGTCAGTTGTCTGCTATAGGGTATAACCAGCATGCCAATGATTGACAGTTGGTATTGCTAGTAATGTATCTTAAGCACAATATACTTAAATATATGATGACAACACAAGTAACATGTATAAGATCTGAAAAAATATCCAAGATTTAGGAAAAGCAGAGAAAGGGGGAGGGGAAGAGGGAGAAGGAGACAGAGGGGAAGAAAGGGGTGGAGGGACAGACAGGGGTGGGGAGAGAGAGAGAGAGTTAGTTTACACAAGGATTCTAAATTGAAACCTATTCTCTTTGCCATTGCTACAATGGGAAGGAAAGTAAACTTGAGAAATTTAAGAATAAAAAAACATGAGACAAGATCAACATAACAGGTTCATAGCCCTGAATCTATGACAGAAGAAAAAAATTACACATTGAGCAATATTAAAGTCCAGTAAGTTAACACTTTGAATGGTTTTGCTGCAAAGAAATCCAACCTTTTAAGGAACTAGGCATCTGTTATATTATATTCTCATGCTAACTCTATAAGTTACAATTAATTACAATTATACGATTGCCTAGACATCTTTAACACTGTGTTATATTTGTTGATGTGCTGTTATAAAGAAGGATCCAAACATTTTCAGTTTAGTGAAATTACCCACATGCTGCCAGTGAAAGAAAGGAACTAATTTCCTCAAATTTGAAAATATCTAACATATCTCTATATTTCCAGTGTGAGATTAACGTCCAGCCAAACACAATTCCTATTCTCAACTTGAAATCATAATGCACACTATCAGAGCATTGAAATACAGATCAGATATCAGACATGAATGTGGTACACACACATGGAGGCAAAACACTCCACAAAACAAACAAAACATAGAACAAAACAAAAACAAATATTTTTAAGGGACAAAGGATATTGAAAGTTTCAAGACAGAACCATTAAATCATTTATTAAGTCAGGACCATCATAATGACACCTAACCGTTCAACAGAAACATTCAAAAGCAGAAAAGCCTAGAACGATGTATTCCAAGTTTTAAGCAAAACTGTGAACCCAGATTATTATCCCCAGTAAAATCATCTATTATAATAGGAAGATAAATTTTAAAATTCCAAAATAAAAACAAATTGCAATAATTTGTGATTACTAAATCAATTTTACGGACTACATGGGAGTAATAATTCAGTCTGAAGGTAGGGCAAACACAGCCTAGAATCATAAGGAGTAAATGAATAGCCTCAAAAGAGCTGTTCAAAGACACAAGAAAATAGTACAAAGTCAGCAAAACATCCCAATTTAACACAGATCTTTCAGTAATAGGACTCAACATTAACAATTTCAGTTTCCCAATAAAAGGATGCAGAGTAACAGACTGCCTTCTTAGTATTTTTTTATACTCAGAACTGAGCGACTCTCAGCTTTTTATCAAGGAAACTTCTGTTCTTAGTGGATAGAGAGGTGGGCAAATTTCTGAGAATAGAGGATCAAGCACTCATCCCTAAAGTGGGCTTCTATATTTCTTTAGCACAGCCAACATTCAGAGAACATTACAGATGACATGAACAGTGTCAGAGCCAGGGGATGAGGAGGACCACTGTGAAAGCTGTCTTCTGCACATGGCATGGCCACTGCAATCATGAACTCAGAGCATTGTCGCTTGCAGGACAGCTAAAGACAATCAAGCCAGATGAAATCTTTCCTAAATGTAGTAAATGATCTAGAGGCCTATCTACAGCTAGAAAGATACTGGCAGTAGATAACCAGGGGTGGGGTAGGGGAGGAAGAATTACTCTTTATTGAGGTTATGGCAATTAGTAGTTTTCTCATGTGTCAGTAAATTATCCCACAACCATATGCATATGGGGAGGACTAACTGTACCTAAATGATTATAAAAAGGGAGACATGAAGTAGGGTAGGTATGACATGAGAATGTGTGGGGTGTTGATGGAAAAATGGGAGTATATATATATATGAAATTCTCAAAAGCGAAGGAAAAAGTCATCATCACATGTATATCACACAGCCTCATTTAAATAGCTTTTAGACATTCAAAGATAGACTCAAGTTGGTTTTGTGCATTTCTATTTTAACATCAGACAAAATACACAGAGATCTCATACCGGAAGTTGAAGAGTCATAGGTGATAAGATGTTCTTGTTCTCAAAGAACTACACATCTGGCAGGGGAGATAGTATTTGACAGTTCTCACCTGTGTGGTACTTGCAATAGAAACACAAAAAAATATTGCAGAGTCTTTTGTCTATGAATTATTTCTAAACTCCAGCATAAAATAGGAAGCTTTGTCCTTCAGACATAATCAGTGCTCATTTAACTATCATTCGTAGAGGAAACATATCATTGGAGGGTCATTTGTGTATGCCTGTTTCTCCCAATGTCTCAAAAACAGTTAAGCCATTCTTGAAATAATCCAATGGAATGATTTTCCACAATGTCAGCAAACACCACACTCATCTCTCCACCTTTTCTAGAGAGGTCCTTTCCTCTTCAATCTGGCTAAATTTCTTAGAGATTACTAGTTTAGGCAGCTTTAAAAGAAATTCGCAGATAGCAGATCATTTCATTCTTACAGTAACTCTGAAACATAAGATGCTTAACATTTACCTGACAGATGAGGAGATTTGGATGTGATGATCTTAAATAACTGACCACAGAATTTAAATAGATTCACCCATGTACCTAAAGTCTTGATATTATGCTATATGGACACACTCACATGCATCCTTCCAGGGTAAGTGCATCTACAATGGCTGCCAATAAACAGTCATAGTCTGTTTATCACTTGTCTTAGATTTGTGTTCAGTTAAAACCACATGCCTTACACCTCTACAACACTCACTGTGGGGATCCTGGACTAATTTCTTTCAGTATCAAGAAATCAAATGGCATAGTCAATGTTAAGACATAATAAGTGACTTTGTCATAGTTGTGGTTATCTTTTTTTGCCACTGAGAAGAAAATAGAGAATAAATTTTCAATACGGTTTATGAAAAATGGAGAGAACAGATTCCATACCATCTTTGTTCCATTGCACAATAATTTTAAAGCATATTAGCAACCGTTGGCCTCAGGAGCAATCAGCCACAGCTTAGACACCATGCAATTCTCTTTAATTTGTTGCATCAAGACTGTGACTATTTAGTACCGTAATTTTCTACCTACCATATGGATATGCTATTTTTTGTTAAGTACAGCTAATATTACAGAGTTTGGCTTTTTACTGAACTCAGCTATTAACACGTAATTAATCTACACATTTAAGAAAAGACCCCACTTACTTCTATCTAGCTCACTGGATCATTCTTCCAATACCACTGGGAGAAGCTAGTTTAATTCTGGTCCAAATATGAGATATAGGAACTTCTGAATAAAGGTTTTTGGCCTGGTTAAAATATTCATTCTAACAAATATAAATAAAAGATGTTTTTGTGGCAATAATTCAAGTTCATTTTAATCTTATACAGAGTTGATGAGAACCGTGATCATGTATGTTTGTGTATTTGATTTATATATTTCATAATCAGTAGCACTTTCATTAAGTAGATGATGTTTAGATCTAAGTAATCATGATAGTCTATATGTGTAGCTCATCAGCCAGAGGAAGAATCTAAGACTCTGTTATTATGTTTTTTATTATACAATTTCTAGCAACTGGTTATTTTTCTTCCTATTTTTTTTTTGAAGTCACTTATTTAAAAATGTTCTTGTGTCACCATTAATATAACTTCATTCCATCTCACATTCCTCTTCCTGGTTTAATGACTTATTCTCACACACAGATTCATATGTATCTATATACATGTGTTAAAATTGAGGACCAGAATACATGTGTCATTTATCTTTCTGAGTCTGACTTATTTATTTTAACACAGTGATTATCTATTTCATACATTTTCTTTAAAATGTCATGATCTCATGGGAGGAAACAGTAGGAAGAACAGAATATAGATGAATGCTACCAAGTGAAACTGATTAGTTTACATGTTAACACAAAAAATAAATAAGGAAAGAACTGTACTGCAAGATTTTGTTTTATCAGGTTTGGAGATAATATTCAACATACTGCTGAAAACTGCCTACTGCATGGGGCTAGTGAAGTCATAGATCATGGAGAGGATTCTAGAACCACTACTTTACTAAACCAGTATAATCCATGACAGCAATCTAAGTATTGCCCCTATGGACACAGAAAAGTATTGTCCTCATCCCTCATCAAGAAAACTTCTCTTTGCAACAGATAGACACCATTACAGAAAAACACAGCCAATCAAAATGTAGAGTTGTTGAGCCTAGTCTGGTCTCCAAGAGTACTCCACAAAACATGGTAGCACTCAAGGGTAAGTTCATAAAGCCCCACTAATGTCACAACATGACTGCCTATTAGTGCTCTGAAGAAAGACAACACCAATAGAGATGCCAAAGTGGATGGAGGAAAGTCCAAGAGGCCTTAACTTACACAAAGAGCTATAGCCAACTAAGGGATGCAGAGAGTGGGAGAAATTCTCTTCCCTATGAAAGAGCATACCATGTGTTTATGCAGCACCAAGTGGTCAGCCCTTAAAACATACAGATGGGTGACACTGCACACACTGAACTGGTTATACATATTGGCTTATATACAAGATATATATGCAAGTAATGACAAATAATTTACAAAGAGGTCATAAATTGCAAGAGACTAAGGATGGTACATTGGAGGAACTGGACACAGCAAAGGAAAGACAGATATGATATAATTATATAATAATTAAAACATAAAAAGTCAAATTTTCCTTGATAATTGTTATAAAAATTATGCAAAGACAATCCTTTAATTTTGTTTTTTATGGTGAATATATTTTGGATTGCATGACACTTCGGGAAATGGATTTCTTCAATAAATGGATTATATTAGATGGATTATGTTTAAGCAGATAAAACTTTGTAAACAAATAGAGTGTTGATAATAAATTCCATCAACATCTGTAATTATATAAAACTAGCCAAAGGAAATCACATGGCCCCCCAAAAAACCAACATTGCCCATAATAATACATGCTAATATGAGTGCAAATGCCATATATATTTAAACATCTACAACGTTTAATGATTATTAAAGTATTTTGAAGACCTATGGCACATAGTGAGGCACATAGTTGCACATATATTTTATAGTTTGGGTCTTAAGTGTCTCCTCAAAGCCTCCGTATTAAAGGATTGGTCCGCTTGATGCTATAGGGAGTTGGTAGAAACTAGGACCTAGTGAGAGGTGGGAAGGTAATTGGGAGCATTCTTGTAAGGGAATTCCATAACTCAGATATCTTCCCACTTTATTTTATTATTTTTGCGTCTGGCAACCAAGCTCTACAACTCAGACTTGAAGGACGTTGTTATTGAAATGCCAAAGCAATAGTGCCAACTGAAAAAGTAAAGGAATCTACAGACCAGTGAGCTATCATCTACGGCTTGATTGTCTTGAGTATTTTGTTGGGAACTCTTATTGCTTTTGTTGAATATTATCGAAGCTCGAGATTACTTTTGGTTGCCTAGAGATTAATAAATAAATGATAGTTAGCACTAGATTCATGGCATAGAGTTTACTTAAATTAGTTCCTAGATTTATAGTTGAAGGAAAGACATTTCAAGTGATATAAAATTAAAATCCATAACCCTTCTATTTCTGAACACAAATTGTACTTGGAAAAAGACGTGGATGTACAATTACTTCTGTGTATTCTATATTGTTGCAAATCACAAGATGTTTGGATGGAGCAAATATAAGTCTTGACTTTTGGGGCATTGACTTAACTCCAATGATTTTTGATGAAGGTATTGAACACTCAGATAGACTGTCAAAGAAAAAATACATTCTTCTTCCCTTTCATTAAAACCATGAGCCTACATTAAGACATACTACATGTGGATGATGAGTAAGAAAAAATTGTATAGTAGGAATCTAAAGCATGTAGCTATATTGCAATTAAAGATTTGCTGATTTTATTCAAAAACATAAAAACAACATTAACAAAAATCTGTAGTAGGGTATTTTTTAAACCGCAAAGTGATCTCTAATCTTTTCCTTATGTTATGGTATGATGAGGAAATATAAAGAAACCAGATGTGCTATTTGAAAATTTCCAGTAGCTATAATTCTAAACAACAAACCAAACGCCACCTATTTATAATCATAAATTACATTGAGATGATAATTTTAAATTTTCACTTAGTATTTGAATTCAAGTGTGTCCTGACATGCACAAAATATCCATGATCACCACCCAATATAATTAGTGACTGCACAGATGTGGAGAGCAGCGGGCTGTGTTCTGATACTTGAAGGAACAAAGTTCTTTTGGTTTTTAAAGGCTATTGCCTGCTATCATCCTGGCAGTTTATTATTTTCCAACAATCAAATCACATTAGATTTTTGGAAGGATGGGTAGAAAATTAGTTTCCAATTGTTTTGACATTAAAAGAATAATTATTATCTGATTATTATAAGAAGTATAAGAAATTGTATTATTAAATATTTAAAACCTACTATGCATCCACTATGTGATGTATTCACAAGCTGAATTTTAATTAGTCTCTTGATATCTCTCTGGAGAAAATATTTCACTATCTTACTTATGTACAAAGAGATTCAAGAGTTTTGAGAAGTTGGCTGACTCATACTGACAAACCTGAACACAAAATGCGTCCTATCAACTGGAGGCTCTCAGGATTTTAAGAACTGCAGCATCAGTACATATAAGAACTAGTTATTAGTAAAACTAGGAATTCTTCTTACCCTTCTGTCCCTGCTCAAGCAGAATTCTAAGGGAGGACTTGCAGTCTAAAAAGCATAACTGTTACCATGGCTTCTTGGTATTTTTAAAGCACATACACTTTAAGAACCACCGTTCTCTACTACCATTATGTGGTGTGTGTTATACCTTACTGCCTCTCCTAAACATGCAATCACTGTAGAAAGTACAAGAAAAAAAGAAAGAAAACTCATTCAACATTACCCAATGCCAGTTACCATTAATGTCATACATCAGGTTTATTCACAGTGCATTTGAAGTGTTTGTGCATGTGATGAGTTACACACACACACACACACGCACACACACACACACACACACACGTGTGCATGTGCACATACACACATACATTTACACATCTACATTGTGTGGGGTGTGTTAATATAGACTATAGACCTGCAGCAAGACTATAGCACATTAATATTAATCTCCTGCTTTAAGAATAACTATTTTACACTATATTTAAATTTTACATTAAATTTTTGAAATTTTGATGGTGTTTACTGCCTTGGAGCTTGTTATCATTCTGGCTGGAGATCATAGTCACTAAAATGGACTTCACAGAGAATTTATTTCACCTAAACTTCCAGAGAAGCTAACTTGGGATCAATTGACAGTTATAATTATGCTTTTCTTAATGAATTTTAAGACGATCTAGACTTTAACTTGTAGTTATTTTCTAGTATGTTCTATTTTGTGTCATTTAAAATATTTGTGGTAATTTTACTTATTCATAACCTTAATGAAAATGTAACTGGAAATTATAGATAATAATATTGATCATTTACTTGAATTTTTATTAACTTGTTGGCACAAAGAGCAATAAACTTCCATGCCCTCTCCTGCTATAAACATCTAAATAGCAACACACATCTGAGGAGTTGGAAGACAAAGTCACGTGCTATGTGCTCGATTAACACAGCTGCCAATTCTAGGGAGTGCCTTATAGAACATGATCATCATGATATAACATCTTAGCATTTCTAGTGAAAGCAACCTCTGACCCTGTTTTTCAAGAACATGTCTGTGCATGTCCAGGTGAGACTTTTTACTCCTATAAGATGCTGTGAGAGCTAAATTTATCATGATCTAGATTCTAGAATCCCCAAAGGAATCAGTCATTTGTTGCCAAATTACCTTACAGCCAACTTCTGATTACTCAGATCAGATTTTCTGATTAACCAGCAGTTAAATGAGTACTTCTCCACACTGATTACCTCTGTTGGAGAAGGAGGGGGTGGTGATTAAATTTGGATGGCTAAAATAGGTAGCTGCCCTGTTAGAGAACTTGAGAATAATGGAAGTCTTCTCTGGCTTATCACATTGCCCCATATCATTAGAAAATGCTTATACATACTATTGAAGAGCTTTTCTTCATGGTCGTTAAAGTTGCCTTTACATGTCCAAAATAACTCTATTCCTGGCTAGAAGGCTCTCTTAATTCTGAGCCATGTGATTCTGACGAGGACTGCTTGGATCCCTGGTGACTTTCACACACAATACGAGCTAATATTCTCAGCTTCAGTGCATAGGGAAGTATGCCTTAGACACTGCCTTTGTCCTTTCTGGAAGTTCATTCTCTGCTTGCTATAGAATCGCAGATGGGCTGATAGTGAACCATCAACAGAAAGAGAGGAGAGGGTCCATGTCAAGAAAGTTCATCAGAGTGCTTTCTGTGATGTCAGGGATCTAGGTCACCTAAGCTGAGGAAATACTCACCTATATAGAAGATTAAATTTGTTTGTATATGGAAATGTACTTTAGGATAATAAAAATAATCAACCAATAAAAAGTAACAATTCAAGTATGTATTTTGATCTGTATCATTAATATGATGCACAGCACTAGCATAATAACTTTTAATTTTAAAGAGAAGGATCATGGGCAATATAATTAAGAACCTTCAAACTATTTCATAGGTACCTCGTATGAATATGTGACTCTCCTAGAAACAAAAGTGTGTTAACTTTTGCTATATTTTAAGCCACTTGTCAAAGCTAGATCAAGCACAAGAACTGTTTGACAGTATGATTCTGAAATAATTTTTGCACTTCTCCTTGTGTGCATGGCGGGAGGCAGAGTTGAATATCTGGTGTCTTCATCTCTCTTTTTCCCCACTTTGTTTTACGAGACAATGTCTCTCATTAACCTGGGGCTTGAAGATTGGCTTGCCTCTAGAAACTGTTTCTGTCCCTAGTGGGCACACTCAGTTGTTATAGAAGCTGGGGCTTTGAGTTCAGGTCTTTACGCCAGCATACTTTACCTACTGTGACCCCTCCCCAATTCCCCTGGACTTTTGTTTGGTTCAAATGAGGGTTTACTCTATATTGTAACTCATTAGATAGCCTAGGCTGTCCTCAAATTTATAGCAATCCTCTTGTCTCAGGTGGTTGAGAATTGGGAATATAGGTAGTAGACAACCCCACGTTCAACATTGAAATGATCTTTAGTACAGACCTGAAGTATAATGGTATTCTTTGGTATTCTTTCATACTATCTGTTTTTTTCTTTATTCATAGTGGATTAGCTCAGTCTCTGTAACCTCTTTGGGTCTGTGATTTTCCATGTAATATCTACTTGTGGTTAGCATCTCCAGTGCAGGCAGGAGACTTTTATGCATTAACAGAGAGAAGAAATAAGCTACCATGAAACTTCTCATGGGACCACTGTGCTAGTGGCCTCAGCCTTCACTTTGTGACACAGGGCACAAGTTAGATTCGAGTAAAATGGCTTTATCCCCTGTCAGCTCTCTCAGAGTTTCAACCACAGAAGAAATAATGCCTGGTTTAGAAGGCACTTAGATAGTTCACATTGTTTTCAAAATGCTCTACCCAGCAATATTCCTGCAATCAAGAGAAATGTTGGAATCTATCAGAGAGGGGGTGGGGGGGAAAGGAAATTTCAATAACATTTTATTGAAGCTGAATCTCCAGCTGCGAGCTGAATTTACAATGCAAGAAACAGAGGGTGAATGTCCCAATGTGAGGTCCCTTTCCTCCTCACAATAGCTTAATTGAAGTCCCACCAAGAGAGAAGCCATCATTTTACAAACCACAGTTTAAAGGCATTTAATGGAACAACTCAATCCTTAGTGGAACTAACATTTTAAATAAAAGAGCAATAGCCAAGAATTATTATGGGTAGATAACAAAAAATACATTCTTACCAAGCTGTGGATTTCTTACATTTTGATGAAACACAGACCTCTTTGAATTTCAGATTACAAGACAGCAAGTCTATGTTTGATACTGGCCAAAAACTTCCTTAGAGGCAGGTTCTCTGGTTTGTCTTTGTGACATCACTGCTTGTAGACACCAAAACACACAGTAACAGATGAGAGTAAATTGGGATCAGGTACAAAGCTAATAATACTCAATGTATGTTCATGAGAAGCATTTAATATATGTTTATTGATTGGTGTGATGATATCAATTGTCACAGTAATAATGCTTGTTTATCTGAATATTTTCCTGAATGCTAAGAGGAGACATCATGCCAGAGAAGGGTGATGTTGGCAGAAAATCACATGATCTCTGACCATTAGTCAGGATGTGACTTCACAGTTAGTGTCTAGTACATATTGACTGCTAACTTTCCTTTAAGATGCTGTAGAATGGAAGAGAGAAGGTTGTTTAGATGAAGCTTTGAAGAGAACAGTAGTAATGAATGTTATGCATATGACAGGTATATCATGCATTTAATAACATGCAATTGCCTGTAGCACCTTCCAGGATGTCCACCATTCATATACTGTAATTTTGTAATATTTATGTATCTGGAGATATCAGAGTTTTATTCTCTGAAAAGAATTGCTTCCCTCAGCATATTCACTAATATTCTTTAATATTCTAACTTATGCCATTTCTTTCCTTCTGTGTTTCTTTTACCGCCTACCCTTATAATTCAACTACAATTGATGCCATATACATACTGCATCTTTCTTAAATGGTACTTTAGTACTTCGACATTACATTCTCCAGGTGTTTACTTTCTCATACATTTTCTGATTTCCAGAGAAGCCTATAGTGAACACTGTAAAATGAAAACTAACTTCTCTAAAATCGATTGTGCTCATGCCCCCAGTGATCTATGCCCACAATAATCACCTCCCCAGAGCTCTGGATATATCTTAACACGGGGAAATTACAGAACTTCCACTGCCACTGTATAGTGCCAAGTTCAGTGCCTTGTGGACTGTCATCTTCTCCAGTCTAGAGTCTATATGCTATATCAGCATTTTGTGTTGGACACATGGTGACCAAAGAACCATGGAACTTCATTAGTAAATCATTCCATGGGAAACGGACTAAAGTCTCTAAGCGATAATCTGGCATCTTTGATATACACCAAATAATTGTGTTCTGTCTTGGCTGCAAATTTTCATCAACATACTCCAGGCTTCAACTGAGCCGATGGCATATATTTACAAAAGCATGTTCAGTACGTTTTCCTTACTTAACATATTTTTAAATGTGTGATTTATTTTCCTATATGAGAGATTATAAGTACAATACTTTTGTAGGGTGAATGCATTTTGTGAGTGATTCTTTGTCGAGGACATTTGAGTGAGAAAGGCTAAAGACACTGGTTGTTTTTCCATCTTCCATTTTTACTGAAGATCAACCACACTTCAGAACTAACTTGCTAGTTTCAAAACAGACTAACAAACTTAACTGTTATTAATCCAGAATAATTCCAAAAGATATTGACAGTGATGCACAGCATGCCACCACCCTGCCAGTCTATGATATATTTGGCCAATGGGGGTCATGACATTAGAATATATCCTTAGAAGGCTGTGCAGAATGTTTTAATGAGAAACACATTGCTTAAAATATCTAGTTTAATGAATGACATTTTACATTAAACTTCTAAATAAGAAATTGCTATTTTAATTATCATTCCTAGCTTTTAAAAAAGGGGTATTTCAATAGCCATTGTATAAAAAACTAATAATGTATAAATTAAACTATCTAGAAATAACACTTATGGGGTTTGTTTTATTAACTCATTATTTCCACTGAAATTTCTGATTAGTACCATTTTTAAATAGCTTTTGAAATTCTAGTTTCTGATCCATAGGTGGCACTAGTTATTTTTGTATCAAACTATATGGTACCCAAACTGCCTGACTTTTCATGGAATGTATTTTATATATATGTATCCATTAAGATGCCATTAAAAGCTGCAGCTTTTGAAATTAAGTTTTAATTTCTCCACATGCATTTCATTTAAGTGCTCTTTAATTATGAAAATGCTTAGCATAATGAACACTGAAGCTGTGGATTGATTTAAAGCCACAATAATGATTTTCTGTTTTGATTCTTAACTAGCTTACTGAATGGGCATCCACTAAATACAAGCAGATTAGGATTTTATTAATGATAATACTGTTTCTAAGGCAGAAACAATGTAATCTACTGACCTTCTACACAAAAAGATCAAATTAATGTTTGAGAATTTTTCCTTTCTTTTTATTTCCTTCTTTCTTTCCTTTCCTTCTCTTTCCTTTTTTCTTGTCTCTGTCTCTGTCTCTCTGTCTCTCCTTCTGTCTCTCTTTGTCTCTGTCTTTCTCTGTCTCTCCCTCTGTCTCTCTCCCTCTGTTTCTCTCTGCCTCTCTCTGTCTTTCTCTGTGTCTCTCCCTCTGTCTCTCTCCTTTGTCTCTCTCTGCCTTTCTCTCTGTCTCTCTCTCTGTCTTTCTCTGTGTCTCTCCCTCTGTCTCTCTCCCTTTGTCTCTCTCTGCCTTTCTCTCTGTCTCTCTCTCTGTCTTTCTCTGTGTCTCTCCCTCTGTCTCTCTCCCTTTGTCTCTCTCTGCCTTTCTCTCTGTCTCTCTCTCTGTCTTTCTCTGTTTCTCTCTCTGTTTTTGTGTCTATCTGTGTGTCTTTCTGTGTGTGTCTCTTTCTCTCTGTTTCTCTGTCTGTCTCTGTCTCTCTGTCTCTTTCTGAGCTCAGGTCTCAGTGTATAACCTGGGCTCTCCTAGAACTCAAAGTAGAACAGGCTGGCCTCAATGTCACAGCGGTAAACCTGCCTCTGCCTATCCAGTTCTATTATTAAAACCATATACTATATGCCCAGCTAATATTTGAGTAGTGTAATATTAAGTTGAAATACATTATATGGTCAATAATTTTAGAATTCCTAGAAAGTTAGTAAAAAGGTGTTAATTGATACTATTTATACATAAACCTCACCTAACCTAAATATAATTCAATACCATGCAGAATTTGGTTGAAATGCATGATTTGTTTCATCAATACTTAATGCAGTCACTTCCTTACATTACTCTTAAGACCACCATTTGAACGCAGAAGTGTTAGTATCATATATGAGCAGATATCCATCATATGATTTGTTTTAGCAAACAACAATCGAAATTAAACTCCATTAATCTGGACAAGCCTAATTCCAAAAGGTTTCACATTTCTAAAGAATGTGTGTGTTCATGTGCATATTGGAAGAGGAAGCCAGAGGTCAACTCAAGGTATATTTCTTAGGAGCTATACAACTGGTGTTCTGATAAAAAGGTCTTTTCCTAGGCCTGCTTGCCAGTGAGCATGGCACCTGCCTTTCCCCGCTGCTTTAGTACTAAGAGTGCAAACAGATCTCACCACATCCAGCCTCTTACATGGATACTAGAGATAAAATTCAGGTCCTCATGGTTGTGTGGCATAGGCTATACTGAGTCATAATCTCAGTGCTCACATTTCTGGAATTTTCATTATACACAAGAAACTATGTGCCCCTGTGGCATGGTGGGGCATCTTTTGGGTATATGGCCAAAAGTGATATAGCTGGGTCTTTAGGTAAATCTATTTCCAATTATCTGAGAAACCTCCAGATTGATTTCCAGAGTAGTTGTAACAGTTTGCAATTCCACCAGCAATAAAGGAGTGTTCCTCTTTCTCCACACCCTCAACAAGATATGCTGTCACCTGAGGTTTTGATCTTAGCCATTCTGATTGGTGTAAGTTGGAATCTCAGGCATGCGTTCCACCATGTTCATAGCAGCCTTATTTGTGATAACCAGAATCTGGAAACAACCCAGATGTCCCACAACAGAAGAATGGATACAGAAAATGTGGTTCATTTACACAATGGAATACTACTCAGCTATTAAGAATGAGGACATCACTAGTTTTTCAGGCAAATGGACGGAACCAGAAAATATAATCCTAAGTGAGGGAACTCAGACTCCAAAGGACATGCATAATATGTCCTCACTAATAAGTGAACATTAGTAAAAATAGTACAGAATACCCAGGATACAATCCAAAGCACTCAAGAAAGTTAACAAGATGAAGGGCCCAAGTGAGGATGCCTCAATCTCACTCAGAATGGAGAAGAAAGCAATCATTGGAAGGGGAAGGGGGAGGGACCTGGGTGGGAGAGGGGACAGGGAAGGGAGGGGAACATGATTAGAAACTGGCTGGGGGGAACAGGACTGAAGTCCTGAGGGCCAGCAGAAAGGGTGGAAACAGGCAACCTTGGGAGGTAGGAGAGCAAGGGACCCTCTACAGTGTACTAGAGACTTGGAAGTTGAGAGACGAGATGAAACCCCCAACAGTGGGAAGAGGGAACTTTTATAGTCCACCTCCAGTAGGAAGACAGGGCATCAAGTGGAGGGATGGGGTTGTCATCCCACAGTCAGAAACTCTGACCCCGAATTGTTCCTGTCTAAAAGAACTACAGAGACAAAAATGGAGAAGATCCTGAGGGAAAGGAGGTCCAATGACAGACACAAATTGGGATCCAGCTCAAGGGGAGATCTCAAGGCCTGACACTGTTACTGATGCTATGGTGTGCTTACAAACAGGAGCCTAGCATGGCTGCCCTCTGAAAAGCCCAACAAGCAGCTGAAAGAATCAGATGCAGATATTTACACCTACCAGAAGCTGGTGACCCATGTGGTTGAATTAGGGAAAGGCTGGAAGAAACTGAAGAGGATGGTATCCCTATAGGAAGACCAGCAGTCTCACCTAATCTAAACCCCCAAGATTGCTCAGACACTGAGCCACCAACCAGGCAGCATACACCAGCTGATATGGGGTCCCCAACACATATACAGCAGAGGCCTGCCAGGTCTGGACTCAGGGAGAAGATCCACCTAACTCTCAAGATACTTAAGACCCCCGGTAGTGGGGAGGTATAGTGTACTGGAGATCGGGGGTTGGGGGTTTGGGGACATCTTCTTGGAGACAGGGCTGGGGGCGTGTATGGGATGTGTAACTGTCAGATGATAGACCGAGAGGTGGATAAAGTCTGGACTGTAAAAAAAATATTAAGTAATAAATAATTAATAATAATAATAATAATAAACTGTGTAATGGCCAGATATCCAGGTATAGTGGCTTATAGTTTCAATCCTAGCACTCTGGAGGTAAAGCCAGGCTGATCTTTTTGAGTTTGAAGCTATCCTAGTCTATAGTGAGTTCCAGGTCAGCCAGGGCTAGATAGTAAAATCTGGTCTCAACTATAACAGTAAAATTAGACCTAGTAATATCTCAGGCAAACAAATACAGCATATATGCTTCAGGTCCAACTCAGATCAATAAATACATCTTTACTTAGGAAAAACAAAGTTCTATGGAAGTAATGGCACCATACATAAATGGTGTCTCATGTCTGTGTATTATTGCTTTGTCCTTAGAAGTGCCCTGAATTAGGAGGGCAAAAGGAAGTTTGATTCCTGAAGAGATGCTTTGGGAAACAGTTACCTATTTAGCCCAGAAAATTATTTTTGAATCCTTATGCTGATTGTGGATAAAGCCCCATTTTCTTAATATATCGTTTCCTCTGATCTGAAAAACAAACAAATCATCATCAACAACAACAACAAAACAAACAATTTTCTCAAACTAGAAGTGTTATCTGTTTTCTCCAAATGTTCAAGAAGGAGTGCAATCCAGATGCATAGACTTTCTCTTCTGGGTTTAATGCAATGAATCTCAGCACGGATTCAGAACAGCAGTAGAAAGAATGAAAGTGATGTGCTGTTCTACTGTTAGCCTCTTCTGGCCACTTCGGTGTTAGACATAGTTTTAAAATCTCCTTTCTTGAATAATAAAAGAAATGTACATAGTGGGGACTCTTTTCCTAGTTTGTGTAAGTTTTGCTGAGGTATGATGCATGAATCTCTTTGCCCTGCTTGCCTGTTCTCCCTCATGTTTACAGTGAGGTGTGGTTTTCCTCCTTTTCGTCTTCTCTCTATTGTGCATTCAGTGTTTGTTCCATCTGGGAGATGTGTTGTGTCATTTATTTATTTTCATCTTCTCTTCAGATAATTATGGGATTATTAAAAGACAGCTTTAAAATATATTCCAAATAAACCCATTCACTTAAAACACATGTACAAGAAAAACCGTAATTATTGGGTGCAATGGTGCCCAACTTCACTAGGTGTGAAGTAGTATGTGAGGCCCCCATGGAAGTGAAGTTATGGGTCTGAAAAATGAAACACAGATCATTAAGTCAAATAGAAATCGTAGATGAAAAAACAAATAACTTTCAAAATAAGCAAGACCTCATTTCAGGAAAACAGAAGTAGCAAGGCACTGACCTTTTTTCCTCCCTTAGAATAAGTTGAGGAAAGTTACTATTTTAAATAGAAAAAAACATGACAAGTGTGTCATAGGCTGGAGAAGCTACTGGTATCTTTCAGAATCATCTGACCATGGAATAGCATTGCCCTAGCAGGGAAGAGATTTGCACACATGGTTCTTTATAATAAATACATTTAGGAAATCTTGTCACTCATCCTGCCTATAATATACAAAGACACAATTACAGAATTTTTGCTGGAAAGAAAAATACACTTCTTAAATATTGTTGGCATCTAATAGAATTAGGGATGAAGCTACAATGCAGCAATTCTTTCATTCAGTATGGGCCTCATTTGTTGAACATCTAAAATGAGCATAACTCATAATCTTATAAGGGAGAGTTAGATAAAAATATATCACTCAAGTAGCTCACAGTCTAGTGCTTAAAATATTTAATAATGAACACTGGTCAAGACTGCTTAAGCTGAGGCCCAGTTCTATAACACTCATATTGTGAGGGTTCTTCCTGACTAAATATTTCAAGAATTATTTTCATGCAACTTATAATTTTAATACCTTTCTCTGCCCTTTAAATGGGTCTTTTATGACCCAGCAATATCTTTCTCAAGAATCTGATTGTCACATATTTAAAATGTGATCATATGCAGAAATAGGAATGACTCCTTCAGTTTTGGATGTTCAACTGCTACTGAGGCTGTAACTTCACCAATGGTCTTTTCTGGACTCTCAAAATGACATTTCAGCTGTTCTCCATGATCGCATTATGCCTTAGAAATTAGTAGTACTACCTGGGTGACTCCTACACAACCAAGTTCAGCTGCCAGCATGAGAAATAATCTTGGTTGTCTCTAGAATATAGCTTCTATGTCTTGATATTCAGAAAACACTTCTCAGAATATTTCACCTCAATGATGCTGTCTTCTTAATCAATGCTAATTTCTCAGCCCCAGCTGACCAACTTCAACTGCTCCAGTAAAACAAATGCACTTTACTGCTTATTTTCTCTTGTTATTCACAGCTCCAACTGACCGGATGTCATAGATTCTTTCCATAAATGGCTCTGTACCTTTGATTCCTTCTGATTTCACAAGTCAGGCCTCTATTGTCCGCATGGTTTTCAACATTTTCATCTTCAAAACTCCAATAAAACAGTCCACTGAACTCTTAATACTCAATAGTTTTTGTAGTCCAAAGTTCTAATTTTTACCAAAACCTGTCACAGTAATGCCCCTCTATATGTGTGTTAGGTGGAGTTTCTACTGCTGTGAGGAAACACTATGACAAAAGTGAAAGGGAAAGTGAAGAAGAAAGGGTTTATTTCATTCACAGATTCCCCATAAGCCCATCATCAAAAGCATTGAGTGTAGGAACTCATGCACAGCAGGAACCTGAAGGCAGGAGGTGATGCAGAGACCAGAGAGGGATGCTGCTTACTGGATTCCTCCTCATAGCTTATTCAGCCTGCTTTCTTAGAGAACCCAGGACTGCCAGCACACGTATGGCACCATCTATAATGGGCTGCGCCCTCCCCTTCAATCACTCATTGAGAAAATGTCCTACACACTGGTCTACAGCCAGATCTCCCAATTAAGGTTTCCTCCTCTGAGATGAGTTTATCTGATGTCACGTTGACATAAAACTATCCAGTACAAAGACAAAGTAAAAAAAAAAAATAATAATAAAAGGGAGAATGCAGAAACAAAGAAAATAGAAAAAGGAAAATGTGCATTAACTCAATGGATGGAACTAGAAAAGACCATCCTGAATACTTATAACTCAGACCCAAAAAGACAAACATTGAAAGACTTCCAGTGGTAGAAATGGGACACCAACTCAGTCACAAAACCTTCGACCTACAATCTGTTCACTTGCAAGATATACAGGGGCAATGGTGGCACAGAAATTGTGGATGTTGCCAGCAAATGACTTGTCTAATTTGAGGCCCCCACCATAAAAAGAGTCCATGCTCATGTCCAAAACTGACTGGATGACCAGAAATTAGAGGCTGGAACACTCAAGAGACCTAGGGTAGAACCAAACACAACTGGCCAAGCAAGAACACGAACAACAACATTGTTCTTATGTACACATAGAGAGGTGCCTAGTCCAGTTGCCATCAGAGAGTTTGCTCCATCATCTGATGGGAGTAAGTGCAGAGACCCACAGCCAAGTACTATGGAGAGAGAGAGAGAGAGAGAGAGAGAGAGAGAGAGAGAGAGAGAGAGAGAGAGAGAGAGAGAGAAAACACAGGGGAGGGAGAGAGGGGAGGGAGGGAGAGGGAGAAGGAGGGATGCAGAAGGAGAGAGAGCAAGAGTGGGAGAGAGGGAGGGATGGAGAGGGAGAGGGTGGGAAGGAAGGAGAGAGAAAGGGAGAGAGGGAGGGATGGAGAGGGAGAGGGAGAGGAGAGAGGGAGAGAGAGAGAGAGAGAGAGAGAGAGAGAGAGAGGAGAGAGAGAGAGCGCTCATTTGTAAGTCACCATCTTGTCCCTCCCCTTATCTCAGGGAACCGTGCAGAAGACTAGGAGGAGGAATTGTGGGAACTGGAGAGGTCAAAGATATGAGGAGAGCAAGACCAGTGAAGCCAACTGAACAACAGGTTTATAGGGGCTCACAGATTGAGGTGGAAATCAGAGAACCTGTATGGGTCTGACATGTGTCCTCTGCATACACATTATGGCTCTTGAGCTTGGTATTTATTTGGGACCTCTAACAATAGGACTGGGAGTCTCAGACTTCAGTGTCTCAGACTCTTTTGCCTGCTCTTGAGACCCTTTTCCTCTTATAGAGTTATCTTGCCCTAACTTGATGTGAGGCTTTGTGCCTGGCCTTATTGTATGTTGTTGTGCCATGATATGTTGATGTCTCAGGAGGCCTGTTCTTTTGGGGGTAGACATGGGAGGGTGGTAGTGGAATGAATCTGAGGAAAGATGCTGGTAGGGAACAGAGAATGGAGATGGAAACTGCAATCAGGATGTACTATATGAGACAGGAATAAATAAAAATTTTTAAAAAAAAGTAAATTCAAACCCAGAGTATTTGGTTAAGATCATGCTTTGTGAGGATTATGAAAAAATATAAAGATACATTCATGGCTCACGATATTTAGGTTATGAGATGTCTCAAAAACTCACTGAAAGGAATTTAATTTCAGGAAAACATTTTCAAGGATGATTTTCCATATAGACAAGTTGGAGCAAATAAGTAAGACAGGAGAGGTGCCCTGAAAGCAGATACAGCAATTTAATAGATATTAAGACATTGTGATTTGTTTTTAAGTCACTTGTACTGATATGACTTAAGAAAAATAAAGAAGAATAAGGTTTAACTGCATAATGCATTTCTAAATATTTCAGATAGGTTATCTGATATGTAGAAATGCATACTTGGAAGCCACCAAGAGCTCACAGGGTGGACAAAAACATACAGGGCCTCAAACATGTCCATGAGAGCAATCTTTGTAAAAATGATAGCACAGATCTAGGGGCAGGTGTCAGCACAAGAAGCTACAAGTGCAGGGTCATGCCTCTTAATCTTTGCTACCTCTGAGCCCCTCTTAAGCAGTATAGGTAACAAATATATCCACAATTTACACATTTAGGTATTGACATCATGATAATGTTGCTGTAAATAATCCTGACAGTTTAGCAGGGAAAACACCAAAAGACAGTTGTATTATAAGGAAAAACACTTGCTTTCTTGTACGAAATTAGTTTGTTCTGAAATCTGAACAGTTACTGTCCTATTTCTCTTTCCATGTCACCTGTCTTTGAG
Source organism: Mastomys natalensis (assembly GCA_021653895.1). NCBI lineage: Eukaryota > Metazoa > Chordata > Mammalia > Rodentia > Muridae > Mastomys > Mastomys natalensis. The sequence continues at coordinate 637,334 of JAJTUV010000289.1, forward strand.
CATGGCATATCATATTATGAAGCAAAAGGACAAAGATAAATAAGAAAGATGGCAAGAGTTTTCAATATCAAAACAGAACTAGTAAAATAAAAAAAAAAAAATGTGCCATAAAACTGCAGAATTGTCACTACAGATTAAGAGGGGAGTCACTTTTCAGTACATTTCATTGTTGAGTAAAAGAAATGTTTTGACAAGGTAGGCTTGCGTTTATTACTGTGTCATATCTGGATATTTGCTGTGACTCTAAAGCAGGCCATGGTAGTGCTAGCTACTCCAGTCGCATTGCCAGAATAATTTGCAGAGAATAAGTTCTCAGCACTATAATATGAAACAGAGTTAGAGAGTTAGCCATTTACTGCCTCACTTTCAATTGAAGATTATATGATACATGTATATAATTTTTATCATCCCTGTGAGATCTCCGTTTTTTCACAATTCTGTACAGTTATTTTCCACTATAAACCTTTTGATGGATGAATTTTATCATTGCAGAAATTTCAGACACTATGTGAAAAGGGGGACCACTAAAAAGATCACATCCTTCATAATAAAATGATTCACAGTGGCCTAGATAGGTTTAATACAATTAATTCCTCAGAAATTTTTATGTGAAAATTTCCAATTTTAATAGCATTAGTCTCATTAAGCATGCTTTATTTTATGAGGAATATATAGTACCTGTGAGGCATTATAAATGTTATAACTCCAGTTCCCCCTGGTGGTAGAACCTTCAAAGTGAATTATTTTGTCTGTAGCTCTTGAGAGCTGGAGGCTGTCTGATAGCTCCAGGAGATTACAAAGGGCTTATTCTTGTGGCTTGCAAAGGCTTTGGAGAAAGCTTCTCACCTACACTCTTGGGACAAATACAACTGAGGATGAAGAAGAAAGAGTTGATTTCAAATGTCACTTTTGTTTCTATGTAAAACCACATTTAAAAGTTACTCTAGTGAATCTTAAAAAGGATATACTCTGAAGGTGATATGGAAAGTCATTCTCAAATGAATCTGTTGTATTTGGGGGGAGGAAAACATAGTCAAGATCAAGAAAAATAATAAAAGAAGACAATGCATAGGAGGTAAAAAAAGAAAAAATATATAACTTATTTATAATGTTCTCATCTGAAGGAACTTTTCATGTGATATAATCTTTGGGTAAGGTTTACAAAACATTGGAGTCTTCAAAAATATTGGTTTCATTTGATAAAGGTTTTTATTTTAAACACATTTAAAAAGTAGAGATATTTCAGGTAAGTTGACACAATTGAACTTCTAAGAACTCTGGTTAAATTATTATTATTATTATTATTATTATTATTAACTTCAGTTTGCAGCTTTGGCATTAAAGCTAGGAAGCACAAAATGGAATCATTTCCTGTAATCTTAGACACATGCTTGACAGAACTCCACATGTGACCAAATGCCTCAACATGATCTATTTTCTGTAACATGAAGCTTAAAAAAGCTTCTGATTTGTGTAATCCTCCTGAAATGCAGCATCTTAAGTATGACCATGTTTGCTTTTGCTATCAAATCTTCAAGCCCAGAAATATGTGGGATTATGAATTCCTGCAGGGTTCAGAAATTTTAATAATCGGGTAGGGAAGGGTTTTACTTTAAATTCTTTCTAATCCACCGATTTAAAAAGTCATTAGGAGTTGTAAATGTCAAGGAGAACATATAAATGCACCAAACCCCGAAGTTATTTTGATGATAAATCCTCAAATTTCTACTTTTCAAACAACAATAAGTAGAAAGCATTCTTCGAGCATCTGAAATGTTCAAATTATGAACTCAAATCTTTTTTTATCCCATGCAAGAAGTTGGACCTTTCATGGCTCCAACACCAGTGCTTCCTAGTTATTCATTTAAATGTATACTCCATTTATCATGGTTTACTATCAGTTTACCCAGTTTCATCGTATTTATTGTTAGTAATAACCATCCTCTAGGAGCATTAAGGGGTGTGAAGCCCCAGAATCAGTTATTATTGGTTGGCTCCAATCATCAGGTGAAAATCCTTCTTGATCCAAACAACTAATGGTAAACATGGCCAGTAACATGGAGATGGAAGTCTAATACACTCAGGGAAACTTTCTGCTTAAAAATGGATGCTAGAGGCTCCTGTCACCTGACCAGTATGCATTTCAAGACCTCTGTCAAACCAAATACAGTATTCCACCCCTATGACATTAATTTTCTCAATGTCCTGCACATGTTACGACACTATACAGAAGTATGCTGTTCTCTCTTGTTCTATACCCTGATGTGTTCTTTACTTCAAAACCTTTGCTTGAGGTCTACTGTTAAGTAATTTTGTGCTATTGTCAAAGTTGTTCTGAGAAGGCAAAAGGGCAGCCTATTATCTATAGTACAGATAATCCATGTAAAAAGTAAAATCCATTGCACAGATAATTGAGAGATTTTGTCAGACTACTCAAGAAGTCATGCATTTTAAAACATGAACATCATATTTCTGGCATTTACCATTTAATATTCTGAGGTTGTACTTGGTTGACTGTGGGTTGACCTCAAGGGTGCAGCCTCTTGCTTAGAGAGAAAGGATTTGAGTTCTCAATTGGACCGGTTCCTAGACTCAGATATGTATTAATAAATACACTCAGTGTTTAGAACATGTCTGATTCACTTTTTGGTTAACTGGGGCCAAAATCAAGGTGAGAGATTTTATTTTATTGATTTTATTGACAGAGTGACTGACAAAAGTAATTTAAGACAAGACTCATTTGACTTGGCTGAGACTTTGAGGTACTCAGGCTCCCATTCTTTTGATAAATTCCTGGCAGCAGGAGCTGGAGGCATTGCACCTGCAACCAGAAAACTGAGAGCAGTATACACATGGTTTCAGCTTTCTGTTTTATTTTCTGTGGCAATTAGGGTGAGTTTTTTCCACCTCAGTTAATCTAATCTAGATAATCCCTCACAGACAGGCCCAGAGACAGGACTCCAGATTTTGTCAAGCTGACAATCCGGATTAACCATCACAGTGTGTGGTTGTTTGAATGAGAATGGCCTCCATAGGCTCATATATTTGAATGCTTGGTCATCGGGGAGTGGCACTAGTTGACAAGGATTAGGAAGTGTGGCCTTGTTGGAAGAAGTGTGTCACTGGTGATGGTCTTTGATGCTCAAAAATTCAAGGCAGGCCCAGTGTCTCTCTTCTTGCTGCCAGATCTGGATGTAGAAGTAGATCTGGATGTAGAATTATCAACTACTTCTCCAGCAACATGTCTGCCTGCATGATATCATGCTCACTGCCATAATGATACAGGACTAAACCTCTGAAACTGTAAGCCAGCCCCAATTACATGTTTTCTTTTATGCTCTGATTATTGTGTCTCTTCATAGAACACTGACTGAATGCAGTGACAGAATTTATTCCTGAGTTTTCCTGTGTTTAAGGTTAGTGCCATTTCTGAGGGAATTAATAGATTGATGAATTCTCAGTTAGTCCTTATCAGCCTCCTGTATGTTAAGTAGACCCTGAAGAGCTATGTAATCTTGGTAAACATTTACAAACAGATAAGCTTATGTGACAACTCCCATGCTCACCAGTATGGAAACATACACGGTCTAGCATGACTCGGTGTTCAGTTGCTTTCATGGCATTTCCAGACAGCCATCTGTATTATGCATAAAATATTTGGATATACACAAAAGTGAGTTGGTTCTCTCAGCATGAACCTCATTTTGTATTATAAGTATATTTAGTTAGTGTACTGGAAGGTAAAGGATGCTCTGTATTCATGGACAGAAGGAAGAACATTGTGTATGTGTGTGTGTGTGTGTGTGTATATATATATGTGTGTGTGTGTGTGTGTGTGTGTGTGTGTCTGTGTTTATACACACACAAAAATACAGACATATTTTGGGGGGTGATATACTATACATATTTATGGAACTTAATTGTTTGAGATTTTTAATATACAACTGTTTGTGCTGAATTTATATGAATTTTTATTTATTTATTATATGTATATTTAATATAATAAAGTACTTAGCAAGGAAATAGAATGATGTAGAAAAGCTGAGGAGGTAGATGTTCAGTCATAACCTGATCAGATCTTCAGCTATCTTATCAAGAGAAACTGTAAGCAATTATAAGAGACACTGGCCACAGAAAGTGGGGTTTTTATAAATCATGATGAGAACATTGAGAACTTCACTCCTGGGCTGGGCATGTAGCTCAGCTGTTAGACAGATGCCTAAGATGAGATATTATTTTGTCAGTTTCCACTTGATGAATAAAAACATCTAGGCTGAACCAGTGAACATACAATGTAGAGTCCACTACAGAACAGTGACTGATATGACTAAGAGCACCAAACCAACTTATTGCAACCTTCAACGTCATACCAGAGGCATGGTTAAACTATCACCAAACCAAAGCTGATCCCCAGTTAACAGTTGTCAAGTCTGGTCTTCTTGACAGACATACTCTTAACATTATTTTATGTTTTATAAGATTCCTATCTTCAGATTTTAGGCTTTAAAGATTAGCAGCAGTTTGTCCAGACAAAGAAGAACATTCAATAAGGCAAATAAAGGCAGGAATAGAGTAACTCCCAATGAGAGAAAGGCTATCCATGTGATAAACCACATCATATTAAAAACAACTATCTGTAGAATCACTTTCATTTGCAGTTTTAACAAGGTGATCTATTTTTAAATAAATAGAACCAATGAAACATCCATTTCATGTGTTACTACCAGATGTATAGCATTTTCATTTTTTGCCTGACTTTTAAGTACAACCAAAGACTTTTTAAAAATCATTGTTTTACTCTTGAGTTTTGAAAGCTGCCTTTTCTCTGTGAGCACTCATATTGGTAGTTTATGCTGTTACGATTACACAATCAATTTTTTAGGTATACTTTAAATTTTTTCTTTTAAGATCCAGTGTGCCTGAGAAAAATATTCCATGTTCACAGTATGGTGTTTATCTCTGATTTAAAGTCTTCAAACATCTTGACAGTGTATAGCTTTAGGCAACAAAGTTTTAACATTGCCCCACAGGGTTTCAGGGAAAGTGCTTGCTATCAAGTATATTCCCCTTTTTCTTTGAATATTCAGACAGCTAGTTCTACATTCTTGAGTCCATGGCTTCACGTGGTTAGTTCTGTTCTTTACTAATCTCAAAGCTTATCCTCACACAATGACTTCTGGGGCTTTTCTTCTACATGGAAAAGCAGAATGTACCACAAAAGAATGAAATGAAAGTCATAAGCCCACTATCATTCAAATAGAGATCATTTACATATATAGGTTCAGAGAAGTCCTCATGTGGCCCATGCTGGCTACATGGAGATGAGGGTGGCCATCACTGCTCAGCCTATGGTATTATAGCTCTGTACAATCATTCCTGGATGAACACTCACTCTCTGAGTGTTAAGTCAAGGGCCACAGGATAGAGTTACCTTAATGAGCTAATGCATAAGTTAGACCAATTCAGAAATACTTACTGAACATTTGCTATAATTTAAGTAGCAGAAATTAAAAAAAAATGACTAGGGCAGGTAGGTTTATGACCTAGGAAAGGCAGTCAACTCAGATAACATTGCAGGGTGATTTGACCATTTGTGTAACTTGGCTGGGGTGAGGGTTTAACAAATAATAATATAAGATATGCAGAAGGGTCCCCACTATCTCAAATTCCAGAAGAAACAAAGTAGGAAGGTATACACAGATTTTATTTTTTTTAATTTAAATTATTTTGATACAAAGTAGCAGTAAAATAAACAAAACTGGAAGATATATTGTACTTGTATATGCCAGGATTTTACGACAAACAGTTCAGATGATTTGCACAATTAACCATTATGAAACCATATAGTATCCTTACTTATCAGATGATAAGACTGCAGTTTAGACAGGCACCCACTTAGCAGCTGGCAAGTAAAAATGATGGTGGTTTAACTGAAGTAGTCACATCCCATAGACTTTATTCTAACAAGCACTAGTTTTGCTACTTCAAGAATTGGTGAAAGAAGATGGACAGAAAATATTCAACTTTCACGAATGCAAGGAAGTTGAGTTGGCTGTTGACTGAGTGATTTTTCCTTGGGAAGACATGGACATAGGTATATTTACTCCAGATGTGGCACTGATCAGAGAAATGGGTCTCTGTAAAGCATGGCGAGGACTTATATACCAGAACATCAGTGACTCAAAAGCAGCTATCAAGCCAATGTCATCATCACCCCCTGAAAAACTGACGACTAACAAAAGGCACATCACTGAACATGCCTGCATGACTTATAGGCAAGCTGGACTACTGTAAGGTTCCTGTCCCTAGTGATTGCTTACTGTTTTTATAACCTAAGTGTTGACCTCATAATTCTTGCAAGTTTCTGAGGTTAAGTTTCAGTTAGCTTTCTCAAATAGTGTTGGTGGTATCAATGGTCAGATGAGCTGTCCTCCAATTAGCTTTCTGAGTCTTGTAAGCTATGATTTCATCCTGGGTCTTATGATCTCTCCACACTTTGACAGAATGCTTGATCTCAGAGCAAACAGCTATACAACCAGCCTTTGCTGAAGTTTTAAAACAGTTGTAGGCATATCTTGTCCAAGGATGTCAGCCATATTTTAATTATAATAAGCAATCAAAGATTCCTGATCTAGTTGTCCCACTCACTCCAGAAACTTTTTCAGACTAATTCTCGAACTAAACATACCCTGAAGCCCATACTAGTATCTATCTTAATACAACCCTAGCTGGGAAACTTCTAAAGCATGCTTGGCAGCTACTGGCAGACTTTATAACCTGACATTTCAAAAGGTGGTCTTCTGAGAATTAGCACATGGGAGGCCATCAAAAATGTAGACTCGGATCTCACAACAGGGCCACTGAATCACCATACACAGTTTTAAGACAAAACATGCACATAATTCTTAATCACCTCTGCATTATGACAGAAAGACAAGGTGTGCCCTTCCCTCAGCCTTGAGCAGTCCTGAAAGACCTTGTTTACCACAATAAGCCAAAAATAATAGGACCTAGGTGGTGTTACCCACCTTGGCTGCACATACAGTCTGGAGCAGATCGCCACTGGCATTCAGTCACTTCCAGCTCATTTGCTAGGGTCAATTGGAGAGACCCCTAACTATTACATTGAATGGTCCCGACCCTGTTTTAATTTGGGGGTTGTGGCTTGGTCTGTATTTATTCAGAAAAAGAAAATGGAGCCCGATGTCTGCCTGAAAGATTGGTCCGTCAAATGGACACAGATCTTGAGCCTAATAATTATGATTCTGATGATGAAGATGGCTCGAAATCCTTATCAGCCAGCTGATTTAACCTGGCATGTAGTCTTGATCAATACTTAAAGCCACCCACTATATACCTGGTGGCCAGTCTTTGTGTCTGATCCCTGTCAATCAGCAGTTGGATTAGATACAGGAACATTTCCGCTTTCAACCTTATGTTCTACATTGCTTGGATAATCATGTTGCTTTTAACCTTTGAACCTTGTATTTTAAGCAGATTGATTGCCCTCAAACAGGATCACTCTTAGCAAGTTCAGCTATTCATCATGGCAGTTATCCATCTCTATGAAGAACTGCATTGAGTGCATGCCCACAGGTCCTTTGGTCTGAATGTGGCTTTGATCTGTATGGGAAAGAGTGTGCCAATGATGGTTGGTTAGTCAAATACAGGTAAGAGTGTTCTTCAGCTCCTATAGACCCAAGACAGAGGCATACATCAATCTGCTATGTATGTTTTCCTCGATGACGGGTAATAAGAAGCAATATAGACACCAACCTAAGCCAGGCACGGTTGCCCGGTCACTCTTTACCCTAGATGGGATGAAGTCTTGTGCACCGTCCAGCTGCTGGCACTGCTTATCTTTATAAAACTAAAAAGGGGGAATTGTGCCCTTCCCCCTGCCTTGAGCAGGCCTGAAAGACCTCTTTTACCACAATAGACCAAAAATAATAGGACCCAGGTGGTGTTACCCACCTTGGCTGCACATACAACCTTCTACAGGAACTTAGAAGAATAGAATGCCTGCTGAACTTGCCTTGAGACACCTCCAGCTATGACTAAGATGGGTTCTCCTTACCCACACCAGCTGAAGCAAGAAGGGGTTCAGTGGTGGGGGTGGGGCTCCCCCTTTAAATTGAGAGCTGAACATTAAAACATTGAGCCTTGATCATTCCCAGTCTCCCTTTCAGGTGAACCCAGTTGATTCATGGCTGCAGGCGGCTACAACAAGGCATTTCTGTGGCATGGGAAGAAATGTCTGTGAGAGGGAGTAGACTCTGCTCAAGCTTGCTTCAAATTTAGCTAACACTGAAATTAATTTCTTAGTCTAAGCCATGAGCCCAGTTTTGCCTAGGTGGAGATCTCTGGCAGCTGCAGAATGTCTTCTGTTTTAAATACTGGTGACTCTTCTAAGGTTGAGGTACATTAGTTTATGGAAGTAATGATTCTCTAGCATTTCACTACTGTGAAAGTTCCATAAACTCATATGAATGATATTATTATTAAAGTGTCATGACAATATTTATCTAGACTCACATAGAGGAGATGCAGAAAATATTATTATTCAAATATGTTTCACATTTGGAATACCCCATGCCCAACAGCCATATGTGTTTTGTAGGATGAGACAAGAGATCAAGCAAATTATAGGGCAATTAGATTGAAGGATGATGTCTGAAAATATTCGTATGAAGGGTACATTGAAACAGTGATGTTTGTGTCTGAATAAAGTCGAATTTAAAGAGTACTTTTAATTTTGTGTAATTGTGTGGTCTTTGCCATGATATGTGACCTCTTTGAGCCTTAAGGTTTAACTAAAAATTTTAAGTTAATATAATCACATCAGCTTTGTATCAACTGTATGAACATCAAAGCCCATAGCACAAATAGGCTTCAGTTAATTGTTTGGTTAATAAAACGAGAATAAGCATTAGAGCATTCCAGGAGTCTATTATATAACACAGCTAATAGATGAGCAAACATGTATTTACATGATTAACTTTCTATGAGTCTTCATAATATTAAGATTGAAATACAAATAAAAATACATTGATATTTTATTCCTTTGTAATAATTTTTAAAATGCATACCAATTTATACCAAAATACGAAAAATATTTCAAACATTTTAAAGATACAAGTAATCAATGGCTAGAGTTTTGAAGCCCTGTTCCAATGGTTAAATCGACAAAACAACCCACACACAAGGCTCAGGCGACACTGCAGAAGGGGTAGAAAGAATAAGAGCCAAAGGGTCAGGGAGTTTGCTGTAGAACTTTTCTCCTAGTAATGTCAGAGGCTATATCCATTAAGTCTCACTATATGATTTCCCAAACGTGAGCCTAACAAGGACCAAAAGTCATGCCAATGTGGATGCGGAAAGCTGATGAGGTCTCAGTCCTTCACAAAAACCTTCAGGCAATGAAGAAATGCTGAGAGCAGCTGAAACAGTCTTCCTCATAGACAACCATGCCAACTGCTTGTCCAATAGCAAAGGTCAGATCTAAAAACAAACTAAAGAATAACAATATACAGATTGGGCAGGTTATATTGAGGAATATATATATATATATATATATATATATATATATATATGTGTGTGTGTGTGTGTGTGTGTGTGTGTGTGTGTGTGTGTGTGTGTGTGTGATATGTGTGTATGTATGTATGTATGTATGTATATACACATGTAATTACAACCAATGTAAAAGGGGGCCAGGAACATGAAAGAGAACAAGGGGAGATGTATTGTAGGAGATAGAAAAGGAAAAGGAAGCAAAAATGATATATACCATAACCTCAAAAGAAACACAATGTCTTAAAAAATCACAAAGCTAAAACTAAAAATCAACCAATTCAAAAATTCTAGTAAAAGAACTGTTAGTATTTTAGAGGTCATCATATGTGTATCTATAATTGTATGTGTACATTTATATAAGCAGAATATGATACTGTACAAACAAATTTCAAATGTATTTGAATGAATGTGTCATGTAGCATGTTTAGGAAAGCCTAGATATTAGAGCAAAAATGTGCGTGGACAAACCCTGGCACCATCCCAGAACAGAGCAACCAGATGTGGCTCAAATCTGAGATGCTAGCACTGAGGAAGCCAAGGCAGGATGCTGGCCATGAGTTTCAGGACAGCTTTGGTTACATATTAAGATCTAGGTCAGCCTGGGCTACCATGTGAGGCCCATTCTTAGTAAACCAAACTAGTCAACCAAATAAACAACTAACTAGAAACAACAAAAATACTACATACTAAATAAGAAGTCCAATAAAGTTATTTATTGATGATTAGATCTTATTAGGAATATCTATTAAGCCATAAAAGTTTTAAAAACACTATTCTACTATTATACTGTCTTGAAAGCAATTTGCACATCTTTGAAAAACACATTTTATCTATCTCTATCTCTTTCATCTCTTTCTCTATCATCTATCTATCTATCTATCTATCTATCTATCATCTTCTTTGCTTACTGATTTCTGTACATAGTTTTCAATTATTCTTTAGGCCACAAGTGGATATTTATAGTTGAAAAACTTTTAGTTTTTGCATACTTTGAAGTATATATAAAATTTGATGTAGAGATTGGGGTATGATGTCTGTTGGAGATCTTGGGAATATTTAATGATTAAGAGGAAGGTTTTCAAAGAGAAAAGACATGGCAAGGAGAAATATACCAGCAGTTGGTCAGACTTCAGCTGTTCCCCAGTGTGAAAGGATGATGTTTCCCTGCTCTAGCCGGGCATGGACACCAACAACAGTGAATGATTTTGATATACTGTATTATTAGCTTTAAATTTGGTGCAGCTCTAATGACACATAAGCTGCTAGACTTGAATTAGCGCTGGCACAAAGATCTTCCTTGAATAGCAAAGCCATAGCTCCTGGAGGCAGCTGAAGCTGGAATCAAATTTATAGACCCCTGGCAAGTCAGATTCCATGAGCGTGCCACGTTCTGGGCTCAGTGTAGTGTTGCTAAGCCTCCTGAGCTGATGTTCATCCAGCCTCTGCCTGCATGCAGATCAGAGCTGTGCATCTGCAGGAAGTTCCGCTCAGTGGAGACCCTCAGCGTCTGGGCACCTCCTCTGTTTTCCAAGCATGGCTCAGCCTAGAATTGTCTTTAAGCTTGTCTCAGTCTTTACTCTCTCATAACTACTAAATGTTAAATATCTTCACTAAAAATAATCTCTCCACATGAAGGGCAGTAATTGTCACATTTCTGATCGCTTGCAGAGGTGTGAAATCTGCTGTATTGGAAGATCATATCTCAGTGAAATGGATGCTTAACATTTGTTAATATTTTGGGGCAAGAGCATTAAATTTAATGTGAACCTCATATTACAGAGAGAGTAAAATCAATTAAGTAATATTTCAGATACTCATATAATCCTCTTGTAGACTGCTATTGGTGACTAGCAATGTCAGAAGCTACAGTTATCCCTGAATATAGATCAGTTAGCATCACTGAATCCAGATGCAAAGACATTATGTTTAGTAGTACAAGGAAAGTAAGAACACACACAGATCCCTCTAGCCGTGTCTATTTACACAGGCATTTTTGATCACAGAACTAGTTTCCAGCTTTGACTATTTTAGTTTCTTAAACTTATTTAAAGTTCCTCAGAGATTTTGTTACTACTTCAAAATATATTTTGTACACTTCGTTTTGTTTGTTTGTTTGTTGTGTGTTGGGAGACGGGGGAGGCATGTCCAGGTGTGGAAGTCAAAAAAAAAAAAAAAAAAGAAAAACTTGCAGATTTTTCTTCTCCTTTTGCCATGTGGATTCTAAAGATCAAACTCAGATCATAAGATGGCACATGGTTTTACTCATCAAGTCATCCTGCTAGCCCTGATTGCCTTTCATGTCTGCAGTACAGAGCCCTAATCCAGCTCTATGGTTTTAGGATAACATAGCATAAAGCAACTCTATGCTTGGAAATGATTTTATTAATTCAAAAGACCCTTAGCTACTTTTACAGGAAATTAAGGTTGACATCATCTATAATTGTAAGGAAAATGTTTGCAGGCCCTTATGCAGTCATATTCCACTATCATGTAAAATTTTCAGAAGCAGAATATTAAAAGTTTAACTGGACACCTACCTTGCACGTCAAGTTTTAACCATGATTGTTATCTTGGTATCATTTATATAACTATGGGAAAACCTATCTTCACTTTCAGCATGTTGTTATTTTGGATAGTTTTATTATAAATTTGAATATGATTATTGAGCTCAGTTTTTCTTTTTTTTTAATTGGATACTTTATTTACATTTCAGGTGTTCTCCCTTACTCCATTTTCCCCCTCCCTCCCAGGAACCCTCTATCCCATCCCCCCTCCTCCTGCTTCTATGAGAGTGTGCCCCCACCTACCCCCCCACCTCATCGCCCCACCCTCAAATTACCCCCCCCCCCAGCGTCCAGCTTTCATGGGACCAAGGATCTCTTCTTCCACCTATACCTCCCTTGCATATATAGCTGGAGCCATGGGTCCCTCCTTAAGCGCTCCCAGGCTGGTGGTTTAGACTCTGGGGGCTCTGGTTGGTAGGTATTGTTGCTTTCCTCGTGGGGTCATGAACCCTTTCAACTCCTTCAGTCTTCACTCTAACTCCTCCATTGGGAACCCCATGATCAGTTTAATGGTTAACATATAACAAGGACATATACTCCACTATGTTCATAGCAGCTTTATTTTAATAGCCAGAAACTGGAAAGAACCAGATGTCCTTCAACAGAGGAATGGCTACAAAAAATATGGTACATTTACACAATGGAATATTACTCAGCTATTAAAAACAATGAATTCGATCAATTCTTATGTAAATGGATGGAACTAGAAAATATTATCCTGAGTGACGAAACCCAATCACAAAAGAACACACATGGTATTTACTCACTGATTATTGGATTTTAGCCCAGAAGCTTGAAATGATTCAATTCACAGGCCACATAAAGCTCATGAAGAATGACGACCAAGTTGGGGGGGGGGGCTTCGGTCCTTCTTAGAAGGAGTAACAAAATACTCAAGGGAGCAAATATGGATACAAAGTGCAGGACAGAAATTGAAGGAGGGGCTGTCTGCAGAGCATTCCACCTGGGTATCCATCCCATGTGCAGTCACCAAAGGTAGACGTTGATGTGGATGTCAGGAGGTGCATGCTGACAGGAGCCTGACATAGCTGTCTCCTTAGAGGTCTGCCAGAGTTTGACATATTCAGAGGCAGATGCTCACAGCTAACCATTAAACTGAGCTCAGTTTTTCATATTGGAAATTAACTGTGTTCATTCCAATCTTGCTTCTTTCAATTTTTCTGGTTTATTTCCTGATGTGACTATCCACGTTAATTAACTTACTCATTATTTTAAATATCCATTTCTCAGATATTCTAAGAATAGTATGTGCTGACAGTACATTGTTGAATAAAGTAGATGAAACAGTAACATTCAGACAACTTAATGCTCACAACAACAAATATGGCTCTTTGGAAAGTATCTTTCAAATACTATTTTGCTTTTTTAAAATAATAACTTGTTAAGATATATTTTTAAGATATATTCACCATGATGCTAAACCTTTAAAGGACAGAATTTAATGGCTGGTTAAGCCCAGGGTGTGAAATTCATCAGATGATCCATTATAAAGTACATTCATCATGTCAAAGGCAAGCCTGTGCCATTATTCCTTATTCTTCCCAATCCCAGCTCCTGGCCAGTGGTAGTACTCATTCTGTTTCCACCAAAGTGCCTTTGCTACATGTTTCATACAACTGGAATTGTACTGCTATCAGTGAGTTGGTTTTGTCTTTTTTAATTTAATGGGTTTTCAAGTTGTTCTATGTCGTAGCCCATGTAAAGAAATCCCTTCTAGGTATTGATTCTCTTCTGTTGTGTGCAGAAATTATGGTATATTTTAATGCACCTATTCACTGAGCAACATTTGGGTTACCTCTCCCTTTAGTCCTTATGAATTCGCTGCCAATATTTGCATGTGGGTTTCTGTGTGGTCATATGTTTTTCAAATCCTATCAGCATCTTCTCTTCACTGTAGGCTTAATGGTGAAATTGCTGGGTCATATAGCAAGTCTCATTACCATTTTAAGGAAATGCTAGTCTCTTTTCTAGAATGGTCATACCAATTTCAACCCAGCAGCAATTTATCAGGGTCCTAATGTTTCCATATAATAATAAAACATGACTCTCTATTTTTATAATTGTTTAAATGACTATGAAGAAGGACTGTAGTTGCTTTTAAATTATAATTGTTTAATGACAAATGATGTCATCTTTTCGAATGACAAATGATGTCATCTTTTCATGTGTTTGTTGGGCTTTCACATGTTGTCTCAGCAAATTCTCTATTCAGTCCCAATATAGACTTTATGGCTGAGTTATTTACTGTTAGGTGTACTGAATTGTAAACTAAAAAAAATAGTCTTGATGTTAGTCTCTTATGAGATAAGTAATCTGCATGTATTTTCATATGTTCTGTGAATTATTTAATTCTGTGTCCTTTTAAGTGATTTAAAATGAAGGTTAAAAAGTTTAATTTTTCTATATTTGACTCCATTGTTGGTAAATTTGCTGTTATATCTAGAAACATTTGCTAATCAGCAACATGCTTTCGTATATTTTGTTAAATGAGTTTAATAGTTTGATAAATTTGTTCTATGATCTGCTTTTTATTTAAACGATGATTCAGCATCATCATTCCATAAATGTATGTCAAGTTATTTCCTAATCCAAAAGGAATCTCCTTTCAATTGTCTTTCCATTATGATTAAAATTAATACCCCATAAAGGTAGGATTTTATTTCTAGCCTATCATTTCTATCATTTATAGCTAGTAATCAACATGTGAATCTAATGTCAGTATCACATTTCTTTGTGTACTATAATTTATAGAATATGTTTTAAAATTTAGACTTTTTCTACTTTGGAAACCAAGAAGCATATTCTGTCTTCACTGCTTTTCAGTACAGCTTTGTCGTCCTTCTGGGTACTTGGCACTATATACATTCTGGGTCACCTCATCAATATCTTATAAAGGTAAATTAGCTAGGGGTGTTATGAGAGTTATAGAAAATTTGGAATCCACTGTCTTAGTAGTGAGAATTCTGTTTATTTTTTCCCCTTTGGACATTTCTCTACTATTATACCAATATGATTTGCATGAGTTTCTCCTAAAGGTACACATGTTGAAGGGTTTTCCTTGGAGGTAGCAGTATTAAAAGCTAGACAGGGTTGTTTTGATTTGCATTTCCCTGATGACCAAGGATGCTGAACATTTCTTTAGGTGCTTCTCGGCCATTCGCATTTCCTCAGTTGAGAATTCTTAGTTTACCTACATACCCCATTTTTTAATATTTTAATTTTTTAATATTTGGTTGTCTAGAGTCTAATTTCTTGAGTTCTTTGTATATATTGGATATTAGTCCTCTGTCGGATGTGGGATTGGTAAAGATCTTTTCCCAATCTGTTGGTTGCTGTTTTGTCCTATTGACAGTGTCCTTTGCCTTACAGAAACTTTGCAATTTTATGAAGTCCCATTTGTCAATTCTTGATCTTAGAGCATAGGCCATTGGTGTTCTGTTCAGGAACGTTTCCCTGTGCCTAGGTATTCGAGGGTCTTCCCACCTTCTCTTCTATTAGTTTCAGTGTGTCTAGTTCTCAAATCCAAGAAAGAAAGTACTTTTCAAAGTATTTTAACTTACCTTTTATCTGTGTACTTTATTTACTTCATTTTGTTACATATCCATCTAACATTTTTTTGGTCTCAGGTCCCCCGTCTCTCATTTAATTCATGTCCCTTTTTAAACATATGTATGTTTTAAAATTTATACTAATAGATATATATCCAACCTAATAAATTCATTTAGTGGTGAAAAAAATAAAAATAAAAGCTAGACAGGGCCTGGTAGGAGGTCCTTTGGTGTGTGCCCCTGCAACTGATTGTAGGATACAGCCCAGACACCTTTCTCTTGGGCTTGTACTATGAGCAGTTTGCTCTGATATGTGTTTCCTATTGGAAATTCATGATATGGTGTCTCTATTGAAACCAATAGTCTTTAAACATGGATACTATCTTTGACCAGAACCTATAAAATTGTCAGCTTAGTAATCTTTATTCATACATTTATTTGTTTAAATAAATTGGTATAGTAACACAAACCTGAGAAGTGCAATATCTAACCTAGAGTCTCCCTTATAGCAATCCTACTGGCTATCAATGTACTCTGGATACATTTCACAACTGGCTTTCTACTGCAATCTGGATACATTTCAGACTCCCTCCATTCCTTAGCTGACAAACTTCTGGGAATCTATTCTCCTCCTTACCTATCTTAAAAGCATCTAACTGCCTCAGTGGTTTCCTTATGGTCCTGACCAAGCCACACTTGTTTTCTCTATTCAATTTACTGCCTTTTCCTTTGCCTCAACTGAAACCCTTTTCTATGATACATTTGCAAGCCTAATTGTCATCATGGCTATAGATTCTATGTGGAATAATCTCCAGAGGGTTAAAGGCTTGGTCTATTACACAGCACTGCACAACTCACAGCACTTTGAGAGATGGTGGAAAGTAAGGCACAGAGAGAACAACTGAGGTTAATGGAATTGGGTCTTTGGGATATTAGAAATCCACTGCTTCTCTCTTTCCCTTTCCCTCCCCCTACCCGCTCCCCTTCCTTCTCCCTTCCCCTCCCTCCTTCTCCCCCTCCTCTCTTTTTTATTTTCTCTCTTCTTGCTTCTTTCTTCCCTCTATCCCTCTATCCCTCCATCCTTTTCTCTCCATTTTGGCCATTGGGAGGGGAGGACTTCTCTATTTGCCATGATATGCTGCTTCCCCCAAATTTATAGCATCAAATAAACACTTTACCCTTTGTCTATCATAACAATTGTTATCATAGCAATAGAAAGCTATCAGAATCATTAAAGTCTTAGCTACAGTGTTTTACTCAAGATGCTTTGCTACATTTATCACTGTTTGCTACATTACACTGACTATTGCAAAAATTTTATAACTTCCCATCTCTAGTTTTGTTCATAATACCTTATTTTATTTTCTTTGAGGTAGTTAGTCTACTGAAACACCCTATAGGTTGCTTACTTCTTTTGTTGTCTAGCTTCTTTTCTGGAACATAGATTGTAGAATCTGAGTATCTTGCAGAGCGCTTAGTACATAGATTTATTTAGTAAATACACTGAATATTTCTGTAAGAACCCCTACCTGCTACATATGTTTTCAAGTATGAGTAACAGTGGTAAGCAAAATAAATATGTCAGGCATCATGTCAGTACCCATGTGTAGGGTCTTCAGCTGTGTGCTTTCTTCTCACGATCTGATCTACCTTAATATGCTAGGACATATTATTTGTCAGGGGCAGCCCTGTTTGTACACTGAAGGCCTAAAATCAGCCATAGGCCTAAAATCAGCAATAGGCCTGACATACATACATGCTAACACCAAGTCTTGGGTCTCTGTGGTAAAACACTGAAATAGATGGCTATAAGCTATTGTAAACAGACAGCTTTAGTGGGAAATTGCTAAGCTGAATACATAGACCTTGCAGATAGGTAGCCTTGGTAAATAGTACCAACTTAGATAAGGACAAGTGAATCATAGTTAGAGTCATAGTGACATGTCCCCTGAACCTTCATCCCCCTGATACTCTGTTCTGGAAGATATCTGTACTCCCCCTGAATACCCACATTCCTGAGTCATCTCCTTCCCCACATCCTGCCTTTTTTGTGTATATAACCCCTGTGTGAAAAAGTAAAAATGACGATCTGATCTGATCATACTATAGACAGATTGTCACTTCTTTGTGTCGGCCTGCCCTCACTTTCTCATTCAGGTGATCTCCCGGAACCCCTATTTAATGCCCTGCAAGTCAGGACAATTATTCATAAGTTTAATATCTACTTATAATCTAAGGAAGAAGGACCCATGCTTTAGCATAGTAACAAGACATTGGGCAAATGACAGAACCAATATACAGCATTATGCAGCCTGACTGCTGAGGTTGCATGCTCAGGGTTGCCACCCAGATATTCAATCAGTTTGTTCTTCCAGGGTCTTTGTATAATCTAAGCCATATATAGCTTTTGCATCTAAACAGCAACAAAACCTCTTCTTAATGCTCTGTACATAGAAAATAGAAGATAAAATGCATGCTGCAGTAACTTGGTAGGGAGTCTTTCCTATCTTACCAAGAAGTTTAGTTCAATTTTTTTATTGGATAAAATGGTACAACCAAGTTATCAAATGATGTGATCCTTTTATAGCTAAATAGCAAAATAAAGTATAATAGTCTATTTGTCCAAATTAATTAACTTCTCTGGTGAAAGTTATGACTCTTTTGATTAAGTATATTTTGCCATATATTTTAACATTAATTCTAACTTTTCTGAAAAAAATTAAAACTTTAAGAAGTAAATAAATTTAAAAGACAAATTAATATGCAAACATTAAATTTAACTTCAATATCTGATACTAATAGAATAATCTTACATACTTTAAGTATAGTTTAGTGAGGAAAAATAAAAACATTGAAGCATATATTATTCCTTTAACTATAAAATTATGAGAACCTATTTAAATATAAAATAGTATGTGTACCACCTACAATAAATACAAACAAGAAGTGATACAGAATGTAGAGCAGAGGATTTCTTTTTAGAAGCACGTACACTTTTAAGATGTGCTGCACTTGCTAACCGTGTAGTGACTTTTCAACTTTGCTCTTCAATGAAAACCTGGGCATGGGAAGCCAATGGGATATAAATAACCATCCATTTCTTACCATGATTATGTAAGGCATGTCTGCACTGTCTTATCTACCTCCGTACTAAGGGATGGAGTGTAGCTAGTGAGGCTAGGCTGGCTTACTAGAAACTGTATTTCTTTTGTCAACTTTTCCGTCTTTAGTGACTCTCCCAGTGCTTGGCACATGCTGAGCACTCAGGAGCCATATTTTACAGACACTTAGATGATACCAATTATTTCACAAGAAAACATTGAGAATATATGAAATTACTTTAAATTTTCATTAATATTTATCTTGATTTTATTAATTTGACATTTAAATAAATGTCTAAAGACTTACATTGACATAGACTTAAGATATCTCTATGGGAAAATGAAAATACAAACAAGGAAGTTGTTAAATTATTCCTCAGAGTCTCCAGGTTCACAGGTCACCTTTCACCATTGTGCTTTCACTCAGAATGGCTAGTATGCGGCTTTTAAGTACAACATCGCTCTTGGTGCACAAAAGTGTTGGTAAACTAGCAATCCAGAAACAATAACAACCAACAACCACCGAATTAAAAACCAAAACAGGGCTCTGCTTTTATTTCTGGAGGTTTCTTTAAGCCCCTCTCATTCCTTCTGTGATTTTAGTGGCCGATAGTCTTGATCTGATCATAAGGTACAGCAGAAAGCAGTATCTAAAATCCTATTTGTCATTTCACTAATTTCTTTTTCAGCCTGTTTATCTTTCATGTAGAGGAAGGCTACTGATTTGTTTGAGTTGATTTTAAAACCAGTCCCTTTGCTGAAGTTGTTTATCAGGTTTAGGAGTTCTCTGGTAGAAGTTTTGGGGTCACTTAAATATACTATCATATTATCTGAAAATACTGATATTTTGACTTCTTCTTTTACTATTTATATCCCTTTGACTTCTTTTTGTTGTCTAATTTGCTCTGTCTAGGACTTCCAGTACTATATTGAGTAGGTAGGGAGAGAGTGGGCAGCCTTGTCTAGTCCCTGATCTTAATGGGATTGCTTCAAGTTTCTCTCCATTTAGTTTGATGTTGGCTACTGCTTTGCTGTATATTGTTTTTACTATGTTTAGGTATGGGCCTTGAATTCCTGATCTTTCCAAGATTTTTATCATGAAGGGATGTTGAATTTTGTGAACTGTTTTCTCAGCATCTAGTGAGATGATAATATGTTTTTTTTTCCTTTGAGTTTGTTTATATAGGGGATTACATTGATGGATTTCCAGATAGTAACACCCTTCACAATAGTCACAAATAATATAAAATACCTTGGTGTGAATCTAGCCAAGCAACTGAAAGATCTGTATGACAAGAACTTCAAGTCTCTGAAGAAAGAAATTGAAGATCTCAGAAGATGGAAAGATCTCCCATGCTTATGGGTTGGCAGGATTAATATAGTAAAAATGGCCACCTTGCCAAAAGCAATCTACAGATTTAATGCAATCTGAAATAAAATCCCAACCTAATTCTTCACAGAGTTAGAAAGAGAAATTCTCAAATTCATTTGGAATAACAAAAAACCCAGGATAGCGAAAACTATTCTCAACAATAAAAGAACTTCTGGAGGAATCACCATCCCTGACCTCAAGCTGTACTACAGAGCAATAGTGATAAAAACAGCATAGTTTTGGTACAGAGACAGGCAAGAAGATAGATGGAATAGAATTGAAGAGCCAGAAATGAACCCACAAACCTATGGTCACTTGATCTTTGACAAAGGAGCTAAAACTATCCAGTGGAAAAAGGACAACATTTTCAACAAATGGTGCTGGTTCAGCTGGAAGACAACATGTAGAAGAACGCAAATCGATCCATTCTTATCTCCTTGTACAAAGCTCAAGTCTAAGTGGATAAAGAACCTCTATAAAACCAGATTCACAGAAACTAATAGAAGAGAAGGTGGGGAAAACCCTTGAATACTTGGGTACAGCGGAAAAGTTCCTTAATATAACACCAATGGCTTATACTCTAAGATCAAGAACTGATAAATGGGACGTCATAAAATTGCAAAGTTTCTGTAAGACAAAGGACACTGTCAATAGGACAAAATGCCAACCAACAGATTGGGAAAAGGTCTTAACCAATCCCACATCTGATAGAGGGCTAATATCCAATATATACAAAGAACTCAAGAAACTAGACTCCAGAAAACCAAATAACCCTATTAAAAATGGGGTATAGAGCTTAACAAAGAATTCTCAACTGAGGAAACTCAGATGGCTGAGAAGTACCTAAAGAAATGTTCAGCATCCTTAGTCATCAGGGAAATGGAAATCAAAATAACCCTGAGATTCCACCTCACACCAGTCAGAATGGCTAAGATCAAAACCTTTGGTTATAGTCAATGCTGGCGAGGATGTGGAGAAAGAGGAACACTGCTCCATTGTTGTTGGGATTGCAAGATGGTGCAACCACTCTGGAAATCAGTCTGGCGGTTCCTCAGAAAATTGGTAATTCAATCACAAAGAAACACACATGGTATTTACTCACTGATTATTGTACATTAATCCAGAAGCTTGAAATACCCAAGATTCAACTCACAGATCACATAAAGCTCATGAAGAAGGAAGACCAAGTCGGGGCCCTTCAATCCTTCTTAGAAGGAGTAACAAAATACTCAAGGGAGCAAATATGGGGACAAAGTGTGGGACAGAAACTGTAGGAGGGGCTATCTGGAGACCATTCCACCTGAGTATCCATCTCATATGCAGTCACCAAAGGCAGACACTGATGTGGATATCAGGAAGTACATGCTGACAGGAGCCTGATATAGGTGTGTCCTTAGAGGTCTGCCAGTGTTTGACATATCCAGAGGCAGATGCTCACAGCTAACCATTGAAATGATCAAGGAGTCCCAATGGAGGAGTTAAAGTGAAGACTGAAGGAGCTGAAAGGGTTTGTGGCCCCATGAGGAGAGCAACAACCAACCAGAGCTCCTAGGGTCTAAAACACCAGCCTGGGAGCACTTAGGGAGGGAAGCATGGCTCCAGTTGTATATGTAAGGGAGGATGGCCCTGTAGGGCATAGATGTGAGAGGAGATCCTTGGTCCCATGATGGCTGGATGACGTTTGTGTGGGAATTCGAGGGTGGGTAGGTGTGAGAGGGTAGGCATATCCGCAGAGAAGCAGGAGGAGGTGGGATGGGATAGGGGTTCCTGGGTGGGGGGGGGATGGGGTAAGGGGATAACATCTGAATGTAAATAAAATATCCAATAAAATGAAAAAAATAAATTAAAATCCTATTGTCATGTGCCATTCAATAGTCTTCTAACTGAAAATTTAAGGGGATGATGTCACTCAGCTGGCCAGCAGCAACCACAGAGAAATCTACATGGTACAGGAAAGTATATGTTTAGCCAACCCTGTGGCCATTTTTCATCATTGCAAGACATGTGCCAATTTTAGCAATGTTTAATGTGAAAAGAAAAGTGTGATTTTCAAGTCAATAGATTAGATTTTAAACAACAGGAAGACACGGCAGAAGGTGGGATGGCAGGTTTCATATGGAGTGGGATAGGTTGGGTGTTCACTCACTGCTTATCCCTTCCATGCCTCAATCTGTATCAGAGACTGTAAAGAGTCACAATCCTTCCCAGGACTTCCCATATGCGTACTTCATCAGGAAGCAGTTTTACTGCCAGCCTCCTTAACTTTTTCATTTATTTTATTAATTGAAATGCTAGTCGTTCATTTACTGATGTTTATTATTAATCTACAGAAAGCACAGTGCATTCTAGTTCATGAGTATAGTACTTGCAGAGCTAATCTTGCAAAGGGGAGGCCCAGATATTAAATAAGTAAACAATTAATTATGAGGCCAAATACAAAGGAATGCATTCCACAATTCTATTGATAACAACAGTTTCAGTAGATACAGAGTGAATGAGTATGCTCCTGGTTATGAGGGCAGGAAAGTTTTGTTGTGGATAGCCTCAGCCTTGTATTTTGATCCTAGTTCCCAGTGGATAGCTCCAGCCTTGTATTTTGATTCTAGTTTCACTTTCCTGGGAGGGGCTGCAGAGGATGATTGAATCTGTACACAGGTGAAGTCTTGTGAACCTTTTGTCCAATTAAAACTTGTAAAATAAAGGCTAGAGCCAGTGATTGGGCAGTAGGAGGGGAGGCAGAGAAAAAGGTTTAGGGGAGGAGAGAGTGAGAGGAATTCGATGTAAAAGGGAGAAGCAGAGGCAGAAGCAGGGAGTAAAGGGAAATCGACAGAAGAAGGTGAAGGAGTAGGAAGCCAACACGGAGGAGCCGGAGCTGGGAGGACAAGCATGCGGCCTGAAAAACCCACAAGTTATAAGGGATCTCATAGCTGGGGAATAGAGTAGTGTAATGGTAAATCTGCCCAATCTAGGTGTGCAATTTATATCATAATTATTGAGTTGTGTTTTTCTTTGACCGGTCTTCCTTGGGTAGGAGATTTACAGCAACAAAGTTTTCTCCACAGGTGATTGCTTACTCACTGGTACAAGGGCATGGGTGAACTAATGAGTCAAAAGAACAGCTATAAAATATGGCCTCAGAAGAGAAGTCATTTAACATGCCACAGGCTGGGGGAGATCAAGTTATTTCTGCAACAGAAAATCTTCCTATACTGCAACACTGAATTTAAGCAGAAATATTATGCTTCCCTCCCTGCTTGAAAAGCCATTGTTTTTTTTATCTGTTTGTGAGATGATTAAATGAAAAAGAAAAAATCCACACAACAGAAATGGTAGACTTGTGCTCAAAATAAAACCAAATATAATTCAAGACTCACTTTTCATCTCTGGCAGGCCAGCATTCTTTTAGAAAACCATAATACGGCCCTACTGATTCAAAATATGGTCTTTATTTTATTGACTTTCATGATTTATTCAAGCTTTACATAAATCTTCACCTTAATCAGGGCAATTAAGTGTCAAAATCTGGAAACACTAAAATTCTGCCTTCTTTTTTAAATCTGTTGTGTTATTTTATACCCTTATGCATTATCTTCCATCCTCCAACTCTCTCCAGTTCTCTAACATCCAACTTCACCTTTATCTCTCAAAACAAACAAAAAACTAGTTTTAAATTCTCATCAATATTAATCCTGCCAATCCAGAAGCATGGGAGATCTTTCCATCTTCTGTGATCTTCTTGGGTTTCAGAGACTTGAAGTTCTTGTCATACAGATCTTTAACTTGCTTGGTTAGATTCACACCACGGTATTTTATATTATTTGTGACTATTGTGAAGGGTGTCATTTCTCTAATTTCTTTCTCAGCCTGTTTATCCTTGGCGTAGAGGAAGGCTTCAATACGTAATCTCTGAACCCTGTGGTTACAGTTTCACATCAGTGCCACTAGATGGCAGCATAACAAAATCAGATGAAAGTTTCTGGCCAGAGAATTAACCTCATGAAGGAACACATTAGTGGGGAATGATGTTATAATTGCTTTTTTATTGTTTTGTTTTTAATAAATTTTAATTGAAATAGAATTACATAACTTTACTCCTTTTCTTTCCACCACTCACTCCAACTATCCTCTGTTTAACTCCTCATTTGTTACTAGTACTAGTATTACTATTGTTACTAGTATTGTATTACTAGTGTTACTAGTACTAGTATTACATGTGCCTGTGCGCATGTACAAACACACGCACACACACACACACACACACACATTCAACTAGGTTAGTCTAGTTTTTTGTTTGGGTATATATGGTTTTAGGACTCCCCATTGGCAGTGGACAATCAATAAGATGCTCATTCATGGAAGAGCCAAATTCTCCTCTTGGCAGTCACTTCATTTACAAAAAAACTACTGACAATTCTATTGATTGCTTTATAACATACAAACACATACTAGTCCATCTTTTCGTTCTGTTTTGCTTTGTTTTACAAATATAAATTGAAGGAAAATATTTTAAGGTACTATAAATAATAAAAATTGTATTTGTAGTACTATAGCACTTATTAACAAACATTTCTTCCTTCTATCATAACCAGAGAGGCTGGGTTAAAACAGAGAAATTAAATGTGCTGTCTGTTATGGGCTGAGTTGTGTATTCCAAATTCATAGGTTGACGTACTGACATGCAGTAGCCCAAACTGTGCCTGTATTTGTAGGTGGGAACTGTTAAGTGCTAGTCAGTTTTAGTGGGATCATTGAATGGTGTCATAAATAGGGTGGCCTCTATTCTTTCCTGCTTACTGTTATAAGGATAAGTGATCGTGGTGCTACAATACACAGAGGCTTGAGTATAAAAACCAAAGGAGACTAACATCCATGAGCATAAGAATGATGTCTCAGAAAAAAACACATCTCTCAATCCCAGGATTCAGGGTCAGAACTGGGAAATAATTAATTTTTGCTGGGCAGATGACACTCAGTAGCATTTTGATAAAGCACCCTGACCAAACTAACACCATGTCCAGTCTATGGAGCTTCTCTTGCCAAATGTAAACAAAGAATGAAAACAGAAAATCTTATAACAGATGTAAGTTCAAGATGTAAGTTCAATGGCAGAGGGAGATGCAGTCTCTAAGATGCTGGTCAGAGGCCTTATAGAATATTTGATGTGGATCTTAATGCATAGAGAATTTTTGTGCACAGACATCAGAATAAGAATAAATCTTACGTAAGTAAAAAATATGTAATTAGAGATGAATAAGTTAAAGAATAGTGTTGATGTTTGAAAAGCCATTTGATATCTTACTATCTTGTAAGCTTATTAAAGAATTTGAATGGAGATGCTTTATAGGGAGGGATAACATTGTTCCCAAAAGCTGTAGGTTATTAAACAAAAATTCCAAGTGTCAGGAGTGGGATATTTTCCTAATAGATTTTGGTCAACAGAGATCACATAGCACGTAAAAACAATAGAGGTTATTTTCCTTGTTCCTGGTTACTCATAGGAACTTGATGTTAAGACCCTATTGCTGAAGACAGTACATGCCACTGTCAAAAGACATGGGGAAAAATCAAGCTGGTAGTGACCTGGAAGCTTCCTGCCCAATGGTTAGACTTTATGGTGATGGAAAGTGTTAAACAGGCTGCTGGGCAGAGGAAGTTATCAACATCTTAGCCTGTGGTGAACCCCGAGTTGTACTGCATGGATTAGCTTAAGAATATGCTCATTCTTATAACAGCGGTATGGTAATCCACTTTCTGATTAGACCAAGTCCAATACTACAAAATGGGATGGCTGACTCCCAAGGAGGAAGAAACGGTATGTAGTTATGGAGAGACAGGGGGAGACTGGAACAGGAGGATCAGGTGGAGAGGGGAAGTGAAGAAGGGATAAAGGAAGGAATCTGAAAGGGATAACTAACACTAAGGACCATTTGAGAGGTCACATGGAAACCTACTACAATAGAAGCTTCTTAAGATATACACATATGCAAAGAAATCCAATAGAGTCACCAGAAAACGAGGAAGCAGTGCCTTAACTAGATACCTTTCATCATCAGCTGAACCTCCACTGTAAGAATGGGTTACCTCATCAGTCATTGGCAACAGTTCTCAGTTTGAGCAAGCCCAGCAGTAGTATTTATTTTCTCTTCTTTCCTCAACTGCATCTGCATCATTGGTACTTCTTTGCCCTTACAGTTAGAGAGCATCGATCTGGGCTTCTACATGTTTCTAGCAAGCAAGGATCATGACATCTACAAGGTCCCATCTTCTCAGCATAGCTTCAGGGAAGTAAGGATCTGAGGTCAGACATCCTTTTGTATCTTGGAGCCAGTGTGATCTCAGGACTGAGCCCCTTCTTCCAGGGCTGAGTTTGCACAAGCTCCAGACTGCTGCATCTCATCCTGCCAACCGTACTGGGCAAAGACTGTTTCCTCCATCGACTGCAACCTTCTCTCACACCTGCCACAGTTGTCTCATCTCTAGTTTCTCCTCTCTCTCACTGCATTTGGACTTCTCCACTCCTCACTTCTCCTATCTCTCCAATACATGTCCATGGCATTGATAGGTGCTCTGTATCACACAGTATGGTTTTGCCCAGACATCTTTATATGTGATACTCATTGCAATGAGTGATTGGTCTGATTTAAGGTTTCTAGTTTCTAAGACAGTAAGAATATTGGACAACTGCTGAGGCTCCTCTCAGATATCCTGCTGTTGCCCAGAGTCATGGTGATCCCATGGCGCTGGCTCTATAGTACTGGCTCTAGCATGGAAACATGCGCCAACAGCTCAAGGATGGAGTAGATGTTGGGGTGTGATTAAAGTTTTAGATCTGGGCCTAGATGGTAGTTGATTGATATCCTTGTGCCTTCTGCCTTCCCTCTTGCAGCTGCTAACATACCTATTACCCTTCATTTTAATGCTCTAACTCTATATGATGATATTACATATGGTTGAAAGCCTCTCCGACTTAGTATCAAGCCAGCTACTCATTTCTGGCTCTCTAAGACTACGAAGGAATTGCTAGAATCCTACTCACTGTTAAACTGGGAAGAAGCTTGGTAAAGCTTGTGTATTATTTTCTTTCTTGGCTTCTTGAGACCATTGACCATCTTCAGCTGGGCAAAACCACACACACACACACACACACACACACACACACACACACATACACACAAAGCCAATGAGAACCATCACCTTGTTTTCAAATTCTAGGGCCCACATTATATTGCAGAGTAGTTAGTAATTTATTAAATATGTCCACTTCTGCATCTCTTACCTTGTGTTAGAAGAATTTCTAATGGTGTTACACGAGCATGGCAATAATGCTTCTTTGTCTGAGTAATGGAGAGCACTGTGTAGAGGAGAAGACTTTTCTCCAAGGAGCAGTTGAAAAGCACTTATCATTTGGAGTAATGATGCACATCGCTGAGGAGGATGCAGCTAAGGAAAGAGAAACAGGAAACACAGACACAGACACAGAAGGAGAAAGCATACAGATGTGGATCTCGAACTGAGAGACATTAACCTACATTTTATTTGGGGGAATGTTGGTTAATTTAAAAGAATTTGGGATCGGTTATTACAAGTGCTGACATCACAGGAATGTGTCGGTTAGTAGCAATTTGTTCCATAGATTTAAAAACTAATGATACTAAAGTATGTTAAATAATGTGCATTCATGTAGATATATACTTTTGAAGCATGGACTTAATGGTTTCAATAAATCTGTGTTGTAATTTCTTCAGAAAAGTGTAGGTTAAAGTCCCTATTAGCCTTGACATTTTTTCATACTCCAAACATGTGAGTAGGGTAGATAATCGATGTGACACCTAAAGTGTTTATTCAAACACTGAAGACTCTCAGAGGACATGGAACATACATTTTTACCTCATACTAAACAACCTTTAATTACGTTTGTATTTGGTCATGTGACTGTTGTCTCACAATTTGTAACCATATTTCTAACTTGATTTTCACTCTAAAATTATTTTAAAACAAGGTCTTTTATCTTACGTTTGTTATAAATGCTTTTATAAAGTAACAAAATATTTCCATTTTACCATGTTGCATTTTTCCTTTGATATGAAACTATGCATTTAAATTTTTACCTTCAAATGCTCTATTTAATACTTGCAGAAATCAGCACTTGGCCTTAAATAGATCACCTTTATTTGTCTTTCCTGAACTTTGCTTTTTTTATAAAACCGCTTTCTCCCACATTTTTACATATATTGTATATATAGTAGAGTCGATTAGAAAATTTCAGTATCTAGTGTGAACATAAGCAATTAACGATGACATTGCAGAAACACCCAAACAGTTAATGTATCTAATATGAGATGCCATGAAGTACTCTAAGCTGTCGTGAGAACTGAAGCTCCATACAAGTCTTTGAACACTTTCTGTTTGATTTATGAAGGGAAATCTTGAGTTCACTGCACTATGCTTAAATCTTGAAACTGCTGGAATTCATTTCTCAGGAAAATGATCTGTGCAGCGCGTCAAATAAAGGTAAGGATTTATACTGAGTATTGAGAACTCAGTCTGAGAATAAGCCTTAAAGTGAGACCCAGATATACTGAGATCTCAGGGAGACCATGGTGCCACAGAGTGCTTTACTCAAGGCAATGTTTACACATGCTTTGAAACATCACGTTCAAAACCACATAAAACTATTCTCATACGTAGTAGGTGTATATGAACAATACTTTAGGGTTTATTTCACAGACACAGACTAAAGTAACTTCCAAATTGTAAGCCAGGCCTGACAGCTGTTTCTAGAATTTGACACTTAACAGTCAAGGCTTGGCAAAAAGACTTTGCATGAGACGAAAAATCTGTAAACGAAAAATTTTCAGGGTAGGAAGAATCTTCTGTCTTCTGTCTTTAGTTTCATTTCATACCTACACATATCATCTGTGGAAAAAACGGATTTCCTCTAGTCATTTTTACATAAGAAAAAAAAGTAGTTAAAATTGGTTTTCATTGTACTTATTATGTTCAAAATGCGATGAGCATCTGGTAAGAACTCTGGGGATCTGGATCTTTCCATGAGCAGTTAGATCTATTCTTGCCAAGCTGTAAGTAAAAAGAATATTCCTTCCAATGAAATGTGCATTTTAGGAAAGTATGAGTGCAGCACACACACACACACACCACACAGACACACACACACACAGACACACACACACACACACACACTCAATCACTAGTATAATCAGTGAGTAAAAAGAAAAACACTTTATCTTCCTGGGATCACTTTTGAATAGTCATATTTTAAAGTCAGTTAGAAAAATAAAAATTCCTTTATTACTAGTTAAGCCCATATCTCTTCAACAATCAGAAATTCTGAATTTTCATAGGAAGTATGGTTAAATAATTTGATTGAAAAATTACACACAATAATACACATAAATGTGGAAGGAGGGAGATGGTAAAGAAGGGGAAAGGAGAAGAAGAGAGAAAGGAGTATTCAAGAAGGGATGTTATAAGGTTATACATGTAAAATTGTCAAACATCAACTCTGTTATAAAGGTGTATATATTTGGGGGAAATAGTGATAGGAGATTTGTTATTAATGGAAATTAAAAACAAAGCAAAGCAAACCAAACCAAACCAAACCAAACCAAACCAAACCCAAACATAACAAAACCCTACTTCAAAAGAACATATGACCTGAAGGCCTATCACTGTACTTTTGGTTGGATAAATAATGTTCAGCATTCTACAATAGTATTTAAATGGCTTTAATGGGAAAGAAACAAAATGTTGCATTTCATATGGACGTTGTCATGAAAATATTGAATTTGCCAACACGTGTAGCTGAATTATCCCAGTGCTCTTACCAAATAGATTCTGTTCTCCCTCTCCCTCTCTCTAAGCATCATTGTGTGTTCTCAGCACAGGGGTGCATCACTCACAACAGAAGGTATTCAGCACCTCTTGGACTGCTTCCCAGTTTCGTGGCCTCCAGTGAAATCTCTGGCCATAGACACAGGAACTATTTCAATATTAGATTACACATTCTTCCCTCCCCCACTTTAGTGACCCAAATACTAGTTTGTCCAAGAAATTTCCTGCTGGTGCTATAATCTCAAATCCCACTTTAGATAACAGAGAGGTATGCATGACTCCAAATAGATAAAAGACCAGAGATCCATCTACTGAGACAGCTGATCACCATGGCACAAATTGCTTAAGTAATTTAGAAGCATGTTTTACAAATCATAACACAGAGAGGAACATTGCTTACAGACATTAGTGAGTGAAGAAGAACACACTGGAATAATTTCCACCTGAAACAGTTTTCTATTGGTCATTTGCTAAGTTTATGCAGTGCTATGCTCAGATGCCAGGTGAGCCAACTATAAAGCAATGCTCATTTCTTTTCAGAAGGAAAATGAGGCTTACCTTTAAAATGGTAAAATAATAGTAACTACACTGTAAGAATAAGTTCCATGCGTATATCTAGGAGAGTTGTTTAAAATATTAATCACCTGAGAATTAATTGAAACTTAATCATTTTTTTGTGACAAAGAAAATGAAGAATCCATACAAATGACATCTTCGTGGCTCATCCACCTTGATTCTTTCTTCTTTCGTGGTTAACCCACCCTGTTCCCTCCTCGGTGTTCTTCCTCCTTAAATGCCCTAAAGGTTATGATCACACATGTATAACACATTGTACGACATACAATTTTTTTGTGAAAATCTTTTTTATTCATCTAACAATTGCAATAGATATCTTACAAACTAATTAATCCAAATCTTATAACCTAAAAATAAAAGAACACTATAAAGTATTATATATGAACAAACATTTAAGTTTTATGTTACAAGAAGAAACTAGGGTTAGGTTTTTTGTTGTTTTGATTTGATTTTGTTTCCTTAACCTTTTTAGTCATATTTTGACAAGTTACCCACCATATTTAAGGTGTGTTTTAAGTTGACATATATAAACTGATTCACTTCCCTTTCTACTGTGAAGCTTCACTTAAACACTTGATGTACAGTCATAGAGACAGAGGATTTTAAAATGCTGAGTTCTTTACATCATGGATATGGTACACTCTTGTTGATCTCATCATTAAAATATGACATAAAATTTACCTTAGTGTACATGTCATTTTTTTATTAGCCAGAATTTTTTATTTTTGAAAATGAGCAAACTTGTTTTCATGATTTTGCAAATGTTTTTTTCTCCAGTCCTTGAAAATTTTCAAGAAAGATGACAGCTGGAGAAATTTCTTTGTTGGTGTTAAATATTCAGGTGTTTTCAGGTATGTATTTAAACATAAATATCAATGAAAATATTGCAAATATTCCAACAATTCATGAGTGAAGGGAAGAAGAAAACACTTTTCCACCTGAAGTACCCAAAGGGTGTGTTGCTCCAGATTTAGTGAACAAAAATCAAAAATCAAATTCTAGGCCCCCTCCACAGAAACACTTGATTACATTTAATGAGGAGCCTAAGGGTCAGCATGTGAGTGACTCCTAGCAAGTTGGATGCTTTTAAACAGTTCAAGGATCTATTATAAAGTGTAAGAACAAGTAAATAGTTATGGGGTACAGAATAAAGAAGTTCGTGATGTGAGAACAAAGAAGGAGGAAATGGTGACTTGTTTCTATTTAAATGGGAAAGAATAAGCAACTATAAAGCTCAAAAGAGCATCAGAGTATTTATCAATTTAAGGGAACTTGTTCACTTGCCAGAGAGAAGTGCCTAATGGACAGACATTTATCTGATTTTAATGTGGTCTAACCTGGTCTATCTCTGTATCACTGAGGGAGAAAGACTATCACACCCGATATCAAGGAAAATATATACTCTTAGTCTTAGTCACTCCACTTAGGCAAGTATCTGATGCTTTTTTACTCATCAGATGTTTTAGAACACCTTGCATGTCTGCTACATCCTCATTAAACACGTGGCTGCTATATAGACACTTCAAATTTAACATTTTCAGAACAAACATAGTCATTTGTCTTCTTCTCCTCTAATGAACAATTCCACAGTCATTCCTGAAGTAGAAATTTCTGGTTTCTTTGGAGACTCAGTTGTGTCACGTGATGTTTTTCTGGAAACTGTGTTATGAGAATATATTTTTGCTGAAGCAGACATGCATGGGGAGGATGATTTGCTAAGAAGAGAGATGTGGTTTTCTGGAGGCAGCCTAGAAAAGGGCATGTGATGTTTTGCTAGACCAAATGCTTGAGAGAACACATGATGCTTGGAAAGAATATAACTATAGTCCGGCAGACAGTGGATGGTGCAGGATGGTATTGGTACACCTTGCTGTTCTTTGTTGGTCATCTTTGGGCTTTGCTGACATTGGTCTTCCTAAGAAGAATGGGTACTATTGGTACTCCTTACCTTTTGTTTGTTTGTTTGTTTTTGTTGTTGTTGTTGTTGCTCATTGTTTGTCATGACTCCATATAGAGAAACATACCAAGACACTTCTGATGGTGTACTGGTGGCCTAGTGCCACTTCTCCGTTATTTAAGACCACCTCTCTCATTTATGCCCCTTTGGGTTACTCTGTGTCTGTCTCTATTTGTCTCTTTCAAATGAATGAAAATTTTTAGAAGTTTAATGACTATACTTGCATTACTGAAA
The DNA here is from genome assembly GCA_021653895.1 of Mastomys natalensis. Classification (NCBI taxonomy): domain Eukaryota; kingdom Metazoa; phylum Chordata; class Mammalia; order Rodentia; family Muridae; genus Mastomys; species Mastomys natalensis. Next base: position 670,132 of record JAJTUV010000289.1, read on the forward strand.
ACTTGTTTATAAAACAGTTTAAATACATTGTTTCAAGTATTACACCACAGATTATATTATACAAGAATATATGGAATGGGGTTAAAACTCAGTCCCATGACCTTTTCCTAGTATGTTAGATTCACATGTGTAATTTAAGAAACTTTCTTTTGTTGTTCTTCCAAGAAGATATGGAAAAATAACCTCATAGTATGAGTGAAATTTTTTATCCTCAGAGGGTCAATGACTTTGATGCTTGTTCTTATTTTCCCTGATTTTGAAGCTATAAGACAGCAGATAAGTTCTGTTTCTTTTAACAGTCATATAAGAAGGAAGGAAGGAAAGTAATATTTATGAAGTGCAAAGTATGTGGCAGGCACTCTGCAAAGTCTCTATTCTTATTCACGTCACAATTACCCTGTGTGGTGAGGATTATGGCTCTTATTTTATGGGTGAGGAAATCAAGGCTCAGAGAAGTTAAAAAATTGCCTGGGGCCACATACCTAGTTAAAGTCAGGAAATCATGTTCTTTGTGTTATATCAAATTATATCTCTAAGTTAATGTAGGGAAAAGTTGTAGTTTTTAGAATAGCTTCCGATTTCTCCTCAGAGTTATTTCTTTAAAACTGCACTGGGAAATGGAAAGTCAGTGTAGAATTTTACATGGAGTGCTGAGAAGAAAATGAAATGATCCATATATACATGTAACAAAAGCATCAGTGATCATGACTAAAACAGCAAAATGAAACAGACAAACTTGATATTAATAGTACGCCTCACCTGATATATCAAAATTATCATTTCAACATGCAATCAATATTCAGATACCCAATGAAAGTTTTCACACCTTTAAAATTTTTTAACTCTTTGAAGTGTAGTCTAGATAATGCATTCACAGCTTATTGAGTCAGTCCATACTCTCGATGTTCCCAATGCTCAGTAGCTGGGTGGGGCTAACAGAGGCTCTATTGAGCACCAGGAGTATAACCCTAGCATTGGTAGGCCTGTTCCTTCCTTGTTTCCTTCTCTGTACTTAGTGGCTGGATGAAGACTCACTCCTCCATACTTACTCACTTAGGAGGAAGTCTGCATTCAGTAGGCACACTTCCAATTCAGAAAAGATAAGAAGATCACTTGTGAAACTTCTGGTTTCTTAATCCCTCAGCTTCAGTGGAACTAAATTTCTCTGTAAAACATCACCCTTCCTTGCCTCACAACACTTCTCTGCAGTTCCTTACATTCAGTCCTACTTGATTCTGTTCTATCTCTGGCCCATCATATATTTTTAAAGTCATATTTTAATGTATCACCTTTTTTGATGTTTTCTATCTCGTTTTGGAAGAATTAATAAATGTTTTCTGTTGTCTACCCAGAAAACCTACAAACCACACCTTGTCATTCTTCACTGTGAAGTCACAGTGTGGACTGATATAATCTATTGCTAGAGTTCATTTTGACATCTAATATCATTTGTAAAGAATCAACAAAGACAGGACAAACACACACACATACATACACACACACACACACACACACACACACACACACACACACACACCACTTTCTACTGATCAGTAGTAGATTGATGAAAAAGTGAAAAGAATCAGGAGCTGGCCAAATAGGTTAAATTTTATTTATTGAGTTAAGTAAACTGAAAGAATTTCTACAAGAAAAATCTCAAGCCTCTTTCTGTGGAATTATAATTCTCTCAAAATAAAACAACCAATGACACTTCTCTCAAGTTCTGTGATTTCTAGCTGTCCATTTGAACACTCTCAGCAAGGCTGCAACTTGTTTAACTACACTCCCTTCATTTATACACAGTTATGGTTGGGATGGATGTTACCATAAATTCTGCACCTACACAATGGCCCCAGGAAGTTTTCTGGAAAGGGAATGCTAATGCATATGAATACCTGTGTAAGCACAATGGCACACTTAATTATTTGTCTGTTTATTTATTGGATATTTCCTTTACTTACATTTCAAATGTTATCCCCTTTCCTGGTTCCCTCGAACCCACCAATCCCATCCCGCCTCCCTGCTTCTCTGAAGGTGTGCCTCTGTGGAATCAGGGTTTTGACTTCAACCAGTGGACTCAGTGGGATCAGGGTAGCCTTTGGAGTCACAGATTTTAGTGTGTGACAGGGCTTTGTCTCTCTTCATTCAGTCATACTGATTATGGTTTGAACATTTAGAACTTTGGCCCCAATAGAGATTCTGCAGGCACTTAGCCAAAATTGGGTCACTTCAAGCCACTGTACCCAGGAATAAACACCAAGTTCAGTGGTATTCATAGGAGAACTGCATGCTGGTGCAACACTGGGAACTGTAAGAACTTGAACATTTACAAAAACAAAGCAAAACAAAAACAAACCAAAAAACAAACCAAAATCCCAACAAAAACCAGGGAACACTTCTTATTCTGGAACCAGGGCCATCATTTCCTTCTGCTAATTTGTTGTTGTTGCTTGTTTGATCTTTATGGTTTTTTTAAATTTATTTAATTATTTAAGTCACATCGTAATTTACTTATTCACACAGGGGTTATAAACACAAAAAGGCAGGATGTGGGGAAGGGAATGGCACCAGAGCATAGGTGTTCAGGGGGAGTACAGATACCTTTCAGAACAGGGTATCAGCTGGGTGTAGGTTCAGGGGACAGGTCACTGTGACTCTGCCTATGATTCACTTGTCCTTATCTAAGTTGGTACTGTCCACCGAGGCTGCCTATTTATAAGACCTGTGACTTCTTGGGCTGGTAAATTTCCACAGAAGCTGCCTGTTTACCATAGCTTATAGCCTTCTGTTTCAGTGTTTTTCCACAGAGACCCAAGACTTGGTGTTAGCAGGTATGTATGTCAGGCCTATTGCTGATTTTAGGCCTATGGCTGATTTTAAGCCTTCAGTGTATAAGCAGGGCTGCCTTACTGGAGGTCAGTATCCCCGCCTTCGAAAGATTAGAATTGCCAAGGCCCTTCTATACTTAGAGAAGGGATCTTTATGTTTTAATCTTATAATCTTTATGTTTTCTATTGTATCTTGCTTTGATGGTTGATTGTGTGTATGTATATGTGTATGTATGTATATATATGTATATGGGTATGTATGTGGTTTATGTGTTTATGTGTGTACATGTGTATATGTGTATCTTTGTATGTTTGTGTAGGTGTGTATGTGTGTGTATTTGTGTTTGTGTGTACATATTTCTTTTTAATGTTTGTTTTACTAACATTTTAGCAGTTTAGCATTTCTGATCTTTTTTATATAACTACTTAGAAGTTTATACATTAGTTGAGTTTTAAACTATTTCATCAGAATGGGCATTTATAAAATTCCTACATTTCCTATACACAAAAGTCCTCTGCTCTACATTTCTACAACTGTAACTGTTCCTTCATTACTCTCAGATGTCTAACCCATATCTTTCCTTTTCAAACACACTGAACCCTCATTCTCTTGCTTTTTGTGTTCTTTTATAATTTTTCTGCTTAAATACCAATATGTTCAGCTTTAGCTCACTCTAAAAAAAAACCACACTTTTTCTAACCAGTACTGTACCACCCACTCTCTAAACCATAAGCATAATTTAAAATTGTCTCTATTAGTCAAAATCTAATCTCATGGTAAGGAGGTGGAAGTACCACTGTGTCTCCCTCATAGATGGAAGTTGGAAACAAAATCTGAAATCATAGTTCCATGTGGGAAGACACAAAGAAAGCAAAACAATTAAGTAGAGTAGTAACATTGGGGGGATCAATTAGAAGGTAAATCAGTTCCAACAGATGTGCAAAGTGTGACAAAAAACCCCAGAAATTCTGTGACACAATTCTACAACATCACTGTTGCCACACTTACTCCCTGCCCACTTCCTATCAACTTTCTTACACTACTAACCAAAATCATAGAGATTATCTGTCTGTGAAAGAATGTAGAGTCTTATATTATAAAAGAATGGACGACCATATTGAAGAATCAAACAAACACATGAACTAAGGAAATCAACCCAGGACCTTAAGCAAACAGCCAAGAAAGTAAATAGAAGTTAGGAAGTTGTTGGGAAGAATCCAAAATATGGAGGAAAACTTCAGCAAAACAAAACAAAAATAAAAACAAAACAAACAAACAAACAAACAAACAACCTGAAATGATAGAACCAGCTAGCAAGAAGTACTGGAAAGGAAAGAAATGGTCAACAAATAATATCCAGAAAGCATCATCTGTAGACATAACCAGACAGAAGAAGGAATTCCAGAGACAGAGAAAATGTCGAGACAACAATATAATCAGATGAACTTAAGGAAAAGTTAAGGAGTGTACCCAGCATTTTTAAGATATGCAGAATATCTCTATCCTAGTTACTTTTATTGTTGAAAGAAAACACCATGACCGAAAGCAGGCTGGGGAGAAAAGGATGCATTCCTTCTTCCACTGTCAGTTAACAGTACATGATTGAAGGGAAGCAGGGCAGTAACTCAGGAAGGAAACTTTTTATTTTTCTCTTTATGAAAAGTAGATTTTTGTCTCACACACTATTTCTCATTTACAGGTTCTCTTCATTCTGCTAATCCCAGTTACCCACAACCAGATACACTCATACTTTGTCTCTCATTAGAAAATAATTAGGACTCTAGGAATAATGATAAAATACAACAAATAAAATATAATAAGATAAATGAGAGTACATCAGAATTGGACAAAACCAACAAACAGAAGGAAATGAGACCAAGAGAAGGCACAGAAATCAGAGACCCATTCGTTTGCACATTCATCAATCTCATAAGAACATTAACATGGAGGCTGTAATATATAAGCAGAAGACCTGGTAAAGACCATTGCAGGCCTTGTGCACACTGCCTCAGTATCTGTGAGATCATACAAGCTTTGATCATGTTGGCTTAGAGGTCCTTATTTACTTGGTGTCCTCAAAGTCTCTGGCTCTTATATTCTTTTTGCCTCCTTTTCCACATAATTTCCATGGAGCTTCAAGGGGTAAAATTTCATGAACACATGCCTTTTAGAACTGAGTGTTCCAAGGTTTCTCACTCTTCATCCTGTCTGCATTGGTTCCCCTTTCCTTCAGAAAGAAGCTTCTTTGAAGATGGCTGATTTTTTTTTTCTTTTATAGAATAGTAATAATTGGTTTTCCCATAGGTCCTTGGCTATCTAGTCTCAGGTTCTTGGTTGCTCAAACAGTGTCAAGAATTGGTTTCATTTCATGGAATATGCCTTAAATCAGATATTGGTTTGTTCCTTCCACAAGCATTGTGCCACCATTGCCTTGCATATCTTGAATGCAGAACATCACTATATATTAAAGATTTTGTAGTTGGGCTGGTGTTTACTCTTTCCTTTGGTACACACACAGAGTATGTTCCTGTGCCAAAGACACTAAGATTTGGGAGGAGAGAAGGCTCTACATAGGCTCTAGCTTGAATTCTCCACCCTTAATAATTATGTAGCTGTGCACTTCAGCAATGGAGCCGCACTGTCAGTCTGTGTAGAACAACCTGTAATATTTGCTACCGCCTGAATTATTGAAGATTCCCATATGACCACTGTGCCCAGCACTCAATGAGATGCAACTCAATCCTGGGGCTGGAAGCTCCAGTTTTTGGGAAGAGACGATGAGTTAGGGCTTTGTTTCATCAATTTTAGCAGTTGTATTTAGATCTCATTAATATATGTATATATTTCAAGAAGTGTTTAATAAATTAGGTTTTGACACTGCCCCTAAGAGGGCCTTGAACTGTTGCCATTATTCCTTGTATCCCTCCCCTGTCTCTCAGAGAGTTTCTAAACTGCAAAAAGAATTATCAGCAGAAAAAACCCTGACAGACTTGGAGAACATCCTTACTAGCTATATTTCAAAGAAGGAATTAACATCTAGAACTTATCCAGAACTGCAATAATTAAATACATAGGAAGAAAAAATAACCTATTAATAAACAAAATAAATAAATAGATGGTATTCAAAACAAACACAAATAACAAGTAACTATTTTAAAATGTTTTTAACATTGCCAGTCAATAAGTAAATGTAAACCAGAACTATCTTAAGGTACTATCTTATCTCAGTTAGAATGTACATCATCAAGAAATCTTTCCAGTAGAGGAAGGCTACTGATTTGTTTGAGCTGATTTTATAACCAGTCACTTTGCTGAAGTTGTTTATCTGGGTTAGGAGTTCTCTGGTGGAAGGAAGTATTAGGGTCACTTAAGTATACTATCATATCATCTGAAAATAGTAATTTCTGACTTCTTCCTTTCTTATTTGTATCCCTTTGACTTCCTTTTGTTGTCTAATTGCTCTGGCTAGGACTTCCAGTACTATATTGAATAGGTAGGGAGATAGTAGGCAGCCTTGTATAGTCCCTGATTTTAGTGGGATTGCTTCAAGTTTCTCTCCATTTAGTTTGATGTTGGCTACTGGTTTGCTGTATATTGCTTTTACGGTGTTTAGGTATAGGCCTTGAATTCCTGATCTTTCCAAGACTTTTACCATGAAGGGATGTTGAATTTTGTCAAATGCTTTCTCAGCATCTAGTGAGATGATCATGTGTTTTTTTTCTTTGAGTTTGTTTATATAGTGGATTACACTGATGGATTTCTGAATATTGAACCATCCCTGCTTTCCTGGGATAAAGTCTACTTGATCATGATGGACGATTGTTTTGATGTGTTCTTGTTTTGTTTGTTTGTTTTTTTGTTTCTTGTTTTATTGTTTATTTGTTTTTTTGTTTTGTTTTGTTTTTTCCAGACAGGGTTTCTCTGTGTTTTGATGTGTTCTAGGATTCAGTTTGGGAGAATTTTATTGAGTATTTTGCATCGATATTCATAAGGGAGATTGGTCTCAAGCTCTCTTTGCTGGGTCTTTGTGAGGTTTAGGTATGAGCGTGATTGTGGTTTCATAGAATGAATTGGGTAGTGTTCCTTCTGTTTCTATTTTGTGAAATAGTTTGAAGAGAATTGGTATTAGGTCTTCCTTGAAGGTCTGATAGAATTCTGCACTAAAACCATCTGGTCCTGGGCCTTTTTGGTGGAGAGACTTTTAATGACTGCTGCTATTTCTTTAGGGGTTATGGGACTGTTTAGATGGTTTATCTGGTCCTGATTTAACTTTGGTACCTGGTATTTGTATGCCAAATGTGGTACATTTAAACAATGAAGGATTACTTAGCTATTAAAAACAATGAATTGGAGAAATTCTTAGGTAAATGGATGGAACTAGAAAATATCCTGAGTGAGGTAACCCAATCACAAAAGAACACACATGGTGTTCACTCACTGATAATTGGGTATTAGCCCAGAAGCTCGAAATACCCAAGATTCAATTCATAGACCACATGAAGCTCATGAAGAAGGAAGACCAAGTGTGGAGGATTCAGTCCTTCTTAGAAGGAGTAACAAAATACTCAAGGGAGCAAATATGGAGACAAAGTGTGGAACAGAAACTGAAGGAGGTAGACACTGATGTGGATGTCAGGAAGTGCATGCTGACAGGAACCTGATATAGCTGTCTCCTTAGAGGTCTGCCAGAGTCTGACATATTCAGAGGCAGATGCTCACAGCTAACCATTGAACTGATGAAGAGGTTCCCAATGGAGGAGTGAGAGAGAAGACTAAAGGAGCTGAAAGAGTTTGTGGCCCCATGTGGAGAGCAAAAATACCAACCAACCAGAGCTCCTAGAGTCTAAACCACCAGCCTGGGAGCACATAGGGAGGGACCCTTGGCTCCCTCTCTATATGTAGGGAAGGATGGCCTTGTTGAGCATAGGTGGGAAAGGAGATTCTTGGTCCCATAAAGGCTGGACGCAGAGTGTGGGGTAATTAGAGGGTGGGGATGTAGGAGTAGGTGGGTTGGTTAGGGCATATCCTCAAAGAAGCAGGATGAGGGGGGATCAGATAGAGAGTTCCTAGGTAGCGGGGGAATGGGGTAAGGGGATAACATCTGAAATGTAAATAAAATATCCAATAAAAAATAATATAAAAAGAAAGAAAGAAATCTACTACCACGATTAGAGAGGAGTGAGGGAATGGATTCCATTTTACTAATATGTAAGTATAAACTTGTTATCATGGAAATCAGAGTGGAGTTTCTCAAAGGCTATGAATAAAATTATTATATGCCTGAATTGTAGCTCTCCTGAGCATATACCAGAAGGTTCCATATTTTACCTTAGGCATACCTGCATATCCATGTTGTGGCCTCTCTACTCACAATAGCTAGGAAATGGAACTGTCCTAGATGTCTATCAGTAGGTTAATAGATAATAAATATATGGCTGTATACAATAAAATATAATATGTATATATTAATGAAATATTAAGCAGCAAAGAAAAAATGAAATTTATAAGAAAATGAAGGGACCTGGATAGTTTAATATTGTGTAACGTGACCCAAACTCAGAAATATGAAAAACAAATATTCTTTCTCATATGCAGATTGTAACCTGGTGTGTGTGCTTGGGTGCACGCATATGTGTGTGTGTGTGTGTGTGTGTGTGTGTGTGTGAAATTGTGTGTGTGTATTTAGTCTAAAGTTTAGAAAGGAGACAAAGAAAGGTTAAAAAGAGATACTAGGAAGGATGGGTGTGAAGTCCAAAGGACACATGATAAATGAAAGAGTGGAGACACAAGGGAGGAGAGTGACAATGGGTGGCATTTGGAAGGGGGCTGAGGGAGGTATTCTGTTAAAGTTATTTGGTTTGAAAAAGCTACAGTGACAGCTAACATATGAACACAAACAAACAAATCTCCTTAAAGGGGTATAACTAACACAGTTTGAAATGTTGGTATAGTAGGTGGAAATACAGCTATCTTGAATAAATTTGAGTTTGGAAATGTTAAGCTATGAATGACAAAGCAAGAAACATGAGTCTTGGAAATCTGATGGACTTGCCATAGGAGCCCTAGCAGCCTCCAGATTCCTTCCTTCCATATGAATGAAGAATAACTATTGTAACTAAGTCATTTGGGTATTATTTTCATGTTAGTGAAATAAAAACTAAGTCTGGTACATATACACTCAAGTTTTCACGTGATTCTAGATGGGAGAAAGCTTATATAAACAGATATGCTTTATCCATTTTTCTCAGGAAGATAGTTAATCAGTGTTTCAAGTAGGGTTTGTCAGTCTAATCTTCTTATTCAGTGAAATTGATCTATCTATCTATCTATCTATCTATCTATCTATCTATCATTCTATCTATCATCTATCTACCTATCTATCATTTTGTGTGCTACTGTTGAAATGCAGTTTTTGTAGTGCAAAATTCTTACATCTTCTGAATGATTATTAGATGGCCATCCCCCCATAACAGTCCACAATTTCCTTAATAAATCTATATATTTTTTTGACTTATAGTTACAAAGGATACCCATACTGCAGTGATATGTATACAAAACATGTATCTTTATCTTAATAATACAAGATGGTTTATTTTAAAACAGTAGCATTGTGCTTCTATAGTATCTGGGAAGGTGACTGGTTGAATTCATGCATTTATTTTCTACATTCCTTCCATACAAACATTATGTGCAAGACTTATCTTGTCAGTTGCTGGAGTTTCTTAGACACCACGTGACGTGGGGGGTGGGGTAATGTACACTAAGCCAAATTCAGAGATCAAGTTAGCATAGATCTCCAGGTCTTTTCAAAATTGAAGGAGACACACTGAGGTGCCTTCCTGTGGCTTTTAAAGCACTTGTAAAAAAAAGAAAAAAAAGGAAAGCTGCTTGAACTGTATGGTTAATGTGGTTCAGGTCGGGATACAGTCATTCAGCACCTCTCACTCTTGAAAGAGGCATCCCTAATACAATGATTACTAGGTTCTAAGAGTCTTGATGATTACAGGATTCTCATATTTTTCAGTGTATCTATTTATAAGACAAAGGAGTTTAAAATTATAGGAACATAGGGAGAAAAATATCGTAACACTGCTGTATTTTATTATAAAGAAAGACAAATCTAAACATATTTTTGAGACATTTTTCTAAAAGCACCTAAGGTCACAGGAATAACGTTTTTCATTGTCTAGCCCATGGCCCATATGTTAACCCCAAAAGCAAGCCATTCTCATGAATTTCATATGTTTTCTTTGCTTGCAAATTATTATTGCTCTGTATGGTTTAAAATTCAATGTTACCTCATTTATGAAATAATTTAAAAAAACATCTTGAAACATACTGAAAAAAGAATTACAATACAACCCATCATACAATGTGGGCTTATTGCCACATGCTGTGGGTGTGGTTTCTCAGTGATGTTACTGAACTTTTATTCATTAGATAGATATAATTAGGATAATGACTGGAGGAATCATGGGTTTTCATATACTTGCATTGCTGGCCTTGTTCACTTATTTGAATTAAGAAAGATATTTTACATTTATGTAAATGCTTTTTCCAATTAATGTGTAAAATTATTTATATTAAAATGCATATGGATTTACTTTATCTTTCATTTCATTTTTATTTTAAAAATGTATTTTGTCTTTGACCACTAGGGGAATGGTCACAAAAGATAACTGTATAAACAAATGTGACAGGTGACTTCATTAGAAAATTGTATGTTTGACATCATTCACCACTTAGTTTTAAGACAAAGCCATATATGTAATATGTTAATTAATATATAATATATAATGTATAATGTCTACTATTAATATATAATATATGTATTACTTAAATGAAGAAGATAGTGTTGTGTAATATTTAATAAAACTTGCCTGTTCCTTCCAAGTGGATGCAAACACATTTAATGTTTCCAGTGAGTACATTCTCATAGGACAGGACAGGAAAACCAAACTCTGTCTAAAGTGAGAAAGCAAGGGATGCATATTTTTTCCTCTAATAAATAACTTGGTTTCAGTTAAGAGCCCAGATACCATGGTGATTCTATAATAAGAACACAGTTAATTTGTTTACTGTGGTGAAAATAAATGACTGTTTTGTCATTACTTAAAGAACAAAGATTATAAGGGTTACTTCATGTACAGATTTTTAAATTTTGTTTGTGCTTAGGTTGTGCACAGAAAGATTGCAAGAAATAGGCAAAACCCAAGTGTATATACACATGTCTATCATTCCTAAGAAACTGGTCCTAATTTTGTTATTGTTTGAAAAAGTCCAAGTCAAAAACACATACTAATTTTTAATCCTAAAAGCTGTGCTAAGCCCTGATGGTGCAGATAAATGAGAAGCTGTTGAGCCTTCAAGTTACCCATAGTTGATGCAGAAACCAGCTATAATTAACATGATGTGAAGCCTTCATGTTATTCATAGTCTATGGAGGAATCAGCTATAACTAACATGATGTGAAGCTTTCATGTTACCCATAGTCTATGGAGGAACCAGCTATAATTAACATGATATGAAGTCTGCAGTAGAAGGCATTCATTGCTGTGGAAACAACAATAATAAATTCAAAAGGAAAGCTTATGAAAACCACAATTTTGAAAAAGGCATCTCCTTTGGCTTATGTTCCTATCTGTAGTCTCTCTCTCTCTCTCTCTCTCTCTCTCTCTCTCTCTTTCTCTGTGTGTGTGTGTGTGTGTGTGTGTGTGTGTGTGTGTGTGGTGTGCACACGTTGTAAAATGAGGCATTCCCTCTGAATAGGACTTAGTAAGAAAACATCCTTTGTAACATACTACTTTTACTGATTCATTGGCAAAGTCACAGTAATATGCACCCCGATCACACTCATTTCCGGATCCTCCCACAATCACTCCCACTCTCATGATATCTCCCCTCCAAATATAAATGATTAAAATTAAAAAAAAAGAAGTCCAATTTATGATATCTATATACTCACTGGAGCTTGGTCAAACTCTCAGTGGCCTGCCCATTGAAGTGAACTGAGCTCTTTCTCTCCTGCAATCCGCCAGAGTAGATATCATTAAAGCATGTTTTTGAGAGAAAATCTGTGTAATACAACCACAAATACTATTATTATTATTATTGTAACCACCTTGCTTTCTGATAACTCAGTAATATTGAATGCCAGGGCTCAAATAGAATATCTGACAATCTCCCCAAATGTTAATCACCTTAAATTATGACTATATATCTCAAAGTCTCTAAAAATAGGAAGTTCAAATGTTTAAGCACGCAGGAACACACACAGAGGAGAGAGAGAAAGAGAGTGAGAGGCATTTAGAAATCAATTTCTTATATGGTGAAATATTTACTAGACATTGTAAAATGAAGACAAGTCCTTTGTCTAAAGTTGACATTGTATATATGCCAATAGGAACAAGTATGAAATTAAATAAATTTTTTCAATGTTTTGTGCATGAAGCACAGAGATATTTGAAATATCTACCCACTGTTCTTATCATCTTAGGCTTAGCCTGGCAAGAAAGACTGGAATGCACAAACTAACCAGGAGAAATGCTGACTTACTCAACAGTATGCTTACCTAGTATTATTGTCTTTACTAAGCTTCACTTTGCTACAGTGAAAGTCATATGAGAACAATTGGTAAATATCACATATTATTTTAAAGCTTTATCAATTGCCACATGTTCGCTCATAAGAAAAAAAAAAAGACTGTCTAGGAAAGTGATACCCCCAATGCATAAATATAGTAAAAACACATGCCTCATTATTTTTTTTTTACCTAAGATATTACATAGTTCATAAAGTTGAGTTTAGTGTCAATGGTACTTATAATTATATATCCTGTTTTTCTTTAATTACTAAAAACCACAGGGATACTTTTAAAAGCAAAACCTCCCCTGATATTTGAAAACAAACAGTAATAAAAAATAGCAGCTGAGAATTCAAAATGAGATTAATGAGTCCCTTGTGCCCTCAGTCCTGGTAGCAGCAATGGCCTTGAGCTCTCTGAATTTATACTCGCTGCCAAGCTAGTAACAGGGAGTAGGCCAATGCATTTTCACTCTGGTTGAGAATCTTTTCTTTCTGCAATGTCAAAATTTGATTGCCAGCTGATGTGAAAGGTATCTGTACTCCCCCTGAATACCTATGCTCCGGTGTCATTCCCTTCCCCACATCTTGCCTTTTTGTGTTTATAACCCCTGTATGAATAAGTAAACTATGATTTGATTTAAATAATTAAATAAATAAAAAAATTTGATTGACGTAACTTTGAACGAGGGGCTGGGAATATAAGTTGGTAGGTAGAATAGCTGGCTGGTATGGAACTTTGATCTCCATTTCAGGACAACATAAAACCCAGTTGTGCACAACTATCATCCGTGATTCAGGGATATAGAGCCTGCAGTATTAGCTGTCCAAAGTCAGCCTCTGCTACACAATGAATGGAGGTCATCCAGAGATACATGAGACCATATCAAAAAAAGCAGGCAATCTGCAAGGAAATAAAGGGCTTGTTGAAAATATAATTTAAAGATGAGCTCAAAGTATCATATCAGGCCAGCAAATCCAAAGAGGGAAAAAACAGCCTGAGAAGAAACTAACAGGAATCAACAAACAAATAGTGATAACTCTCAAAATCAATGCTCTCACTTCTTCAACATAAAAGACAGATGAACAGAATGGATGTGAAAACAGGATCAATCCTTCTGCTGTACCACAGAGCATCAAGGTTAGACACTACCTCAGGGTAAATAATGAAAAAAAGATATTCAAAGCAAATGGACCTAAGAAGTAAGCTAGTGTAGCCATGTTAATATCTGACAAAATAGACTTCAACCCAAAACTTATTGGGATAGGAAATGGCACAGAATACTCATCAAAGGAAAAATCTACCAAGATGACATTGCAATTATTACATATATGCACAAAATACAAGCATATTCAAATTAATAAAACACACTAAGATAGCTTATCACTTATTGCCACACACTGATAGTACGTGGCTTCAGTACCTGAGTCTCATCAATAGACAAATAATCCATACTGAAACTAAACAAAGAATTACCAGAGCTAACTGATGTCATAAGTGATCTTAAAATATTTACAGAACATTTTACCCAAACATAAAAGAGTATACCTTCCTTTCAACACCTCATCTATTTCTCTAAAATGGACCACATACCCAGACACAAAAAAGTATCAAAAGATAGAAAAAAATCAAATCATGTCCTACATACCATCTAACAACTATGGACTGAAGTTGTAGATCAACAACTACAGAAGCTAACAAACACATGGGAACTGAACAGTTCACTACTGAGGACAAGTGGGTTAGAGAGAAATTGAAAAATAAAAGACTTTGTAGAAATTGAGCAGGGTTCATACTAGTCACTTAACTGCACACCTGAAAGCTCTAGAACAAAAGAAGATATCACAACCAAAATTAGTAGATGGCAAAAAAATAATTAAACTCTTTAATGAAATCAATGAAAAAGTAAAATAACAAAAATACAATATAAATAATCAATAAAACAAGTTAGTTTTTGAAAAAATAAGATTTAAAAAACTGTTAGCCAAATTGGATTATGGTCAAGAAAAAATATACAAATGAACAAAATGAGAGAAAAAATGAGGAAGACATGATAACAGACACTGAAGAAATCTAGAGAATGTTAAGGATGTTATTTTAAACCATGTATTCCACCAAATTGAAAAATCAAAAAGAAGTGCATAATTTTATCCATAATAGTTAGATCATGGTGAGATAAGCAGATTATTCACACATAAAACACCTAGTGAAACAGAAGCAGTGATTAAAAGCCTACAAACCAAAACCAACAAACCAAACTGTAACAACAACATAAGCAACAACAACAACAACAGAAAACAGTGGCAGATGGTTTTAGCTTAGAATTTTACAAGACATTAATAGAAGAGTTAGTGTCAAAATTTCTCAAATTCTTCCACAAAGTAGAAACAGAAGAGACATTGCTCAGTTCTTCTTTATGAGACTGCAGTAACCCTTACACACAAACCATACAAAGATCAAACAAATATGCAGAAAGACCCATTGCCCTTTATGAACATAGATGCAAAATTCTCAACAAAATACTTCCAAACTGACTCCATGAGCACATCAAAATGTCATCCACCATAAATTAAGTAAGCTTTATTCCAGAGATACAGGGTTAGTTCAAAATACAAGAATCATTAAGTGTAATCTACCATATATACAAACTAAAGTTAAAATTATAACATGATCGTCTCATTAGATAAAAAAAAGACCTTTAACAAAATCCAACAGCTCTTTATAATCAATGCCCTAGAGATATTAGGCATGCAAGTACCATACCTCAACATAATAAAGGCAGCTTATTGCAAGCCTATAGCCAACATCACCTTAAATGAAGAGAAATCCAAAGAAATTTTACTGAAATTGGTAACATGACACTTTTGTCCACTCTCTCCACACCTATTAAATATTGTACTAGAAATCTTAGCTAGAGTAATAAGAAAACTGAAGGAGATCGAAGGGATAACAATTCTAAGATAGAAGTCAAAGTAAGTGTATATGCAGATTATGTAATATGTGACCCTAAAATATCAACAGGGAAGTCCTACAGCTGGTAAACACCTTTAGCAATGTAGCTGGATACAATACTAACTCAAAAAATCAGTAGCTATCTTATATACAAATATCAAAGGAACTGTATGAGAAGTCAGGGAAACAACACTCTTCACAATAGCCTCAAATAATGTCTTGGGGATAAATTCTAATCAAGCAAGTAAAAGACTTATATAATAAAATCACACAGACACTGAAGAAAGAAATTGAAAATATCAGAAGATGGAAAGATCTTTTATGCTCATCAATTGGTAAGATTAATTAATATAGTAGAACTGGCCATCCTACCAAAAGGAATCTACAGAGTCAATGCAATCACCCCAAATCTCTACATGGTTCTTGACAGATATTGAAAGCACAATTTGTAACTTCATACAGTAAAATAAAAACCAAAGATAGCTTAAAATAATCCTGAATATCAAAAGAATACTGGAAGTATCAACATCCTTGACCTCAAATTATTTTAGAGATTATCTTGTGAATTGTATGGATACATCACCTGTCAATTTAAAAGCTTATAGCTTATGGCTTAGGCAAGAAATGAGAGATGGGACATCTGGAAAGAGAAAGAATTCTTCAACAGAACAAGAAATCTGCCCCAGTAGATGTGAGGAGATGGATGTATGATTCCTGAGCACCGGTGAACACAATGTAAGTTAAAATAATTGAGTTATCTAAGTTATGATCCAGTAAGAATAGAGCCTAGCTATATGGCCAATGTATCTTTAAATATATTTCGAGCCTGAGTCTTATTTCAGGGAATATGGTACTAGGAAGAAGAACTGTGTCTAACTTCTATAATCTATAGTAATAAAAACAGCAGGATAGTGACACAAAACAAACATACCAATTAGAGGAATCAAATTGAAGACCCAGACACAAGGATGTACCTATGGTCCTCTTTTTGATTAAGAAACCAAAGATACTATGTTTTTCTATTCTTTTTTTCTATTTGAGTATAGTTTCATTTTGATATTTAGGTTTTTTGGTTTTGGAGGGTTTTGTCATTGTATCAGGTTATTGTTTCTTTTGTGAAGGGAGTACCAATGAGGAAAGGATCTGGAGGGACTTGGGAGAGAGGAAGAATATGATCAAAATATATTTGCTTTCAAACTTGTTTTAAATAATGAAAAATATAATTATGATAAAAAGAAATATTCAAAAGTCTTAGTCATCAAATCAATGGAAATAAAAAATATAGTCATTTAATTTTACACCTGTCAGAATGTCAAAGATCAATAAAAAGTGATAGCTCATGCTGGTAAAAATGTGAAACATCCAATCATTGACTGTAGGAGTAAAAACCTGCAAAATAGTGTGTTGGTTCCTCAGGAAGATGGGAATTGATCCATCCCTAGATCCAACCATATTACTTTGGGGCATATACACAAAGAATGTTTCATCCTATGGAAGGGACATTTAGCCATTATTATTCATGGCTGTTTTATTCATAATATCCTGAAATTGGAAACAACATGATATTACACAATAGATTAATAAAGAAAATATGATACATATAGATAATGGAGTAGTATTCAGCTATTAAAAAGATTTTTCAGGTAAATGTATAGAGCTAGAAAACATCATTGTGAGTGAAGTATCACAGGCCTAGAGAGACAGTTATGATATGTATTTGCTTCTAAGTGGGTATTAACTGTTAAGTCAATGATAGCCAACCTACAATCTATATAGCCACAGAGGTAAGAGACTAAATGGTAGAGAAAAATCTTCCTAGGAAAAGAAAATAGAATACATAGTTATATATGGACAAGATGGGAGTTGGAACTGGAGTACCAAGAATGAGGGGGCATATGGCAAAATAGCTAAAATTAAGTGGCATTTGAGGGGTAGTATAAAAACCTAATGCAGTAGAAGCTTCCTAAAATATGTACATATATAAAAGCAATCTAAGCAAAATTACCAAAAACAGAGGAAAGAGAGTCTCAGTTGGATTTCTTTTGACACCAAATGAAGTTTCCATTATCAGGAATTGGTTACATCTAATTTAGCTGTTAGTTAAAGGGTCCCATGTAACCCTCAAACAATCCAAGCTGCTGAAAATATTATAGGATACACTCCACAAACTGACAGCAAGGTCCCATTGCTGAATACAGTAGCTACACCACTCATTAGATATGGAAAAATCAAGCTCATACCTGCAGAAAGCCGTCAGACTTCTGGGTTAGTAGTCTTGGTACCGGGGGTTACACCAAATTCTACCAAAGGAGAAACATAAACAACAACAAATCCTTTGATCTATAATGATGTCTTTGTTTAAAAGATATGCTAGTGAAATGGTGGTACAAGGCTTGTGGAAATGACCAAGCCATATTGGATTTGACGGAGGTCTGCTACAGAAGTTAGACCCCATACCTGATTCTGCTTGAGTGACAAAAACCCGAGACCAGATTGCCCTGGGATTTAAGAGAAAACCAAATATTACTATTCTATTAAAGGAACGTAGCAATAAATGTGACCCTTAATGACATTCTACTATATTCATAGATCAGTGCTTTGCTTAGCCTTCATATGAGAAGCTTCGCTTTGTAGCAGATGGGGAAAATATAGAGACCTTATGCAGAGAGCTAGAGACCTTGCAAAACTCAGCCTTAAAAAGAATGTCTCCATTACGTACCTCTATTCCAGCTTCAGTGGATCCTGTAAAAGATGAGGTGGAGTTTGTGTAAAAGCCAGAAAACCCAGTCTTCTATATAAAAACAGGTCTGACATACACACCGACTCACAGAGATGGAGGCAGCGTGCTCAGGGCTTGCATGGATCTGCAATGGTAAGAACCCTACAGCTGAAAGGGGAAGGGCATACATGTCCCCATCCCTAGCCCAGAAACTATCTCCAATTGATAAAAACTTTAAAATGAAAGTTAGTTTTCTCCAAATGAGTCTCACTGGTGAAACAAACTACTCATAAAGTCCAGTGCATGCTCAGCAGTAGATGGCTAATTGAAAATGAATTCCACAGCAAATTTGGAGGTTCCTTGTCTCAAAATGTCATGTTGGGTTTTTATATCCTATTTGTTTTGTATTGAGGGCCAGAAAGGGTTATATCTGGAGGGAGGGAGGTGATATAGGGTAGAACTGCAAATAATGGATGGAGGGGTAACTACTCTATTATGTGAGAAAAAAATCTATTTTCAAAAACAATAAATAAAATAAAAGTGAAAGTCACTTGTGCTAAAGATTATTTTCCTTGTATATGTTAATCTCTTTTTGGATTTCAGTCAAAGGTGGTCTGTGGTAGATGTTATGCCTCAATCTTCTTTTTTCTATATGGTTGTGGAATGAATTCATAAATGTCCATAAGTATCAGTTTTTCCATAAATGAATTGAGACTTACATCAGTTTCATAAGATTATTGTGAGTGTTGAATTATACATACTATATATGATAACATATAGACAAATGTGAATATGTTATAATAATTTTAGCATGTCATCTGGTACTCAATATTCATGAAATAGCAATTTATTATTAAAATAGAATCTTAACTTAAGTACATGCCTTTACTTCAAATAAACTCCCAAAGTTTACTTCAGCTTTATATTACTGGTTATTATTATTTAGACATTCCTTTATGTCAATTTATTTTTATGTGAGTGAAACTCTCAGGGCTTCATTACTGATTATCAATTATATTAGCACAGGAATTCTGTTTGGCTTTCAAGGGCTGGCATTCAGAAATTCTGGAGAGTGTTGTTAGTACACTGAGAGCATTCAGGTTGTGTGTCCTTGAATTTCAATGTGAAGGATAATTTCTCTTATGTAATGCCATTCTACTTTCCTTTCTCACTCTGTGCATGAGAAAATGGTGACTGCATGTAAAAGCTTCAACCACTTAAATATCTTAGGGTTTGTCTCTGATAATTCTATTCTGTATGATTTCACATTATAAACAGTTTACTTATACCAATTTTTAAGCATTCTATATGCTATATCAGGAAAATTGTCAATTTCTTATACTTCTAATATTCAGAATTTTCACCTGAAATATAATAAAACATAAATATCACATTAAAATATTTTATAGGCATTTGAACATTATAGAAATTTGGGAGCTAAGTTTAACAACTTATTTTTCTAGATTGGTCTTCACATATTTACTTTTACATATAGAGGAGAATTTTCAAGGTTTATTTATAGAATAGAAGGATTTGCATATATGCCTCAAGTTAGTCCTAATCACAATGTGATTTTAAAGAAGCCTTCATAATACAATTACTTGTGCCACATTGTTTGAATAGCCATTAAGCATTATTTGTTCTTTTCAACCTTATATATGTATTCAATAAAATAGGACTATATACATCTCACATTCCCTTCTCCAGTGTCCCCATATTTCCTTGAACATGTTCCTCTCAAATTCAAGTATTTTTCTATCTATCTATCTATCTATCTATCTATCTATCTATCTATCTATCTATCTACCTATCTATTTTCTATAACTAACAAAACCCATTTAGTGCTGTCTATATATGCATGTGAATATGGAGCTATCCAAGGTAGCTTGGGATTCTACCAGTGGCTATTCTATTTCACAGCACAGTGATTCTCCTTTCCCCAGCAGTAGTCTAATCTGTTGCTAATAACTCCTGGATGGGGTAAGGCCCACAGCTCAACTATTCCACCAATATTGGAATTTTTGACTGACTTCATCTTGTATAGATAATACCAGGTGCTGAGGGTTCATGGGTGCAATGGCAACCATGCCATGTCCATGAACCAGTACTTGACAGAACCTCTTCACATTCTCTGCCTCTACA
Source organism: Mastomys natalensis (assembly GCA_021653895.1). Lineage (NCBI taxonomy): Eukaryota > Metazoa > Chordata > Mammalia > Rodentia > Muridae > Mastomys > Mastomys natalensis. The sequence goes on from JAJTUV010000289.1 coordinate 690,357, forward strand.
ACTCTTTACCATTTATCTGTAACATTTCCTGAGACTTGGTAAGAGGGGAGGCTGTTAATGTATTCTTTTTAAAAATGTAATCACTTAATTTACTTTACTTCAGTTTTCCCTCCTTCTTCCCCTTTCAGTCCTTCTCTCACCCTCCATTTGTTCCTTCTATGTTTCTCATTAGAAAAGGGGATGCCTCCCATGGACATCAAATAGCCCTGGCATAACAAGTTGCAGTAAGACGTGGAGCATATTATATTGAGGATAGACGATGCAGCCTGACACAAAACAGCCAGGAAACCTGGAACACTATGAAAAAGACAAACCTAAGAATAATAGGAATAGAAGAGGGAGAAGATTCCCAGTTCAAAGACTGAGAAAATATTTCATAGAAGAAAAAATTCCTACTATTATGAATGAGATGACTATAAACATATAAGAAGCCTTACAGAACACTAAATACATTGTCTCAGAAAAGAAAATTCTCCCACCACATAATAATCAAAACACTAAATGTACAGAACAAAGAAAGAGTATTAAAATCTGCATGTGAAAAGAGCCAAGTAACATTTAAAGGCAAATATATTAGACTCACACCTGACCTCTCATCAGAGACTTTAAAAGCCAGATGTCCCCAGCAGATGTCTTGAGTCTTTAAGAGATGATAGATGCAAGCCAAGAGTAGTATACCCAGCAAAACTTTCAATCAACATAGATGGAGAAAACACTATATTCCCTGATGAAACCAAATTTAAACAATATCTATCTACAAATCCAGCCCTACAGAAGATACCAAAAGGAAAACTCCAACCCAAGGAGATTGACTACACCCAAGAAAACAATCAATAAATATTTTTTACACCAACAAAAACAAATGAAGAGAAACACACACACACATACGACCACCACCATCACCACCACCATCACCACCACCATCACCACCACCATCACCACCACCATCAAAGGTACAGTAATTAACAATCATTCTTCATTAATATCTTTCAGCATCAATGGACTTAAATTTACAATATACTCTTTCAAGTACTTAGCATTCAGGCTCTTATTCTCATCCCCTTGACCTTTTTTTGCACAAGTCCATAGCCTGTGTGTGGTCATAAACACAACCATGTAGAAGGCATTTGACAGCATGTGAATCATAGAACATTTGATTTTCCATTTGGAAGGAAATAGAATGACCTATTCCCAAACTCTACAAGATAAAACCTCTTTTCTATAACACACCATTCAGAAACTGTTCACACAGAAATAAAAGCCAATAGTATCATTGAAAATGTTATGTAACAAGAACCACATTAAAGTCAATACCCAGAATATTTCCTTGTATGGTTTGGTATGTATGTTCCATGTTGTGAAATCATTGTTAATCTTTCTGAGGGTGGGTGAGATACATTTTCATATTAGGCCTATAGGGATAAATAGTATAAAGTCCCAAACATTTGGGGTGATGAAAATATTTCTAGACATTCAAGGAAATAAAGACATGATTATTATTAATGACTTGTATTAAATCCAGATGTAACAGAGCAGTCAATAATTTTCAGTATTTGAAAATATACAATTTTAATAACATCATCTATCTATTTTCTTTCTCTTAATGTTTCAAGCAATTGGTAGTGATTACTTGCTTGTCTGGTCAAACATCTCTCTGTTTCTCCAGTAATTTCACAGCACAGACTTCTTGAATATTTTCCATTCCCACAGTCCTATTTGGAACAGACTTAAACTTTCCTTTAACTGTAGAATGAAGGAAACCATTGGGTCCTGGAGAGTGTTTAACAGGTACACAGTACATGGGATATATTGCTTTCTTTCAAACAAACATACTGAGTAGATCAATACAGCCCATTGTGGGTGCGGACATAAGTTACATATTTGTGCTATACTTGTAATTATTTCAGATCCAAATGTTTTACATTCTAGCTCTTTATAAGTCTGATAGCCCTTCACATGTATAAAGATATTCCTTTCTAAAACCTGTTTCAATTTATTTTCCTCAATTAGCAATATTTGTGGGAATTAACTCAGCTTTCATTCTTTGAAATCCTAACCTTATAGAGTAAATGTTAGAAAATAAAATGCATTCTTTATGGTTTGATAGACACAAACAAGGACAACTTATGAAACATATCTCAAATTATAATATTTTGCTAGGAAAAATACAAATGCAGTGATTCTATGCTTAATAGGAGATTTGTTTTCTGCTATTACAGCTGTTATACAACCTATCATCCCTTAAATTCTTGTCAGATATTTTTTCACAGTAATGAGCAATTTAACTAATACCCTGACCAATACTGAAATTATAGAATTCATGAATAGTATACCTATAGCATTCTTCTGAACAATGAATGAAACAAACCTTCTTAATTCAGGTGCATTATTGTATGCCTGATAAGTACAAATTTTTGGTTTGTTGTCAAGCTTTAACCTCCTGCCTTCATTTGATTTTATTTTTGTTGTAAGTATTACTGTTTTAGTTCTACATATGGGATGAAGTTTGAGTTTGAACTTATGCTTAATTGAATCCTGGTTCAACTACTCATATCTATCTCAACCTATAACAGGAACTTAGTCTCTTAAAGTCTATTTTCCTCATTTATAAATGACCACATGCACAGTATATGTCTTCAAAGTGTAGTTGTAAAGATTAGCAAATTCAAATACATTTTAATTGTGTTTTTGAAGTCACAAATTTTATTAGAATTTTTAAAGGAAAATCACAGAGAAGACAACCAGTAAATCTTAGAAAATGCCCATAAAAAAGAAGATGGAGTAGAAGAAGAAAGAACTACAATGTGCTTCATTGACATGGCAGAAGTATGTGTGTGTGTGTGTGTGTGTGTGTGTGTGTGTGTGTGTGTGTGTGAGAGAGAGAGAGAGAGAGAGAGAGAGAGAGAGAGAGAGAGAGAGAGAGACTGTTAACTTTCTGAGAAAAGGCTATTAATATGAAAGTATCTGGAAAAGCCTGCCCTGCCCAAGATTTGGCATGTTCCCAAAAGAAGGAAAGTGATAAAAAGAAGGAAAAGTGTCAATTTTTATTGAATAATTATGAAAAGAAAGCTGGTGTTAGCTACTCTCAGAAGCAACTGTTGGGGAGAGTGGGGATTCTAAAAAGGAAAATTCAATAATTATCCCATGGAAGACATAATTATTCTGTTAAGGTCTTCCACAATGATAGTACCATGGCCATAAGATTAGTTAGCCATATGGATTGACTTTTATATTTCATGTAGCTTGGGATGTTATGTGTCAATATCAGATAAAGATTCTATTGACTTACTTAGGAGAAACAGCCTTCCTTAAAAGATATCAGCAAGCCTTGGGATTCAACGACCAATTTCAAATATGTAGCTCTAAAATCATTTAGGGGAAAGGGTGAAATTAGGGAATGAGTAAAAGCCATTTGTACCGTGGAACTCTATAGATTTAATTCTGATGCTTTTAATCAGGTGAGATTAGTGCCTAAACTGTAGTCTTGTTCACAGCTTCACCCCCATGGCAAAGGCATTCATTTAGGAGGGCATAAGAAACCAACAACACCTCTGATATTTCTGGCCGTGAAGCAAGTGACATTCCTAGATCTGCTACTTTTATGGTCCTTGCACTTACAATTACTAGCCAATCTGAAGATGTGATATTAACTTGTTATTAGTTAATAGTGACAATAACTAAATCTAGCCTTCTTGTTTTATTAGGACATGGGCTATGGAAGTTGGTTTTCTCTTATGCTAAGTGTGTCTAAGGGTTCTCAAAGGTGCATTGTAAAAAAGTATAATGTCTATATCAAAGTCCACTAGACTTAGTTCATGGGCAGACTCATAGAAGAAACCATTCTTCCTCTTTCCTATAGCACTTTGAGCCCAAAGGGTGCACTTGACAGTGATGAACCTAAGATTCAAGAATGTCTAGGAGACTGTGACCATCTTTTGCATGTATCCAAAAGGAGCAAAGAGAAACAAAATGAAGAAAACGAAAATTCACAATTTTGAGTATTTCAGGAAAGCAGGATAGCTTAACCCAAAAAGCTCAACATTCTACTTCCTTCATTTTCCTTATTTATAAAATGAAAATGTCCATCATAAAATTGTCTTCTTTGATCTCTAAAGCAGTGCTGAACATGTAAAAGCTATTATCAATTCTCAAATAGGCTGAAGTTATGCAAGAGACAGGGCATAAAATGCAAGAATTTAATTTTATCTAATCTTGTAGAAATGAAAAGAAATCCTTTTATCAGTGGTATTGTTGAGACAGACATGGTGGCTTGTATTTCTAAAATCAGCACTCTGGAGGCTAAGGCAGGCATATTATGAGTGTGAGGCCATTCTGGGCTGCAGCGTGTGACTTTGTCTCCAATAAACAAATAAAAAGAAAACAAAAATAGAAATATATATGTAGCTGTCCTTTCTTTTGTTTGGAAAACAGATTGAAGATGAAGTTAAGACTTCTGAAATATATTCCAGTTTAGACAAACTTGTTGAGAGGAAGAAAAGGATATTTTGTAACCACAAAATTTACTCACAGATTCTTATATACTGTTGACTCTTTCCCTATGTTATAACCAGAGTCATAAAAGAGGATGCTTGGCTACACTTGAGTTACTGGTGTTGGCATGTATATCATTTTGTGAGGCTTAATTAATTAACTGAGGCCATTTTCAAAATATTTATTGTTGATTTAAAAATATAAAAGAAGATAAATTTAAAATACATAAATATTAACCAGAAACAATAATGTTTCCAATGGTTAAAAACAGTTTTTTAACCTTTAAATGTAATAAATAAATAAACATCATCTGGGAATATTCATAGTAATTAAGTTCAAATAACTCTCTAGCTTCTTCTGGAGATACCTTTCCTATTTGGTGGAAAATAATTGTCTCCTAGAGAATTTCAGTCATTTAAAGTTGATAATATGTTAGGAGTGAATAATGAAATAGTCTATTCAATTTTCTCTCCATCCACTGATCCATTTCATTCATTCAGCTACTGAGCACCGTCAAGACACATTGTTGTCATTGAACGGAGGAAAGGACATGGAGTTAAAAGACTTGAGTTTCTCATTCTCTTCCTGCATTTAACTTTGTACTTAACTTTAGTGTTCTATCTTCTTGTCCATAAAACAGAATTAATATTACCAACCTCACTGGGGTGTGAATATTACAGAGTATAATGGTGTTCAAGTGTCTAGTGCAATATTTATTCATCGGTAATGTCTGTGGCCAAAGTTAAGAATCACAAAGTAAAGAAGTAGTTATTTCAGCTTGCTAAAAGCTGAAAAATCATGTTTTTAAATTCTGGTTTAAAAAAGAATCTTTTTTTTTTAATGTTGTCGCACAATGTTTTATGTTTGCAAATGAAACCTTTACTTGAGTCAAACAATATTCTAGTTCACTGCATAGAAGTTAGTGAGATTTTATTTTATATATCCTCAAATATTTATCTTAGGCACGCTATGAAATTCAATAGATACAACAAAAAAAACGTAAAATATATAGTCAACATGGGTTAATGCGAATGTAATTTTAATCAGTTAGTCATTAGAGGTTAAGAGAGCAAAAACTATTTACTCAATGAAACCAGTTTCTTTTTAACTCTAGACACAGATTCATTTAAAAAAAAAATCTCCCTTAGATATTGTAATATCATGTAAAAAGAGACACAAAAAAGAATAATTAAGATGAACAGTAGAAAATAGGCATGCTAGGTAAATTTATAGGGTAGATGTTTTCTCAATCTTTTTCACAAATACGTGGAGATATTTCTTTAACTTCATCATCCAATGCATAAACAGATCTTTATTCCTACAGGAAAAGACACTTAAGAAACACTTCCATGACACTTTGGATAGTTTGGGTTGCAATTTAACTACCCCAATCAGGGTGAGTGAAGGTCATCAAAACAGGAGCTTCACAAATACCTATATTCCTATATTAGTTTAGATTTTAAGTTGCTTCCAAATGGAGTCACCCTTTTACATCCATTTGGCAAGGTTAAAGTCAACCTTATAAAGCAATCAAGACTTTCCTGTCAAGCAATACAATGAACAATCTCAGTGTTTATCTGAATAGAAAATGTAACAAGGTTGACAAGGCACAGACTTACAGAAAGCCAAGTCTCCTGATTTCTATTCAGTTCATGATAATGGGTTTGCTGACTCCTATTCTTAAACGTTTCATCATTTTCCTTCTGTAACATGTTACAATTAGATAATTATCTCAATAATTGAAACCTGCCATTCCCAGCCTGTTGCCGGTTCTTCTTATGAGTTCTTTATCATTTTTATTCCAGCACCTACAGTCTGTGTGGTTTATCTGTAACTGCTGGTCTGACAACAATAAACGAATATACTTGTGTATCTGGACATGATGAAAGAATTTGTAAAACTTAGTTGCATACTAGATAAAATTTTTGCCACCTTAGGCCTTGCTCTAGATTTCACCATAGTCTAATCACTATAAAAGAAATCTGGGACTGAAGAAAGCATTGCTATACATTTTCAATAGTTATTAAGTAATTTCAACATTTATTTAGTCAATCAGATGACTCTCAAAAAAACCCACATCTATGTATCTTGATGTGTGGTTTCTATTTTAAAGAACAATAATATATCAGAAAGATTAGTGCAGTGTTCTAATAGCTACTATGCTCCTGAAATTCCAAACTACCTAGGTGAAGTAAAAATGACTAAGGAGTCTGTCCTTAAGACTGATTTATTCTAGTACTTCATTCATCTTCACTAAAATAAATTTTGCTTACAGGTTCATGACACATATAATTATAAGAATAACAATTAGTTGCTTTATGAATTCTCAAATGTGGCCCCAAAGGAATGAATTTCAAATATTAAGAGAGGCTTGGTGAAACATTTCAAGTATCAGTATGAATTTTTCCTTGGTTTACATAACTGAACCATGATTTAACCACTCATCATTGTAAAGTAACAAACCAAACAGAGCTGTACCTTGTGAAGGTCACTTTATATTTGAGGCAAGTTTCCCTGTGAAACATGTAGGTATTATGAAGACTTTACAAAATGGACAACATGAGTCACTTTCACTTAACAAAAATAGAAAGATCTACAATGACTTTAGCTTCATTTATTTTTATCACAACAGAATTTTTAGGTTGTGTTTTCAAACTGGATTTTACTTCTATGCACAGAGCTTGGGTGAACATCAGGAACTATGATTTATATATATAAAAGTAATACACTAACTCTGTCATCAGTGTCAGTTTTGGATATAGCTAGAGAACTTCAAGGTCTAGAGTAAAAGATTAGAAAATATAAAGCATAAATACTGAAGCAATGGAAAAATACAAATTAGAGACAGGATATATACTATAATGAAAATTTTAAATTTGACTCAATAACTACAAAAATTATGATAAGTTAAATAGTAAGCAAAGAAGAAACAGATAAAGAGAATCAAATCCACAGTATATGCTAAGAAAATGTCCAGAACACAACCACATGTTTACATGATAAAGATTGGTAAATCCTTTTGACAGATATCTATATTCCAGAATCATACAAGTGAAGAATTACATGAAATGCTAATTTAAAAGAAACTGGTTTTTACCACTTAAGTTAGAAATTAAAAAAAAAAATGTTAACAAATTCTTTAAGGATTTTAGGATTTAGGCAATGTTCAACAGTTGAAATCTAATTAGAAAACACACAGCTCTTCAGTATGTGTTTCATCTTTGACAGCACTATACTAAAAAATATCATCTTGAGTGAGGTAACCCAATCACAAAAGAACACACATGGTATTGACTCACTGATAATTGGGTATTAGCTCAAAAGCTCACAATACCCAAGATACAACTCACAGACCACATGAAGCTCATGAAGAAGGAAGTGTGGGTGCTTTGATCCTTAGAAGGAGTAACAAAATACTCATGGGAGCAAATATGGAGACAAAGTGTGGGACAGAAAGTGAAGGAGGGGTTGTCTGGAGACTGTTCCATATGGGTATCCATCCCATGTGCAGTCACCAAAGGTAGACACTGATGTGGATGCCAGGAAGTGCATGCTGACAGGAGTCTGATATAGCTGTCTCCTTAGAGGTCTGCCAGAGCCTGACATATACAGAGGTGGAAGCTCACAGTAAACCATTGAACTGATCATGGGGTTTCCATCGTTGGAGTTAGAGAGAAGACTAAAGGAGCTGAAAGGGTTTGTGGCCTCATGGGGAGAGCTAGAGTACCAACCAATCAGAGCTCTCAGGGTCTAAACCACCAGCCTAGGAGCACTTAGGGAGGGACTAATGGCCCCAGCTGTATATGTAGGGGAGGATGACATTGTCAGGCATAGGTGGGTGAATAGGTCCTTGGTTCTGTGAAGGTTGGATGCTCTAGTGTGGGGGAATATGAGGGTGGGGAGGTGGGAGTGGGTGGGTGGGATCACATCCTCATAGAGGCAGGAGGAGAGGGTATGGGATTGGGGGTTCCAAGGAGGGGGCAAAATGGGGAGAGGAGATAATAAATAAGTAAAAAGAAAAGAAAAAACATAATTACTTAATATAATGTCTTCTTTCTCTTCCTAATTTCAACTACCTCTTATTTGTGCATCACATCTGTATTGAGAAATACATATTTAACACCATCATAGAGTAACCATTTATATATAATAGGAATCATAAAAAATACAACTTCAGATAATCTAACCAATATCTTCATTTGGAGTAAAGGAACTCAAATTAATTCAAGAGTGGAAAAAATACAGTATCTTAATAACTTACAGCTACTGAACAGTATAATATATCAATTTGCATGGATCATGCTACTTAATTCTCAAGACATATCAAGAACATACTATTTTCTGTACATTAGGAGAAGCCAAAGTTGAGGCAATCATTTAGTGTCTTTGCCAGGATTTGAGTGGTAATCTGTTCCGCTCAAAGTCGAGGTTCTTTATATGACAATGCTTTGTATAGCTATGAATTATTTACGGCAGTGTTGTTGATGAAAACAAAAACAGAGATCAAGTTACAAATCATGATTGGTTAAATACTATTGTAATTTCAGTGTTTAAATAATGATCAATAGATAGACAATGAGTTGCATTTAATCAAATACAAACATAGTGGCATCCACACGTAGCCCCAACTACTTAGGAGGCTGAGGTGGGAGCATTGTTTGAATATAAACATGTGAGACTACACTGGAAAACATAAAGCCATCCTCTCACAAAATAAAACTAAGAAATAATAATACAAAAATAAAGAAACAAAGTAGAAGGGGTCTCTCAAGTATGTGCATTATAATCTGCATTTCTGAACTCAGAAAAATGAACTAAACTATAGTAATGAAAGAACTAATTGTATATTCAATTTATCAGGCTGCACTGTTTTTTAAATAAATAAATTTCTTAATATAAATAAAAATTTAAAGCTCCTATATGTAAGTAACATAATAGATGATTTTCTTTCTATATCTGGTTTATTTCAATTAGCATTATGTCCTCAGGTCCAACAATATCCAGCCATGTCAACATTTTCCAGTTTTTGCTGTGTGGTAAAAAATACATAGATTAAAAAATATAAAAAGAAATGCCAGGATCTAGAAAATGAGTTAGTGAGAGTGATAAGGAAGATGTAGGTTAAAAGATATATAGTGGCAGATCTATAGACTGGACAGGAATAGGTATCTGATGTGCAGCAAAGCTGTTTTGTCAGTAATCTTGCAGATTTTATAAATAACTGTATTGTCAAATACAGTTTACTACAGCAGCTACTATGCTACCTGTATTCATCTTACCATTGTGTCTGAAGCCTTCATATACACAAATCATTTTGCTAAAACAAATAAATCTTCAATTGAAAACAAAGGAAACCTCTTCCCCTGAATATTAACTGTATTTTTTAGAAGAGATATAAAAAGAATATTTATATCTCTGAGTTTTGAATTTAAGATATTTTAAGCTATTTTTTTATCTTAATGTAGGCACAAACAGAATTTTACATTGGGAACTATTTTGTCAGGTGCACTAACAAGCTGAAGCATGTGGAACTGATGCACTAGCCATGCAAAGAATGCTGTAACAATTTAAGCGTTTTGTACACATTCCTCTACATGTACAGGGTTCATTTTACTCTGACATAAAGACAACGGCAAAAAGGAGCTGAAGCCTTAGTAAGCCATGTGGAAAGAGATGCCCAGATGTGAAGTAATCTAAAGAATCCAAATTAATCTAAATCGATGACCAAGTTCGAGATCAAGATTTTATCAATCATTCTTGATATGATTAAAGGTGAGGTGATGACTTAAATCTGTATGTCTTATCATTTATTTCTTCAGATGTCTATGAGATCTCCTCTTAAAAGAGTAGAGTAGTGACTCTTCCAAATGAAGTATTCTCTTTACTATTTGATTAAAATACAACTACACAGGACAGCACTCTATTCTACAGCTAACTGTCAGAGCACAGCTACCATCCTACTTTGCTATACTCAGGAAACTGAACTCATGCATGTGTGTGTGTGTGTGTGTGTGTGTGTGTGTGTGTGTGTGTGCGCCATGACTTCTCATTGGGTATCTCTACAACATGATACTGCTTACAGAGGCAAGTACTAGTGACCCAGGAACATCTTCCTGCCTATATTTAGAATAAGAGAAGACCAAGGTGCAAGGAAAATAAAATATCCCTTTACCACAGTGTCTACCTGAAAGCTTGGTAAATGATGAGTGTTCTTGAAATATTAGTCATTTTAAAATAGAAAAAAAAAAGCTTTGGATTCATAATGATTAATTATTCCTCTTGGCAACTTACTGCTAAAGCACTGGGATGTTTCTTTTATCAGGCAGTGTTGCTAGGGGGTAATTTATTTATTTCTATCCTACTGAGTTTGGAGAAGCAAGACCCAGCCTGATGCTGCAATTACATTTGTCTTTTCCTAGTTTAGTGTATGGCTCACAAACAAATGAACCTCTGTTTCTAACTTGTTTTTCTTCTTGACAGAATGCATTAATTAATAAGATAAATGAACATTAACAGACCCAAGTCTAAGGCACCACCTTTAACTGTACAAAAGACTAATGAATTCTTGATTTCAAATTTCAAACAACTCTTCAGATTACGTTTTGTCTAGGCACCTATTTCTGCACTGGTGACTTAAGATGCTGCTCTTTTTCTTTGCAAAATTCCCTTACCTTCCTGGAAAGGGAAAACTTTGAGAAATTTATGAATATACAAAACATCAAATTTGGCATTTGCTAGATGTTTCTCATGTAAATAAATGATCTAGGGACAGGCTCTGAAAATTGCAAAGTTTTGAATTGTTTGAAAAGTTTACACACACACACACACACACACACACACACACATATACACCCACACACGGTATCTTGTTCATATTCACCTATTCCTTCTCCTTCCTACTTGCCCAGAACCTCATACATCTCTCCCCCAATAAGGAACACATACCCTTCACTAAAACCTGAAGCTGGATGGTCCAGAAATCTAGTGTAGAACCAAACATGACTGGAAAAAGAAAGTGAATGAAATGATTAATAATGATATTCTGCTATACTCATAAATAGGTGCTTAGCCCAATCATCTTCAGAGAGACTTCCTCTGCTGCTGATGGGAGCATATGCAGAGACCCACACCCAAACATTAGTCAGAGCTTCAGGAACCGAGGGAAAGAGGGGGAGGAAGGATTGTAGGAGCCTGACAGGTCAAGAACACCAGGAGAACATTCTCCACAGAATCAACAATACAGGGCTCATGGGTGTGTCACAGAGACTGAAGGAACAATCAGGGATCCTGTGTGGGTCTGTGCTAGGTCCTCTGAATATATATTACAGTTGTTTAGCTTGGAATTTTATGGGAGTCAGTAGGACCTGGGGTGGCTTTGCCTGCCTAGGGACCCTTTTCGTCTTACTGGGTTATCTTATCCAATCTTGATATGAGTATTTGTGCCTAGTCTTAGTGTATCTTGTTATGGTATGTTTGCTTGATATTACTGGGAGGACTGCTCTTTCCTGAAGGAAAATGGAGGAGCAGTGATTCTGGAGGAGTGGAAGAAGGGAAGGCTTCAGTCAGGATATGTTGTATGAGACATTAATAAATGAAAAAGTATTGTGTTGTTTTTAGTCTAATCTACATATTTGTCTGGCCTTATTCTTGCTAAATGTATTAAATATTGACCACTGGACATTTTGCTAAAATTTCTTAAAACCTGTTAACCGGCTGAAGGTTGAACTTAGGTCAGTGAGCAGTAATTTTTGAATTTTAACATTATATTTAATATTATATAATTTTACTCAACCAACTTGACTTGGCACAAATCCATGGATTCCATTATTTTCCTTGACTATAACAAAGACTTTTCCCATTAGTACCAGTCTTACGTACTTCCAGCAGAAAATCTAAAGCCACCCTCAGTTTTTAACACATATGAATAATAAAATCCATTTTGACAGATAGTTTCAAAAGATGAATAATTTTCAAAAGATTTCTTTTTATTGATAAAAAGTAAATATTTTAAGGTACAATATGAACTTTTCTCTCTGAATTTAGTCATCCCAATTGGAATATCTATAATCAAGCCAATTTATCATTTGTGATTAGAATGTTAAAATTATTTTAAATTAATTAAAATAGATATTATAAGCTGCTTTGCATGGCAATAAATGCATTATAAGTTATCACTCAATCTGTCTCTGTTATCTAGTAAAGTGATTCTCCCTGTCATCAAAATCTCTCCCTGTTCTGTCTCTAAAAATCTCTATTTTCTGTATTATAAAAAGCTAAAAATACCCTACAATGTATTCTAACCACATACAGCTCAGGCATGTACTAGAGAGAAGAGTTTCACTATTTACTGGGTCAATTTTATTGGGATAGGATGTATTCTTTCAACAAATTGAGCATCTTCTTTTTATTTGTAAGTATTTCTTCATTATGTTTCCTAACTTTTGTTCTGTTGCATTTTCGTACATTTTTAAGGATCTCAGTTACATGCTTGCAACCTTGGTGTTCTCTTGCTTTCGTACTTTTCTTCCCAACTTTTTTATCTTCCACTTTTATGGCCCTCATTTTTGGCATCGTCTTACTCATATGCTCTTTCCATGTCTGTGTTTTTTTAAGCACCTATATTTGTGTTGCTTCTTCTAATTCTTTAATTTTTCTGTGATGGTTTAGATTTTGCTTGTCTATTTCATGGTTCTGCCAGTTGGCACTCTGCTTCCTCACATTGTCTCATTAGCACTTCTTTGAGTTCTTGAATTTATGAGAACTCGTGGTCTCCCTTCATAGAAATAAGAGCATTATTAACATTTTAAACACATAGTAAACTTTAGGCACAACTTCATAACTATTGTGAGCAACATTTTTCTTTTAAGTGCTTATCTCTTGACAGATTTATTGCTCTTTTATGTTTTTTCTTCTAGTGGTATTTTTACTGCAATTGCCTGCCAGTTCCCTTGGATTATTTGTCTCCTGAAATGCTTCATTTCTCCCTAGAAAATGTTTTATGTATAAATTTCTTGTGTGTGTATGTGTCTGTCAGTGTGTACACTCATATTTTTTGTGTGACTGTGTGTGTCTGTGTGTACACTCATATTTTTGTGTGACTGTGTGTACACTCATATTTTTGTGTGACTGTGTGTGTCTGTGTGTACACTCATATTTGTCTGTGACTGTGTGTGTCTGTGTATACACTCATATTTGTCTGTGACTGTGTATGTCTGTGTGTACACTCATATTTGTCTGTGACTGTGTGTGTCTGTGTGTGTGTATGTGTGCATAAGTTTGTGATTAAAGGTGAGGAGGATATGTGTATGCTGAATGTGTATACATATCAATTTGAGAAGTGGCTTATAGGCTTTGGAACTCAACAGATACAACCATTCACCTTAAACACTGATTCAAGATACATAAAATGATAATTTATTTAAGTCTAATGTAAGATTCTCTCCCCAGCTTAAATCCCAAGGAGATCCTCAGCCATTCTGAGGAATTTGGTTACTTTTTCTCAACTTCAGAGAGCCAGAGCCCACGAGTAAGGCACACTCTGTTACCAAGAACTCCAACCTCTTAGGAAATAAATATATAGTGTAACTTTTAAAGTCTGTCTACATGTCAGAATACAAAAATATAGGATTCTCCAATATGGAATTACAATAAAAAGTTAAATTTGATTTGCAGTATTAGCGTTGTAAATAGTAATTGTTCAAGAAATGCCTGAAACATATTTAGAGAATAAACGGCAGTGTTTTAGCTTTTCCATTGGAAGGGATCCTTGATAAGAATGAAATACATTAGGTATTAAGTGGACCTAAATTTAATGCTGCATCTACATAGTGAAAAATCACTGAATCTTTATTTTAATGATGTAGAAAATAATGGCAGTATTGGTAAATTATCTGAATTACACATTTAATAAGTACCCTTTTCCTATATTCTCTACATTAGAATATTTACAGAATACCTTTATTTATCAAACCAATTTAAAAACAACTTTTAAGGAAGAGGTAATTGAGGGAATATATTATTTTACTACTAGACATATTTATCACTGATATGATATGAACCATTAAAAACATCGAAGACTATGTATGTGGATGTGGAAAAAAGTGGACTCTCAATTGGAAAAAATACAGTGGTGTAGCAGATACAAAGTGCTACTGTCTGTGATATCCAAAAGAGCTTATTTCAGGAGGATGCTGTAGATATACTGAACCTGTATCAGCCAAGGGTACCACTGGAAACTCTACCATGTTGTAGTATCAAAATGAGTTCATTTGCTAAAGGACTGAGTTGTCTTGACCTCCCCAAGTCTGTTTCTTAGAACAGTCGCTACATTACCATGATGTTAGATAATTTCTTATCCCTTGTTTCCATACTGTGCCCTGTGACTACAAATACTTAAGCTCCAGTTTAATTTTGTTGCTTTTAGAAAACTAGTGGAGGAAAACTTCTTGATTGTACATTTTGTTCACTTTAGGGTAAAGGGAAGGCAAACTCTTACAGTAGAGGCAGACTCCAGGGGAACTTTAAGTAGAGGATTTACATATTTACAAGTTTTCCCTCTCTACTGGTCTTACTTGTCTTATCCCTACAATTCCATGTGTCCAAAATCCCAAATCCTAATTCTTTTAATTAAAGCATGAACATATGAATCATCTAAAAACAAATGTTTCATTTTTATTCATTAACAGGAAATTACTGCCCTGATAAGAAATATAGAGTATGATGCTACTGACACAGAGCTTCAGTAAGTCAAATAGCTATTGGTATAAAGTGCATCTATTCGAAACTGCGCATATGGACAGGGTCTAGTCTATGCACCTGTAGCTTGTGCAATACTGTCGTAGAAGTAATAAAGAGATTTCATGTCTATAATCACTTCCAGGAGGTTGCTCTCTGTGGATTTACCTAAATGGCCATACAATTCATAGCAAGTTTCTCAGGCATTTAGAATCATATACAGTATTCATTTATTTGTGATTAAACTAACTAAAAGCACCACAAATTATTTTGCGTATTTTGGTTACTCATTATACTTTATAACTTAAAAATTAACCTAACATGGCTATTGTCCAATGATGACACACATCATATATTCACGAAGTATCCATTCTTATATGCATTTTATGACAGACAAGCAGAGCAACACAGAAGTTTTGAGGTGATGAAAATATTTATTAAATTGATTGTGGTGAAAAGTTCATCAAATGGAACTTGTTTGTAATTCTGATTATTGTTAAGTATTCTTGGTTAGGATGAACTTAAATTGAATATGGTGTCATCCAACCCAATTTCTCCAAAGGGAATATGTGAAGACAGGTACACACAAAGCCAGAATGTCATGTGAAAAAGAAGAGGACTAGGGTGAAGTTTTTGTAATTCAATGAATGTCAAAATATCGCAGGCAGACTCAGGAAGAGGGGTAGTACTGATTATTCTTAACATTTTTTCAGAAACCAACACAGTAAACACTGTGGTCCTGGCCTTGCCACCCCTAGAATATTAACACAACTATTTTCTGTTTCAGCTACTCAGTTGGTAGAACTTTGTTTCAGAAAACCAATAAAGCATTGACAATAGACTTTAAAAAGATACCTGGTCTTTTAATTCAAATTTCAATATTCTGTTGAACCACAGTGAATTATAAAATCTTTGGCTTGAACTGTCTGCATCACAGAGCTGAGAATTCTCACAGTGTAGGGTCTTTGATAAGTTACAAAATTTCCAAGAATCACAGAAAATTAAGAGTTCCAGTTAAAATACACCATTGAGCATCACTCACTTATCTGAATCTAAAGATTTAAGTTTGCACTGGTTAGATCTCAGCAACAAAATATCACCTATTAGAAATACCAGTGGACACGTAGGTATGTATTCAAAATATAAAATGTAAGAAGATAACATTGTAATTAGCTTTTTTCTTTTTCTAGTTCAGCTTAGTTCATGAGGCAAATCTCCCTGAATAGTAGTTTATCCTACTTTTCCCTACTCATAACTCTGCTACTCTACCATTATAGAATTGGCTGTCTCCCACAGAATATAAATATGTACTTATGTCTTCTACAACATGCAGAATATCTAAAATCTAATCAACTATTATGAACAAAGTTTGTGCTTATAGTCAACATGTGGTTTGCTTATCCATGAACAATCCCTACATTTGCTCCTCTGGTGGTTTATTGCTGTTTTGAATATCTCATTGCCAGGACCAGAGTTTCAGGTTATAACTGGTCTACTTGGGCAACTGTGATATTGTGATCTCTCTCTCTCTCTCTCTCTCTCTCTCTCTCTCTCTCTCTCTCTTTTTTTTTTTTTTTTTTTTTTTTTTAGCAGTAGAACTATTAAGCTCAAACAAATTCATACTGACTAGAAAGAACATTGTATAAGAGTGAATATTTCCTTCAGGGCAAAAGTTGTTTCAACTTTTATCAATTGCTCACTAAATCCACATCTGCATTATGAGCAAGCTGTTATATGCTTTGAGACCATAGAGGTTCCATATGCCCTTAGCATCCTGGTAAAGGGTGTTCATATTCTCTGGAAATAGTGACATTTATTTTTCTGTCATCTTGATTTCATTAATTACTTTTATTTTCGAAATAAACCTCATGAACATTTTATGATAGAAGCATTGCAAGGTAGTGATATGTCTTTGAAATGGAATTGGTATCATGCTATTATAAACTAGTTAACATTTCTTCCAGTAAATTTCTTCTATGATGCAAGATTCTAATATGATTTTTCTACCTCAAATCTTAGTCTTGATCTAGACAATAAAACTTGACTCTATATTGAATTTTTCTTTTCATCTTTCCTGTCAGTGAAACTTCATACACACACACACACACACACACACACACACACACACACACACACACACTAACGTCATCCTAATTAATATTTTTTCATCAATACTTAACCTCAACTGTCTCCATATTCTTGTATTAATTGTAAAAGGCTCTCAAATATTTCTATTTTTACTTTGATGTAGTATGATTTAACACTATTTCATTTTTTAAAGGATCTAACTTTTTACAACCCATTCAATAAAATTATTTGAGTACAAAACCAGTACTAAACATTTTTGTTTTCTCTTCCCTTAATCCAATGACATCTCTGTGTTATATTTTCTTAGTCACCTCTGCTGCCCAGCAGATTATCCTCAACTTAAGGAATTTCTTGCATCACAGATTGAACTATTCTTCTTGTTACATGTCACATGGACAATGCAGACAGTAGAACTCTATTCATTCTGTCTATTGTACCACCACTTCTAGCTCTCAATTCATCTTCTAGTTCAATTACTACACTTCCACTAGGACAGGTGTTACTATGCAAAGAGCTGGTTCCCTAACTTATATACTATATATTTCATATTACATGTTATAATATAGAGTGCTAAGAGATCTTATAGGACTATACACTGTTTAGCCCACTGAATTCAGGTGAATAGTCTAAGAAATACAAAACTAGAAGCATGAAAACTTAGAAATATATGTTTCATTTAGAATATTTACACATGGAAATATATATATATATATATATATATAATCTCAATATTATACCCTTGGAAAATATTAGATAAAAAATTATATAATATATAAAAATATATAAATATATATATATTTATATATATAAATAAATATAAATAATAATATAATGTGATATATTATATATATAATATAATATAAATATAAATATAATATAAATATAATATAAATATATATATAAAAATTTAAAAATATATATATATATATAATCTCAATATTATACCCTTGGAAAATATTAGATAAAAAATTAGTGTTTTGTTATTTAGGAGACTAAGTAAATACCACTGGCTACCATCATTTACACATCATCTTCTGATGACAATAAATTATTTTTACATATTACATATCAGGGTGAAATTGCACTGTAAAATCTGATTTAAAACCATGCTAGTTGGCAAGTATGTTGTTCTGCTATAAAATATCCATCCAAAGGTATTATAATAGTATACTTGGTAAAAATAAATAAGCAAATTAGAAACAGGCTTATTGATGACACAAACCTTTTCATAATGTAAATGACAATTAGGTGATTACATCCATTTTCTGGAGATGTTTTATTTGTTTACCACAAAGAAAAATTTTGTCATTTAAGGAACTTTATACAAGTTCTGTTTTGCTGTGTTGAAGCCCTTCAGTTTTAATTCCACAAGTAAAGAAAATTGATACAGCATTTGAAATTAAATATAAAGATATCTCTAATGCCATTTTTGTAATTATTGTATGCAACAGTAGGGAAATATTTAATGAATGTATGTCCTCTGACATAGTCTCTACTTTATTGTACTTATTAATTAAATTTTTAAAATATTTTGAATAACTTTACTTTGCATTGGTATCTAAATAATTTGATAGAGTCAAATAATATATATAGTTATAATGCCCTTTGTAGTGTCTGTATTTTAGTGTCTATAGCCCCAATCTATAACCTTCCATACAATAAATGCTATGTCATTTGCATATTAAAAGCTAATTTGAAAGGGAGTCTGGAAACTTAATTTATTCTAAGTTTATATAGTCAAAAAGACTAATTTCTTTTTCTTTTTTTTTTATTGCCATCAGAGAAAAAACAAGAGAACCTAAAGAACTCATCGTATATAGTCTCTTTTAATATTTATGTACCTCATTACTATTCTCAGGAAGAATTATTTATATCTGCTGAAAAAACAGTTTTGCAATTTTGGAAACTTTAACAACAAAAAATATATGAGCATTAATCAGGCCATCCTCATTTCTTTTAGGAAAAGATGTGGAATGCAGAGGAAGCCAACGTTCTGGAGACAACAGGCGATAGTAACTCAGTTCCATATCATTAATTTTGACAAATATTCAAGAAGTCTTAATTCCTTAAAGGCTTAGGAAAGATATTCGACACATCTGAGTGAAAATATTCTGAGCACCACTTCTCAGTCATTGCTTTCTGCATATTAATTTATTTGTACATTAAATATGCTACCCTTAACTTTTATAGACATGTAAATTGTAACAGTATCTTCATAATTTGTTGATTCAATTCTTATTACAAATATCCATACAAACTTATAATTAGGTGACACTGTCCCTCAAAAAATACCGGTAGCTTTTAGAGATGTTTTGGAGGATTCTTAAATTATACAAAGAAATTCCAAATATAACATCAGCATAAATTATCTTCTAAATATTATGTCTGCTTAAAACTATAACATTAGTTGGACAGTAGGGATAACCATATGGCATTTGTGTCTTAATTTTTGAATTCTGGGAAAATCATATAATTTCTTAGGACCTTTGTCATTAAAACTTGACATGATAGATGTTTGTTCTGCAAAGAATCTCATTATTTAATCCTCATCACGCTATGTCAAGCTGTTATTACTGTCCTCATTTTGCATTCAACGAATCAGCCCACTGTGGTGGAAGAAGCTGGAGAATGCAGTGTAGCTTAAAGGAGACGGTTCAAAGTACTGACTCTGGACATCATGGTCTGTCTCCCACACTCATTCTACCTCATTCTCCTGACCACTTGATAAGTAACACTATATATCCCTGATTAGAATATTGATAATTTTATTTTCTTCATTGATGTTAAAATAAATCTCATGAGATTTAAAAACCAATAATCTTCTCTTTTCAGGTCTATTATTCACCCACTACTCTTAGTAAGTTTCTTGCTCTCGTAATCTATTTCCTCATCTGTGAAAACAGAACACTCAGGAGTCTCAGAAAACTTCATTGGAGGCATAGAATAAAGATGCCAACTACAGCACAGTTCCTGGCATACAACAGGCATTTAAAGGTGTTTTGTTCTCCAAGCAAGCTAAGTTGCAGAATCATCATGTTGTTAATAAACAGAAATGAAAGCTACATAGTAAGTACTTCAGGTTCATATTCCTCAAGAAGACCAGCAGTCTCAACTAACCCAGACACCAGGGAGCACCCAGAGACTGAGACACCAAACAGTAGCATACATGAGCTGGTCCAAGGCCCCTGACACAAATATAGCAGAGGTCTGCCTGGTCTGACCTCTATAGGAGAAGCGTTTAATCCTAGAGAGACTTGATGTTCCAAGGAAGGAGAAGGCCTGGTTGGAGGGCGGGGATAGCCTCTCAGAGACAAAGGGAGAGGAGGAGGAATGGAATAAGAAACTGTCGGACATGGGGCCAAGAGATGGGCAATGACTGGAATGTAAAAACTTATCATCATCATCATCATCATCATCATCATCATCATCATCATCATATTTCAATTCAGACTTAAAAGAAGTGTGAGGATCCATGAAAGATTTAAGAAAAATACAAACTATGCCTTGTATTCTATAGAACTGCAGAGCCTTGGAGATGGTAGATCCTGGACAAATGCTCAGCTCAGGATTCAGACAGACTTCAGGGATATGAAGCTAGTTAAATATCTAGTCATAGAAGAACAGCCTGATCAAGTGCCAGGCTTTGGTAAACGTGCTCATGCACCCTCTATGTCACATAAATCCTAAAGTGAACAGTGAATGTACTTGCATTTCTAATATATTTTGTGAACATTACATTTAAATACACTCCTACTATAAAAGAATAAAGTTTCTGGAAGAAGACAGTGATCATGTCCTTGCCTGAGCAACGATCATCCATCACTCTCCCACTTTATAAATTATTTTAATTATAGATGTAAAATTGAGAAAAGAAGGAACTTTTGGAATACATTGGCCTTTATGTTTCTGAAGAACAGGGGCAAATATTTGTGAAGATAGGCCTTCAATCTGATTGACAGTAAGATTAAGTTAGAGAGAGATTCCAGGAGAGAGATTAAGGAGTCATTTTTCTTGAATTTGGAATACTTTGGTTTACAGAGAAATTACTACTATAAATTTCATTGTTTAAATTATATACCTTAAAAAGTATAGAAAATATGGAAAGCATGTGACCCTTGGCTTAGTTAATTGGATAGAATAATGTACAAAGTTGAAATTGCTCATTAAAAATTTATAGAATATTAGTTGATTTTTATTTAATGAAACACAGCTGTATTTTACTAAAGAATATTCCTAAAGTAATGTATTCCTAAAGTAACCAAACAATCAAAATTAAATTATAAATTTGAAGCTAAAAATATGAAAATAAATAGTAAAATATACATTTTACTCTAAAACCAAGAAATGTTGCATTGTATGAGAAAATAATATATTCCAATGTAAAATAAAAGTAACTAAATTATTGGAATGTATGGGTAGTATTAATAATTATCCTGTATGAATGTATATCTTTATTTTAAGATATTGGAAGTTTTCAGAATTGACAATAAATTTAATATAAATAAGTATTTATATTAAAAGGGTCCTTATATGTCTATTAAGTTTACCTGATGTTAAAGGCATTGAGAAATTGTAATTTCCTACCGTTAGATCATTGGAATGTAGTATAGAATTAAATAATCATTGTGATTTAGATTTTGCTATTGTATGAAGATATTTCCTAAATGAAAGTTTAGCTTTTAGGAAAAATTAATGTTTTTGCTTAATATTTTATCCATGAGAGTGAAAGGGTAATATGAACAGACTTTCTAAAGCATAGTTTCATAATCATTATAGATGGGACACTGTATCTAATATATCAGTTGAGGTCAAAATAGATTTTTTAAATTAAAATGATTAATACGTCAAATTAAGTTTTGGTATTGTGAAAATGTACAAAATTATTATAATTCATGGAATATATCCAATCTTTAAAAGCACTTCTGTGTGAAAGATGGACACTTTCTAAGGAACACTGACAAATCTGTGCTGTGAAGAATTCACATGAGCCAAAGCACTTAGGAATTGACATGCGCTTTAAATCTCTTGCCCGTTGATCCAATATTTTTAAAGTACCAGGCAGTGAGGTGAGTGATTAAAAATGAAAACTCTTACTGGACCCAGTGATTCAAACTTGCATGATCACAGGGCACACAGCTCATACTAATCTATATGCAAATCAAAACCCCAGTAATTAGCTGTTTTGTTTATCTTGAAATACAGCCTTCTTGGCAAGAGTATTACCTACTTTTCCTGTAGTACTTGAGGTAAAGAAGTATATAAATTAAGGATGGAAAGAACGTACCTACTGCTGAAGAATACATGAAGCATTACTATCATCCTAGTGGAAAACACATTTAGCAACTTTTCATGCCTGTAGGAATACTAAAAATAAATCTTTGGATTTTCATAAACTCTTCCCTGTCCTCAGAATGCCAGTTAAGCAAAGTTAAGCATGAGTGACTTGACGTATACCCAAACAGCATTGCTTCATTTGGGGAAATCCTAATTGAGTGACAATTTTGGATATAGTAGTCGGCCAAGCAGAAATCACTGAAACTGCTCTATTGGTGGACTTCCAAAAGCATCGTTGTAACATTCATTGGATTCATATCATAAGGTAATAGGAAGGTCTCCTAGGGGTCATCCATACCAGAATCCTGACAGTGCAAAAGTCTTTAATAAACAGACAATAGGAGATATGCAGACTCTCTTTAGCATAGCCCTGTTTATACAGGGATCCTAATGTTCCTACAAACTAAACTTGGTACAAGATAATGTGTGATATGATTTGAAGAAACAATGTCTGATAGGATTTGAAGTAATATTACTCAGAATTATCACTAGTAATCATTTATCTTAGATCTATGAACCTCTTATGTGGCAGATGGTGATGACGAGAGCAAATGAAATGTTTATGTCCACATTTGCTACTTAAAGAATCCATATGGAGATTGCCTTGAAGGACACAACTGATCAAAGTGCAAGGAACAAAACTGACCGTGAGACATCCTGTTCCAGATGGAAAATAACGCTGAGTGAATGAGTGTTCTTTGCTGATTCATGTGGACATTAGCCCACCATTTCTGCTTTGGTTCGAGGATGCATGAGGTACATATTTTAAAATGATCTTACCTTTAAAGTAATAACTCTGCTGTTAGTGGTAAGGACACAGCTAGAATTCCAAATAAAACACACACAAAACCGTTGCTTTGATGAGGCTTGAGGCAATTCTTTAACGAAAGGCAAGACAGAGAGCCATGTAGTCTCACTAGGTATTTGACGTGTTCATTACCCTTAGTGTTTACCGAACACGATATCTATCTATCTGTCAATCTTTCTGTCTGTCTGTCTATCTAAACATCAGATATGTATGCATGTATCTGTCCATCTACTTGGCTATTGCCATATTATGCAGATAGGTCTGTTTGTCTATCTGTCTGTCTACTATCTCTATCTATCTATTTATCTAAACATACAAACATATACACATATGTGTATATATGAGTGTGTGCATGTGTATAATATGTTATAAATGACAAGCCTTATTGAAACTTATTAATCTTTCTTGATCTTAGTGAAAGAATTAATTATATTGATAAAACTAAATGGCATATGTACAAACATCATAAGATGTACTTTAATAGATTTTATTGAAAACAATGTATTTGCACACAAATTACCATTTTCTAAATCCTGTATATAAAATGTTGAGTTTATAAATTGGGTCATGTCTGTAAAATAATATGCAAATACATGTGCACTGAAAAGCAACTTGTTTATAGAAGGTGACATTGCCAAATATACCCAAAGAAAGTCCAGAGATAAATAACTTTATATGTATGTTTAGATCATCTTTGTTTGAAGGATGTATTATTACATTTTTTATTTGAATGTTAATATTCAAAGGATTTGCACCATTAGAGTATAAAAACTGGATTTGTTAAGCATGGTTTTAATTCATAAGGTAACGTACTAGAGATTTACAATAGTATATTCATTATAGATTCAGTTTAATAAAATTGTTATATTAGAATGATCGACTGTTGAATTTTATTTGTACTCTGCAATTTCTAATGAATAGCCTGCTGGGTTGTAAACCTCTCAGGCTCCACAAAAATCTACATCAGCAACCAAGATTGAGATAAGAGGAGAAGCTTCTCTCTCCAGTAACCCAGTTTCAGTCAGCACAAGGTAACATTAAGAAAAACAGTAAATCATTTTGAAACTAAATGAATACAAAACATCCAACAAGTCTCCTATTCATAGTGATGATTAATTTCAAACAGGTGGATTAATCTAGGAACTCCTCAACTCTCAGAGCCTTTCGTGTTGTACATACCCTTAAAAGGAGAAAATAAAACAAACAGTATGTGTGTTGAACAAATATCCCTGTAAAATGTCCTGAAACCAAAGAATTCTACTCCACTACTAGAACTGAGAAGAAAATGAAAATACAATAGACTTAGTCTTGAAATGAGTAAATTACACTGGGTTAATGTATTAAAGAGAATACATTCAAAATTATCTTTGAACCAAAGAAAGTTATTTCCACACATAAGCGTGTAACACTATAATTGTTTTTAATATCTAGGATGATTATGCAAATTATGTAAAATAAATGTAGGGTCGCTTCACTCATTTGTGTATTGTCTGGGTATTGGAAAGCTGGTTTAGCTACTCTAATAATACAGATATATAGAAGCTGTGATTTCTTCACATTAGTAAAAAATAACACAAAGGACTCTAAAGCCAAGGCATATCTAAGGAAAGCTCAGGATCTGTTCATTAGTCTTCCTGTCAGGGCATGCTGGGAAACCCCAGGCACCTTATGCATTGCCTGCAGCAGAGGGCTGATAGCTCAGAATGAGCATCTCGGTGCTAACTACAATCATGCTCACTTTTATAAAGGAGTTTCATCAAGGAAATAACTCATATTGAAAAACAAATTAAAAAAGCAATCAAACAAGACAAATTTCATCACTTCAATGTTCTTTCTGAAGACTGCCCCTATTTTTACTTTGTTGACTTTTGATTTTAAAATGGTCAAGAAATTCTCAGATGTTTGGTGGATTTTCAGGATACCTGGATGTAGAAAAAAATTTATAGCAGTTCCTAAGCCATATCTGTTAGCTTCTGCCTATAAAGAGCACGTGTGTCTGGGAAATGTGATCCTATCAGTTCCCACAGGTCTTGGTTGAAACCTAAGAACATACCTGGTCATATAATAACTTAGAAGTATTTGACACCCTTCTAACCTCTTTGATTTTTTAAAGTAATCAGTAAAATAAATTTATTGTAACTTTCTTGTCTCCTACATATTTTTGATATTTTATGTATGACTTTGTGTGTAAAACTGTTTATAAATCATGTAATGCCAATCAAAATATTAAGCTAGATCTCTGATTTGTTTATATCCTTACTGTGTGTTTTTGTGCTCATGACCATGATTTATGTGATAACAGTTTATGTGACAAGAGGTCAGTCTGAGAAATATGTCTGAAGTAAGTAGATGCTATATCTTTTAAAATTATTAATTTGATCCACTCAGACACTGCATGAAATAATTTTACTAAAACCCCAGTAATAGTTACAACTGTAATGTTTCTTTTTTAATTTCAGTAATGTTGCTTTCCTTTCCATCTTAGCTAATATTAACCTACAAACAAACAAACAAATACACACATACAAACACAAATCTGACATACTCATGCACAAGGGCATAGCACAAGGCACAAACCTGTACATGTATACACACACACACACACAAATCTGACATACTCATACACAAATGAAATGCATAGCACATGGCACAAACCTGTGTACATGTATCCACAGACACATATATATATATATACACAGACCACACACACATAACACACACACACATGCACACCACACATTTACACATACAAACACACACACATATCTCAGAGAAAACTAACAGCTGTAAATCAATTTAAATGATGGTGTTCATTCCTTTAACCCAGAGAAACAAAATTCAAGTGATATTGTAATTTTTCAAATACTAAAGGAAAAATACTTACCAATCATTAATATTATGCCAAAATAACCCATCTTTTGTGAAAGTTGGAAAAATATAAACATTTCCAGATTAAGGGAAACCAAATGAATGTATTACTAAATGTCTTACCCTCAAAAAAAAAAAAAAAAAAAAAAAAAAGCTAATACACTTTCTTTCATAGATGAGGATAAAGAAAACGAATCCTAAAACTTATGAAGAAAGAAGCAAGAAAAGTAGAATAAGACAGATATATTATGCCTCATATTTTTCTCATGAATTTAAGAGTAATATTTAAGTATTGAAATGAATGAAGTTATACCATGAGATTGAAGAAATTAGCTACTTTAAGGTAATACAAGTAAAGAGAAATGTGAAAGTTATTTTTTTCACAACATTGAAAGTAGTAAACTATCACAGACATATGCTGTAATATGAGTAACTATATGAATAGCTGTAATAAGGAAAAAATATAGAAACCAATTAATAACACTATAAAGAAATTAAATAAAATTCTCAAAATCAATCAAATATCAAAGTAAGGAATGAAAGGAGAGTCAGAGGAACAAATATCCTAAAAGAAAAGAAGTAAATAAAAACTGAATACAGAGCAATATTGTGAGCTTATCAATAGGTATGTCAATATAAATACAAAAATCCAAATGCCAAGATTGGCAGAGTGGAGACACACAAATAATCTTATTCTGCTTAGGAGGCAGTCATTTCAAATAAAAAAGCACGATAGGTAAAGGAAAATGTATTAGAGAAGATGGATCTTCAAAACTTTAGTTTTGAATAGCTGGAGTAACTTACTACTATTCCACAACATTAGGCCTTGGCACAAAGAAAATGATTATTGTCAGACAATGAGGGTGATTGTGAAGCAACAATGGCATCATTCTATCAAGAGGAAATAAATATCCTGTTTCATCAGTAGGGAGTCAACATGAATTAATAGAAGCTGACTGAATTACAAAGAGAAATGGACACATTCACAGATACGATGTCCACTCAGATAGCAGTATATAAGTGATCGATGTGCCTGTGTCTTCATATGTGTGTGTCTTCATATGTGTGTGTACCCATGTGTGTGTGTGTGTGTGTAAATGCCTGTGTTTGTGTGTTTCTGTGTGTATAAGTGTCTGTGTGTGTGCACGTTCAAATGTGTGTTCCTATGCGTGTATGTGCCTATGTGTCTGTGTGTCTGTGTGTACCTCTGTGTATTTGAGTGCCTGTATGAGTGTGTTCCTTCATATGTGTGTCCCTTCATATATGTGTGTATGTGTGTTTAGTGGACAGAATAGTCCATTAAATTTATAACTAGAGTAACTCAGGCTGCAACCCTGCTTAGTATCTTTGGAGACCCAGAGACACACACATTAGCAGAACAGAGAACAACAAATTAGACCTTCACAAGTATATTCAACAGACTCATGCCAATGCTACAGAATCAATTTACAGGGATGGCTTTCAACAGATGATGCAGAAGAAACTGCACATCACTAGGCAATTTCTCTTCTAAAAATCATCTTATAAAACATCACACTGGATTTTGCCATTAAAATGGAAAACCTTGGGGCTGGGGATATAGTTTTTGGTTACATGTGTCCCTAAACTACAGGAAGCTTTGGATTCCATTCACCTCATGGAATAAACCAGGAATTATGACAAAAGTATGTAATCCCAGTACTCTGTAAGTAGAGGCCAGAGAATCAGAATTTTACAAGCATTTTCTGCTATGTTCTGAATTCAAAAAACGTGTGGAATATGAGACCTTATTTCAATAAATAAAGCAGAACATTTTCTCTGTATAAACCCATGTGAGATGAGAAAGAAGAAGAGGCAGAGATCTGAGAAACTATTTGCCAACCATGTACCTCACAGAGTCTAGTAAAGAAGTCTCAGTCCAAATCAGTGGGGGGAAACATTGTAAAAAAATGCACAAAAGTAATTAATTAAGATTTCATCAAAAGAATATGTGGATTACAATAAGCACATAAAATAAGTTAACAACATTAGAGGCCAGGAGATGAAAACTTAAGACTATTGTGGGATACCAATAACTATCAGAATGGCTGAAGTTAGAATTAATGAGGACACCAGGCTCTGGAGAAACAGGATCAGTTTTAAATGATCAAGCTGTTTACAAGACTTGAATAGCTTGGCAGTTTATTAAACCAGACAAGAGTTTACCATACACCCTGGCACCTATATCCTTAGACATTTATTTCAGAAGGATAATAATTTATATCCACACCTTCGTAATAAAACCAGTTTGAAATATTTATGTATCTAGTTCTGGCTTGCTCAGCACTACTGACCTTTGTGCCTGTCTCTTTAATGATACCACACAGCCTTGCTTACCATAGACAAATGGTATGCTCTAGTGGATGAATCCGTATTCCAGGAAAATGGTTCAGCAAAGTAAGAGCATGCATACACTAGCTTTGATGAATTGCTGGGGATTTTAAATGAATAGGGGAAAAACTAATTCCAAAATATATAGACTATATGACTCCGTTTATGTACCATTTTTGAACTGTCAAAATTTAAGATAAAGAGAACAGTTCAGTTGTTAAACTGGCAGGTTAGAGTAGGAGTTAGAGAGAACAAGGACCCTATCAAGGGTGAGATGTGAGTGTTTTGCATCATAGTAGCAGATATAGAGACCTGTCTAAGTGATACAATTATGTTGAGCCCCAAAGACAGGGAAATGAAACAAATTTAATTGAGAAGCAAAATACTGTTGGACTGCCTCAATTATCTGTCTGTAATATTACAGTAAATTATATTCAAATTGAGAAAAACTGCTTAAAGAATATTGTGCTCTTATATATACTTAAAGTGCATATGAGCATATACTTAATAATTCCAATTTTTAAGTCTTACTAAATTTTAAATTCACTGTAAATGTCCTTCTGTGAAATTACTGGTGAAATATAGTTTCTTCATAGAGTAGATTGTGTTGTAGGTAAAGGAATAATCAAACTTAGAACTTAATATCTGAATATTCAAGTCTCACAGATGAGTATTTCCATAGTAATGATGACAGTAAACATGTAATTTAAATATTCCTGGATAATTATAGAAATGACTCCTGAGAATGGCTCAGGTTTAGGAGGGGTAAAAGAATTTTCACAGTGCAGAAAAAGATGAACCTTTTTACTTAACCACAACTGTAGGATGAGCTAGAATAAACATCATCCAGATGAGTCAAGAAAGTTACAAGCAGTGTATAGTGGCTCAGAGTGATGGTACTGGCCTCTAGGAGGGTGAGGCAGGGGAACTAGGAGCCTGAAGATGGGCAGGATTACAAATCTCATCTGAAAAAACAAACAAGCAAAAAACAAATAAAATAAAAAAAACAAAAAAATACCACCAAAAACCCAAACCCAGACCAGTGAACAGAGGAAAACAGCAGGAAGAAAGCATCCTCAGTATATGAAGGCAAATGTATTTACAAAAGGCAACCTTACAGGCTAAAATTGAGCCTACACACATGCTTAATATACTACATCCACAAAAACTTAGTTTTGGTATTTTGAGTTTTCTAGGGTTTTATAGTGTTTATTGATGAATAAGTATTTCTAAATGGTTTTGAAGATCACATGAGCCAAGGCAAATTTGGAAGGTATTTTTGTTGTTAACTTCTTATTACCATTATTAACTGAGATCATTATCTACAACCATACCTAGTGAGTAGAATCCAAGAGTCTTAGGGTTTAGAACCATCACCACAGCTTGACTTAGAGCATCTGTCACAACTAAAGTAATGTAATAACTGAGACAGAATATTTTCAAAATAAAGTATGAGAGTCAATGGATACTGTAATCAAATGATGAAGGACTAATCTGTACACCATGGAAAACATTCAGCAAAATGGAGCATACCCTAGAGCTACGTTCAGAATTACCTGGGGAAATCGATGATGCCTAGCTGTCTCACGAGCAACGGGCACATGAGATGAAACCCAACAGTAAGTTACCTTTTAAAATCTCACTTTTGGAACACCATTCTCTAAGCAAGCTGGAGATGTCATACCATCTCTCTCCAGTATAAACCTTTATGTTATGTGTGTGTGTATGCATAGGTGTATGCATGTGTGTGTTCTTGCATGTGTGTGTTTTTAAATTTTTAGAATGTAACATGGAAAGCTCAATTTGACACTGCCTATGTTGACATGGTTCTAAATGTATAACTTTCGATTCTAAGAGAGTTTTTGACAGTGTTGTATATAGAGGGAAAGGGACATGTTGATTATATTTGGGAAACAGGGTGAGAGAGAGGAGTGAGAGGGAAGGGACGGGGTAGGGTCCTGGTTACTTTTCTACTGCTATAATAAAATACCATGACCAACCAGTTTATAGAAGGAATGGTTTATTTAAGCTTATGGTTCAACAGCATCTCTATAGGGAACTTTTCCATCAGGTAGGCATGATGGCAGAAACAAGGGATCTTTTAATTCCTAAAGCTCACCCACAGACATACTTCCTCTAACAAGGCCAAACCTCCTAAACCTCATCCCAAATCCTAGAGAGTGGGAAAAAGCCTCCAGACACCTGAGTCTATGACGTCCTTCTCATTCAAACAGGACGGTGAGAGAAAAGAGGCAAGAAAGGGAACTGGGAGTTGGTGGTGACATGAGAAAGACAAACCAGCAGGAACCTGTGTGTTCACTTTGCTTTTTGATGAAATAATAGTTCTCTGCTGTGTGAATGCCCTGACTCTAATGAGGAGGGCATTACCTGACCAGGTATAGTCTAGAGTCTCACTGGGGGAAATTTCCCATATGGGGACCTAACTGGGGGAAAGTGCAAAAACAAGCAGACCTCAGAAAAGCAGGGACCCAACCGAGATACAAAAGATTCGTGGATAACAAGAAACAGGCATGTGTAACTCCTTTGCACAGTCTCGTGTAAGGTCACAGGAACAGTCTGTTGCCTGGGAAACATTCGAGCTATGGAAGGATTTCTTCACTTTAAAGAACAATCCAGCCACTCAGAGGTTTGCTAATTTTTTTCCCACCATTCCTGCCCACAAGGATATAATTTTGACACATTTTACTCCATCATTATTTTGTTCTCTCCTGCACAAGCTTTCTTTTGATCTTGGTATTGTAGCCCAGGTTGACCTAATAATGTTGGTACAGCCTGGTCTGACCTTGGCCTCATAGTCATTCTTTAGTCTCAGATATCCCAGTGCTACCATGATGGGAATGTGACTATCATGCTTGGCTGGGTTTAGCACACTCCTGCTCTTTTTCTTTTGTGAGTATCGTTAGTTATCTGTTCCATTTTGATAATATCTGATGCTTATTGTGAATTATCTCATCTTTATGTATGGATGCTCAGTGCTCTAACATGTAACAGATTTAAATTGATTGGATGTTCCTTGTATGTGAAAGGGCTAAAGATATGGCTCAGCGGTTAAAAGTACTTTCTGTACTTCCAGAGTTCTTGGGCTCAATTGCCAGAACCCATTTGGAGGTTGACAATCCTGTCCAGTTCCAGAGGATCGCCATTCTCTTACAGTTCCTGTGGGTATTGAGGGTACAAAGAAGACACATGAAAACAACCATGCACATAATATAAAAATGAATAAGTCTATTCAAGAGTAATGCTAACTGAATTTACCTATTAACGTTAGCAGTTTCAGATATTTTTCCTGATGACCTATTCCTAAGATAATAACTTAAATTATCTTTTTCCTAAGATGATAACTTAAATCAGACCTTTAATTTTACATTTTAAAACATAATGTGTTATATTTTTATTATTTGGTTTAGAAAAAGTGTCTTATTGTATAACCGTATCTGTCTTCTGTTTCTTGAATTCTTGGAATAACAGGGCTTGTTTCTATACCCAGACTAAGTATTTTATTTTTCAGATTATTAATTTCACTTCACACTATTTGATATATCCCCCTTTAATTAATAACATAATGTAGTCACCTAAGGCATAAAATAGAAGGTGTTCCTCTGCTATTGCACCCTATACCTTCTGTATTTTCACATAATTAATTGTTGCTTGGTTCCATCTTTTTATTTCATTTGTATATACATTATATTGTTGTTGATTATTTTATGATTTTATTTTCAGGTATATATTATTACTTTTTTATGTGACATGCGTGTTATTATTCTACCAATTTCTTCTTTGAATATTATTTCCTCATCTCTTGCTTGCATGTTATTCTTTATTTAGATTCCCTTGCTTTGAAGAGTCTCTGGGGCTGGTGCACCATGCCTGACCGCATAACCTTTCCTCAGAGATACTCCAGCATTCTCTGAGATCAGTTCACCCAAGAAGACAGGGGCAATACTACTATGCACCATGCTGGGACTTCCATGCAGATAGATGGAACCCTTTGAAATTCAAGTGAATATCATTTTTAGGACTTTTTTGAATTAATTTATTTCAGGCGACAGGGAATTTAAAAAAAAAAAACCACAATTCCATTTGTGAATTTAAATCATGCTGACTTTAAAAATGCTTCCTTAAAAGTCCATTAGTCACCTACGACCTACAGTAGAAGGCGTTTCTGTGTCATGGCACCCGGTGCCCATGACCCTTATATGAGTCTGTTTCTAAAGGCGGAACATTTATAATAATATTATTGGTCAAAATATAAGAGAAAAGCATCCATATGTGACCTGAATATAAAAACACCCAGCACATCTTAGCTAGGCATGATTTTAGATCTGTTTTAGGAAGAACTGGGAACCACTTCTAAGCACCTCTCCTGATAGGCGTAGCTCCTCCACTTCAGAAGAAGGGCTCTATACCAGGCTTTAGATAAATACCCCAAACCTGGAAGACAAGTTCTTGTGAAATCCCCATGAGTACAGATGAGAGCGGTGCTTCTTAAAGTGTTTGGCAATTCGTCTGCATAGATGTAATCCTCCCTGTTTCGTTCCATTTCCACACTGCTCAGCCAGCAGGCTTTTCTTGTTCTGTTCTAGTATTATCTCTGATGAAACAACTCAGCTTGCTATGAAGTCTCCCACCAGGGAAGGTTCATGATTCACGGTGTGCAGAAAAGCAAAAGCATTTCCATTTCTCCCCCACGCTCTCTGCACAGCCAGTAAGGCCTATTGCAGTTAACCAAAGGCCTTACCATAGAGAACCAGGGGTGACTGCTGAGATTGGAATAGGATAAATCAAGAACAATGGCCTACAGATACCTGCACTTGAAACCTGCTCAGATACTCTCCCTGGGTTTATACAGGTCCAAATGAAATATAAAACTGAACATTTTTGAGGTGAAACAAAAGATATTTGTGAAGTATTATCAGCAATACATGGGAAAAAAGTGATAAACTTGTATCATATGCAAGTGTGCCTTTTACTATGAGCTGTTTGCAAAAGTGGGGAAAATATGCAAGTATTACCATCATACAATATGATAAGTTTGTGGTTTTAAGCAACATAATAAAATGACATAAGAAAATCCAAAGTTTTTTTCCATTGTCGATTCCACCATCTTCTTTCTCTGTGACAAAGGCAAATGGAATATGGAATGTATGAGGTTATACCAATATTCCAAAATGTGTATTTTATAGTTCTTTATCATATATGCTGATTCCATTGGCCAGCCTTAAGATTTTGTTTTCTGAAGTAAAGTTATATATTAATATATGTAATTCTTCTTTTAGCAATAAGGATAACCTGATTTGTCAAAAAGAACAAATAAAAACAAAGAAAACAACAACAATAAAAACTACCAAGGTGAGTTATTTGCAATGAGTTGTCAGTTGTTGTTGACCTTTTGTCTGACTTTAGCTTGTGAAAGCATCCCTAAAAATCTGTTCACTGTACACTGACATCTACAGATTGAGAAATATCTAAACATTATATATGATCTTCTTTGATTTTGCTTTTTGACTGTAAGAGTTTACA
Source organism: Mastomys natalensis (assembly GCA_021653895.1). Lineage (NCBI taxonomy): Eukaryota > Metazoa > Chordata > Mammalia > Rodentia > Muridae > Mastomys > Mastomys natalensis. The sequence goes on from JAJTUV010000289.1 coordinate 724,570, forward strand.
TTTTTGCTATAAGAGTTTGCTCACCTAATCTTATTTGTATAATCAATTGATATATTACCATATTAGATAATCTTAGTATATTTCTATAAAAGTAAAAAAAAATGACATTCATTGGGTTAAATTATGGGAATTGGAAAGCTACTTTGGAAAGCAGCTAATCCATTTTAGTGTGCTTTATACATAATAATAAAATACACGTCTTACTCATTTTGAATCATTATACTTAAATCAATAACTGTTACAATCTTTCAATCAATCATCATAAAAAAAGGAATAGGATCAATTAACACATAAAAGTACCTTGGCAGAGCTGGAAAAATGGGACCACTTCTATATTTCAGAAAAAAAAAAAAGACATTAAGTTGTTCATTTTGGAGTGTTGTATTATATTTCTTTAATCTATGATCGTGAAAGAAAATGCTGATAAAATTCACAACCCTGTTTTCCTTGAACTTGAAAACATTTGCTAGCATCTTCCCACCATTGCTTCTCAGGGGTGTTATCTTAGAGAATGATCATAACAGCCAGAACTCAAAGAATACAACTCAGAGATAAACAGTCAATGAAAGAGCCAATTTAAAGGGGTTTGGTTGGACAGGATTCAATGAGTGACCCAAGAGGGTAATGCAATGATGACAGAGAGGTGGTGACAACTCATCTATGGAGGATTTAAAATCACACTTGCTCAAGAGACAGTCAAATAGACCTGAAAATAGAAAGTATAGAGCATAAAAGTTAAGAAAATAAGTGGTCAGATTTTTTTTTGTGTCCCATATTGTTCTTTGTCTCTTATGGTTCTATTGAGAGTTGTCCTTCACAAGTTCATGTGTTTGAATTTTGGGATCTTTCTTAGTACCCAGTTGTTCATGCTCTGAGGAAATCCAGAAACTTTTGAAAGGAGAGTTCTCGCTGGAGGAGGTGGTCACTGGGGGAAGATCCTTGAGTATCATAGGATGGTAGGTTGACTTTTGCTCTAGTCCCAGAGGCCTGAAGCTATATTCTGTTCATTTCTTTACATCCTTGATAACAATTTGACACTGCAAAAAGCCTTCCTAAACATGACAGACCATACCCTCTCAAATCATGCACTAGAAAACATTCTTTCTCCTAAGTTTGCTTCATATCAGATTTGGATTTGTCACCAAGATCACAAGAAAAGTAACATAACTGAAATGTCTACAGTTACTATCCTGTAGAGGATATACACACACATTCCATGTTTTTGTAGTGAATGAATTAGTCATTCACAAGGCTTTAGTTAAATACCTCAAACCTGGAAGACAAGCAGTATATCATGAAATGAATTACTCATAATTGTTAGAAATTCCAGGCTTACCCAACATACTTTATATTCACAACCATTCTTCATTTTATTTTGCTAGACAAACATTTCTTTTTTTACATAGACTCTGGTCACAAACTTTTGAATGAATAAATTTAGTTGAAGCACAAAGGAAAAAAAAATCATCATTTTCTTTAATTTGTTCACTGAGGTCTCTAAACATATAAATTATCTGTATGAGATTATGAATCCCAGGTTTGAGGGAATTATTAAAGGTCTATATGATCTGAAGAGATGTAAGAGCTTATACTTGTAGGTGCCTTATAGAATAGCAAAGAACACTAAATTTGGAACACAATCATTTCATGCTCAAAGAAGAAAACAACTTATTACAAGCTGTAATATTAGCAGCTAAACTTGGTAAATTACTTTGTAAAATATGAAATTCTTAAAAGTTAGAATCCAACAACATTTTCCATTTTAAATATTTTGAACTAAATATACTATCAGATAATATTTGTATACTATATTGATGATATGTTGGGTTTATGAGTGGGGATGTCCTTTTGTTGTAAAGATTGTAAGTAAATTATTAGAGTTGCTCATAAGTTAGAAATTGTCAAGAAATAAAAAAAAATAGAGAAACTTTTGTCCAAATCAAAGCAACTATGGTGATGACGATGACGACTACTACAACAGTACAGGCCTTGTTCTACAAAGTTTTCATCCTACTGAAAATTGCTCTACACACAGAGAACTAATTCTGGTAGCAGTAAAGAACATTCAAACCTAATGGGGCTTTAGAAATATTTAGAGATGTTCTATCATCTCTGATGCTGCTTAGGTGGACAAAATCCTAAGACTGAATAGGCTATTGGAGTAGGATAACTTGAGATACAATTGTTTTGCTCTGTGAACAAAGCAACAATTGACTCCCAGCGACCTTCTGCTATACCCATAGGTATAGGGCCTCACTCAGTCAATATCAAAGATGCTTCTTCTGGCAGCCTATGGGAGCTAACATAGACACACATAACTGGACAATGTATAGAGAGTGAGAGACCTTGGACCACTCACACTTTAATGGATATCTTCATCAGACCTTCTCCTCAGGGCTCAAGAAGCTAAGTGAAAGAGTAGGTGCGGAGATTATAAGAGTCGGAGGAGATAGATCACATGGAGAAACCAATGTCTTCAAGATGCAATAGGAAAGACACACATATAAAACTTACAAAGACTGTGGCAACTTGCACAGTCCTGTACAGGCTAAATCAGACATGAGGTCACAGCTTTGAAAAGGAAAAGTAGACAAAAGCTCCCATCTCTAACCAAGAAGCTATCTCCAGTCAACAACTACTTGCAAAGGAAAACTCAGTTTTCTCTACTGCCATCTCTTTGGGTATATTAACTAGTGTTAATTATAAGTCCTCCCTGCAACCCCTCTGAAGTAGATGGTTAAGACATCTATGAAACATTTTTGGACTTTTGGACTCAAATAGCTTAATATGGGGCTATTTATTTATTATTTGGTCTTGCTGGGCTTTTGGATGTATACCATTGTTTCCAATTTTGTGTTTTTAAGGATTTTGGTGTTGTGTGTGTGTGTGGGTGGGTGTGGGTGTGTTTTGTGTGTGTGTATGTATGTGTTTAAGTGTGTTTCTCTTGGCTTTGAAATTATTATTTTGGTTTGTTTTTGGTTTTTGTCTGTTTGCCTATGAGAAAAGAAAGAAAAAAAAAGAAAGGGTGTAATGCTGGGTGAGTGGAGAGATGGGTGTCTGGGCAGAATGAGGAATTGGAAACTGTGATAGGAATATACTATACTTTAATACTGTTTTCTTCAATTAAAACAAAAGACAGTTTTTTTTTTCTAGTTCTTATGATTCATCAGGAGAAACACAGATCAAAAGGGTACAAGCATACCCCCAAATCTGCCTTTTCACAGATGTGGGAAAAGACACACCTTCTCATCTGTCTATATCAGAAATGAATATTACTTTTTCAATATTGCAATATTATTTTCTAAAGTAAAATTTACTGATCAAAATGTTACCAGATCTATAAGTCTTATATATAAGACATCACTGCCTTCGTAATGGCAAGACCAATGTGAGATAAAAGTGACATACACATGATTTGAAAGACTCATGTTTAGTTATTGCTTCTGATGCTTTCTAGTTGTGAACCTTGTATATCTTCCATAATCATTCTCTATTGGTTTTTAAGGTATAATATATATATTATATATATAATATTAAGGTATATTAATATATAATATATAATTAAAGCATAATTATATATATAATAAGCTTGTATGGTATTTATCTTATAATATACTTTATACAGACTACTTATTTTTAGTTTTTTGAAGAATAAAAACTAAAGAATATTAATACATTATTTCATATGCAATATTAGGTTTGAATTTTCAAATTCAATAATACCTATTACTAAGAGTATTTTTAATATAATTTTCATGGAAAATATAATAACAGAAGTTGTAGATTAAGACTGAACAAGAAAAGTGGATATTAGCCCAAAACTTGGAATACTCAAGATACAATTCACAGACCACATGAAGCTCAAGAAGAAGGAAGACTAAAGTATGGATGCTTCAGTCCTTCTTAGAAGGAGGAACAAAATACTCATGGGAGCAAATACAGAGACAAAGTGTGGAGCAGAGACTGATGGAAAGGCCATCCAGAGACTGCCTCACCTAGGCAATCCATCCTGTATTCAGTCACCAAACCCAGACACTATTGTGGATGCCAGGAAGCGCGTGCTGACAGGAGCCTGATATAACTGTCTCCTGAGAGGCTCTGCCAGAGCCTGACATATACAGAGGCAGATGCTTGCAGCCAGTCATTGGACTGAGCACAGGGTCCTGAATGGGGGAGTTAGAGAAAGGAACTGAAGGGGTTTACAACCCTATAGGAAGAACAACAATATCAAATAACCAGAATCCCCAAAGCTCCCAGGGACTAAACCACAAACCAAAGAAGATAAATAGAGGGACCCATGTCTCCAGATGCACATGTAGCAGAGGATGGCCTTGTGGAGCATCAATGGGAGAGGAGGTCCTTGGTCCTGTGAAGACTCGATGCCCCAGTGTAGGGGAATGCCAGGGCATGGAGGCAGGAGTGGGTGAGTGGTTGGGGGAACATCCTCATAGAAGTAGGGGGAGGGGGATGGAACACAGGGTTTCAGGGAAAGGAGATAACATTTGAAATGTAAATAGAGAAAATATCTAATAAAAATAGAAAAGTGTATATGTGACAGAAAATAAAACACAGCTTATGCAAGAACTGGCATCAACTCATTCTGGCCTAGATATTAGCTGAAACTAGTAGTTATAATGACATTTTAAAAAAAACATTGTTATCTAATAAAATAATAATAGTGTGCTATTATATTAACCACTCAATAAACCTCAAGGGTTTCAATTCTAGAAAATGCTTGGCAGGGCAAGTGAAGTGGTAAAGAATGTTGGCTTTCCTTCTGATGATAGAGTTCTGTGTTTTCCACATTTGCTTTAAATCTCGCCTGAAAACAAGAATTCTCTAGTTAGCACGTATCCTTCTACTTATTTTCCACTTGTACATAGCATTAAAATAATATAGCATGCTATTACCACATTAAGGAAGGTTTTTATTGGATATTTTATTTACATTTCAGATGTTATCCCCTTACCCCATTTCCCTCCCTGCCGAGGAACCCCCTACTCTATCCCCCTCCTCCTTCTTCTATGAGGATGTGCCCCTTCCCATTCCCTCCCACCTCCCCACCCTCAAATTTCCCCACACTGGGGCATCCAGCCTTCATGGGACCAAGAATCTCCTCTCCCACCTATGCCTGACAAGGCTCCCCTCCCTACATATACAGCTGGAGCCATGGGTCCCTCCCTATGTGCTCCTAGGCTGGTAGTTTAGACCCTGGGAGCTTTGGTTGGTTGGTATTGTTGCTCTCCCCATGAAGTTTTAAAATTTATGGTTCTACTCACTTATACAAATAATGTTTAACCAAGCTTCTCTTATCTGATCCCCTTGTGAACATTGCAAGTCCATGAAAGTCTGCTAGATGTCAGGAAGAGGTCTGAAAAACACTTTCTTGGTGCCCTCATAGGGATCTTGCTCCTGCTACACCTTGTTTGGATTTCCAGATTCCAAGCCTGTAATATGATGATTTTTGTTGTTGTTTAAGCCATTCACTTATACAGGATACCTGGAAACAAACACAACAACTACATAGAAATTGCTCTATGAAAAATTTAAATATGGAACTGTTGAGCAGTGGACAGAATGTCAATATAATGTTTAATAAAAATGTTAAGTTTTGTCACAACAGTATACCCATTATGTTTTAAAAATCAAATGATTTAGGAAGACAGATTTCTTTGGAAATTCAGAAAGAATCCTATCTCTTAGAAAGTAGCATTAGAAAATTTACCCTTGGGTCTTCTCAGATTTTTCTCTTTGCAGTGTCTGTGGCATAACTCCTGCAGTGCTGTTAGCTCATGTCACAGTGTTTTCCCTCTGCCATGTGCAAAGTACTCAGAAAATGCATACGTGTGCATCCTGGAAAACTGGTAGCTTTTTTCTTTGGCTTCTTCCTTGCTGCCCAGAACTTTTATGTTGCAAATTCTTTTCTTTCTCAGTATCATATAATTCATGTCCTAATATGGTTCTCCATTCTTAACTTATAATGAAAAGGAAGAAAACTAAGTCTAATATATATATGAGATACTAACTCTCTGTCAGATATGGGGATGGTAAAGATCTTTTCCCAATCTGTAGGCTGTCATTTTTTGTTGTTGTTCTATTGACAATCTCCTTTGCCTTATAGAAGCTTTTCAGTTTTATGAGGTTTCATTTATCAATTGTTGATCTTAGATCATGAACCATTGGTGTTCTGTTCAGAAAGTTTTCTCCTGTACCAGTGCTTCCAAGGATATTTCCCACTTTCTCTTCAACTAAATTTAGTGTATCTGGTTTTATGTTGAGGTCCTTGGTCCACTCAGAATTGAGTTTTGTGCATGGTGATTGAGAAGGATCTGTTTGTATTCTTCTATATACAGACATCCATTTAGATCAGCACCATTTGTGGAAGATGCTTTTTTTTCCCCCTTGTATGGTTTTGGCTTCTTTGTCAAAAAATCAAATGCCTGTAGGTGTGTAGGTTTATTTCAGGGTCTTTGATTCAATCCTATTGATCCAATTCTCTCTACACCAATACCATGCAGTTTTAGTACAATTGCTCTGTAGTACAGCTTGAGGTCAGGGACAGTGAAAACTCTGAAAATTCTTTTATTGTTCAGGATTGTTTTAGCTCTCCTGGGTTTTTTGTTTTTCCATATGAAGTTTAGAATTGCTCTGTCAAAGTCTGTAAATCATTGTGTTGGAATTTTGATGGGAATTATATTGCATCTGTAGATTGCTTCTGGTAAGATGATCATTTTCACATCCTACTGATCCATGAGCATGGGAGATCTTTCCATCTTCTGATATCTTTCTCAATTTCTTTCTTTAGTGATATGTAGCTCTCGTCATGCAGGTATTTCATTTGCGTGGTTAGAGTTACACCAAGATATTTTTAATTTTTGTGGCAATTGTAAAGGGTATTGTTTCCCTAATTTCTTTCTCAGACCATTTATCATTTATATAAAGGAATGCTAGTGACTTTTTTGATTTAATTTTGTATCCTGAAAATTTTTTGAAGGTGGTTATAAGCTGTAGGAGTCTCTTGTAACATCTTTGGGGTTGCTTATATATACTATATCATTCACAAATAGCAATATTTTGACTTCTTTATTTTCATTGGTGGATTCTCAGAAAACTGGGACTAGTTCTTCAAGACCAAACTACACCACTCCAGGGCATATGCCCAAAATATGCCCCATAATATCACAGGGACACTTGCTGAACTATGTTTATACAGTTTTACTAGTAATAGCCAGAAACTGGAAAGAAGCTGGATATCCATCAAGTGAAGAATTAATAAAGAAAATGTGGTATATCTATACAATGATATACGATTCAGCCATTGAAAACCAAAGACATCATCAATTTTACAAGCAAATTGATGGAACTTGAGAATATCATACTGAATAAGTTAACCCATACCCAAAAGGATATGCATGGTATGTACTCACTGATAAATAGACATATGCAATAAAGTACAGGATACCAGTGCTACACCCACACACCTAAAGATGCTAAAAAAGAAGAATAGCCCAAGTGAGGATCCCTCACTTAGAAGGGAAATAAACTAGGCATAGGAGGCAAATGAAGTGAGGGAAGTAGGTAGGAGATAGATGAGGAGGAGAATGGGGGCTCATGATAAGGTATGGGGAGAAACAGAAAAGAGGGCCCGAGGGCCAGGAGAGTGAATTGAAATCTGTAGCTGGTTGATGTATGGGGTGGAGGGCATCTCAAGGATGACCTCAGTGGGAGGAGGCGCCCATGGAATAAATGGTGGTGACTTCAGCTGAGACTCACAGCAATGGGGATAAGGAACCTGAAAAGGTCACCTCTTGTAGCCAGGCGGGAAATCCATTGGAGCAATAAGAGCACCAACCCAACCAAAAAACTTTCAACCCCAAATGTATCCTGTCTACAAGAAATATAGTGACAGAGATAGAGCAGAGACTGAGGGAATGGCCAACTAATAAACAGCTCAACTTGAGACTCTTCCCATGAGTAACTACCTATTCCTGATACTTTTAATGATACTCTATTATGTTTGTAGACAGGAGCATAGTATGGTTGTTTTCTGAGAGGCTCCACCCAGCTGCTGACCCAGACAGATGCAGAGACCTACAGCCAAACATTAGCTGGAGCTTGGATACTCTTATGGAACAGTTGGGGTAAAAATTATGGGTCCCAAGGAGGATAGGAACTCCATAGGAAGACCAACAGTGTCACCTAACCTGGACCCTTGGGGGCTCTCAGAGACTGAACTACCGACCAGAGTATATACAGGCTGGACCCAGGCCCCTGCACATATGTAGCAGCTGTGCAGTCTTCATATGAGTCCTGAGCAATGGAGTGGGAGTTATACCAAAAGCCATTGCCATTGTGTGGAATGTTCCCTAACTGGGCTGCTTTGTCTGATCTTAGTGGGACAGGATGTGCCTAGCCTTGTAGGGACTTGATATTCCAGGGTGGGGGAATACCCAGTGAGGGCAGCTATCCTCTCAAGGAGAAAGGGAGGGGTCAGGGGAGAGATTATGTGAGGGAAGGACTTCGAGTGGAGCAATGATTGGGATTTAAGTGAATAAATATAGAAAATATAATAACATTAAAAAATAAACATAAATAAAAAATAATGTAAGTTTCCTAGGCTTGACATCTAAAATTACACACACACACACATACACACACACACACACACACACACACACACACACACACACACACACACATGCATCCATGCACACGCATGCAATTGATAAATTGATTCTACACTCATTGTCTAAGCTAAGTTCTACCAATGAATATTCACAACTAAACATGCTCCTGAGCACAGACACTGCAGCACTTTACAATTTGTATCTCCTAGTTAGGGTTTCTATTGCTGTGAAGAAACACCATGGCCATGCAACTCTTATAAAGGAATATATTTAATTGAGTGTGGTTTACAGTTTCAGAGTTCATTATCAACATGACAGTATTTAGGCATATAAGGTGCTCGAGAAGGAGAGTTCTATATATTGATCTTTAGGGAGTAAATGAGAGTATGTGCCACACTGGGTAGAACTTCAGAATAGGAGATCTTAACGTTTACCCCTACAGAGATACACTTCCTCCAACAAGCCCAGTCTACTCTCAACAAGGCTACATGTCCTAACAATGCCCCACCCTAGGGGCCAAGCATTCAAACATATGAATTTATGGGAGCCATCCTTTTCAAGCCACCACACTATATATAGAATTAGAAAATCTAAACAAGACCAACAGGAGATAATTCGAACTAATTTCTCACTGAGCTGACTTATCTGTATTGTTTAATTTATACCTCAATGCTTTAATAATGGATCCTAGACATCAATATCACTTTATCCTTGTCTGTGTAATTTTACACATTCACCCAGTTTGCTCTTCAGGAAGAAGTTGTGAAGCAGTCAAGGCAGGTTTCTAATTATCACACGTCTGACTGGTAATTCAGATAAGCCAGACTGAGCATCACACAGAGGACAACAAAACGCTGATGCGCTGAGAAGGCCGTGAGCAAGCAGGTGCCATGATGCACAGTACCTGGAGACAAACCAGTCTGAAAGGTGGAGAACTCACTTCAAGGTTTCAAAATAGTCAAAATATTTCCTAGTTCCTGTTGTCTTTTTCACGTCGATCTAAGACTGCTTCCATGCAATGGTGCTGAAGACGTATGATTTAAATTATTACAGCCAACTGATATGCAACAATCATTTAAGTGGCCTCTCAGATCTTCTCCAAGTGATTCTCTCAAACAGGTCAGCATGGCATTACTTCACCTAGAAAACCTTGTTTCTTTGTTAGTTCAAAGTATTCTTTTAGAAAAGTTTTCTAATATTTTACACACTATACATAAAAGTAAGCACATCTCCCCCTCCACTGTGTGCGTGTGTCTTTGCATGTGTGTGTGCATGCGTGTGTGTATTCAATGTAAGGGACAGTAAGTACTCATCACTACCCACCTCCAGCTTCCTGAGTCTGCCCTTTGAGAAATGGCAAGATTGACAAGAAGGTATTCTTATGATGCTTAAGTAATAACAGGCTAACCTGCAAGAGACAATCATTTTGGGAAGTTACAGAAACCCACTGAGATCACTGCTGCACATCGATTATACCAAAACCACCTTAATCACATTTGAATCTACAGGACTATTGCTTGGAAGTAGTGTTAAATCATGTCTATAAGGAGGAAAAAAAATCACACATTTATAAAAAGTAATATTATAAAAAATAAGCCACACTGCTCTAAATTGTGTGTGTGTGTGTGTATTGACGTATATGTATATATATGTATATATACATATATGAGTATGTCTGATGCATATATATATATATATCTTCTTAGAGTTTCTATTGCTATGAGCAAACCCTATGGCAACTCTTATAAAAGAAAACTTTTAATTGGGAATAGCCTGTAGTTCAGAGGTTCAGAGGTTTAGTCTGGAGCAGGAGATAGCAGCAGAATGAGAAACTGTGAGCCACTGGGCCTGGTTTGAGCTTTTGAGACCTCAGAGCCTACCCCGAGTGATGGACTTCCTCTACCAAGCATGTATTTCCTAATAGTGCCATTCCCTATGGACATATTGGGCTCATTTTTTTCTAACCACACCTGTATAGAGTTCTGTATTTCCTGCTCCTGGGATATAAACCAGGGGGACTGAAGAAAACTCTGAACTGGCAGAGTCTGCAGAGTTGGTTTTCTTCCTGACTGGGCTACATAGAGAGACCTTGTGTCAAGCAAATAAAAACAGCAACAACAGTGTGTAAAAATAACAATATATTATAGGATGTTAGAAAGAAAACTTTTAAAATATAAAGTTAATTTGTAAAAAGTTTTGTGTTTCATTTTTATGCTCATAAAATGCCTTAATGACTTAATGATTATGCATTCAAAAATCAGATGTTTGAACAGCTTTGTGAAATATTACCCAAGAAAAATTAAGAGTCCACACTGCTGTTTAACTATCTCAGACATATCAAATGGGCACAACTTGGTTCCATAATTGGAAGCCTGAGCGTTGTCCCACAACAAGCTTGTTAATTCATACTACATGGCAGGCTTATGAAATGGTGGCATCCCAAGGAGCTCTAAAGGCAGGAGAGTTTGGAGACATTTACAGCTGCATGGCAAGATTCATTGCTACCCATTATCAGACAACATCAATGTCAAAATCAATAGTGATGATTCTGAACACTATTAAGGACCTGGCAATGAAGTAGGGCTCTTATATTTCAGCAGTTGAAACAAATGAAAAATAGAAAACTGGATACCAGGACAGCTGTTCCATGACGAGGGGAGGAATGTAATCTAGTACAAGATGGACAGCCAAAAGGCTTCAAGGGCAAATGAAAGTATAATTTGAACCAACATAGCATCAGCACAAACTGCTTCAGAACATCAGCAGCAGACAGGCATCACCAGAGGGAACAATTAGTGACAGTGACTTGATTGCAGAAAATGAATGCTCACAACAAAAACAGGAGCCAATGCCCCAGCAGAAAGTCATGGGAACAACATCCTTAGTCATCTTCGTCAAAGTCATAGTGTAGGAGGGTCAGGTGGAGGTTGCTTTTCCCTGTCTGCATCATCCCATGGAAAACACCACTGCCACTTAATGAATATGAATCCAGACATTCTGAGCTGTGTCATGGAGACACTGTTAGCTGAAAGTGAGTGCTTCAGACCAGGGATGTTTTCCCAGGTAATCATGAAACCCTGCTTCAACAGATGGAGAAGACAGATGCTATATCTTTCAATTTCTCGCAAATGTGGGGGGAGGGTCAAGCTGCCACACGATTTTTAATCTTAGGCAGATGTGATGTAAATACACAAAAGGTATCTGATTTGTTGGATTATGTTCCAATTGGAACAGCTATGTAGAGTAAATAGTTTGATGTCATTATCTCATAAAGGAAAAGGACATTTAGAAGTTAATTTAAGTTTTGGTCACATCAAGAGCTTATATAACATGAAGGAGCAGGCAGTAGTCTAAGTCTTTCCAAATATCAACCCATTCAATCATCTCAAAACTTCTATGTAGTGAATCTAAGCAAATTTTCTGAGCTATTGAAAGCTAATAAAGGGACTTGGGCAAAATTTATACCACCAACAGTGGCATAAAGAGCTGTCAAGATAATAATACAGTGGTGTTTCTATTTCTAATTATTCTCCATTAAGTTCCCATAACTTTCAAACTAGGGAAACATCAAGTTGTTTATGTGGGAGATCATAACACCTACTGTTAATACAGCTAACAAGTTATTTTGAGATATCTTTATTAAGCACCCTGAATACATTTAAACTATGTATACAATGGAGAGAAACAGTAATGTGAAATCTCTACCTTCAGCTATGAGAATGGGAGATGACCTTGACTAGAAATCAGTTGCTTCTTTCTATGATAGCAATCCTTGTAAGCTACTGTGAGTAGTTTTGTAGCATGGAAAACATCACAGTATGAACACATTTAGGTCTGAGGAATCCAGTGTGGCATTTGCATGGACTCTGTGACTATGTATGAGACTATACTCCAAAATTCTGTGATGGTCTGTCTGGGAAGAAACCAGTGTAGCACATTACGGGCTACAGGTCCCTCTCGGGCTCAATGGCAGGGGAATTTCTCCTCAGAGCCCCAAATTGCTCTGTGATTCCAGAGTTTTTACTCCGATAATTTTTCCTTCTTCCTCAAGGAACTTCTTATTTTCCCTTCATATTTGAAAATGTTAAACATTTCTTCATTGTGTTTGAAACGATTTCTCCCTTACTTTTCTTTACTGCTTTGTGATAGTTTCAGTGAGTACTCCTCATGGGCTCAGATATTTGAATACACCATCTCCAGTTGGTGGCACTGTTTAGGGGGAAGGAATCAAAGTTTTTGTAGGTGGAGCCTTGCTCTGGGAAACCATCACAGGTGGGCTTTGAGAGCTTATTGCTTCACCCCACTTCCAGTTCACTCTCTGATTTGTGCTTGTGGTTGAGGTTGTAATCTCTCAGATGACTGCTCCAGTTGCCTGATTTCATGCCTTCTTCAGTATTATGAACTATCCTAGAGGAACTGTGAGCCCAAATCTAAGAATTCTTTTTATAAGGAGCTGCTAGTCTTGGTTATATGACAACAACAGATCTGTTACTAACACTTTCTTCTTTAGTACCTATCAGAATGTTGCCCATCTTGATTGTCTTTGTGGTTTTGTTATATATGTATGTATGTGTGTGTGTGTGTGTGTGTGTGTGTGTGTGTGTGTGTGTGTGTATATATATATATATATTTGTTATATATATATTATATATATATATATATATACATACATATATATATAATCCAATATCTCATAAATCTCATATTTCATATATTATATATTTCATATTATAATATATAAAACACATATACTTATATGGATATATATTATCCATAAAGTGGTGTGCTTTGTTTCCTGGAAGACCACTTCTCTCACTCCCAGCTTTCTTCAGTTTCTTGTACTTCTTGTTAGGTTTGAGGCCTCATGATTTTTATTACTGTAGATGTGTGGAGAGAACATTGCTTCAGGTCTAAAAAAATATGCCCTGTTCAGTATAGCTACATTGCTTTGTCCTTTAGTTCTTGATTCTGACAATGTAATATCACAGATAAGAACACCCACACTTTGTATGGCTGAGGGAGGAAATGTTTCTAAAATTCTAGTGGTTTGAAAGCGGTGTAATTTGAAGACTTTCTGATTATTCACTTCTTTTGCCTCTTACCAGTAATTTTAATTTTTATTTAAAAAATTCTATTAAATCTTTTAAACTATGTTCTTATCTGTATTGTCTTCCTTGTTCCTAAAAGAAAAATCACTTTGGCAAACTTATACAAGAAAAGGAGAATTCAGAATCTCTAAGAAAGGAGAACAGATTTTGGCTTACAAAAATATTAACTGCCTTTCGGTGGTCATAATATAACAATCTCCAAACCTTTAACAGATACTCATTTCAAATAATGATGGTAAGCAAAATGCTTAAAACAATTTTACAAAGGTGTATGTTTGCAAGTAATAAAGTATTCTTGCTTGCATAAAGTTTAAAGATAACATTGATGAAAGTATAGTTAGTAATGGCTTCCTGTTAAGATGGTCCATGATCTCAAGTTACAATTTGGTCCTATTTTCCAAGTGGAAGGATTCAAGAATTATAGATTCAAACAGCCAGATCTGTGTTGATGGTCAGAGGATGCATAATATAACCGTCTGCCTTGTCTTCCCATCTTCTTTTTCTCATGATCTGTCTTCTTTATGATTTTGAATATTCTCTTCCTCCCCCTACCTCTCTCTCTCTCTCCCTCCATATTTCACCCTCTCTTCTCTCTTTGTCTGTCTCTTTCTGTCTCTGTCTCTCTCTGTCTGTCCTCTCTCTCTCTCTCTCTTTCTCTCTTCCTTCCTCCCTCTTTCCCTCCTTTCTTCCCTCCTTCCCTCTACCTCTCTGGCTCCATAGATATAATTCTTAATCTACTAGGAGGAAATGTATAATATATTCTATTTTGTATAATAAATTCTGGATTCCACTAACAAGCATTATAGACTTTATTATAAAATCAAACATTTGTTATAGTGAGATTATGCATACTCTAATTATTTTGAAATATTTACAATTCTTTTGCAATTTAGTATGTCATACAAGAACTAAAATGTACCTATTTGCAGGAAGATATGGTACAACTTTGATTTTCTTTTATACAATGTTTTTCTTAAAAGTGAAAAAAATTATAGGTTTTCCTTTCTTTCTTTCTTTGTTTCTTTCTTTGTGTTCTTTCTTTGTTTCTTTCTTTGTTTCTTTCTTTGTTTCTTTCTTTGTTTCTTTCTTTGTTTCTTTCTTTTTCTTTCTTTCTTCTCTCTCCTTCATTCTTTTCTTTCTTTCTTTTTTAAAAGCAAGCTACATGATAGGCATCAGTAAATAACTAATGGAGCAATGGAAACTTGTTATGCACCAGACTTGCAATTAGGAAAAATGGATGTCTGAGTTCAGAGCATCACATTGAAGCTTCCTAACCCTTGCACAGTGGGGTTAGTAATGAAGACCATGGGAGGTCACAAAAGGAAGCTATAGACAACTTACTAAATGTTCAATACAAGTTTGTTACTGTGCAAATAAAGTGTTCATGTTTTGGGTTTGATTATTTCCATTGTGTATATTTAATTATAATGCAAATGTGCTATTACAATTAGTTGTAACAAACAATACTTAAAATTTTGCTCCTGAATTGAGATAAAAATTGCATACAATTTATCTGGCCTTCTGCTCATAGTCATTCTACTGTAAGGATACAGCCAGATCGTTCTGTCATTAGGACACCGATGTGATCCTGATACTGCCAGGTGATAGAAAAAAATCAGGATTTTTTTTCAGTCCACTGTTTGTGACAATCTAACAGTTTCTGTAACCTAAAAACAATTGTTGAACTCTCATGAAGGCTTGGATATAAATACTGTATCTTAATTAATTTATCTTTAAATTTAATTAAAATATAATTAGAAGACTTTTTCTCTCTTTCTTCTCTCTGAAACATTGACAGTATCTCCCCCCAGTTTTGAATCCATGATCTCTTATTCTTTATTACCATAAAACACGCACATGAATATATGAATAAATATGTAATTGCAACCATCTGAGTCTGCTTCGTGTTGTTATTATATATTTTCTTTCAAGATGATTACTTGGTATTGGATAATCCCTTAAGTTTGTCAGTTCTTGGGAAAACTAAGTTTTCCTCTCTCAGTTTTTAGCTGCCTAAAGGAGCAGGGCCATATTGGCATGCCAACTGATGTTGACATTATTCAGGTCTTGTTCTGACACCCATACTGTTGAGATTACATGAATGGAACTTTTCTACCATATCTAGAAGATACAATCTTTGAAGGGATTTCTTGGTCCTCTGACTATTACAAGTGTAATGATAAGTGGGAAATATTTTTTTAAAACTAAATTGTCACCAAACCACACAACAATAGAAAGCAGACTCACAGTGGGAAAAGACAGTACTGTCAATTCCCATAAATGAAGCATATCCAACAGTTGCCAAGGGGCGACCACCACAGTTAATTTATCAAAGATACAACCTCTGCTCTTGAAGCCAAGGGGGTATTGAAGCCAAGGGGGACATAAGGATGGTGAGAGAGAGGACCAGGGAATTTGCTTGGAGATAGCCTCTTCTCCACCAACATTTATATTTTATTATTATTTTTGTAGGGAGAGGAGAAAGAACAGAGTTCATTTCATCTTAGCGATTACAGTCCATCATGGAGGACGGCTAAAGCAGGATTTCACAGCCAGAACCAGAGCAGACACTGAGCCAGGAGCCCTGGTGAAAGGCTCACTCAGGCTCTAGCTCTGCTTTGCTCCCGCAGCTTTTCTGTACAGTCTGGGCCCATCTGCTCCGAGATGGCTTCTAATTCCTACCATGCAGCTGGATAGATCAGCAATCCTCTCTGGAACTCAGATTCTTACTCAAAGAACTGTCTGACTCCCATTAGTACTGTAAATACGCTTTCATTAAGCATATAAAGAAGGATAACAAGTGTCAGGGATCAGGATGGGTGGACCTGGAAGAAGTCGAGGGAAGAATGGGACATGACTAGGATGAAGATATGTTGTATGCCATTCTCTAGGAATTAATAAACTATTATATTATCAAAATAATTTTTAACAGAATTTATCATCCATTGTCCATAAAAAATGTCAAGAGAAATTAGCTATAAATCTGCTTTAAGGTCTATTTGATTAAATTAAATCTGTGTACAAGACACTTTTATAAAAGTGGGCTAAACAATGTTAGGCCAAATAATAATTTTGTTGGTTTTTTGCTACTGAATTAATTCTTATAACTTCTTTCAACAAATTAATTATACATTTAAAAACAACTTAAAAAGAGAATTCACCAATATTACATGGTATTGGGAATAAAAAATTCACTAATATTTTTGTAGCTAGCTATTGAGCTGCATTCAGAAAATAACAATTTCATGAGCATCTACTTACTTATATATCCATCAAGTTGTATTCCCTAAATCTATACCTCATTGTGTTTGTCAACAATAGTTCAGTAAAGCAGTGAACACAAAATTTCTCTGAGTTTAATAAAGTGAATTTAAGGGTATTTCATCCTTTTGTGATGCACAGATTAAAACATCTTTTTCATATTTCCTCTGGGAATTCCTATGTTGGAAAAATATAGCAAACATTCTTAGATAGACAGACATTTAGTCTTCCCATGAATATCTAAACAGTGAATTATTTTACCAGCAATTTCCCATTAGCCTTTGAAAGTGTATCTACTGTATTAAAAGTATTACTGTACTTAAGTAGCTTACAATCAGCATGTTTCATGTTATCTGTGCATAAACCATCCATAGAAGCATATAGGAAACTAAGAGTTCCAGTCAAAACAGCAGCATCTTTGTTTTCTTTAAAGCATTATGGTCAGGAACAGGTTTAAAGGAGTTGTATAAAGATCTAAGTTTGCACTAGTGCAAACGTAGCTCATTCACACACTGCAGAGAATGCCGTGCAGCCATGGACTCATCTCTGTCGATGCTATAATGTGCAAGCTTGCAAAAAGGAGAGGGAGGTGGCAATAAAAATAAAATATAAATCCGGGTAGCTACTGAACTTGGAGTGGTCCTTAACAACATTACTGAATTTGGACAACATGCCTACAAGACCAAAAATGGAATCAGTGGAGTATCAGTAAAAATATATAAATAAAAAAGCTTTGAGACCAAGTGACTTTCACCTAATGTGGGATTTTAAAAATATTTTTCCTTCACACATTTACATATACATTAATGAAAACAGAATCCATATTTTGTTGCACAGAACAACCTCTTCTTTGTTTGAGGATGATAATAGTACAGTCCTCCCATGCATTTCAGAAAAAAAAAAATTTCTTCTTGCCCATTTTTGACCTTATAAAAGTACTTTATCACCATTCAAGACAAGATGCCCTCCCCTCAGAGAGGGTGATTGTGGTTAGCTGACGTTTATTTATTACATTCTTTTAGAACTCAGATTGAGAGAGAACGGTAAGCAGCTGTTTTCAAAGCAGGAAAACACATAATAACTCTATCTGTTTTCTTCCCAAATTTTGGATTCTCAAAAACCATAATGACTCCACTATACAACTTAAATAAAAAGTACAAAAAACCCAAAATGTCATTAAACTTAGAAAAATACTTTTAGTTAAAAGTTACAGGACAGAAATTGCCATGTAGAGATGTATTTAGCAAATCGAACTTGAGAATTTTCTATGTAATCCTATAACTATAGCCAACAATTATGTGAGTGTAGCTTTTTAAAACTAACTGACATCCAGGATGAAAAACTTTGGATGCAAATTTTAAAAATTAAATGCTTTTTTTCAATCTAATAAAAAAATTTCCAAGTGTCCTGGGATGGAGAATGGGAGCACTGGGTTGTGATTAACAGCAAAGACTAAGTAGCAAAAGTCAAAATAAACATAAATATTTACATGTATTCTTTAAAGTAATACTTATAGCTAACATTTTAAATAAAAAATAAGACTAAACATTGAAGTCATAATCATTTTAAGTGGTCAGGGAAGGATATTTATCCTTTAGACATTTTCCTGAATTTCCTTCTATAAATAGGTTTGTGGAACACTGCTGGAGACGTGTAGTCCTCCCTAACTGACTGTTCTGGTCTCAATGTGTCTTTTTAAAATTCATTTAGAAACTGAATCCTCACTATGGTAGTGTTAAAGTATGCGTTATGGGGGCAAGTGTGCAAGGAACCTCAGGTTCTAGAATGCTTGCCTAGTAAGCAGGAAGCCCTGGATTGGGTTCTTAGCACCACACAAACCGTGTGTGCTCAAGCATGCCTGAAATCCCAGCACCTAGGAAGTAGGTGGAGGCAGGAGGAGCAAGGTTCTAGACCACACTTGGAATCATAGTAAGTGTGAGGACTGCCACAACTAAGTGAGATCCTGTCTCAAAACAAACAAACAAAACAAAGAAGCAAGACTGTGAGGTATAGTGGGGCATCCTTTCAGTCTATGCCCAGGAACTGTATAGCGGAATCTTGGGGTAGAACTATTCCTGATTTTCTGAGAATCTATCAAATTGATTGTCAAAGTGGTAATACAAGTTTTTACTTCCACCAGTAATGGAGGACTGCCTCCCATATACATTATCCATGCATAAAATTAAAATATTATAGTTTATTTAAATATGTATGTGTGTGTGTGCATGTATGTGTCTTTTATATGCATACATATATGTACAGATGTGCACATACATAATGTGAATGCTTAGTAAAAAGTCCAGGTGTATCATTGGTCAAAATGTAGTCATATGACTAGAAATCAGACATAAATCTATATGCCAGCTTTTCACTGTATTAGTGTTAACCCAGGAGACTAGAAGACCCTTGCTTTTGGATTCTGCTTCTGAGCTGCTTAAAGCCTCCTGGTGCAGTGAGTCTTATAACTCATCTTTGTCTTCATATGGGTAGAATTTGGAATCTGCTTCTGGCCAGAATTATTTAGCTTTCTCTAGGTTCTTTACTTTGTCATGTTCTCCACACCTGCTTCTCTCCTTTAATGGACCACCTCCATATGTTCATCATTTACACACACCCCCACCCTATCTCAGTGTCAGAACTTACTACATCTAATCTTGAAAGAGCTATCCTTTCCCCATAGTGCCATCTCTTTCCACTGTTCCAGCACAAGTTCTTGCTCTCCAATGAAACTGCTCCTTCTGAGACAGTAAGGTCTCCTCTTCATCTGAAGTCCTGCTTCATATTTCCTAATTCTTTAATCAGTTCTTTTTTGTATTTTTATTGTAGTTATCATGTGCTAAATTTAACTTACTGTTTTAAATCATTTAAATTAGAATTTTGGACTTCTTTTCCTCAGAATTACTTATTAAAGAATAATATGGTACCAAATCACAGGATGTATCTTTGGAAGTGAGAGGACAATGTTCAGGAGTTGGTTTTCTCCTCCCACCATGGATGTTCCTGGAAGGGCAGTCTAGTTGACAGGCTGTGTAGCAAGCACCTTTACAACAGAAATGTTTAAATGGATCCAAAGAAAATTATTCCTCATCCATTGGAAAGTCAGCCAAGGATTTCTTGTTCATTGGAAATTAATTTCCAAACAGAAATGACTTAAAATCGTGGATCATGGTAACCTAAAACAGATACGCAATGTAGATGACAATTTTTATTTTATAGAAAGGAAATGTGGAGAGGGTTTGTCTCAAGCTTTTAATCAATAATTAACTTCCCAGAAAGACAAATGGTTTCACAAGCCATGAGGCCACACATCCACAATGTGTGTTCTACTTTCATGAAAAACGTTAGTTAAAAAAATCAAACTTACATTACAGTCATAATGAAAAAATAATTTCTAGTTCATGTATTGAAATCAAATCATATTCAACCTTTTAAACTATACACATGAAGACAATTTAGCATTTCATTTATGTTTTTGTATATAAGTGATGTAAATTATAAAGTAACAATTTTGAGCAATAGCATTAAGAAAACACAGCATAATCTTCCAATAATTCAAAATGGTCGCAATACTAACATCTTGAACAGCTTATGCTATGCTTCTTCAAAGCTCAGAAACATTAGAGCTTCCATGGGCATACTCAATAGTTTTGAATGAAGAACTAAAGATATCTTGTTTCTACTTAAATATTTAAATTAAAACTCACTAGTAAACGAAGAATGAACTCAGGTACCCAATGTCTTAAGTGAAATGACCATCTTCTATCCATGTACACCATTAATCAAGCAATTGTAATATTCTCTTTGTTTTGTTCAGGAACTAACATGCAGGGTAATCATCTGTGCTGTTTATTAAGCTAGTATTGGGATGCGATGCAAATATGGTAAAATGCCTCTAAAGTCCTTATGGAAAAGCTAAACTGCAAGATTCTAAATTACCTCCTGGAGACTGGGGAGAGAAAGAATGGGAATGAGGAACTGTGGGAGGGCAGACCAGAAAGGGAGGGGGTAATAACTAGACTGTAAAAAAAATAAAATTAATAAAAATACTCAAACACTCATACCAGTCAGAATGGCTAATATCACAAAACTCAGGTGATAGCAGATGCTGGCAAGGATGTGGAAAAAGAGGAACACTTCTCTATTGTTGGTGGGATTGTAAACTGGTACAACCACTCTAGAAATCAACCTGGTGGTTCCTCAGAAAATTGGACATAGTATTACCTGAGGACCCAGCTATACCACTCCTGGGCATATACCCAAAAGATACTCCAACATATAACAAAGACATATGCTCCATTATGTTCATAGATGCCTTATTTATAATAGCCAGAAGCTGGAAAGAATCCAGATGTTGTTCAACGGAGGAATGGATACAGAAAATGTGGTACATTTACACAATGGAATACTACTCAGCTATTAAAAACAATGAATTCATAGAATTTGCAGGCAAATGGATGGAACTAGAAAGCATCATCCTGAGTGAGGTAACCCAGTCACAAAAGAACATGCATGGTATGTATTCACTGATAAGTGGATATTAGAAAACAGCTCCAAATACCCAAGATACAATTCCCAGACCATATGAAGCTCAAGAAGAAGAAAGACCAAAGTGTGGATGCTTTAGTCTTACTTAGAATGAGGAATAAAATAATCTCAGGAAGTAGAGAAGGGAGGGACTTGGCAGGGAGACAGGAGGGAGAGGAAAAAAAGAGTTGCACGATCAGGTGTGGGACATGGAGATGTACAGAGGGTCAGGAAATTGAACAGAAGTGTGTAGCTGTAGGGAGATGGGGTACTGGTGTTTGCCATCAGAAAGTCCCAGATGATAGAAAAGCAGGAGGATCCCAGGACCCAACAGGGATAACATTAGCTGAACTGCCCAACAAAGGGGAGAGAGAACCTCTAGAGACCATATCCAGAGGTTAGGCCTGGCCTGTTGTTGATTCAGACACACCCATCTCAAAAATTTTAACCCAGAATAACCCCTGTATAAAGGAAATACAGGAACAAAGAGTGGAGCAGATATGGAAGGAAAGGCCATCCAGAGACTGCCCCACCTGAGGAATCCATCCCATATACAGACACCAAATCCAGACACTATTGCTGACGTCAAGAAGTGCTTGCTGACAGGAGCCTGATATAGCTGTCTGCTGAGAGGCTATGACAAAGCCTGACAAATACAGTGGTAGATACTTGCAGCCAACCATTGGACTGAACTTGGGAACCCCAATGGAGGATTTAGGGGAAGGACTGAAGGAGCTGAAGGGGTTTGCAACTCTATAGGAAGAACAACAATATCAACCAACCAGACCACCAAGAGCTCCCAGGGACTACACCACCAAAGAGTGGCTCCAGCCGCATTTGTAACAGAGGGTGGCACTGTCTGGCATCAATAGGAGGAGAGACCCCTTGGTCCTGTGAAGGCTTGATGTCCCAGTGTAGGGAATGATAGGGTGGTGAGGCGGAGTGGGTGGGTGGGAGAGTGAATGTCTTCATAGAAGCAGATGGATGGGAGAGGGGGTTTGTGGAGGGAAACTGGGAAGGAGGATACCATTTGAAATGCAAATAAATAAAATATCCAACTAAAAATCAAAACTTTTTATATAAAATACAAATAAAATTTACCTAAAGAAGAAAAACATTAGCTTATGTTCATACTATTAAGATCTCTCATTATATTGCATCTTATTTTTTCCTGTGTTTGAATCTAATAAACATATACTAGAAAATTATATATTAATATGAACATTAATAAATTACCCCCAAATAGTTAGAATTCATGTTTTTAAAAAATATCTGTATTTAAATTTTCTACTTTCTAATTATCTTGTAAATAATTAAAATATTTCTCACAGATATTAAGAAAATGTATTTCTAGGTTACCTAGGATTAAGTTACTGTGTTTGATTCAAAAATAGCAATGAAGTCTATGAGTGAAAATTATCTTCATGTATATAATGGAGAAGGTAAATGATATCTTGTGTAAGTGTTGTCTGCTGTTGAGAGGGCCATGCTGTCTGGGAACAGGTTGGGTTTTACACATCCAGAGTTTTTCCCTTTTCCCAATGTCCAAGTCATGAGACCTCAGGTCATGTGAGACCCCAGGCAACCAGAGAAAAAGCTCCTAGAGGGGAAAACATTTGTGTGCTAAGAAGAGACCAGTTATATCACAAATGTATTCATGATAATTGTGATCAGAACTTCCCTGAACATTCGAGATATTATTGTGGACATTACCAGCATAGAGTATCCATTTTAATAACCAACTCTCAAATATTAATTTTGTTGTAATCAATAAGAGAATCTTAATGCATTACATATATTTTCCTTATCCAACAGACCAGAAGAACACTAAACATTAGAATTAGTTTTAATTTTCAGATTTTCAATGTGCAAAATACATGTAGTAGTAAAACAAGAAATTCCCATATGGCTGCCAATCACCGTAGCTGACAAAATTTCCCTTTAGACATCTAAGGGTGCGTGACTCCTAAGCATTAGTGACTTATTAGAATTAAAAGCAGGACACATTTCCTCAATGGATAGAATTACTGAGCAGAAGAAGATCTTCAGATACAGTTATTCCTTTCCTAAGTTTTTGTTTATTTTGACATTGGGTATATGTACCTCAGGCTGTGCTCTAACCTTCAAGGATGCCCTGGAACACCTACTGACCCTTCTGCTTCACAAGTGCTGGGATTTCAGGCATGGGTTCAACCTTGGTCAGTATTCTTTCCCTTAAAGATAAAAATCCAAGTTTGTACTTCTCTTCAGAGTTAGAATTTGGAAGATAAAGA
Organism: Mastomys natalensis; assembly: GCA_021653895.1. NCBI lineage: Eukaryota > Metazoa > Chordata > Mammalia > Rodentia > Muridae > Mastomys > Mastomys natalensis. Next base: position 748,363 of record JAJTUV010000289.1, read on the forward strand.
TGTAGAAACATTTTAGGGAAAAATGCTTGTCTTTGATAAATAAAATATTAAAAAGTTAGATAATTAAAGAAATTCTATTTTATTTAGAAGTTATGAACTGCATTCATAAGTTATATAATACTAGAAACTTTACCCTGTATATGAATGAGATGAAGTGTGGACTGTAGAAAAGATTGTCAAAGGTAAAATGGGGAATTTAAAAGGTGGTAGTAAAATTCTCTTTCTGTAGCTACAGTACATGGCAACTGTTAAATGAAAGCATCCCAGAGCATTATTTAGTGTAATCACCACCTTTCAATACCCAAAGCCCTAGGCATGATTCTCTGTCATTTGAAGATGAAAAAGTGCAGCAGGTCAACAGACATGCAGTGTATTCAGAAAGTCAGAATCTCACCTCTCCTCCTTGGATCTGAGAGAACACTATGCTACACAGCTTGTGATAAGCTTGCCTACCCAATCCCCACACATCATTTATGTAGGGACTTGTGGCCCAGGAGAGACAGACAAATTCACAGAATCTTAAATTTGTTAACATTTGCAGCGAAGGATGCTTACAAGCTAGCACAATCAATGCAGCTACAGATTGAGATATATTAATGATCACCTTCTGGCGACTGTTATTGTTGTTTTTACTTACAGAGAACTTTGGTGTAGCAGCTTGTCTTCTCATGCTAATTATGTTACCCAAAAACCTGTTTGCAGTGTCCTGCAAGTAGGACTAAAGGAAGTCTGTTCCCAGTTGATTTTTGACTGGTCAATAGTGTTACCTGTGGTCAATGGCTGGGCAGGGAGACAGAAGTGTGATTTGTAGGATTCCCAGGCAGAGACTGAGGAATGAGGAAGAGGGATTCTGCCATGACATGGGCAAAGGAGATGGACCACACTGGGAAGGTGCAGGAGGGAGAGACAGTCAACCTGTAGGTACAAGGGGAAAGCAGCCCCAGGAGTTCTCTGTAAATAAAATCAACAGTAACAATCGCCAGAAGGAGTTCAGGACAGCAAAGATGAACTATAGATTTAGTAAGTATTAACTCTGGAATATTGGAGTGTCAGACCTTGAAAGGCAGCCTGATTTCCGGTCAAGCACAGGCTAGAAACCTTTGGAGACCCCAGGGAATTTTAAGGGAAGGCAGGCATTTGGCCATGCCCCCAGACTCTAGGCTCCAGATGTGAGGCTACAGCCCTCTATAGATTTGTTTCTTTCAGTCACCTAGCCTCAAGACAAGTCTCCATAATAATGAGATACCTAAAGGCCGAAAGGGCTTAGCCAATTAAGTTTTCCTTCCCAGACAATGCTCCATGCAAGAGGCATTTAACCTCAGGCCCACCTTGTGAAACAGGATAGGGTTTATAATCTACTTTCCACCCATGACAATAAACATCTTAAAACTATGGACTGCTTCTTTTCATCATCATCATCATCATCATCATCATCATCATCATCATCATCATCATCATCATCGGCTATGGGGAACAATGGAAAAAGCCTACATTTACAGGGCCTGATCTAATCTCCAAGAGAAGACCTCTCTGTGTTCCCAGCCACAGCCACCACCAACCTAAGCAAACAAACAGCTGACCTACGTGACAAGCCTAGGACCCTCCCCACGAGACCCAGCAGCTGGAACTTCTCTCCCCCTGTCCCCTTCTGCCTGGGCCAATCCAGTTCATGGTCCCCACTTTGTTCTTGGCTCTTCCGCAGCTCCCAGCAGCACTTGGGTGCCTGACAACCAAATGATCCCTGGCCTCCTTATAAGCCTTGGGACCCCTGAGCCAACTCCAGCAGTGCCTGGGGACTTCAGACTGCACTCCCCCACCGCCTGAGTGGAGTCCCGCAGCTTCCCAGAGCCTGACACCTGGCTAGTACCAACCAGGAGTGAGCTCAGTCAAACTTCCTATGGCCTGCCCCCATTCCTGAGCGGCCAGAGAGCCAGGTGTTGGGGCAGAAGGGACTGGGAGACTCCCGAATTCAACCCAACATCAGAGGGGAATGTGTGTTAGCGACATGAAGTTAGGGAGTGGCCTAGCCATTGAGCTGGTTAGGGCATATTAAAAATAAGACTATGTCAACCATTGGACTGAGTGTGGGGACCCCAACAGAGAAGTAAGGGCAAGGACTGTAGGAGCTGAAGGGGTTTGCAGCCCCATAAGAAGAGCAACAATATCAATCAATCAGAATCCCTAAAGTTCCCAGGGACTAAACCACCAACCAAAGAGTACACATTGGGAGACCTATGGCTCCAGGTGGATATGTAGCAGAGGATGGCGTTATCGGAGAGCCCCTTGATCCTGTGGAGGCTCGATGACCTAGGGTAGGGGAATGCTAGGGCTGTGAGGCAGCAGTGTGTGGGTAGGTGGGGGAGGACCCTCGTAGAGGCAGGCGGAGGTGGGAGGGGATAGAAGGTATGTGGAGGGGAAAGTGGGAAGGGGGATAACATTTGAAATGTCAATAAAAAATGAAAAAAAAGAAAAAAACTCTTCTCTCTCTCTCTCTCTCTCTCTCTCTCTCTCTCTCTCTCTCTCTCCCTTTTTCTGTGTATTGTGTGTGTGTGTGTGTGTGTGTGGTGTGCGCGCGCGCGCGCGCGCGCGCGCGCGTGGGTGCGTGCGTGCGTGCGTGCGTGCGTGCGTGCGTGCGTGCGTGTGTGTGTGTGTGTGTGTGTGTGTGTGTGTGTGTGTATGTGTGTGGTTTTTGAATCCAAACCATTTGGGTGGGTAGCAAGGAGGGCACACATACTTGTCAGGGAGTTGAGAGTGGATTAAAATACTACTTCACTTTGGGAATCCTTAGAACAGCTGGAAACTTCGAGACCCATGTTGACTTTGTGACAATGAATGGATGAAGATACTGTATTGTAGCAGACATGCAAATTACTCATTTCTATTTTATAAATGCTGCATACAGAAAGGGCCGGCTTAATGAAATCGTCTGAGTGGTGTAAGGCTAGGTTTACTTAGCTTAGAATACCACCATGTTTGTGAAAAAGAGAGCCAGCCTCCAGGGACAAGTGCCCTTACATGTTAGCCAAGAAGTGTCAGTCTTAAACACGTGTGGGCAGTATGAAATGACATCAGCAAATTCTATTTATAAATGCATATGGACATGAGTGTGCAACAAATATAATGAAAAAATTAGAAGCCACAAATCTAAGGTTGGATGGGGTTACGGAGGAACCTGCAGCAAGCAGATGGAGAAATGATGTGAATACAGTACTCATTTATAAAATTGTCAGTAAGTGAAAGAAGAAATAAATAAATAAATTCATGGGAAATGATAAAAAGATTAGAGACAAAGCAAAGGTGAAATAAAACACAGAAAACAGCTCTATCTGGTGATGACTTCATCATGGGAGAAAGTTGTGCCTTGCCATGGAAAAAGCAAAGGTTAAAAGAAACATTGAAACACATTTTATATTTGTCTCTCTGAGTCTGGGATACCTCGCTAGGGATGATTTTTTTTCTAGTTCCATCTATTTGCCTGAAAATTTCATAATGTCATTTTTAATAGCTGAGTTATGACTCCCAATGAACATGTTCTATATTTGATTATATGTGGATATTAACTCTGAAGTCAATGATAATTGAACTACCATCCACGGAAACACAGAGGGTAGGTGTAGACTATGGATGAAGGGGAACAGATAGATCATGTTAGGAAAGGGAAACAGAATAGGTAGTTATAGATGGATGGACAGAAATGGGAGGATGAGTGGGGAAAGAAAGGTTTGGGACTTGTGGGAGGGAATAAGGGCAGAGACATCTAAAACTTAGGGGCATTTGAGTAGTATGGACACTTAATGCAGTAGAAACTTCCTACAACACATACATATATTGAAAGGAATCTAAATGCAATCATCAAATAATGCGGGAGACAGAGCTCCATCTGGCCATCTCTTGTCACCAAATGAAGCTTCCAGTCTTGCTTTGGGTTACAAATAATTGAGTTGTTGGCAAAGGGGGCTCCACAGGAATAGTCAAACAATGCAGTGTGCTTCCAAGACTATAGGTTGCTCTCCAAAAACTGACAGTCAGGCACTACTGCTGAATATATCACATATAGAACTCACTGAAGAAGAGATGTCGAGTCGGGTCCTACATAGAGCCTTCACCCCTACATACCAGTGTGTCTGAATCAGGAACACTAATTCTCTCAACAGAGAAAGGTAAACACTAAGCCAACTAACAGTTCTTTTATGAACAATGCTGTACTGCCAGTAAGATATGTTAGGACAATGATCAAACAAAGCTGTGGGAGTAACAAACCAATAAATGATTTGACTTAAGGAACAGCCAATGCAATAGAACCCATACCACTCACTACTTGAATGACCAAGAATATGATATCCCAAGAACCTAGGGGAAAAAACAAATGATACTGTTCTAAAACAAGAAAAAATATAGTGATAAAATGACTCCTAAAGATGTTCTGCTCTACTTATAGATCAGATGGTTACTTTGTTCTGCTGTCTTCAGATAAAGTTTATTTATGCAGCAGATGAAAACAAGCACAGAGACCACCAGCCAGACAGTATACAGAGAATGAGAAGCCTTGGAACACTCAGTCCTAAAGGGGATGTCTCCATCAAATTTCTTGCCCTCAGAGCTCAGGGAATACAGAAGAAAAGGGAAGAAGAGTGAAAAAGCCAAAAACGATGAGGCTTGACAGGAAAACAAGGCACACTAAATCTACATGAGCAATGTGTACAGGAAGGCACAAGAGACTGAAGCAGCGCTCACAGGGTCTGCCCCAGTTTGCACCCTGTCCTCTACATATATATTAAGGCTTCTAGTTTTGTGTTTTTATTGGATTTTTGAATGTCTTCTCTTGGACTCTTTTCCTTCTGTTGGTATGTCTTCACCAACTCCAATAAGATAGTTTTTGTTTGAATTTATTATATTTTAACAACTGTCACTTATACTTACTGGAAACAGTAAAACCAGTTTTCTCTAATAGAGTGGCACCAGGTATATGAACCACTCAGTGACAGGCTTTATGTACAGAGGTTGTTGAGCAATATATTACTGACTTCACGTGTATGTGTGTGTGTGCATGCTTTCATATGGTTACAGTTTGATATTATTTTTGTTTGTTTTTTTGGGTGCAAGTGGTTTTATTTTGTTTTCTATATTTGGGAAGTTTGGTTGTTGTATTGGGTTTCTGTTTTTTTGTGTTGTGTGGATATTGTTAGGGACAGTATTGGGAATGACTTAGGGGAGGAGAAGAATATGATCAAAATACATTTAAATTAAAAATTGTTATAAATGACAGAAATACATTAAAAAAGAAAATGCTAACTAAGATCACTATTCTTTCTTTAATCAAGAAAACAAAAACACATGTTTAAAAAATATATTAACTGCTTTGTCTTCCCTTAACTTCAATATTTTCTATTTTAACATACAATAAACCAGGGCCTAATTTTAGTTTTAAAATTGTAAAAATGTCCTCTTCTTTCATCTATAAATAAATACAATACTTTGACTGGTGGGAAAGAAAGCGAAGCATCCAGTTCTCCAAGGATAATCTGAAGTGCTATTACCAGGAAGAACAGGAGGTGGATGGAGAAAAGAATCCTTGTCCTACATACACAGACAGTTAAGGGAGGGACACTCACGTGCGCGCGCGCGCACACACACACACACACACATTTGATACAATTCCATGATAAAGTGTAATTTTTTTCTGCTCACAAATTACAACCCTGGACATAACACATACTAAGAGAGACCTTTTTACTCCTTATGAAGCAATCCCTCAGACATGTCTCCCTGACCAGTATCACTTGACAGTATCAACTTGGCTAGAATATTTGATCTTAATCTTTACTATAGAGTGTGGCAGTATTTTAAATTGGATTCATTAAATGGCAGCAAAGGTATATTTTCCCATTTTGCTCATTATTTATAATGATTTAAATGGAAGAATCCTATAATAATAGGTTCTTTAACAACAATGGAAGAATTTTACTTCAGCCAGGCAAGATAAAGGTTACCTCAGGCATTCTATATATAGGTTATGTCAGACATGCTTTGAGTTGGTTAATTTAGACAGACTGTATAATGTTTCTGTCAGGCAGTCTGTATTATGATAACTGACAAACATAGAACCTGATGTTTAAAAGGAAAGAGATTTTCTGATTAAAACAAAAAAACATTGTTTAAAATTAGCTTATTTCTTTCTCTCATGTTTATAGTGTGCCTGCTTGGGTAAATCATAATTCCTAATTCTCAGAAAATTCAAAATTCTAAGATTTCTTCATTACTCATTGATCTAATCACAATAATTTAGTGAAGTAAAGGTTCAAATAAATAACATAAAATTTAAAATATAACAAGAAAAGAACCACATAAAAGGATTCTCTTAACTATATACTTTAGGCACTGATTTCACTCTACTAACAATTGGAAGAAATGTCTGTCTCGTGAGTCTTTACTACCCTTTCTTGTAGACATATTTGTTTCAGAGAGCAAGTAATTTACTTAGAACTAAATGTATGTCATAAGTGCCAGCTTCTCAGTTCTTCCAACATGTGGATGACCAGCCTGCATGTTATAGAATAATTTTTTCTTAAACCTGGGAACCTCTTGCTTCTTCCATACTTTAGAAGCCCAGATGGAGGCAGGCAGAAAGTGGCAAGTCTAACCTGGTTTTACACAGAGTCCTTCCTTGGAGTGGGACTGGATATTCTATAGATAAGAAACTCAAGTGACACTGCTGGGTATGTGCACTAAATGTTTGGTGCTTCTGCAGAAATCTTACATGATGTACACACTATTTGACAATTGTCCCCATGAACTGGGACATGTGAGTGCTGGTGTTTTTGTTTTTAGTAATTTCCATTTACTTCTGGTTCTTGACTACTAGACTTTGGTGAGGTGTTTTTTGTTAGTTCTAATAATATTACATGGATAGTACACCACAAAGAAATCTTGTCTCAGGATACGTGATTATGGTGGCAGAGGTGAGTCACATGCCACAAGTAAACCATAAAGTACATCCAATTATTAAATATATGGAAACATTAAATTATTTACAATTCTAGTAGAGTGTTTCATACAGGTCAGCCCCATGCACACACTCTGTGAGGCCACCCATTCCTTCTTTATTCTATCAACACTAATCTCATTGTTCATATTAAAAAGGAACTGATTGAAATGACAATATTTGCCTTTAATGATAGAAAAAAACCCACTACATTTTTCTTTTATTCTTTTTGGAACAGGTTTCTCTGTGTAGTCTTGACTGTCCTAGAACTCACTGTGTGGACCAGGTTGGCCTCTAACACACAGTTTTGTCTGTCTCTGCCTCCCAATGACGGAACTACAGGCACATGCCATGACTGACTGGGCACTCTACACTTCTCAGTCAAGACCTTTTCATCCCCCTATTGTTTTTTATCTTTAAAGAATAGAAGAAAATTAAATTAATTTCCAAATAAAAGTAAATACATAAAAATTTTAACAACTGAAAATGTTAATTAACAACCTATTTAAGATATAAATATGCCATGAACACTTCATGCCTTTTTGAGTATCAGCCTTCTGACAGCATGCAGTGCCCACAAAAGTATTCTCAAAAGTGTGAAGACCGTGAGGCAGAGATGCAGTTACTTTTTCCTAATGGCTAAAGAAGTCGAATATTTCTTTAAGTGTTTCTCAGGCATTCTGATTTCCTTTATTGGAATTCTCTGTTTAGACTGGAATTTTTGTTTTCTTGATATCTAACTTCTTGAGGTTCTTTTAAAGATACATTTTAGATATGAAATCTGTAGCTGATGCCGAGTTGATAAAATTTTTTTTTCTGATTCTGTAGGCTATCATTTTGTCCTATTGACAGTTTCATTTGCCTTACAGAAGACTTTCAGTTTCTTGGCGTCCAATTAATTTACTGGTGATCTTAGTGTCTGTGCTATCAGTGTTCTGTTCAGCAAGTTGCCTCCAGTGCAAATGCATTGAAGGCTAGTCCCCGCTTTCTCGTCTGTCAGGTTCAGTGTGGTTTTCAGTGTTATGTTGAGGTCTTCAACCCACTTGGACCAGAGTTTTGTGCAGGGTGATAAATATTAATCTAGTTGTATTCTTGTACATGCAGATATCCAGTTAGAAAGGCATCATTGGTTGAAGATGCTTTCCCCCCATCTTGTATTTCTGGATTCCTTATTAAAACTCAGGAATCTAGTAAGTAGATTTATATTTGAGTATTTGACTTGAGTACATTGATCAAATTGTTTTTATACCAATATTATACAGTTGTTATTATAGCCTTATTATAGCTTTATGGTACAGCTTGAAATAAGGGATGGTGATACCTTTGGAAATGTTTTTATTGTTCAGGATTGCTTTAGCTAGTCTGGGTTGTTACATAAGATCAATAACATAAGTGACAGCTCATTCTGGAAAGGGTGTAAAGCAAGGGGAACACTCCTCCCCTGCTGAGATGGCAAGTGGGTAAATCAGTATGGAAATCAATACGGCAGCTCTTCAGAAAACTGGGAGTCTACCTACCTCAAGAGCCAGCTATACCAGTCCTGAGTATATAGAAAAAGGATGCTCCATCCTTCCTTAATGGACTCTGCTCAGAGTTGAGTAAGTTAGCATTTACTCAACTAGCTGATGAGGTTCATTTATACATTTTAACTCAGCTGTTAAAAATGATATAATAAAATTTGAAGGCAAATTAATGGAACTATTAAAAAATCATTTTGAGTAAGGTAACTCACACCCAGAAGTACAAACATGGTATGTGCTTATAAGCAATATTAGCTGTAAAGGATCGTGCTACAATCCACAGACTGGGGTAGGTGGGTGTGGGAACAGGTGGAATCAGGTTGAGGAGATGCAGGCAGAGAGTCCTGGGAGAGGCAACTTGGAGGGTGCTTCTGGGAGTGATATGAAAACCTAGTTTTATAGAAACTCTCAGGGAGGATTCTTAGTAAGGGAAGATTTGGAACCCTAACTAAATAATAACCTCTGTAACCAGGCAAGGCTTTCTGATGTGGGACTGGGACACCAATGCAGCCACAAAATATTTGACCTATAATCTATCCTGCCTGCAAGATGTACTGGGGCAATAGAGGTGTAGATTATATGAGAATGGCCAACAAATTATGGAACTAATTGGAAGCCCACACCATAAGAATTCCATGGCAGACATGGCCTGGATGATCAAGAACAAGAGGCTAGATATCCCAGAGACCTGTGATAAAAAAATAATATAGTGATTTCTAATGTTATTCTTACATAATCTTAGATTATTACATAGCTAATCATCATCTAAGAGGCAGCGGAGAAGAGCAGATGCAGAGATCCATAGACAAACATTAGGCAAAGAGAGAGCCTAAATTGCATATCTTCGTTGGGTCAGATTCCTTGGAACTTGGGAACTCCTGTGGAAGAAAGGGAGGGAGAAATGTAGAATCAAATGTGGTCAAGAACAGCAGGAGAACACAGTCCACAGACTTCAATTAAACAGAGCTCATAGGGGCTCACTGAGATTAGAGGGGCAATTATGAAACCTGTATTGTTCTTTGCTACTTCTCTACATATATGTTCTGGTTGTTAGCTTGGTGTTTTTATTGGACTCCTAACAGTGGGAGCTGGGGTGTCTGTCTCTTTTGTCTTCTCTTGGGACCTTTTTCCTTTCATACCTGGTTTTCTCATAGAGAGTTGATATGAGAGTGTGTGCCTAGTCTCAGTGAATCTAGTTTTGCTATTTGGTAGATAAAACTGGGAGGTGACGTTCTGTGAAGGGAGACCAAGGAGAAGAGTTGGGGGAGAAGGAGGTAGGTGGGGGTCAAGAAGGAGTGGGAAGACAAAACTGCATTCATGTAGTGAAAAATGCTTATCAAGGTGATTGATATTTATTGAAAAGAATACCACTAAATAAATTGAAATAAATAAAAAGTAATCTGCTAAAGTTTAATGAAAAGGAGGATAGATCAATTTAGTATAGGTCATCATGCCAACAATAAACTCAAAGTGAAACAGGTAAGAGAACTATTCTCAGGTAAAGGAAATTATTCTTCTAAATAAAAACCTACATAATTATATGAACAAATATTGGTAATAGTAAGTAGAAGTAATTAATAATAATAATAATAGTAAAGGAGTTTTCAGTTGAGAAAATTCACTGAGAATGCACTAAAGGCAGTTTTCTCAGTTAGTAATCAGTGGAGAAGGCCAGACAATGTGGGTGGCTCATTCCTGAGCTGTTAGTCCTGTGTTCTATAACAAAGTGGGATGAGCAAGCCAGGGAAGCAAGAAAGTAAGCAGCACTCCCTCCTGCCTCCAAGTTACAGCCCTGCTTGTGTTCCTGTCCTGATTCCTCCAGCAATGGATTATGATGTAAAAGTGTAAGCAAATAAACCCTTTCTTCCCAATTTTCTTTTTGGTCATATTGTTTTGCTGTAGCAATGGAAACATTAACTAAGACAGTTTAAATAACCCAAGCAAACTAATGAAATCTGATATAGTAAGGTACCATCTGAAGTTAATATAGTTAGTATAGTATTAATTTCCTTATCAATTTACTCTGGCAGATAGACAGGCTACTCATGTGAGGAGAATGCAGTATAAGTGAATGAACAAAAGATTGTGTGCAGATAGACAAAAGTTGCGGCATGTTTGCTTCTGTGCATAAAAGCATCAGTGGATTTCAACTTCCCTCCCCCTGCTCTGCCCTCCCCTCTCCTTCCTTTTCCTTCCTTTCTTCACCTCGCCTCGCCTCACTTTCCCTTCCTTCCTTCCTTCCTTCCTTCCTTCTTCCTTTCCTTCCTTCCTTCCTTCCTTCCTTCCTTCCTTCCTTCCTTCTTTTCTTTGTTTTATGAGTCTGGGGTTTCTATAGAGTCAAAAGAATATGTGGAATTTATCTTTTTTATATGTATCTCATGATTTAGTATAATCATCAGCAAACTAAGGGCGTGGAAGCTTTCACCACAAACCCACTTTCTGGGAGCACACATGCATGGTATTCCTGTAATTTTCTTGCATTTAAGTCTAGCCACATTGCTCATTGTTAGCAACAAACTGTGTTATTACTAAGATGTACTCTTGGGAAGTATTTTTCTGTTCCATATTTTCCCTTAATTCTACGTGTAGGGCCAGAAGAAGATCAAGAAGTCACAAATGTTAGGAAGATCCATGTACGAGGAGTTGGTTACTGATTGGTAGTAATGAATAAATATCAACCTGACTAAGAGAGAATTAAGTGTAGTATTTCATGTCCAAAAGTTCAACCACTAGGTAAAGTTCTCAGTAGAGGAAAGGTTTCCTGGGGAGGGAAAATAGGCTCCATGCAATTGCATAAAACTTCTGATGACCATATATCATTCAAGTGGAAAAATGGGAGTTAATCTTCATCATCTAGTTAGAACCTTAAGTGTTCCAATGCAATTGGAAAACAAGGGGGTGGGATTGTAAAATTCCCCAGTCTGGAGGGTTCAACAGTCATGAGCAGAATTTGGATCAAATAGCATAACTATGTGCCTAATGGAGATTACTTTGAAAAGTCTTATTATTCACAGAAATATTCTCATGACTCATATTTTATTCTTCTTAAAGCCAAAAGCATCGACCTGAAAGATCACATTTACTAAATGAAACTTTCTGAAGGTTAATCTTTTAAATGTCCTTAAAAAGAGTAAGAATTCTGAAGAGATAGAAATTATGGGCTAAAATAAAATGATTTCTCCTAAATATGTAAATAAACTGCTAGTTATGCAAGCTATACTCTACCTTATCCTACTACTAATTTTGCTTATAATGCACACACCACACATACACACACACACACACACACACACACAACACATATGCACAGCCTATATAGCATGAATGTGTTATAGCTTATATAACAAGATTATGTTGGATACTCAATAATATCTGAAATAAAATAAAATAGCACCAGCATTAGATAACATAGATTTTATTTTACTTTTCCATTTAAAACAGATGATTCTTCACATTATTTAAAATTATACGTTTTTCTGTGTGGATGATACGCATACATGTGAAGGGTGTACCTGCTTGTGGACAGAGCTAATGTGTGTATGTATATATGAATATGTAAGTATATAATATGTAAGTATATTTATGTAAATCAAATATATGTAAATATATTTACATAATGCTTTCATAATTAGAACATATTAGAAAATTTCTCATTTTAGGAGGTCATTTATTGTATTTTATTTTATAGAGTAGCTCTATTTTTAGATAAACAAAATTATTTGAACTTCTTCCAGGCCTGTATTTAATGGTTACATCTTCCTATTGAAGGAGGATATATTCTGTTCTCACACATCTACATCCATGAGCTTTTCAGTTTTGTTTGTAGTTTCTTTAAAACAAGCACTTAAGTATAAGAATTCTTCATTTTTATATCACTACTTGCAGTTTGAAAGTCGCACTGTGCTTTTAGAGGCACACAAGGACAAACACAACAAATTAGGCATGGCTACCATACACAGCCTTGATGCAGGAAAACTACCATGCAAGCACCTAAATATTTTCTTTTCTGAAAAGTCTGAAGAAAAGAACCATAACCCTGCAGCTGTAAACAAACAAGTTTAACATAAATAACTATTATTTATCTCTAAGACTAAGTCTATGCATTCAAAGTTACTATTTAATGATTACAGGGTATTGACTCAAAGCATGTAGCATGTACGAGAGCTTAGCCTTCACATCAAAATTACTTTTCTTAGAAGGATAAGGCAGAGTGCTGTATAGTGTGATGTGGTCTGTGTTCCATTTCCATACTTGTGATCCTTTATTCTTTCTCTTAAGGTCTAGGTTTCCATAGCAGAAAAGGAGGGTGTTTTTTTAGTGTTCTATGGTCTCAGAAAAGTTTTGAGGAGGAAGTCCTAAAACAAATCCTTAAAACTGTCAATGTCACTAGAGCCTGTGATGTCTGACATAAAGCAACCAAATGTAATTAAACAGTGTGAGCTGTGGCTGAGACTTATACGTTGCTGGTTTCTATCAATGATTAATACATCTGGACATGAAGCTGTTGTTCTAAACCTACAATTACTGCCACAGGAACAGAATCCCCTTATAGCATCCTTTATACCGGCAGACTTTCATGTTTGCTCTCTGCCTTCAAACAGTTGTCTCCCTATTTGTTTGATATTGGAATTAAAAAAAAAAAAAAAAAGGAAGTTATCTAATTTCTTTTCTGAACTTTTCTATTGATTCAAAAGACAAAGTATTTCAAGAAAGCTACAACAGCAAACAAATATCTTAAGATAATAAAAATGAAAACACAATCCATATACAACAAATGTTGCATGTTAATAAAAAACACATCTTAATTAATATTGTCTCATTGGTTCTGCCTTGTATGCCAGGTCAGCATTCTCTAAGAAACCTAAAATACCTAGTATCTTAAGGTTCAAAATATTTATCTTAAATGAACTCAGAAGAAAATTTAAATTTTCAACTTTCTATTGAAGAATGTTATACATAATATAATTTTATTCTTTTCATATTCTTGAAAATATCATAAATTAGTATTAAATTTTTATCAACTACAACTCCCCCCATGCCTCTGTCTTCTGCCCTTCTAAATATGAGTATGTGTGTGAGTAGAATAAACCCTCATACAACACCAAGTACCATGAGACACACACGGCCTAATTATTCACTGTCAATTAAGGAAGGGTATGGTTAATACAGACACAAGCCAGTTCCAAGCTATATTGCTTTAACAAACTTTCTATTATTTGTGTGGTGCCACAGAAAAATTTGCTTAGTGAATAACCTGACAAATATGTTTTTTCTTACAGTAGGGTATAGAGTAAAAAAGTTTGAAGAATAATGAAGACTGTAGATACATACATATGCTTAGTTGTGATTTTCAATACCCAAAAAAAAATTATTTCCAACATTGTTGTGTGTTGTCTGTTAACTTTGAATTTAGTTAACACTTAATACACTAGTGCTTGGTCTTTTAAAGTTAAGACACAACAGCCTTGGGAGACAGGTTAGCTGTAGAAACAAAGCAGGCAGCATAATGATAGAACTGAGATAGGGTGATAATACTTCAAAATGTTAATAATACAAATGCATGGATTATCACCATACTGATATTCCACTTCAAATTTCCTGAGATTTTATGATAAGATGGATTTAGAAGCAATAATATGTACTTATTATATTGTTCACTGGTACAAGTTGACAAGGAACAATGGATGAATAGAAAGTAATCAAAAGTTGAAGAACTGAGGACAGAAAAGGGGAAAAATGTTCCTTATTAAAAATATGAACACTTTGAAAAAATGACTTAGATACATCCATTTAAGGCATGTCTCAGTTTTATCAAGTAGCCCACTAAAAAGTGTTGGACTTAAGTATTATAAAAACTGCTTAGGTAAGGGAAAGCTTTAATATTCATTGACTCGAATAATATGGTCACGAAGGTCTGACTGAAATTTAACATAGGATTATATAAAATTTTTAGCATTTTTTGCTATGCTAGAACAAACTATTATTAAATATTTCACCTGTGTTAGCCAGATTTTTGTTAGTATACAAAATACTTAAGCCAATCAAATTTTATGTGTGTTTTTAAAATTTTATGTATGAGCTCAACTGTCTTTTTTAAATTTCTTTTTTATTGGATACTTTATTTATTTACAATACAGATGTCATCCTCTTTCCCCATTTCCCCTCCATTGAACCCCCATCCCATCCCCCTCCTCCTTTATGCTTTTATACCATTTTGATTACACCCATGTATTAAGGTCAGTTCTAGGTTGAGGGTCTAGCAATACAATAGATGCAAATAGTCAAGGAACATGCAAGGCAATAAACACAAATAGTCAAAGATCAAGCAAGGCATTAAACCCAATATTGTGAACAATCCCTTGATAACTGCTTCTAAGGACTTATTAGGATGACCAAAGTATCTGAGCCTATTTCCCTGTCCTAGTGCAAGGTCATTTTCATGTCTGAAGCCTACTTCCTTGTTCTAGCCTAAAATTTAGAATCCTATCTGAAATTACTTCTTTATTCTAGCCTAATATTTAGGTTCCTGCCTGAGATTACTTCTTTGTTCTAGACTGTGATTTAGATTCCTACCTGAAATTACTTCTTTGTTCTAGCCTAATGTCAGATTCTTGCAAGAAGCTGACTTCCTTGTCCTTGGCCAATGTCATATTCCTGCCAAGCAGCCCATTTGCTTGTCCTTGGCCCATGTCAGACCCTTGCCAAGCAGCCCAAAGGCTCTCCGCCTCTCCCCTTTTAAATTTCATTAACAAGACTGAGCCTGTCTAAGGTCCTTCTGACAAGAATGCCTTCCTTACCTGTCATGGAATATGCATTATCAAGAGCAATGCACTTCTGTCTTAGGATGGTAATGCTCTGTGCAGAATCTTACCTGTCCTTGGGTTGTCAGCCTGTTAATTTAATAACTCTGTCTGGGGGTCCATTTTCAGGTTCAAGCCATGTACTTGGCTGCCAACATGTTGATGTTGTTGAAGAAAAGCTTTGACAGGATGGGCAGGAATAAAAGTATTCCCAGGACAAAAAGGGCTAGCATGGTCAAGCTACGTGTATATATATGTATATGTGTATGTGTATGTGTATGTGTATGTGTATGTGTATGTGTATGTGTATGTGTATATGTATATGCATATGTATGAAGCTTGACCAAAATAGAAATACTGACCTCAGGCCATGGGTAATTTTATCTGCAGTACATACTGAATCAATACTCAGCTGAGCAGCATTCTTGAGATTCATAAGCTCCCTATGTATCATTAAAACTTTCAGAGAGGTGTTAGAATTGTGCCAAATCCACTGCATGTGTCATTAAACCTCTTCCTAATTATAATGACTACCACTGTAAATTTTAGAACTAACATGAATCCAACGGTATTTGACATGACACTCAAGATGGCTCCTTACCCTTAAATTCTGAACCTCCTTCCAGTAATTTGAATAGGATAAAGTGCATTAATCTGTTCTTCCAAATGCCTATCTAAATCCTCTGGTATACTCAACACATTAGTAACATCTTTTTGCTAAATGATTAACAAAAATGACTGTCTTAGCTTCTCATATCACAGCAATTGCAGAAGCAGTGTTGCTAGCAATTAATGTAATTAAAGCTGTTATACCAGCAATAATCAAGCCCACTACCCTCTTGCTTCTGCTTAAAGCCTGACTCATTTCTTCCAGTACTTGCAAGCTCTTTTTAGAATACCAAAGTTCTGTGACACTCAGAGCACTAAAACAAAAGCTGGTTGATAGACCTCCATAATGTTTTCCATGTTTATATATGCAGAAGAGGAAGCCCAGATAGAGTCAAGCAATGTTACTCATTACTTACTGTACTTACTGAAGATAGCTCTTTATATCAATTTACTCTTACTAAATAGTTTTTAAATAGGTTTTATTTATAGGTTTGTTTTTAATGGAGATGCTTTTTAGTCTGGATTGGTGGCAAATGCTTATAATCTTACCAAGGAGGCTGAGGCAGAAGGATAAATTTGAGGCCAGTCTCAGCTACATAGTGAAAGCCTATCTCAAAACAACAGGAGGAAAGGTGATTCTAGACTTGTTTTATTAATGGTTAATGATGTGTCAGTGATACTTTTCTATTTATATTAATATTTTCATAGATGATATGGAAAGTACAGCTGAAATGCTGATACTTTAAAGAAAATGTTTCACTTTATTTTCTAAACTACTAGTTCAATACTAAATATTTAACTACTATTAAAATAGTTTATAGATGAAGTATGGAAATACATACTTTAGGTGTACAAATATAAACAAAGTCAATTTTTTTTTTTATGAATGCTTTCCAGAAAGGGCAGTTTTCAATTCAGTTACAAGTTTGCTTTCAATAAACATTTTGACACTAGGCCACACTCTGCACTCTGCCCTCCAAAACTACAAATTTCAGACTCTACACTGGAGTTCTACTCCTGAAGCACATGCCCAGTCATAATCTTACATTTAATCTAGCTAATTCCGTTGCTTACTATTAAGAATTTTGAAGAGAAGCTATTTTCAAGTAAGGGTGGAGTATAGGAGTGTAGAGTTGGGGTGACAGGTTAACACTGAAGGGGACAGAAATAGTTACACTCTGTAAAACAGGATCAGTGATGAGGCCTTGATGCAGCTCTCCTCAATTTCTACAGATGATATCCACAGTAATATCAGTGGAACCCTCCAGCACACTGGCTTCTCCTGGTATCTGGTGACAGGATATCAGAGCCATTTTAAGGGCCAAGAAAAAAAATGCAGAAAGGCTCTCCTTAACCCTGCTACTTAGAGAGATTGCAATATTAATATTTACCTGAAGAACTAATTATAGTCATCTGCTTTCAGCCTCATCCTAGAACCCCAGCAACTGGGAAATGATATCTGACAAGGACATAGCAATTCTGAGTTTTGTTCTTGGTTTTCCAACCAATGATAGATTTGTATATGATCTTGTTTTTCTTCATTGATAGGAAGGATTGATCAGGAAGACCCAGACTGAATAGGCTTGCAATAACTCCATAGGCTGTTCAAAGGATAGTTTATTTTTATTTGAAATTGAAGAGTAGTGATTGTATATATTTTTGGGTACAATGTGACATTGTAAAATATGTATGCATTACACAATGATCAAGTCAAAGTCTTTGGTATATCCATCACTCCAGTCCAGTGTCCTTTCTTTGGGCTTGTTCATAGACTTTTCCATTAATCTTGTCTTTAATATTATCTTTCAGTTCTCTGAATAATATTTTCCTTTTCAGAAACTACAATGCCACCTCTTGTCTTCATCACACACATTTATATATTTCCTGGGAACAATTTTACATTCTGGGAAGCATATATGACTAGTATCTCAGAGAATGTAACTTACATTCAAGCTCTTGCTCTGAACCCAATAGTGTTCCTTATTCCCAACCCTTTAGATAGTCTACAAGCAGAAGATGTTTGTTTATTGAAAGTTCATCTAACTCCATACTATTTTCTGGATGCTGGCTTTCCCAAACTGCTGGATTAAATATCCCTGACATTATTTCCAAGGTAATTCCTAAAGCAGATCCTCCTGTGGAAATTGCAGTGCTCATAAGCCACCAGGTCAAGAGAGATTAACAGAGACAGTTTTTCAGAGTGTTCAGTTATTTCAGTACCCAGACATGGGCACAAGTGCAAAGAATTCTCTTCATTGTGCTGAGTGGTGTAAGCTAGAAGAAAGGAGTGGGCTCTGGGTGAAAAGGAGGGATCTAGTTCCTGTCAGACACTAACTCTATATGGAGTCATAAATTCTAAATTTCACATGATCATTCTACTTAGTGTGCTTGGTAAGACAGGAGAAAAATCTTACACACTTGTATGATGCATAATTGACTTATAGCTTTAACTATTTAGACTTAGCAGTATCTACTTGTTCCCATACCCAGGTACCATGAAGATTAGCGAGGAAAGTGAACAGCAAACACCTGCAACAAGTGTTCTTGTTCCCAAATAGCAGCAAACTCAGCTTATGAAACTTCACTTTTCTTCCTCACCAAGGATTTTAAATTTAAAAAAGAAAAACAACAGAGCATTCAGACAGCAGTGGCCAGATCCCATGGCTTGTAAGTTGAAAAGGAGGGAAAAAAAAAAAAAAAAGAACAGCAATTCTTATCAACAACAACCCTGGTTAGGATACTTCAGCTTTTACAACAAAAGTCTCAAATTTTAGCCCAACATTTTTATTTTCACTGTGGCTCTTTGCATATTTCCCTCCACACTCCACAGTCTTACATCTGTAGTGACACCACTAATGCACCTAGGCCTGTAGGTCAATGGATGCCCTGAACCTAAATGAGCTCCCTGGAATGTAACATAAATTTTAAAAAAGAAGAAGAAGAAGAAAAAATACAGACTCAATATTAGGAGTAATTTTAGACACTAAAGTTTGAAGTTCAGATAAACCACTTAGGTAAACCGGGTCAAAGAAAATGTCTTTTCTTCGATGATTTACTGCTCTAATAAGTTTGGGAGCCAACAATACCTTTTCTACTGATAAGAAATGCATGTCATTACCCTCTAGGGGACTCCACTGTGGAGCAGGAGCAGGCATCTCCTATAATCATAACAACAACCACAAAAAAAGGAGTCCTTTGCAATTTGGAACAGTTAAGAATAGCAGAACACAACTGTGTTATTTGAATATTCCAATTCCCCATCCAGTTCAAGATCTCTCATCCAATGCAGATGACAATCCTAATCTTATGCAGCTCAAGACCATCCAGTGCTGCTGAAGCAACCATAATATATAGTAAAAGGTCTCTCATCCTATAAGTCTGAAGCTCTCCCATAATATGCAGGTAAGATCCCTCATCCTGTACAGCTGAAGATCTCTCCTATGCAGCTGGTGATCCCCTATAATATGCAGCTGAATATCCCTCATCCTAAGCAATTGAAGATTCTCCATCCTATACAGCTGAAGCTCCTCTATAACATGCAGTTGAAGATTCCTATTCTATGTATCCAAAGATCCCTCATCCTATGCAGTAGAAGATTCTCATCCTACGCAGCTGACGATCGTCCACCCTGTGCAGCTGATGACATTCAGTCCTGTAAAAGAATAGTGAAGAACTCCAGTATCTTAGGGACCTCCAAATTTGCTGCCAAAATTCTATCAAGGAGCAAGCTTTGAAGTTTTAAGTTTTCACCTTATTTACAGATGATATCTATTTTGCAAATGAAGTTAATCTGTATTTGTTAATGTTGTTAAACAAGGAAGCACAATTTATAAAAATGACAGCATGCACAGTAAGAGGATAGCAATGTAGTGTAGCCATAGAAGACACATGCAAAAACAACAAAATTTCGTTGTGTTTGCGGCATATACACACCTATCTGTGTGTGTATGTGTGCTTATGCACATGCTTACACCTGAGTTGATGTGCATATACACACTAAGGCCAATGTTTGATGCCTTTTTAGATAATTCTCCACTTTATTCATTATGTCAGGGTCTTCTTCTTAATCCAGAACTTGCTCATTCTCAGCCTAGCTAGTCAGCTTGCTTGGGAACCAATGTTACCATCTCTGACTACTGAGAACACTGATGGCTACTACTCATGCCTGGGTTTTTATGTAAGTGTCAGAGTTCCAAACTCCAGCTTTCATGCTTATACAACAAGCATGTTATTCCAATGAGCCATTTTACCCATTCTAAAGACATAATTTTTGCATAGTAAAGCTCTATGATGGGACATATGCACCACCTTCAAAATGATTTCAATAAATGTATTCCACCCAATCCACAAGATGGAAAACTACAAATGTGGTTCCTTCTTCACTTGTACACTTGGGACAACTTGAGTAACTGAAACATGATTAGTGTTTGTGTGGTCTTCAGCAGCAGCAGTAAAAGAATGGAGACTGATTTTATTCCTAACTGCAGGCCATGCTAGAGGAAGATTTCTTCATAGGCTGGGAGGTTGACAAAGAAGTTTTAAGAGTTCAAGTTAATAGGTTCTGTGACTGAGAGCTACTGTTTCTGTCAAAGGCATGATGATCAGTTCTTCTTCAAGGGTTGGCATCCTCTGCTTTATACTTGTCCTTGAGTTCATCTCTCCTTATTGAGAAAACATCATTCTACATTTGTTTAACTTTGTGAACATCTGTGAAGGAAACAAAAATCAAAATTATCCAGCCTTTCCCATAAATTATGGTTCAAAAACCATTTAAAACTAAATTAGTCATTTGACAGGAACATACCTTAAAAGCTAAGATTAGTGTTAGATGTCATGAGATAGAAAGAGAAAACAAGAAACTATACATCAATATAAATGTTCTAATATGAAAGTATGTTCCTGTAATTTTCCAATATGTCTTTTCCTATGGCATAATGGGCCAAATAATTTGGTATGGTTTTGCTTCTTTTCTATGGTTTTTCATTTGGTATGGTAAGGAAAAGGATTATTAAAACAAACAAAAAATAAAGTATGTATCACTTACATGGTACAAAATATTAGTTAAAAGGCAATCATAACATTTTTTTCTACCCATTTTGAAAAGTGTAATAATAGTACAAAGCAAAATTTTTAGAGTAATAGTGAAGGACTTCTATTTGTCAGCCTGGACTTGATATCTATACCCATGCCAGTGAAAACTGACAACTGGCTAGTAAACACAAACTCTCAGGCTGAACTGGAGTCCCAGTGTTACAGTAAATAATCACTCTGACCAGTTCTGCTTCCGGATCAGCTGGTGATACACACATTACTACAAACTATATTATTTCTTTATCTAGAATTAATCCACTCCAAGTCTCAACTTTGATCATTTGCATTCATGGCTTCAGAGGAGTTTTTATATCCCAAATGTTATGATTTCACAAGTGAGGGTTTCCGCTGAAAATTACATCTCCCTAGGACCTCATGAACTTGTTCAATGTGGCTTGTGTATTGACCAGAATGTGTAAGCAACTTCACATTTCTGGATTCAGTTTTCTCCTCTCTATAAGAATCTGTCTTGATGAGCACTGTTATGCATTTGTATTTTATGAAAGCTTTAGATATTTTATTTTTGTTAAAACTCAGTTTGGGTATTTGAAGGAAATTCTATCAAAAACTATAAACAGACTGGGGGAAATAGTTCAGTGACCTAAGTTTAAATTCCCAGCACCCACATAAAATTGTATGTAGCCCACACTCACCACCACCACCACCACCAACAACAACAATGAAAACAAAACATAGAAAAAAAACATCTCACTGTGGAATTTATATTATGACATAATGTGTCCCACAGTATATTCACCTCTATATACCTTCACTTGGAAATGTTCATTGCAATGAGTCACTGATCTGGTTGAAGATCTCCATTGACGTCTGTCCATATTGGAGTCTCATAGGTACTTCTCCCATTTATCCTGTGGTTGCCCTGTGTCATGGAGATCTTGCAGCTTTGAATCAGCAGAACTGGACCTTTTGCGTTTCCCAACTATTCATAGGTGATTTAAATTTGGAGTCGAACCAATACAGAGCCCTGGATCTGGGCCTAGGTTGTAGCTGAGTTGGTCAGCCTATTGAGTTTCCCTTACCTGCACTACCAGGGTAAGTTCTCCAGCACTGTTCTGGCTAAGCCATCCAGTGCCACCATCAACATGATGCAGGGTCAGCACATCTGCTCTCATGACAGGGTGTGGGTATTGGGACAGGTAGTTGGGGAGAATGCAAGGGCAAAGACACATACAACGGACAGGAAGATGAGCAGGACTGGGGTGCATGATGTGAAATTCAAAGAATCAATAAAAGTGTTTAAGGCATAGCTATATTGAGGATCCTCATAAGACATCTTGCTTGGCCAAAACAAGCAAGCAATCAAACAAACAATCAAACAAACAAACACATTCAGGGGAAAACAGTCAGCTCTATACTGGATCAAAGTTTAATTTGGTTTTCATTTCCCTAATGACTAAGGGCGTTGAATATTTCTTTAAGTGCTTCTAGGTTATTCAGATTCCTCTGTTGAGAATTCTTTGTTTAGCATTATCCCCACTTTTTATCGGGTAATTTGGTTTGCTGGTGCCTAATTTCTTGAATTCTTTATATATTTTGGATATTAGTCTTCTGTCAGATGTAAGGTTGATGAAGATCTTTTCCCATTTTGTCAGTTGACACTTTGTCCTATTGATGGTGTTCTTATCCTTGTTGAAGCTTCAGTTTCATGTATCCTGTTTATGAATTTTTGACCTCAGTGACTGAGCTATTGGTGATCTGTTCAGGTACTTGTCTCCTGGGCCAATGCATTCAAGTTAGTTCTTCAATTTCTCTTCTATTAAATTTAGTATATCCAGATTTATGTTGAAGTCTTTGATCCACTTCGACTTGAGTTTTGTGCAGGGTGATAGATATAGGTCTATTTGCATCTGCTACATGCAGACATCCAATTATATCAGAACCATTTATTGAACATACTCTCTCTTTTACATTGTATGGTTTTTGGCTTCTTTGTACAATATCAGGTATTCATAGGTGTGTTGGTTTACTTTTGCATCTTTGATTCTATCCCATTGATCAACTTGTCCATTTTTAATGCCAATACTATGTGGGTTTTGTTAGTATTGCTCTGTAGTACATCTTGAATCAGAAGTTCTTTTATTTTACAGGATTGTTTTAGCTATCCTGAGTTTTGTTTTTCCATATGAAGTTGAGAATTGTTCTTTCCAGGTCTATAAAGAAATGAGTTGGCATTTTGATGGGAATAGCATTGAATCTATAGAATGCTTTTGGTAAGAAGACCATTTTTCTGTTAATCCTACTGATCCATGAGCAGGGGAGATCTTTCTATATTCTGATAGCTTCCTCAATTTCTTACTTCAGAGATTTTAAATTCTTGCCACACAAGTCTTTCATTTGCTTAGTATTTGCTAAGGGTGTGCCTTGGTCAGATAATTGCATATATGTGGCTAGCATGTAAAATCAGAATAATGATTACTATTGAAAAATATATATTAAAGGGAAATCAACTTTAACAACAACAAAAACCTGAATGTGGCAGCAAGTGTCTGTAATCTCAACGCTTCTCCATGAACACTGGAGGGAGAGACAAGAGAATCTCTGGAAGGCCAGGTAGCCAGGTGCATGAAGTAGCAAACAACAAAACACATTATTTCAAAAAAGATGGAAAGGGGTAATACTAATAGTGTGATGAAGGCAAGATAATAGAGCAACTGGCTCTTCCTTCCAACTCTCCATTTCAGATCTGTAGAGTAATTTCCTAGGGGGATGTCATGACAGTGCTATGAAATGTAAAAAAAAAAAAAAAAAAAAAAAAATTATCTTTCAATAAACATACACACACACACATATGCATGCACACACACATACACACACACACTAATACACTGCTGGGAGCCAAGACCTTCTTCTTCCTGAGAGCAAATGCCAGTTAAGAAGATATCCTGAGTTAAGGAATTCCTTACTGCCTTCTTCCTGAGAACAAATGTCAGTTAAGTAGATAGCCTGAGTTAAGGAAGACCTTATTGGCCTTCCTGCCTGGGAGAGAAAATTAGCAACTTGAGCCTAACAAATGTTTTATTGCCCTCTTGCTCATGAGAAAGTGGTTTGGGCTAAGGAATGCTTGCAAAGAACTTGACAATTACCGATGGCCCTGGACCCTACCCTCTTCCCTGCTTGTTTTTATAAGGTGACCTGAACAATAAAGTTCAAGCACTTGATCAGACTTTCAGACTTTTGCTTCTTCTTTGTGCCTCTTGTCCCATCTTTCACCCTCCCCTTCCCTAGGGTCTCGTCAAATCCCTGCGGGCCGGGGCAATACACAAACCTGCATGTACACATGCACATACACACATGCATGCATGTGCACACATACACATACAAACACCGATGCATACAAACACACACAAATAATATTTTAAAAACATTAATAGCTATAATAACAAATATTTCTAAATATATAACTCTTGAAAAAAAATCTCTAAAATCCATGCAGATTTCTTATAAAAACAATATGTTATAAATTATATGTTACAATGTGTAGACACAAGAACCTACAACTTTGGGCTTGAATCTCTCCCAATATAGAATTTACATAAAAATCTTTGTTCCTTAGTTTGCGTGCTTTTCAAAATCAGATTTTTGAATTTTTGTTGCCAATCTAAACCACAAAGAATAGATAAAAATGTGCTCTTGTAAAAATCTAGTACTTGAATAATATTTACATAATTAAGCCTTTAAAGTTTTTCCCACATAAATTATTCACCTTGGCATGGCTTTTCAGAAACAGCTAGTATCATGTCCCATTTTCTGTGCTATGAATAGAAATAGCCTGGTCTGGAAACCTTGATTTTACAGCTGGGCTTTTCTCCTTCTGAATGTTTTACACACTATAAAAATTAAAACATTATGAGACAGTCGTGAGTGCTGTTCATCTATTGTTCTCAGGATATTCCTGAGGAAACAATTTATTAATATGCATTAACTTAATTAACATCTTAATTTAAGATGTTATTGTAAAAAGTGAAATTTAAAAATAAGATTTTAAAAGGTACAAGACAAAATACTAAATGGAAAGAAAGTCAAATTTATCTAAGGAGGTCTCTATTAGGCTAAGAGTTTACCTGACAGAGTATTAACTCTATATGCTAGAAATGAGACAGAGGCAAAGGGGAAAACTGATAGAAGAAGATCCTAAAGTCTATTGTCTGCATGAGTGAAAGAAAAATGACTGAAGAAATTTTCATGTCAAAAAGAATTAGGGGTAAAGGAAAGATTAATGTGTACATCAGAGGTGTGAGACCAGTTTGAAAATTTAGGGTCATAAAAAATTGTCCTTAGAGGTAGGTAAAAGCTCAGAGTCAGTAAAAGGCAGAGTAACAGTGTGATGAAGGCAAGATAATAGAGCAACTAGCTCTTCCTTCCAACTCTCTATTTCCGATCTTTAGAGTAATTTCCTAGGAGAATGTCATGACAGTACTATGAAATGTGAAAAAAAATAAAAGTAATGAATTAGAAGATGACTCTAATCAATGACTCCCAAGTTGTACAGGATGAATGAACACACTTAATAAATTAACTCAGTATGAACATGCACAGAGAAACAGCTCACTCCACACACCTTTGACAAATGGATGAGATGTGAATATTCCAAATCCAAACACTGAAGAATAATCTATAGGAAAGAGCAAACTGTGTTGGGACACAATTCTGACAGAAACACATAGGTTTTCACAGCTAATTATTCAGATGGACTTGTAGCAGTAATTAAAACAATCACTACTTCATCATAGACAAGAGTTTAATAGAGGTTCCAAAGACTAAGTAATATTCTCATAGACAGTAATTGCAATGCTTAGAGACTTAAGCTTGGAATTTTGTTTTATTTTGGGTATTTTTTGTTTCATATTTTCTTTACATTAAATTGATTGCTATAATGACTCTCTAGTTTTGAGACTGCTATTATTAACACAACCACTGCTGTACAAACATGAGCCAGAGGACATGAATAAAGTGCATTATTTCACTGTGAATTGAACAAGACTTTTAAAAGCCCTTCCACAGTGGGTAATATCCTGAGGCAAGTGGCAAAAAGAGTTCTACATCACCACCTATCTTTTCCATTATGGCTAATATAGAATGGGGCAGCTAGGGAACAAGTTGCCGTCAGTCTTAATCACTGAGCAGAGAAGTATTATGTTTAGAGGCTTTATCATTTCCCTATATGTCTCAGGTCAATTTAACTGTTTATTTAGTATTTATTTTTTTATTTAATAAAATTCTGAGAATGAAAATAATTATAGATGTTTAAGATAAATATTAGACAGTCCCACATACAAAAGACTCAAACAAACATAAAACCACTTTGAATAGATCCCAAATCACAATTATAAAAGCATAGCAAAGAAATAATTAAAATAAAGTGTAGGTGTTTGGGAGGTATCACTTATTATTCAAAGGAAAAGACAGCAATGGTTTTTAGTAGTGGTAACATTCCTGGCACTAAGCACTGCTTATTGTGTACAGAGGAACACCTATTAATTTTTCAATGATTTCTGGGGATTTGATTTGATCATATTTGCTGTTTATTTCAATTGTATTTACACATTATTAAAGGAGAAAACCTGGTCATCAAAATAGAAGGAAATTATTCATAGTGCTCAAAAGGGGAAGTTAAAGGCAGTGGGTGAGGAGGCATATGCTCAAAGTCCATTAGATACTTGTATGAATATGGCCCCATGAAATAATAAAAGAAACAACTATTTGTCTAGTTTTCCATACAGCAAAAAGAAAAACCTTATTTTAGTGCATTTAAAATAATGGAAATATTGTTTTGAGTATGGTAATGGCTTCAGTTTGTACAAATTTGTTGTATTTAAAGGTAAATAGCAGTCTACCTAGGATCAGTAATGTGAACAAGCTAGTATTCATAATTAGTAGTAAATATGTTTATATCATTCAATATAGATTTAGCTCCTGACCATACATGCCTGAGGCAAGGCTAGGGGAAAATGTAGCCCTCATTCTTTGCCTGGGAACCTGTAGTGGGAGTACTTATCAAATGCATTCCAGTAGGGAGCCCTCAGGAGACACAAACTGACTTGGATTCACTTTCCATGGAACCAGTAGCAATAACAGCTTGCCCCATGATTTCCCTTGGCTCTGTTGTAAGCTACCTTTTAGTGGCTCCTAAAGAATTCTTTATCTGTCTGCACCTGTGCCTGGAGCAGCCCTAAGGCTTCAACTCTGCACCCAACCCCCCAAAACCTAGAGGAGGCTGGATTCTCAGGACTTCCAACAAGCTGAGGATTCTAGGTGAGTAAGCCTCAAACTCCCTTCCCACAAACAGGGAGTAATTTGGGATCTGCTGGGACACAGTAACTCCCTCAAGGCCAGTGGCACAGGACTCTTAAGGTCTGCACCTAGAGCAGCCCTAAGGCTTCAGTTCTGTACCCAACCCCCCAGAACCCAGAGGGGGCTGGACTCCCAGGTGCTCTAACACATAGGAACATAGGATAATAGGATCACAGGATCTCAGGAGCTTGGGTACACCAGGATTTCAAGAGCTCAGAAGCAGCCTGACTCCCAGGAGCTATCACATCTAGTGATGGTAGCACTAGAAATAACCAGATGGTGAAAGGTAAGCACAAGAACACAAGCAACAGAAACCAATGCCACTTGGCAACATTAGAACCCAGTTCTTCCACCACAGCAAGCCTTCAAAACTCTAACATACCTTCATCACCTCATGAAGATGATAGAGGACCTTAAGGAGGATATAGATAACTTCCTTAAAGAAATACAGGTAAGCAGATAGAAGTACTTAAAGAGGAAACACATAAATCCCTTAAAGAAATATAGGAAAACACAATCAAACAGGATCTAAAAATGGAAATAGAAACAATAGAGAAATCACAAAGGAGGACAACCATGGAAATCAAAACTTAGGAAAGAGATCAGTAGTCACAGATGCAAGCATCAACAACAGAATACAAGAGATAGAAGAGAAAATCTCAGGTGCTGAAGATACCATCAAAAAACATTGACACAACTGTCAAAGAAAATATAAAGTGAAAAAAACTCCTAACCCAAACAATCCAGAAAATTCAGGACACAATGAGAAGACCAAACCTAAGGATAATAGGTATAGAAAAAAGCAAAGATTCCCAACTAAAAGGGCCAGTAAATATCTTCAACAAAATTACAGAAGAAAACTTTCTTAACCTAAAGAAAGAGATGCCTATGAACATACAAAAAGCCTACAGAACTCCAAATACACTAGATCAGAAAAGAAATTCCCCTTGCCACATAATAATCAAAACACCAATTGCACAAAACAAAGAAAGAATATTAAAAGCAGTAGGAGGAAAAGGTCAAGTAACATATAAAGGCAGACCTATCAGAATTACACCAGACTTATTCACTAGAGATTATAAAAGCCAGAAGATCCTGGACAGATGTCATACAGACTCTAAGAGAACCAAATGCCAGCCCAGTCTACTATACTCAGCAAAACACTCAATTACCATAGATGGAGAACCAAGATATTACATGAGAACACCAAATTTACACAATATCTTTCCACAAATCCAGCCCTACAAAGGATAATAGAGGGAAACTACCAACATAAGGAGGGAAATTACACCCTAGAAAAAGCAAGAAAGTAATCTTCTTCCAACAAAACCAAAAGAAGATAGCCACACAAACATAACTCCAACTCCAATAACAAAAATAACAGGAAGCATCAGTCACTTCTCCGTCATCTCTCTTAACATTAATGGACTCAATTCCCCAATAAAAAGACAGACTAATGGACTGGATATGTAAACAGGACCCAAAATTTTCCTGGAAATTTTTCCATACAGGAAATGCACCTCAGTGACAAAGACAGACACTACCGCAGAATAAAAGGCTGGAAAACAATTTTCCAAGCAAATGGTCAAAAGAAACAAGCTGGAGTAGCCATTCTAATACTGAATAAAATCAACTTTCAACCAGAAGTTATCACGAAAGATAAGAATGGACACTTCATACTCATCAAAGGAAGAATCAACCAAGATGAAATCTCAATTCTGAACATCTATGCACCAAATGCAAGAGCACCCACATTCATAAAAGAAACTTTACTAAATCTCAAAGCACACATTGCACCTCACACAATAATAGTGGGAGACTTCAACATTCCACTCCAAACAATGGACAGATCATGGAAACAGAAACTAAACAGAAACACAGTAAAACTAAGAGAAGTTATAAACCAAATGGATTAAGCACATATTTATAGAACATTTCATTCAAAAACAAAATAATATACCTTCTTCTCAGCACCTCACGGTACCTTCTCCAAAACTGACCATATGATTGGTCACAAAATAGGCCTCAACAGATAAAAGAAAATTGAAATAAACCCATGCATCCTATCAGATCACCATGGATTAAGGCTGGTCTTCAACAATGATAAAATCAATGGGAAGCCCACATACACGTGGAAAATGAACAATGCTCTACTTAATGATAACATGGACAGGGAAGGAATAAAGAAGAAATTGAAGACTTTTTAGAATTTAATGAAAAGGAGGACACATCAAAACAAAACTTTTGGGACACAATGAAAACAGTGCTAAAAGGAAAACTCATAGCCCTGAGTGCCTACAAAAAAGAAACTGGAGAGAGCACACACTAACAGCTTGACAGCACACCTGAAAGCTCTAGACCAAAAAGAAGCAAATGCACACAGGAGGAGTAGATGGCAGGAAATAATCAAACTCAGGGCTGAAATTAACCAAGTAGAAACAAAAAGAACTATACAAAGAATCAACAAAACCAGGAGCTGGTTCTTTGAGAAAATCAACAAGATAGATAAACCCTTAGCCAGACTAACCAGAGGGCACAGAGACAGTATCCTAATTAATAAAATCTGAACTGAAAAGGGAGACACAACAACAGAAACTAAGGAAATTCAAAAAATCATCAGATCCTACTTCAAAAGCCTATACTCTGGAAAAATCTGGATGAAATGGATAATTTCCTAGACAGATACTATACAACAAAGTAAAATCAGGATCAGAAAAATCATCTAAATAGTTCTATAACCACTAAAGAAATAGCAGCAGTCATTAAAAGTCTCCCTACCAAAAAAAGTCAAGAACCAGATGGTCTTAGTGCAGAATTCTATCAGACCTTCCAAGAAGATCTAATACCAATTCTCTTCAAACTATTCCACAAAATAGAAACTGAAGGAACACTACCCAATTGATTTTATAAAGTCACAATTATGCTCATATCTAAACCATAGTAAGACCCAACAATGAAAGAGAACTTCAGACCAATCACCTTTATGAATATCAATGCAAAAATACTCAATAAAATTCTTGCAAACTAAATCCAAGAACACATCAAAACAATCATCCACCATAATCAAGTAGGATTTATCCCCGGAAAGCAGGGATGGATCAATATACAGAAATCCATCAATGTAATCCACTATATAAACAAACTCAAAGAAAAAAAATCACATGAACATATCATTATATGTTGAGAAATCATTTGACAAACTTCAATACCCCTTCATGGTAAAAGTCTTGGAAAGACCAGGAATCCAAGGTCCATACCTAAATATAGTAAAAGCAATATACAGCAAACCAGTAGCCAACATCAAACTAAACAGAGAGAAACTTGAAGCAATCCCACTAAAATCAGGGACTAGACAAGGCTGCCCACTCTCTCCCTATTTATTCAATATAGTACTGGAAGTCCTAGCCAGAGCAATTAGACAATAAAAGGAGATCAAAGGGATAAAAATTGGAAAGGAAGTAATCAAAATATCAGTATTTGTGGATGATATGATAGTATACTTAAATGACCCTAAAACTTCCACCAGAGAAATCCTAAACCTGATAAATAACTTCAGCAAAGTAGATGGATATACAACTAACTCAAACAAATCAGTAGCCTTCCTCTACTTAAGCAGGC
Organism: Mastomys natalensis; assembly: GCA_021653895.1. Taxonomy (NCBI): domain Eukaryota; kingdom Metazoa; phylum Chordata; class Mammalia; order Rodentia; family Muridae; genus Mastomys; species Mastomys natalensis. The sequence continues at coordinate 779,295 of JAJTUV010000289.1, forward strand.
TGAGAACGAAATTAGGGAAACTATAACCTTCACAATAGTTACAAAATATAATATAAAATATTTCGGTGAGAATCTAACCAAGCAAGTGAAACATCTGTAAGACAAGAATTTCAAGTCCCTGAAGAAAGAAATCGAATAAGATCTCAGAAGACGGAAAGATCTCCAGTGCTCATGGATTGACAGGATTGATATAGTAAATATGACCATCTTGCCGAGAGCAATCTACAGATTTAATGCAATCCCCATCAAAATTCCAACTCAATTCTTCACAGAGATAGAAAGAGCAATTCTAAAATTCATTTGGAATAACAAAGAACCCAGGACAGCAAAAACTATTCTCAACAACAAAAGAACATCTGGGGAAATCATCATCCCTGACCTCAAGCTGTACTACAGACCAGTAGTGATAAAAACTGCATGGTATTGGTACAGAGGTAGGCAAGAAGATCAATGGAATAGAATTGAAGACCCAGAAATGAACCCATACACCTATAGTCATTTGATCTTTGACAAAGGAACTAAAACCAAACAGTGGAAGAAAGACAGCATTTTCAACAGGAGGTGCTGGTTAAACTGGAGGTCAGCATGAAGGAAAACACAAATCGATCCATTCTTATCTCCTTGTACAAAACTCAAGTCCAAGTGGATTATGGAACTCTATATAAAACTGGACATACTGAAACTAGTAGAAGAGAAACTGGGGAAGAGCCTCGAACCCATGAGCACAGGGGAAAAGTTCCTGAACAGGACACCAATGGCTTATGCTCTAAGACCAAGAATTGACAAATGGAACCACATAAAACTTCAAAGCTTCTGTAAGGCAAGGGACACTGTCAATAGAACAAAACAGCCACCCACAGATTGGGAAAAGATCTTTACCAATCTTCCATCTGATAGACAGCTAATATCCAAAATTTCCAAAGAACTCAAAAAATTAGACTCCAGACAAGCAAATAACTCAATTAAAAAATAGGGTATAGAGCTCAACAAAAAATTTTCTTGTTTTTTCTTTCTTTCTTTCCTTTTTTTTTTTTTTTAATCCCATCGTAATTTACTCATTCACACAGGGGTTATAAACACAAAAAGGCAGGATGTGGGGAAGGGAATGACACCAGAGCATAGGTAATCAGGGAGAGTACAGATACCTTTCAGAACAGGGTATCAGCTGGGTGGAAGTTGAGGGAACAGGTCACTACGACTCTACCTATGATTCACTTATCCTTATCTAAGTTGGTACTATCTGCCTAGGCTACCTATTTACAGGATCTATGACTATTCAGGCTGGTAAATTTCCACAAACGCTGCCTGTTTACCATAGCTTATAGCCTTCTGTTTCAGTGTTTTTCCATAAAGACCCAAGACTTGGTGTTAGCATGTATGTATGTCAGGCCTATTGCTGATTTTAGGCTTATGGCTGATTTTAGACCTTCAGTGTATAAGCAGGACTGCCCCTGACATTTCCTTCCTTCTCTAAGTATAGAAGGGCCTTGGCGATTCTAATCTTGAGAGGGCGGGGATAGAGACCTGACCTCCAGTAATTCAAGGGGACCTTGCAAAACAAAAAAATTTCAACTGAGGAATATCAAATGGCCATGAAGCACCTAAAGAAATGTTCAACATCTTTAGTCATCAGGGAAATGCAAATCAAAATAACCCTGAGATTTCACCTTACACCAGTCAGAATGTCTAAGAATAAAAACTTGGATGAAAGCACATGCTGGTGCAGATGTGGAGAAAGGAACAACCCTCCATTGGTGGGATTGTAAGCTTATACAACCACTCTGGAAATCAGTCTGCCAGTTTGTCAGAAAATTGTACTTAGTGATACCTGTGGTTCCGTCAATACCACTACAGGGCATATACCCAAAGATGGTCCAACATATAGCGAGGACAGATGCTCCATTATGTTCATAGCAATCTTATTTGTAAAAGCCAGAAGCTAGAAAGAACCCAGATGTCCTTTAACAAAGGAATGAATACAGAAAATGTGGTACTTTACAGAATACAACATTACTCAGTTATTAAATACAATGTATTTATGAAATTCCTAGACAAATGGATGGAACTAGAAAATATCATCCTGAGTGAGGTAACCTAATCACAAATGAACACACATGGTATGCAGTCACTGATAAGTAGATATTAGCCCAAAATCTCACAATATCTAAGACATAACTCACAGACCACATGAAGAAAAAGGAAGACCGAAGTGTGGGTGTTTCATTCCTTCATAGAAGGAGTAACAAAATACTCACAGGAGCAAATATGAGGCAATGTATGAGGCAGAAACTGGTGGAGAAACCATCTAGAGATGGTCCCACATAGAGATTCCTCCCAGATACAATTACCATATGCAAAGATTGTTGTGGATGTCCATAAGTGCAAGCTGACAGAAACTTGATATACATGTCTCCTGAGGGGCATGGCCAGAGCCTGACATATACAGAGGTGTAAGCTCACAGCTAACCATCAAACTGATCACAGTGTTCCCAGTGGAAGGGTTGAAGAGAAGACTGAAGATGATGAAGCTGCTTGCGGCCCCATGGGGAGAACAACAATACCAACCAACCAGAGCTCCCTAGGTCTAAACAGCTAGCCTGGGAACACATTTGGAGGGACCCATGTCTCTAGCTGTATTTGTAGAGGTTCAGAATTTAAGCATAAGGAGCCATCTTGAGTGTCATGCCAAATACCATTGGATTCATGTTAGTTCTAAATTTACAGTGGTAGTCATTATAATTAGGAAGAAGTTTAATGACACATGCAGTGGATTTGGCACAATTCTAACACCTCTCTGAAAGTTTTAATGATACATAGGGAGCTTATGAATCTCAAGAATGCTGCTCTGCTGAGTGTTGATCCAGTATGTACTGCAGATAAAATTACCCATGGCCTGAGGTCAGTATTTCTATTTTGGTCAAGCTTCAAAAATGGCATATATAGCTTGATCATGCTAGCCCTTTTTGTCCTGGGAATACTTTTATTCCTGCCCATCCTGTTAAAGCTTTTCTTCAACATCATCAACATGTTGGCAGCCAAGTACATGGCTTGAACCTGAAAATGGACCCCCAGACAGAGTTATTAAATTAACAGGCTGACAAGCAAAGGACAAGTAAGATTCTGCACAGAGCATTACTATCCTAAGACAGAAGTGCATTGCTTTTGATAATGCATATTCCATGACAAGTAAGGAAGGCATTCTTGTCAGAATGACCTTAGACAGGCTCAGTATTGTTAATGAAATTAAAAAGGGGGAGCGGCGGAGAGCCTTTGGGCTGCTTGGCAAGAATCTGACATGGGCCAAGGACAAGCAAATGGGCTGCTTGGCAGGAATATGACATTGGCCAAGGACAAGGAAGTCAGCTTCTGGCAAGAATCTGACATTAGGCTAGAACAAAGAAATAATTTCAGGTAGGAATCTAAATCACAGTCTAGAACAAAGAAGTAATCTCAGGCAGGAACCTAAATATTAGGCTAGAACAAAGAAGTAATTTCAGATAGGATTTTAAATTTTAGGCTAGGACAAGGTAGTAGGCTTCAGACATGAAAATGACCTTGCACTAGGACAGAGAAATAGGCTCAGATACCATGGACATCCTGATGAGCCCATAGAAGCAGTTATCAAGGGAGTGTTCACATAATTGGGTTTAATGCCTTGCTTTTTCTTTGACTATTTGTGTTTATTGCCTTGCATGTTCCTTGACTATTTGCATCTATTGTATTGCTAGACCCTCAACCTAGAACTGACCTTAATACATGGGTGTAATCAAAATGGTTAAAAGCATAAAGGAAGAGGGAGGATGTGATGGGGGTTTTACGGAGGGGAACTGGGGAAAGAGAATGACATTTGTATGTTAAATAAATAAAATATAAAATAATTTTTTTAAATAGAATTCTTTTTTTTGTTTTGTTTTGTTTTGTTTTGTTTTGAGACAGGGTTTCTCTGTGTAGCCCTGGCTGTCCTGGAACTCACTCTGTAAACCAGGCTGGCCTCAAACTCAGAAATCCGCCTGCCTCTGCCTCCCAAGTGATGGGATTAAAGGCATGTGCCACCACCGCCCATCAAATTCTTTGTTTTTAATCTCCAAACCTGTGAATCAGGCTAGGTTACACAGTAAAGGAGAATTAGTGTCATTAATCCTGTCTTTTAAGATAAAGTTGTTCTAAACATGACAGTTGGGCTTAATGTAATCAAAAGGAACCTTAAAAATTAAGGGGGAAATTCTAAACAGCAGAGAGATGGTAGTGTAGAAGATACTTGGCCTCATGCTGGCTTGATGGTCAAACTATGAGCCAAGGAAAGTAGTTGACTGTAGAATCTGGAAGAGAAGGACATGCAGTCTCTTCTAGAATTTTTACTAAAGACAGCTCTGCCAATACCTTGATGTTAGAGCTATAAGATATATTTTGCACATCTGATTTCTAGAACTAGGAAATAATAATTTTTTCTTGTGTATTATTACTAAATTTGCAGTGATTTGTTACAAAAGCAATAGGAAACCAACAAAACCAACCCTCAAACTAAGTCAGCAGTAAGCAAAGAAAAGTCCTCTTTCTCAAGTGAACATTAGCACCACGATCGAAGGGTTCCATTCCAACAACCATTCCTAGCTTTTCTATTGAAAATATGCAGTGTATAAATATTATTTGGTATGAAAGAACAAACTGAATATATATTCAAGTATATATATCTATATTGTTCTCTTCATATATAATTGCTTAATTAATCATGACCAGGTAAATTAAATGCACATATAAAGATTTATCTTTCACAAGGTAAATATTTGAAACTATTTCATTCTGGAAAGCAAACATTTATTATTTAAGCTGAAAATCAATATAATTGGAAAACATCACTTAACAAAAAGCCCACTCATTCCACAAATTAACTCTGTAGTTTTTCTGAAATACTGGAATAGTAACAATTAAAAGAAACACAATATTTTGATCACCCTATTTCCCTTAAATATATAGTGGTGAGAAAATTACTACCCTGAAGTGATGAACAATATTATTTTTAAGGTTCATAAAGAGCTGTTTCACTTAAATGTATTTCTACAATAACTTATTAGGATATGTAAGAGAGCATATGCTATGAATATAAAATTATGAAGAAGACAGGGAGAGGGAGAGTGGGAGGAAAAGACGAGACAGAAGGTAAGTTGAAAGGAGAAGAAAGAGGAGGAATTGAAAGGTGAAGAGAGGGAAGAGAAGGGACGAAAAGAGGGAGAGATAGGGAAGAACAGGGGAAAGGGATAGAAAGGAGAGAAGATATATGCATAAGTCTGTAGTGGTGTTCCAACTACAGAGAGTCAGGACTTTATTTGTTTTTATTCTGTTATGTTGTACTAGTCTGCTTGTGTGAAGAGCAGAGGCAGGACAAACCTCACATGAAGTTGTTCAAAGGCATTATTGTCAAGGTACAAGCTCTTTAATGCTTGATATTACTCTCAGATTATTATTCGTCTTTGCTTATTGCTCCATTCTCTACTTTCATCTCATAGACAAAAAGTGAGTTGTGAGTCAGGAGATGTTGCTCAAGTTTGGGGTTTTTTGAGCAAATTGTTTAATAATGAACACACATAGCCTTACTTCTTTTCAACTTCTTCATTTGGGTTTTTAAAATGGTGATGAAGCCGTTTAGAATGAGCAACTCTGGGATTCTACGGATTCTGAGCCCCAAAGCTATCCGGCTTTACTCTTAATGTTTCTGGTTCTTATATGAGAATCTTATGCCATTGTTCCTGCATTTATGTTTTCAGTTTATGAGATGCTTCTACGAGGAAGAAGTAGTCTATGAATCAATCAGTGCCTAACAAAAAAGATACGACAAGACTGAAAATTTAAAGGGGAAGGTCTTTTTGAAGCCACCATTTGGAAACCAAGCATAGTCCAACTTGATGTATGGATAAGTCACAGCTTGGAATACAGGACAAATTTAGAGCGCATAATGTGAACCCCTCCAGCAACTGAATTTAGGTAAGAATGGAGAGATTTACAATAGTCATTAAAAGGCGGCTTAGATGTTACATGCATCTTTGAGTCTACCTAGAAATTAATGTACATTGTCTTACAAATATGTAAAATTCCAAGTAACTGCAACTTTATGATCTGCCATCTAGACTACAGGAATGATTTTTCTCACTGTTGAGTGTGATGTCAAACCCTTCCCACTCCTACAGAAATGATAGGACTTCTAAGAAACCTGCAAAGACATTAAGTGCATTAGAGTTCTTGGATGATACTCTAGGCCTCTTTAACTCAGCCAAACCATTATAGGATACAGAGTAACTAGGAAAGGCAGAGTTAAGCTAGCAACACAAACCTTCCTTTAGCAGGCAAAAAGACTTCTAGGAACCAAACAATCCAACCACGTGCCCTGTGTGCCTAATGTGTGCTTAGAGTATTAATCCGCCCCGCCCTGCTTTCTTTCTCTTTCATAGTGGTACTGTTAGATAATGTCAGTCTCCTCCTTTATTTCATGCCTTTTCATGGCCTCAGATAAATTGGGCCCTACATGTTTGCTGGCCAATATTCTTTTGGCTCTATTTTCTATGAAGAAATGGTTTACATTTGAAAATGCAGTGTTCAAAATTCTAATCTAAGGAAAGAGATAACCTTAAACATACAAGAAGCCTACAGAATGCCAAATAGATTGTATCAGAGAAGAAATCCCTCTTGTCACATAATAATCAAAACACCAAATGCACAGAACAAAGAGAGAATATTAAAAGCAGTAAGGGAAAAAGGTCAAGTAACGTATAAAGACAGACCTATCAGACTTATACCAGAATTCTTAACACTGACTCTAAAAGTCAGAAGATCCTGGACAGACGTCATACAGACCCTAAGAAAATCCAAATGCCAGCCCTGGCTACTATACACAGCAAAACTCCCAATTACAGTAGATGGAAAAACCATGATATTCCATGACAAAGCCACATTTAAACAATATCTTTCCTCTAAACCACCCCTACAGAGGATAATAGAGGGAAAATTCCAACACAAGGAGGGAAACTACACCCAAGAAAAACTAAGAAATTAATCTTTGCATAGGAAACCCATTTCTTCAGTCAACTTATTAATCTTTGATATTTTCCACTGTTGAATCTTAAGGTATGAACTATACAGTCTCTAACCAAGGAAACATCACAGAGACTGAGGAGAGAAATCTGCAATAAGGATTATAGTAGAATGTAGAAAATTCCCTAGGATATCAGAGCACAAAATGGCTATCATTCATCCTTGAGATGGCAAAGACTGTTGTAAATGGTTGTACTACAAGTCTTTATTTCATTTATTAAGTAAATGTCAAGTAAGCAATGATCTTGTCTGCAATACAATCACATCTTCTCAATAATCTCTTACAAATGATGGGTACATTATGAATGTTAAGACAGCTCATGCATTTTAAGTATGTGTCATGCAATAAGCCAGTTTTCTTTGCTCTTGACCTTCCTTTATATAGTTGTTCTTTCTACTCAAATTTCCCTTCTTTTATGAAGAATGTGCCATTCATTTGTCCTCTTAGCTGAGGGCTAATCTCTACCAAGATAGAACGTACAGAAATAACCACCAAGCCTCAGGAATTTGGCTCAGATAGGTAGACAAAACGGTGAAAGTCAGAATTCATATTTTTTGTTCTTCTATTGGGATCTGAATATAATTCTTATAAAGGACCAGATATGGAATGTTTGACATAGGCTGGGATTTCTTCTGGAGGACTGTTGCTTGGGAAAATGTCAAATGATAGAATATTATCAGTTCAGAATCATATTGAATGCCTCATCTTCAGTTATGAAAAATGATACCTCCTATTGCTATGAATGAATTGATGGCTAAATAATCTTTGAGTGTTCTTCATGAATAAATATACTGGTTGAATGATTGCTTCCTTGACAAAAGTGGCTATATATACAAAATTAAAAAGTGTTTGCAAATGGATGTTTCTTTTCTTTTTTAAATCTTATGCATTCATTATTCATTCTACTTCTATAAAGTTTCTGTTATAATATTTATTAGTATTTTATTTAAAATATGTTCATTAGTAAATTGTTAATTCAATAAAGGCAAGTATTATGCGACTTTATGTATGTATGCATCTATCTATTCATCCATCCATCCATCCATCCATCCATTTAAGATAAATATATAACATAAAGATGGATGGATGGCCACTGGATGACTTGCATGTAAGCTCTACTAAAGTATGGCATATGTACTTTGAATATTAATTACTTAGTTCAGATATGTAGACTTGATCTGATTGCAATTAATGATCAAAAGTGGCTTGTCACACTGCTACCTGGCCATTTGAACTGAAATTTTGGTTGAGGAGACAGAGCTATTAAGCTAAATGACATGTCAAGGTCCTAAGGACATTGTATTTTGGTTTTAATAAGCTCTTTCTTTAGAGAAGAGTAGATGGCACATGAAGGATAAGGTTTAAAGAATATGAGTACAGTTTTAAAGGCTGTAAAAAGGCCATAGATTTATAACAAGGTAACAGCTTATAGTTACTACTGCTGTGATAATCTTCCCTCCTTACACCCAGCAAAACTTCATCCTCTAACTTTAACCGATTGAGGGTATTCTAGAGGTAAGAGAGGCTAAACTTCTAGAAGCCTTCTTTGTAAGGTATCTAATGCAGACCATTAAGAGAAAGCTACAATGAGGGGTGGCTATACATCCTATGGGGGAATCTAGCAGTAAGGTAGGCTTCTTTCAAATGGCCTGGTGGATTTCTGAAAAGACATCATTTTTAAGAGTTTGGTTTTCCAGGAGAGTATTCTTTAATATAAAAAGTTGAAAAGATACTGAAAATTGCCAGTTAGAAAGCAATAGGAAGAAACTATCAGTGTTAAAAAAAAAAAAACTCTGAATAATCCAACGTTATTCATTAGAAAAACTGCCTCTGAGACACAGAGCTATACTCAAAGGAAGACCAAGTAGCCTGACCACTCAAAGATGCTCTCTTTTCTTATTCATCCTTAGCCTGGGTTTGATATGAAACATCCAAAGATGGAACAAAATGTCAGCAAGAGAAAGCAGTGTAAAAATCATACAAAAGAAACAAACAAATAGTATGGTCCCCAGTATTGGAATGAAATGAGCCAAGACAGGCTATAAGGAGAATGTGGGAAATGAAAAAGCTCTTAAAATAGAAGGAGAAAATAAAGACATAGATTAGATTAAACCACACTACTTAATACCAAGAATAAAACAAGTCAGTTAATTAATACCTTTTGGTAAATAACAAGTACAACTTGGGGCTGTGAAGAATAGTCCCACAGAGCTTGTTTTGAAGGATAACAATGAGAAAGAAACAAATCGCCATCTGCTCGCGTACTATTGAGTCTGTTCTGTTAGGCAACTAGATATGCTACCAATGATAGAAGGGAAAGTTTGTGACATAAAGGCAACTGACTGGCTACCCTGTGTTTTCTGTTCAATAAAGCTAGACATATTATTTGGTTTCTTAAACAGGTAGAGGACAAAAGATACTACAGGGATACAATATATAATTTCATATGAGTATTTTGTCTGCTCTTCTGTTTGTGCACCACATACATGCAGTGCTAGGGAAGGACAGCAGAGGGCATCACATCCCATTGAGCAGGAGTAAGAGATGTGAGCCACCTTCTTGATGCTGGGACCCAAGCCCAGGGCCTCTGCAAAAGCAGGAACATGTGGGAACTGCTGAGGCACCCCTTCATCCCCTCAAAACTTGTTACCAATGTGGTTATCTTCTAATTCATAAAAAAGAAGGAAATACAGTAGTAAGGCAAAGAGGAAGGAATGGAGGGAGGAAGGAGGAAGAGATGAAAGAAAGGACATTTCATGAAACATTTTAAGACAAACAAGAGAATATAAATATAAACTAGGTATTTAACATTAATAAGGTACAGTAATTGGGTAGTATTGTGTTAAAATATACTTCTACCCTAATAATGTGTGCTACTATACATTTAGGGATCTGAAACAACACATAGTGATGTCTTTAAATGTTCTAAAGAACTGACTTGGAGACGAGGCAGCTCTGTAGTTCATCACTTCCCTATGAGATGTAAGGCCTTGTGAGGGAAGATGAAGAATCACTACCACTTAAGAAATTATTCCAGAATAGGAAAAAGAAGAGAAACACACATTAAAATTAAAAATTAGAAAATGAGAAAAATGTTGAATGTGGGTGACTAGTGCTTAGGAGTAATTGTCTATCTTCTCTACATACACATGAGCTTAAATTTACCAAAATAGAAGTTTAAAGGGAATAAGCTTTTCAGATGTGTAGGATATTTGTAATAGATTTTGTTTGTTTTATTTTTAATGTATGTTTCTTCTATGACCTCTGATTTACAAAAGTATAGTAGTTTACCTCAAGGATAATTTCTACATAATCACAGAAAATCAGTTGTATTGTAACTTCACCCTTTAGAAGATGGCTTGAATAGTAAAGATTAATGTAATTAATTAAAAAGATTTTCTTGAGGAAAAGAGGTATCGTACCCCTGACGATGGAGTTGGGGATTTGAAAGTTCTAAGTACATTTTGATATAATGGTTATGGCTCAATTCAGTAAAATCTCCAATGACAACCTCAGAATTTGTGGACAAGGAGGAGTTGAGCTGGGGCTTACGTGGAGCTTTCATTCCTCCATCCTGTTCTCTTTGGTGTGGGCAGGCACTCCATAGGCTACTGAACGAGAAACATGGACACCAATCCAGGCACAAAATCTTTGCCTACACTCTGTCTTGTCTGCAAAATACGATAGAGCCATGTTTGCACAGAATTTATAGGAGTAACCAGTGAATGTCTGACTTGACTTAATGGTCACTCTATGAGAAAGAACATATACCTGACACTGATTAGGTATCCAAGATATCCCAGAGACCTAAGGTAAAAATAAACACTATGTGTCTAAGGAAAAAAAAATCGGTAAAGTTCTTCCTAATGATATTCTGCTATACTCGTAGATCATTGCCTTATCCAGTCGTCATCAGAGAGGATTCTTTTGGCAGCAGATAGGAACAGAAGAACAGCTAGATGTTATATGGAGACAAGCCTAAATTGGAGATCTCCATCAAGTCCCTCTCTTCAGAGCTCAGGGAAACCTAGGAAGAGCTGGTGAAAGGATTGTAAAAGTCAGAGGGGATGGAGGACATCAGGAGAATAAAGCCTTCAAAAGCAAGTAAGCAAGGAGCATGTGAGCTCACAGGTAATGTAGAAGCAAGCACAAGGCCTTGATGAGTATACACAGGTCCTCTGTGCACACTCTATTAGCTTATCATTTCTGGGACTCTGGCCATGGAATGAGTGGGTTTCCACTTTCTTTGTCTCATCCTGTAACTTCTTCCTCTGGCTGGGCTACCAAGTCCAACTTTAGTTTTTGCTTCATCTTATTATACGCTATTTTGTTATGGTTGGTTGTTATCTCTCAAAATCGGGTTTCTACTGAGAGACAGAAAAGGAGTAGATCCACAGGGAAATGGCAGTGAGGAGAAACTGGGAGTATTAGAGGATGGGAAACTATTATTTGGTGTCTTAGTTAGGGTTTTGTTGCTGTGAAGAGACACCATGACTGTGACAATTCTTATAAAGAAAAATAATTGGGTCTGGCTACAGTTTCAGGGATTTAGTCCCTTATCATCATGGCAGGAAACATTAGAGCGTGCAGGTAGACACAGTGCTAGGGAAGTAGTTGAGAGTTCTGCATCTTGATATGCAGGCAGCAGAAGGATACCAGGAACCATGAGTCACACTGGGCATACCTTGAGCATAAGAGAACTCAAAGTCCACTCACACAGTAACACACTTCCTCCAACAAGGTGACACTTCAACAAGACCATACCTTCTAATAGTGCCACTCCCTATGGGCCAAGCATCCAAATAAATGAGGTGATAGGGGCCATTCCTATTCAAACCACTACATTAGGATATACTGCTCACCTATGAGAAAATTATCTATTTTTACTTAAAGAAAAAAATATGAACTGGCTAAGAGACAGAGATACTTGCAGAATGTAAGTCAGATGCTGGGAGGGATGCTTTGTGAATAACAGACTCTCTTATCTACTCAATGCTGCTTTCCTACTTCAGATGGAACAAACAAATGGAAAAAACTATAAAAAGTTAGCAATGACTCCACAGAGAAACGTCATTTAGAAAAGTTGAAATATAAATATAAAAGGAAAATTTGGATATTTTAATCAAGTTATTTCATAGTTAATTTACATTATAATGTATATGTGTGTCATATATCATAAAATGGACCTTGATTTATCCAAAAATTTTTGTCATATTCCAGTTAGCAACATTTTCTTTAATGAGATGTAAAATAAAATGACTTCCTATAATTAGTGAAATACTAGATCTGAGTTTGGAAAACATGAAAGCTTAGTAAATTTGTATGGGATAGATAATAGTTCATGTCTATTGCATAAAATTACAGATGATCACACTACACCTTCACGTTAGGAGCTCCTAATTTTACATCATTATGCACGGAAACTAGAGACTCCAACCCTAATGAGAGTGGTCCACTAGGTTGCTCTCAGGAAACCCTCTGTCCAAACACACTTGCTGGAAAGGCACTGCTCTAGATGCAAGGTTAACAGATGGATAAATCAGAATTATCATCAGGCCCACAATCAGTTTTCAGGGCAGAAAAGTTCTGCATCACTATGAAAATCTGAAACAAAAAGAGCTGTTAAACATGAAAAACAAGCACATTTCACTCTATTATTTACATGTCTTTAATCTTGTTAGGCCCATAAATATTTAAATGGAAAATCCTAACACATATGAGATAACATTTCTCCAAATAATCACAAGAACAACTCACAGTTCCCACATTTCCTAACCAGGCCAAATGAAGGAAATTCTAATTATTAACAACACTACCTTATTCTCATTCTTAGAAAGAAAAATAACCAATTCTGTTGGGGAATTCCATTGTATAAACATCTATCATTTTCTAATTCATTTTATATAATTTAATCTCGCTTATCTGAATCAGTCCATGACTCTGATGCTAATTTAAATATAGTAATATGAATGAGAAATTTCTGCCTTTTTTTTTAATGAACACTTTTTCCCTTTTTTGTTTTCAATAGGTTATCATTCCTAGGAGAAAGTGAAATTTGGATATGTTTGGACATGATGACTAAACAAATTTGCTTATCAAGTCTTTCAAAATAGAAGAAAAAGTTATACTATAAAAAAATAAGAGAAAAGGAAAAAAGGGAAAGGAAGAGAAATGAGAATGTATAGAGTATGTGCTTTTCTTTTGGTAGAATAGCCTAAGCGGGGATAGAAATGAAAGACCATGGTGACTATGGATTTGAATCCTTCAGATACTCACAAAATTCCCATTATATAAGTGACAACTCTCATCTTCTGAGCATGCCCACAGACTGTCCTTGTTCTCTCATGAATCGTCCAACAGAAAAAAAAATTAAAATTAGCAAAAGAGTAACGCTATGTGAATTACATATGATAAGCCAATATCTCAATACCAACAATAGGCACAATATTCACTGTTAAATTACTGTTCTCTCATTTTATAAATACTTGTTTAATATAGGTGTAACAAAAAATTAAACTTTCTACTAGGCCATGACTATGCTAAAAAGTTGGTGACTTGCAAATTTTACTAAAAATTAGAAAAAATGCCCATAGTATCTGGTAGCAAGGAAAATTAGTTACTTTCTTCTTTGAATAAAATATCTACCTATATGTTCCCAAAGATGTGCTTCATGAAATTCATCTTGTTCTGTGCTGGCCCAGGAGGGTTTTATTGTTGCACAGTGGGATGTCCCACTAGAACTAAATATAAGACAGCTTTGATTTCCTTGCTGAGGACTGTCTAACCTAATTTTAGATAACCTGAATCTTTTCCACTGTGAATTTGTACAAATGAAACTCTGGTTCTATTGTCCTAGAAGCAAAGAGAAATATGCATAAATTGACCTTTAAACAACTATTTTGATAAAAAAAAATATAAATGTGGGAAGACTGTACAGTTTCACATACATACCTGTGCCTTCAACCTTTCTAAGAAAACTAAATTTAAAATGCTATAGTCCTGGATAGGGACTGCTTATAGAACAACCAAAGTCATTTAAATCAGTTCTCTCTCCTAGGAGTGTTGGAAAGTGTGACTGTTTCCCAATAGGGCTGCCATTTACCTCATTCTTAGAAGCATTTTGTTTCAAATTTGCCTTCAATCAACCTGTGCATTCTTCATCTCTTCTCTGATCAATGTGATCAATATGAAACAAAAACACATTGGCTTGCAAACATCATGATATCCCTATTTATAGTTCAAGACTCCACTAATGATCCAGACAACACTGTCTTCAGTGAAACCAATGTACTTTACACACATGTGTCATGGTGTGTACTACACACATTTTCTTAAGAATTTCAAACACCAGCCATCTTTATTTAATTGATGAAAATACAGAACATACCACCACTAGTGTGGTAATTCTATAAATCATACGTTACTATTTGCTTTGTATTTTTGTATTACTTTAAGATAATGACATCAATGTGTAGCTGTAAGAACTCCGCAATGCTATGATTTCGGCTTATTAAAAAACTACTGAAAAGTGAAGATATGCTTTGCTTACCATTTATAATCTCAAGAGTAGCTGGATGAGACATATAATAAAGTCCAGCACATTATACATAATGTCAATACCATTAATATAGAACAAATATATCATGAATACTCTTTAGGGCACCATGAACTCTGTTGGTTCTGGGAGATATGAAGTAAATGTCATAGTTTCACTGCCATAAATCTTTTTGACATTATTACTGAAATCATAACTAACATGTAGCTAGATGATTTTATCTGTTCTTGACTTCTACTTATTTATTTATATCATGGTACTTGGCTTATGCTAATTATAATATTGAATAGATGTTTAGATAATAAACTCAATGTGTTATTTAGTTTTTATAAGAAGCTTTTAATGTAATGCCACTGGTGTGACTGTTACCTGTGTTTTATATTTTTGGTTGTGAGCCTAGCCTTTAACGGCTGAGCCATCTCTCCAGCCCGTTACCTGTGTTTTATTAGTAGTAGATTTTAAAAATAAAATCATTAGTATATTATTAAAACAAAATTAACAGAATTAATATTGTGAGTATCTTATTGCTAGCAGTAGTATTTTCTTAATTGTGACTAATAGCCTTGGGAAAATGAGAAATGATATTTTGTGGGTAAATGCTTAATGTTAACTTCCAATGTCAACACAAATGATAGTATCTTTCTGCTTCTTGTTATGAAATGATATGTAGAAACTTCTCCGTATTATAGATGGACATAAGATAAATTTTAGAGTATAGTCAGGAGGAAGTTAAACAAGAAAAAATAATATTTAACGTAGGAAGAAGTGGGACAAACTAATGGAGACAAGAATTCACACTATATCTCAAGGGCGGCTGAAGGTAATAGTCCTGTGGGTTGGCTGGATGGAATCCCTGGCTTGGCACACTGAGTGCTAAGAAGAGAACGGAGGTAGCATGGCAAGCATAGCAGTAACTAGAAGGTCATTAAGAATACTAAAGTCTCACAGCTTTGAAGTCTTGAGTTAAAAATAAAACAGAGTAATCACTGTTACCTCAAGCACAACTGAAGGAAATTTGCAAAATTGAAACTGGGTCAAGTAGTTATTATTTCATAAGTGCTCAGTGACTGAAAGATGTGTGAATCTGTAAAAACACTGGGACCAGATTACCTGAAGGTCAAGTGAAGTGAGTTGAATTAAAGAAGAACACTTTAAGAATAAGATCCTGCAAAGACTGGCACAGAAGTCTAACTGGTCACATGAAAAATAATCCAAACACTGCGTGCCTTAGGTTCACCAACCACAAACATCTTCTAATCATAGCGGAGCCCAACCCAATCCTGGGGCTGTTCATCTACAGCATATATGCTAATCAGCTTCTTAGCATGAGGATGATACAGTGAGTGCTTAAACAGCATGGGATGTTGAGCAAGGGCTACAGTCCATCAGTAGATTTGGCACTGAAGATCCATTTTCTGACATGATACATCTTTACCATCTAGGGGTTGCATTAGGCAAAGAAAATTCAACTGCAAGTTAAACAAAACAAAACAAAAACATATTAACAAATGAGCTTTGAGAGTCTCCGACAGACAGATTCTGGAAAGCAAGCTTCAGGACCAAGTAAAATGAGTTAGTGTCTGGTGAGTATATGGATATTTTGTTTTGGGGAACAGGGTAGCAGTGGGTATTTTGAATTGGGAAGTTCTATGATGTGAGCTCTACTTTGAGAAAGATAACTAGAGCAACAGATGGCTCATGAAGCCAAGATAAAAGCAAAAGGGACCAATTAGAAACTTTACAATTAGGTAATTTACAGGAGAGCTAAAGAGGATATGGATTACACCTATGACAAAAAGAATACAGAATTTTATAGCCCATTATCATGGGGAACCAGTGGTACAGGGAGTTGGTTAAAAAAAAAAATCCTAAAGTGAAAAGATCCTCTATTGAAAGGGATGTGAAATATGCTAACAGGCACAGAGAATCACACTTCTCTGCAAAGAAAATGTCTTGTTTTTTAATAAAAAATCAAATCCTCATTTGTGGCAGATACAAAGTTTCGCGATATCTTACAAGATTCTGGTACAAGGCTCCATTGCTCATACAACATATCTTCCATGTCATCAGGTGCATCTTTTTATTTAGTTAGATGCACAATTTTAAAAATTGTGTAATCCTAGCATTACAACACTAAATAATGTATTATTTCATAAAACCATGCAAAATTAATGTAGGTATTGAAATATATTTCTATGTATATTGGTAAGTGCCAAGTGTGCTGAGGCAGCCTCACATGGCAGGTGGGTCTTCAGGACAGTGTCTTTAGCATTTACCTACTGACATTGTCAGTGCTTCATTAGTGCAAGCTCGACTTCACTGAGTTCAAGAAACAGCTTATTCATAAATTCAAAGTCAAGAGCTTCATTTCTCTTTATTTTTGAAGATTGGTCTTCATTGCTTAGCAAAGCTATGGAAGTACAATCATCAATGTTTCTCTTTACTTCTAACTTTAAATCTCACAGGTGATTTTACATGAAAGATCATCAGATAATTGCAGGCACATACAAGCTATCACCACGAAAGAATGATGAATTTTTGAAGTTATATTTTAGAAACTTGAGCTACTCTTGACCACTCTTAAATATCTACTTCATTTTTTCCAAAATGATTTAGGGCTTAAAGTAATCCACCACCATGGATTCTTGAACCTGTAATTCCAACACATGGTCACTCTTATAATTGACACTGTTATTTCTTCCTGAACTTTCAAAACAGAGAAGCTGATATGAATGATTTTTATCTACATTCTGAAATGACATACTTCATTTTCATTTACATGGAGTATTTTACATCTAGTAATACCTGCTATCAATGATTTTGGATGTTTGCCGGTATTATTTGTATTTTAGGAATCAGAAGAAAAGTTACAGACCAATGTATAAATGAACACATGTACAAAAATACAGTCATATAAAAATAAAGGTCAAAAAGAATAATTTTATTGGTTGATTTCGTTACCTGAAATTTTCTTACATATTTACAATTTGTGAAGGATAAAATTACTTAGACTTACTTACATTACTTGTCAAATGGAAGACATAAAATAGAAT
The DNA here is from genome assembly GCA_021653895.1 of Mastomys natalensis. NCBI lineage: Eukaryota > Metazoa > Chordata > Mammalia > Rodentia > Muridae > Mastomys > Mastomys natalensis. The sequence goes on from JAJTUV010000289.1 coordinate 796,987, forward strand.
GAGATAATATAGCACATATACATTTCTTGCTTTTAAAGTCCTTACCTGGTAGAATTAGAGTCCTGAAAAGCCCTGCCTACAGAATTTGACCACACCAGTGCAGTTCTCACTAACATAGTAAGTACTGATCTGAAGAAGATATAAAATATTTAAAAGAAAGTTCTGTCCACTATTCTGAAAGCCATATCTTTAAAAACACTTTCAGCACAGAATAAAATAGCTTTTATGTCTCCATAGTTGTTAGGCGCCAAAGACTAAACAAAGATACGTTCTCATTTCTAATTATTTGGCATATGCCATTTATACATTCCCAATCTGTTGGTTGCTAATATCTGTCTTTTATACCCAGTGCTCATACTTCTTAATTTCTTTTTATTTGAATCCCTGTGCTTTCTCTAAAATTCAAATAAATGGGAATATTTTACTGTCCTGTGGTCTGAACCCATTTTTCCCCATTGCAATTAACTAGGCAGCTGTGGGAAAATGCAGTAGCAAGTGAGTGATGCTAAAGTAAACAAAACAAGCTGGATGAACTAATCATACTGGAGAAAACAACTGGGTAATTCAGAAATAGCAGGACAATGATAGTAGTAGCTAGTGGTGATACGTTAATGAGTGCTATATGACAACTTACGCAATAGTATAGAAATACTTAAAACCACATTCAATGTCTACCTAATGTCTGTCACCAACACTGTCTTAGCCTAATAATGCTTGTTTTAATAATGTTTTCTGCTTGTCATAGCAAAAATGTTTTTTGAGGTTTTTTTTTTGGATAAATTAATCCAAACCATGTGATGAGTTTTAAAGTAATCACATACAAATAGCATTATAAAGCTTCAGATATTTTATATACATTGTTTTAATATCACATAATGCATCCTTGGAAATCATGCAAAGTGACAGAAACACGCATTTGTCCATACATTTAAAGTGATAATGATATAGTAGCTGTATTTGTGCATTCCACTCTGACAGAAAACATAATGTAGTGTAGCTGGCTTTCTGTCTAGTCAATAGTGTCAGACAGTAAAGTCTGAATCAAAGAAAACTTGTGTCTTTTGGTGTTTAGTGTTAGGTTTGAGTTTCTATGACTTTATTTAAGAAGATTTTTCTACTACAAATTCTGTTCAATGGAATACAGCCAGGTTCCCAGCATGAATATATATATATGTGTGTGTGTGTGTGTGTGTGTGTGTGTGTGTAGCCAAACTCTGGGAAGGCTCAATGAGAACCTCAACTGGGTACTACCCAATGGTAATAAATATAGAATGCCAAGGTAGGGGGCAAAGAAACCTATATTATGCTGAACAAAGAGTGAGTGTTCTTGGCACATGGAATAAATTCTTCTTATACAAAAATCAATATTTTATCTACAATTTCAGCCACTAGACTAAGAAAAAAAAGATAAAAAAGGGAAAGAAACCTAGGCAAATAAATTCACAAAGATTGGATTACTTTATTATCAAACAAATTATCTAGTAATTGCTATGATGTTTCCTACATTATAGCACTCCTTTGGAACTAATATATAAAAACAAAGATGAATAAATGTGTTTACATTTTTTTTTATTAAGAGGTTGTAAAATTCTTTTGAAATTGTTACAAAATCATCACCAAAGAAAACTGACTTATTATTTCTCATCAGAATATCACATGTAACCTTGAGTATCTCAAAGGAAGTAGGAATTAACAAATCAGTTTTAGGTATGGCAACACAAGAGGCTCATGAAGAGCAAAATTAGATCATGTGATTTCCAAGTTCTCTCTTCATTTAACAGTGTAAGCTGTGATGAACTAACTAAATTAAACCTATTTAGAAATAATTCCAAGACATAATATTAAGTATCTACTATGGACAAAATCCTATTATATATTTGGTTTGGACATCTACGGGTGAACACAATTCAAAAGAGTTTTCTTTAATAATTTTTCTAATAATTAAATTATTAGAATTACTTAGATACAAAGCTTCATAAATTTTGTAGTTGGAATCACTTTTTCCAATATCTTTTCTTCCAATATGTTTTCAAGACACTTGACATCTGAAGATAGCAAAGCAGGAAAAAAGAAAGAAATTTTATTTTTAGTCATTCAATCAACCAATCATGGAGTCTTCCCTATCTTTAGACTTCCTGTTATGTAAAATTATAAATATCAGTGTATTTTATGTCTGCTTGGTTTTCAGTAACTTGAGCCTAAAATTATTATAACTAACATATACTACATGTGAATAGAGAGATGTTCACAACTCCAGGAAGAGTTACAAGGAAGGACCTGTGTATACTGGATTCATGTAACTCTCATTATAGACGCTTGTGTAGTCAGAGCCTTTGAACTTCCAAAAACACCAAACAGTCCAGAAAATGGATTTATAAATACGAATCACTACATTTTCTTAATGCTTCGTGGCTCTGTACATTACAGATCCTTAAGACAACACAGAAGGTTAGAAGTCGCCACATCCAGTCAACATATGGAATCCACAATGCTAGTTAGAATTCACAGTAGAAATGGAGACTCATCTCCTCAGCAAGACATGATACAACAGAGTCTCACAGTCTGCAGTCACTCAGAACCGAATTTCGATTGTCTTAATATCTGGGTTAGAAAAGTATCTTTATTCTTCATGCCACAAATTTTTAGCATGTAAAGTAAATGCAGTAAAATGTGTATATTAGATCTTGTTTGTAATGTTTAGAAGTTTTAATATTTTTAAGCCTCCAAAAAAGTGAAGACATCTGTGCTAGGGGCCTCCATCCATCTCCTCTATGCTACCTGGTCGGTGGCTCAGTGTCTAAGATCTCAGGGGTCCAAGTTAGTTGAAACTGCTGGTCTTGCTATGGGGATACCCTCTTCCTCGGCTTCTTCTAGCCTGTCTCTAGTCTCTAATACAACCACAGGGTTCCTGGTCTGGCCTCAATGGGAGAAGACTCACATAACCCTCCTAATTTGAAGCCCAGGTCTGGTGGGGGGCATCTTCTTGGACACATCGGAGAAGAGGGATGGGATAAGGAAATGTGGGAGGGGGACCTTGCAAGGGGGCAATAATTAGACTGTAAAAAGTAAATGTAATTTTAAAAAGTGAAAAAGTGAAGACATCCTTGCAGTTAGATACAGCTTTTGGGCTAAGAGTCAAATATTAGGACATACACATACGTCATGTTTCTATCCAGAATGTCTCAGTAAGGTTAGCCTGGAGTGCCCGACTTTCCTTCAATCCTCTAGACATTTCTTATGGCATAATGTGGCTATATGATTGGTTTTAGAATCTTCTCTAGGGGGCCGGGCAGTGGTGGCGCACGCCTTTAATCCCAGCACTTGGGAGGCAGAGGCAGGCGGATTTCTGAGTTCAAGGCCAGCCTGGTCTACAGAGTGAGTTCCAGGACAGCCAGGACCAGAGAAACCCTGTCTCGAAAAACCAAAAAAAAAAAAAAAAAAAAAAAAAAAAGAATCTTCTCTAGGAATGGAAGTACACAAAATAGGAGGAATTTTTACAATCTGAATGCTGTTGTTCCTATCCTGAATGTATATTGACAAAAACATATCAACTTCTTCCATAAATGTATTTGAGGAAGTGGCAGAAAGTACCTATTATTCTCAAGCAAAAAGGAAGGCACATATTTGTGTGTGTGTGTGTGTGTGTGTACAATCAGTACATATATGTATATATAAAATCAGTAATTTTTATTATGATACTTTTTATTATTATGTTGTCCGAGTAGAACCTTATGTTCTCAAGTGTGTGTAACTGGAATGTACTATGGATTTGTTTGATAGCTGCTTGAATTACATTGGTAATCTGTACATGTGCAAATTAGTGACAGCGAGGGGAAAATAATACCAAGTGTCTGTGTGACAGCTTCAGTGACTACTTGTTCCTCCGCACTATAAAGCAAGCATTGTGTAAATTATTTATCCAAAACAACAAAAGCTGTACCAGAAAAACTGCTTTCAAAGGTGAATGAAGGTCTTTGTATTCTTTTAGAAAAGAATGTCTTTAAAGATATATTCCATCAGTTATTCTGTTTTCTTTTAATTTTGAAAATTGTAATATAACTAGGTCATTTCCCTCTTCTATTTCTCCCCCATACCTTCCATGTCCCCCCTTTTCAGATTATTTGATTAACATAATGTACTGAATGAATAATCTTCCAAAAGTATATCTTTCTCTTAGTCCGAAGCTGAGAGTGGATTCAGAATTTCCTAAATATTGGTGCTTCTGTTCAGGGTGTGATGTTGCCGGTCTGACTCCCACGAGCTGTGCGTGTTTACTGTCTCAGAGCTTCACTATCAACCTTCTTAGGTAAAGTGAGGATTCAGATAATTTTGTTAGTTGAATAGTTTTTAAAGATGAATGCATAGATCATTAGATCAAAAACGTATGTTCTGAACTACATCAAATTTGTCCTTGTCTTCACTTTCCTTTCTGTCATTTGCCACTCTTCTACCCTCCTCCTTAGCATCTTCATCATAGTAATCTTGAAATATTCAGAAAGCCATAAAAATAATGCTCACTTAACACATGACCCTAAGACAAGTCACAGTTGAGAATGAGCTTTCCCCTTCTAGATAATAGTTGTAACCTCAACATTTCTCATTTTTCTTACAGTCCTTAGTGTGCTCTCTCTCCTCTGAGAAGTCAGAAAGAGATGCTGGTTATTTGTTTCTTTGGGTGTTCTTTTTCAGATAAGTTAATGAATATGTGCATGTGTGAGTGTAACTGTTCAAAAATATTGTCAATTCACAGTCTATCTCTGAAAATTTGGTCTTGAAACACGGAATCTCAGTTTAACCTTTCATTTGTTAGGTTTGAAGCCAGCTTCCTCATGGAATTGTCTTTTGGAAAGACATTACTCTTGTGCTACTGCCTAAAGCATGGAACAGAGTCCCCATCAATATGAATCATATCTTAAGTTGTAAATATAGGCAATCTCGTGTCCTCTGCCATGACATGTCTGCCTTTGGACCAGATTACATCCCTTGTTCTATGATTATCGTTCAAAGATTAGTTAACTATAACACAAATACACAAAAGTTTCTGCTGTAAGCTTTATATTTCAAAATATTTTAGACTTTTGTTATTGACATATTTAAAAACAAAATATTAATATATGTTAGACTCAAACAGAATATCCTGAAAACACTTTAAACTCTAAGATTCCAGTTTGAGAAATATATCTTTCAATCTAGGTCTTGAATCAAAGATATCCTTTCATTAATTTTATTAAGGATCTCTTCTGTGAACACAATAAGGCTTCCAAAATTATTATGAGTTTAAACATAACATAACAAAGGATGGCTTTGGAATCAGGAGAAATAAACAGAATGCAAATTAAGCAATACAAAATTTGGAATACATAGGAGAAAAAAGATGGAGGGAAAACCCACACTATTAGTATTATTGAAAATACACCAGTATTGCAGCAGCTAAGATGTAGTGTCCATGTGCAGAAGTAACAATGTAATGCTTGATGTGGAGCTGGCTTTTGTTTGGGATGCTCTGACTGACAGTTTAAGCAATGGGTGGTTACCTGAGAAGGAATAAATGGGAGTAGCTGAAGAACATGGTGCTGGGGTGTAAAATTGGTAGTCAGTTGGATTGGAGAGGCAAGGGTATGTCTGAGAAGAAACAGATGAAAAATTATGGTTCATGTAGTTGGGAGAGATGCCGAAAAAACAGGAACATTATCAATGGAAAGAGGGCACACACAGCAAGTAGATGAAATATTGCCAAGGCCTGGTTGACAGAACTAAAGAGATTAAGAAGTCAGAAAATGTGTTGAGATGACATGAATTTTTAAGTCTTCAGTATATTTGAAATAGAGATCAATGAAACCACTGGACAAAAATAAATTTGAAGGCAAGGGTTACAGACACAGGAAGGAAAATGGCTTTAGTGAGGTTTAAAGGGAGATGCAGGACATACATGGCACGATATCCAGAAATCAGAAACATGAAATGCTTCCAAGGAGAACTCCATGAAAAGGTGGCAGTTTTCAGGTTAGAAGTCAGATATAAACTTATTTAAATACATTAGTTAGTTATGTTAGGCAAAGAAGCCCGCCTTATAATTTGTAAATAAATCTCTTTAGAAGAAAATATGAGCCCGTTCCACATATGCAGAACTGGAAAAGCTATGCCAGCTTGAAAGAACCTCAAATGTGCTACAGTCTAGTAATATGGACATTTTTCTGTATGACCATTCTCAAAACAATTCCTGTCTTGTAGTAGCCATGATTATTATTCAAAAGGAAAGAGAAGCCTTCCTGTTAATAATGAGATTCACATGTTTGTTTCTACTGAATAACCATCATAATGTTTATATTACCTGATGACATGAGAACAATTTGGCATATCTCAAATATGAGGTGCTCAACCACATAATAATTGAAAATATTGGTATTGTGTGTCCTGTTAGCATAGTAAAAGACAGCTTGACAAAGTTAATGGTGTACTGGCCATTCTCATTGATTTCATTTGCCCAAAGTATGTGTTTTTGGGGAAAAAAAAAAAAAAACCTCCATTTGTAGCTTCCAAGATTAAGTATTTACAGTCTAGATGTCTTTATATAGACTTTTTTAAAGCATGATTTATCAAATACAAAATAACAATCACAGAATATTTTAGGGCTGACCAGTTTGTATTGTTAATCAATCAGGGAGTTCATTCCTGGCTCTCTGAAATCATCAGTCGTTGACAGTTTCTTGTCTAGGGGTATGACCGTATGACATCCCCTTCCACTTCAGAATGTCTGTTGACATTGCCAATGTTCCAGTTATTTAATGAAGCCATTTTTATGAGACACTGCTTCACATTAGAGTTTCTGGTATTTTGGCTCTTATAATCTTTCCATACCCTCATCTGTGATGTTCCCTGAGCCACTTATGATACAGGACCTGTGATAGAGATGTATCCAATACAAAATGGTCAGCCCTGAAACCAAAAAGACACAAAATATAAAAATGGATTCACTAAGTTGCATTCATGTTTTTGTACATATATATGCAAATTCACATGTAAGAATAATCAGCGAAAAAGAGGCTGCCAACTTGAGAGTACAGTGCATGGACAAAGTTGGACAGAGGAGATTGGGGAGAGAATAGAGGGAGGAAAGGGAAGGATAAAGTGATGAAACTATATTTTAATTAAAAATATATTAAAAATAAATTACAAAAATGTTAAAAGACTGTGTGTTAATGAATGAGAAATGATCTTCTTATACATCAAATAAAATATAAAATATTTTATAACAAATATATACCTACAACATTTTATACATTGTGAATTTTTTAATTCACAAAACAACTTTCCAGTTAAAAAATAACTTTCAATGCATTGTTTCTTTTTGAGTTAGTGTGCTATTGTATACAGTAATCTTGAGCTTAAACAATAAACAATAGTCCTATGGAAACTGAATTAATTAAAACCAATTGTATATTTTTCCAACCTCTCTTTCTCTCTCTCTCTCTCTCTCTCTCTCTCTCTCTCTCTCTCCTCTCTCTCTCTCCTCTCTCTCTCTCTCCCGACATTTCACTGTGTATATATGGCTGCTTTGTAACTTTCTCTGTAGACCAGGCTGGCCTAAGACTCTTGTTGTTTCTTAATAAACTTTGCTGCTATAAACTTTCTGTTCCATAACTTCAGTAGAGTTTTGTGATTAATTTAGAAAGGTAGACACATAGGAGAAGAAAAGCTGGGAAAACAAGAATCCTTTATTTTTCACATGTTCTTACTGACTGTTGAAATGATTATGACATAATTTCAATGAATACAGAATCAAAACATTTCCCATTATATTAGGTTTTGTAACTGAACTAAATATCTCCAAGTTAGCTAATTTTTCGGTTGACACTTAATACTATATTGTGTCCAAGTGTGTTACTTTGGTAGGTTTAATGTAAAATAAAATTATTAGACATCTAAAAGTTTTACAGAAAAGGTGTCAACCAATAAAAAATATTTTCTCCAATGAGTGCTATTAATAAATTTACAAAAGCATATCTTGTTTCTAATCAAATGAAAGAATTTTTAAAGAGGAAGGTATGATGTATGAATTTTGAACAGGAAATGTGTATTTGATATGAATTTATTAATTTTATTTAGGTGACTTTCAGGTTTAGTTTGTAAAATTCCACAGCTTAAGACTCTGCTTCAACACATTCTTCTGCTGTCTTTTGCCTGCCTTATAGTTAGAGAATGAGTCTTTGTTGAATTCTTAGTTAGCTGAGTCAATTAGGATTTCCTGGGCAAGGAATGGCAGTGGCAACTTCACTCGGCATCTAAGTTAATGCCTTTATTCCCTTGATTGCTCTTCTTCTGAATCCTTGAATCTATATAAAAGATTCAGAGCCAATTTATTCAAATGTCCTAAATCCTTAGGAGCTCTCCTCAAAAACCTTGTGCATCTGGGAATAGAGGAAAACTGCTTTTTGTCATGCAGACACACAAAAAATGTACAGAAATGAACCTACATAAGTTACCTTAGCCCATTCCATAGCTGTTTGCAAAATCTTTGTGCACATAATGAATCTGATATCCCCAACTAAAAATGAGAAAATACTCAATTACCTAAATTATTTTCAAGATAGAGCTATAAATATTGCTTCTTTTCTCTAAAGTATCATACATATGTATAATCTCTCAGTTTTCATACAGTATATGCACAATGAACTTTCAGAACAGCTACTAAAGGATGTCCTTTAGCGTCTGCAATGCAAGACAATGTCTCAAACTATAAGGGCCAATAGTAAGGTATGCTACATCCAAATTAGGGCCCAGAGTTAAGCTGTGTCTTGTATACATTTGAGGTTTTGTCTGCAGTGCTCAATAAAACCAAATTCAGTAGTAAGTTTCTCACTCTAAATCTTAAGGAAAGGTTTGTGCAGTTAAACGCTGATACGCTTGGAAGTGAGCTTAGGAAACAAGTCTAGTCTTTTCTTTCCTCTTCCATATTTGCTTTGCTAGACTTCACTCAGGCTGGAAATAATCATAATAATTGGAACCAGCAGCAGGAACTAGCTGATGCTGCAAGCTGGGCAAGATGAAATAAATATGCAACTCAAGTAATACTACAGATAAGCTCTGTGTGATCTTGCTGGAATGAAGCACCTGAGAGAAGACAGTTCTTTCCCACCAAATCCCCGCATTTACAGTTTACAAGCAGATACATTTTAATAATGCACTATTTGTGATTTGTGTGCTATTAAATAGCACATACTACATAGCAGATTTATATTAAACATAGCAGGAAAACCAACAATTTCTAATGAGAAGGGGACAAGCAAGTTTTTGATTTATGAGATACATTCATATAAACTAATGATGTAATAAAATTTTAAGTACAAATAGAATATCTATACAATTCAGAAAGCATAAAAGCACTGTTTGAGGATCTTTTAATTCTTTGCTACTTGCAATAATGTATTCCCCTTACTATTTAGTAAAGTGCTATTGTACCATTTTTATAGTTACATACTACAGTAACATGCAATTATGGGATAGCTGGATAAAAAAGAGCATAATCTTATAAGATGCTCATGGTTTCAGTTGGAAATTACTAATTGACCATCAATAGTTTGAATCATTTTAAGACAAGAAGAAGGGGAAGAGAAGAATATGTTTCTATCAGAGCAACTGAAGGCCTGGAAAGTGAAATGGAACCCGAATAGGGACACATATTGATACTTTGTCTACATAGCAGTTTAGGGCACCTATCTAGGAAACTGGTTCATTAATTCTCTAGACTCTGCCCAATTCTACTTGGGCAGTTTAGCAGAGGAGATAAGAGCTTGCAGCCAGGCAGCTACTTCATATTAAGTAACCTTGGGCAAGCTGCCTGACCTTGGGAGAGTTATGAGACTCTTTTTGCTTCAGTTTCCTGATGTTTAACTGAAATGATTAGAACGCTTCCCTCGCAGAATTAATGCAAGCCTTAAATGAGCATAATTAGATGTGAAGTGGGACTTTTCTTGTTTCCTGGAATGTAGCTAAGGCTTCTAAGTTGATGGCAATGGAAATTTACTGGTAAAGCCAGTTATCGGCTCATCATTTCCAGCAGCATATAGACGAAAGACTAAGTATTTTAAAAGGGATTATTGGAAAGGTGTCCCCCCCAAAAGTCTTAATAGACAGGAAAGTATCATCTTAAGAGGAAAAGAAAGGTGTTACCAGGACAACTCTCAAATACTGTTAAAATTCTTGATATAGTTGCCTAATGCAGATATCTACAAATTAATATGAAATCTTTTCCCAAAATAACTGGATGTACTCATAGAGACAGCAATTGATGCCTAGCTCTTGCTAGAAGAATTCTGGGAATGGGAATCTGAACGACACAGGCCCCTGATAATTGGGTTAAAATAGATGCAGACACATTTCTACCATAGTAATGGTCAGGGATTCAAGAGATTCCACATGACAAATTAGGTGCATTATTTGAAAGTGCTGCTTAAGAGAGCTGCCTGCTGGGCCACCGGGGACTGCAATGGGCAGTGGGGTGCAGTGAGTAGATGCTGATAGTGAAATGACAAGTGATCACACTGAGAGTCAGTTGCTTCTGTAAGGAAATGCCGTGGCATACAAAATGTGGCAGTATGGAAGGGGCTGGGGATGGTTGATCATCTTTGAAGAACACATAAACAGACTCTATGACACAGACTATGTATAAATGTCTGCTTGGGAGAGGATGTGTGCACAACTTAGAAGAGCTGGAGAAACAAGTTTTGCACCTGTACTCCTGTTCTCTCTTCTTCACCCTGCCCTTGAAAAAGAGAGAAGGGAGGACCAGAGGAGATGGGAGAAACAAAGCAAAGAAGCAGGCCAGAGTTACTGCTGTGGTTACGGGCTTTATGAGTTCCTGATGAAGAACAAGTTTAGAAGGTGGGAGAGCCCTTCAGCTTGATCCAGAGCGCACATGGGCATTCGTATCAGACTATCCTTTAATTTCTATGGGACAATAAGATTATTATAATTCAGGAAGGTGACAAGTCATTACAAAGTGGACCTGAGATTATGTTCAGAAAAGGAGCAGTAGTATCTGGGCTAGACTTGAGGCAGGAGATTATATTTTTTTTAACTCTTTTTACAGCTGTGATCAACTCAAACTAGCTGTTATATTATTTTTATTACTTGTCCCTATGTGAAGTCACAATATTTGAAACACAAGCATAAATTAGAAATTCCAAGTTTAGTATTATAACATCAGAGATTAGCACAACTAATTAAACAAATAATAGAAAAGAATATAAGGACTAGAAAGATGGCTGAGCTGTTAAGAGAACCTGCTGCTCTTGCACAGGACCCACATTGGGTACAAAGGATCTACTTCAAATGGCTCACAACCTCCTCTAACTCCAGTTCGAGGAACTCTGACGCCCTTGCCTGGCCTTCGCAGACATTGTATGCACACAATATGCATATGACAAGCAGGCACATACATGTAAAATAACTGATTTTTTAAAAATGGTTGATTTGCATTTCAACTCAATTCATCACAGCATCAGATGTAAAAAAAAAAAAAAAAAAAAGTAGACAAGGCAATAGTCACTTTATACTCTATACTACACATTTCCTAACCGAATGCCTAGTTTTGATTATTTTGACAAGGAATAAAAACAGATGTACATTGTGAGGCACGCTTGTAATCCCTGCTATTTGGAGACAGGAGGAATGCCTTAAGTTTGAGGTAGATCTAGGCTATAACTGTGAGTACCAGGCCATTCAAGGATGTACAGCAAATGACTCACAACCACCACCACCACAACAATAACCATAAGCACAACCACAACACCACCACCACCACCACCACAACAACAACAACCACAACCACAACAACAACAACAACAACACCACAACAACAACCACAACCACAGTACCACCACCAACACCACAACAACCACAACCAAAACAACACCACCACCAACACCACAACAACAACCACAACCACAACAACACCACCACCAACACCACAACAACAACCACAACCACAACAACACCAACACCAACACCACAACAACAACCACAACCACAACAACACCACCACCAACACCACCACCAACACCAAGAAGTCAGTATTTTGAAAAGGACAGTACATGAGTACCATTTCCTTACTATGAACTTGTTAATTGCTACCTCTACATTTTTAAGTACAACAATTCTCTAAAAAGCTGAAAATGATTGTTACCTAGAACAAAACTTCCTTTTTGGAAAAAAACAAAACAAAATAAAAGCAAGACTCCAAACAGAAAAAAAATAAAACCCTCTATTCTAAGATAACTTCTAAGCTGTCTCTGCCATTAGCAGCCAAACTGTTTATTGCTGATGGATAATTGTCTTAGCAACCTGGCCTTGAAAAGGCGTCACATTATTTAAAATTATAGCAAGCAAAGGTAGCACATTGTTAAGCTATTTAACATACAGCATTCAAATTAGATACAACCAGGCACCTATTCATAAAAGCATCAGTTTAGTATGAAAAAGGAGAGTCAATAAAGTGGGAAAGTGTTCGTTTAGATTAATTATAAATGAAAATGCATTTCAAAACAAATTGGACATCACTTATGCCTTATTTTGGAGAAATCATATATTTTGTGTAAAATAAGTTCCATCATGGATGACCTAAGTTGTGCTCACTCTGCCAAAAAATCTACCAGAGTATACTATAGCAAGACCTAATATATTCAAAAGAAATTACTTCAACTGTTTCAAATACTTTTTCAAAATATGCTCATAGTGTAAAATAGCTATATTACAACACATGTTAATTGTACAGTTATCTATATGTTGGATAATTTTATCTGTCAACCTGACTGGACCACAGTGTACCAAGGTATTTAATCAAGCATATTCTAGGGTTATCTTGCAAAGTGGCTTTGGATAGCCTTACATTTAAATCAGCATACCCAGTGAAGCAGAGAACCCTTTCTGATGTGAATGAGTCTTGTCCAATCAGGTTAAGTCTTTAGCAGAATCAGGTCTGACCATCCTACTTAGCAACGGACAATTATAATTTCCTGACTGACTTTGGATTGCTACTTTTGTTATTAAGATATAGAACCAGCTTTTATTGTTTTTTTTCTAGTCTGTTAGCCTTTGGATTGGAAGATACCACCAGCTTCTCCATGTTCCATATCACCTACTCCCATTGTACAACTTGGACTAGTCAGCCTCCCTATGCAATTCATTGAATCTGTTATAACTCCAGTTACCCACTAATTGTTTCTGTTTCATTGAAGACTCTTGAAAAATACACTGTGATTCAAGTAAAATTAGGGCCACAGATAAAGGAGATATGTTCTTTCATTCATGCAACAAATGATTTTAAAATATTCTACATGTTTTCAGAAATCATTCTCCGAATTGTGAAACAGCTATGAGTTAGATACTTCCATGACTTCGGTGTGCTCCTGTCCCAATTCCAGTGGCACGTTTAACACCTTCATGGGTAAATTTATTGTTCTACCAAATTAAAGTAAACAGGGATTTTATGGTAGATTAAGCCTCAGGAGACTCTAGATATGATTCTTACATGCCGGGTCTAGACAAGATAACTGAATCAATTTTCTAAAACTGATAAGGTTCACAGTATTCCATATATTATTTCTGTGACCTGAAACTACAAAAACTGCCTTAAAGAGTTATTAGTTATAATTTTCCATCACTGAAATACATGGCATACTATCAAGTCAGTTGAGATATATTCAACCGAGCTTTCAAAATGATGAATATTACAGAGCTTTCTACAAAGACCTTTGAATTATTTTACATGTTAGAGAAAAGTGATTCACTACAAACATCTCAAAGAGCAGCTTTGGTACCTCTTAGAGAACATTTGCATCTTAGAGTTTACTAAAAATAACCTAGAACATCACAGCCATGGTCAAAGAGAAACATCTCAAAATAGCCCCTCATAGAATGAAAAAGTAGAGAACTGTTTAACTTCTATAACCTTTGGTTAAAAGGATAAAGATAAAGGCAGCATAAAGGTAGAATTCTTACTATTTTATTGACTTGTTTGTAAAATAGAAATATCTTTAGTGTTATATATAGTGATACACTAACATACATATGGCATATATATACATTAAAATAATAACTTAAGAAGACTAGATTTTTATAATAATATTATTATTAACAGAGGTCAAGGTAGTATACATATAATATGATAATATAATATAATAATAATATAATAATAATAATATATTATCATATTATATGTATACTACCTTGACCTCTGTTAAAAGTACTAAGAGAGTCTAGTAAAGAAGAATTTTAATTTCCTGACTGCCTTTGGATCGGGCCTCTTGTCTACACTGAGTGTTGAGGTTTTCTGGTCTATTAGTCTTTGGAATGGAATCAGCTCTACTATTCTAATATAAGTCTATTGTTTTAAGTCTGTTAATATAATCATTCCTCAAATGTCCACCACTGTTGTCTTATCTTCATTGTTCTTCTAAGGAGACCAGAGCTCCCTATATGGCTGTTGCTATTTCTGTACAAAACAAATCTGTACTCTTATAACTGCACATCCAATACATTTGTGAGCTGCAGACTTATGGCCAACTATGTTTGAACATCAGACTTGCCATCTGGTAGGCCCTCACACACAGTATGTTACCAGACATCACTTTCTCTACACTCTGTTCTTTAAGTGGTATCACATGGAGAAAAGTAAAATAAGAGAATCTTTTAAAAATACAAATTAGGCATTTTTAAACTTAATTTAGTGAACAATTCCCCAATTCTAGTACCTAATCTAAGTTATTTAAAGTAAAATATTATTTATAAGAAATCTCGTGAATATTGTAGTATTACTTATTTACACTCTGAAATTGGTATGTTTCTTAACGTTTTTATTTATTTAATTTGATTACTTAATTTTATACATACAGGTATATGTCTGTGCTCAGACAAGTGCACCTAAGTTTAGCTTCCTGCAGAAGCCAGAGGCCCCTGGGACCAGAATGACGGAGGACTGTGAGCTGCCCAACATGGAACTTGGGAACAAACTAGAGTTCTCTGCAAAAGTAGAATGTGCTCTTAATTGCTGAGTCACTTTCCAGCCCCAACATGCTGCTTTTCTCTACACTTCTTAAAGGTGATAATTTTCTGTTTCTAGAACTGCTTGAATCAATTTTTATATGAATCAAATTCTAATCTCTAGTTATGTCTTCATCTACTCCGCAGCCTTTCCAGAGTCCTAAGCCTGCGTTTGACTCCACGTTTCCTATTACTCCCTCCTTAATGCTATTTGTCATTTATGGATTTTTAAATTTTATATGTTTATCTCTTTTTGTATGGGGAGACATATGGTTCTATGTACACATACAGAGAGGGAAAAGTTGATATTCGTTGTTTTCTTCCATCTCCCTGCACCATTTTTCTTGGTGGCAGGTGTTTTGTTTTGTTCTATTTGCTTTTTTGAAACAATTGTTTACTCAACCTGAAGCTTGTTGACCAATGAGGCAACTGAATTCTCTTGTCTCACACCTCCTTAGCCCAGAGATTATAGGAAATACTATGCTTTGTCCATTATCTCTAATTAGTATAATATAAATTCTAGTTCTATCTACTTCCATAATATGTCCCATATCTCACTTCATTTCCAGTCCTGACATCAGTCAATCAACCTCGTTCCAGTTTGTTTCTTGTCAATATATATGCCGATTAAAATCTGCTTTCTTCACCATGCTCAAGTGCTCCCATTCTTGGAAAAAAAGAACGTGAAAAATACTTTCTTTTTCTATATATTGCTCAAACAACATTGTTTACCAATGAGCTCATATATTTGAATGTTTGGTCCACAATGTTGTAAGTGTGTGGAAGGATTGGGAGGTATGCCCTTGTTGGAACTGTGTCACTGGGAGTGGGCTTTGAGGATTCAAAAAAGCTCACTCTATTCTAATAGCTCTCTATCTCTCTCTTCCTCATGCTTGCGAATCTTGAAAGATCTTAGTTCCATGCCTGCCTGACTGCCTGCCTGTTATCATGTTTCTTACCATAATAGTCATGTTCTCACTATCTGAAACTTTAAGGAAGACCCCAACTCAATTCTATTTATAAGTTGCCTTGTTCATGGTGACCCTTCACAGGCATAGTGAAGTAACTCAGACACCTTCCTTTGCTTATCTTTTTTCTGTTTGCATACTGTGCCTCCTGAACTTTTACTCAAGAGTTAGCGACAGTCTGATTTTTTTTTTTTTTTTTTTTTTACTGTGAGCAATCTCCAAGTCCCCATCTTCAGTCTCCAAATATCACTTTCCAACTTCAACCATATTAAAAAGTTTTCCGAAGGATTTTCACTCACATTACAAGATTTCTTCCTAATAACAATCTCCTTTTGGTTTGGTTCTAAAGCATTCTGCAGAAATGGCCTACATGTGAGGGCTGGGTTCTCAGCCAGTGTTTCTACCGAAGGCACTGAACCATTAGATCTTGACGGTGCTGACCCAACCCACTGATAAGTATATCGGTGAACTGACTAGCATTTCGTGAAGCCTAATTGAAGAAAGTTATTAAGAGAATCCTTTTGAATGATCTCATATACAGACAGTCACACTCACCTCCCCTTTGCTTTCCTATTTTCAATGGTGAGCAGCTTCATCCACAATACACACACACCATGAGGATGTAGCCATATCCAGTGATGGAGCCTACATTGATGGAACCACTCAACCACAGGCCAAAACATCTGAAACTTTGATCCAAAATAACTGTTTGTCTCACTCATTTTGTCACATGATAAAAAGTTTACTAATGCAACTCAAAGAGGTAGGAAGAAACAGAGGCTCAGAAAAACGTCAACGCTGAGCCAATGAGGACGGTGAACTTGAGAATGACACTCGATGAACTCTTCCGTTTCTAAGATCTGTCCTCAGTAACATTCCTCTCGGAAGTGCTCCAAAAGCAGTATATTAATTCCTGTACCATCACACTAAATGGAATGTTTTAGGTTAACTCCATTAGTCCCATCCCTGGATTCTTGGAAAATAAGATCTGATCCATAAGGTTGCTTAAACGACAGCCCCAGCTTTATCATGATGCAGAAAACAACAGGTAATTATTTTATTCAATAAATCAGTCAAAAATTTTGATTTGCTAGAACATATTATGTGGGTAGAATAGCGTGCATCTCTGGCATAAATAATGAATTTAAAGCTTCAGTCTACTCTACCACAGAGCACCAACACAGCTCAACAAAGCATCCATCCCTTAGGGTTCACTTTGACCACTCAGCATCTTTCTTGAAGGAGTAGAAAGTAAACATTATTTGAATGTTTCTTCATTCTCGTGATTATTCTGTGGGACATCTGGATACTTGTAATGTCTACACAGAAATGGTCCAGAAGGAAGGTGACCTCCGTGTTTACCAAAAGCAATGGAAACCTTCCAGACTCCATTTTTCTGAAACTCTCAACAGCATCAATTAGTGGTGAGGACAACACAGTGATATACAGCTCTGGCTACAGACTTGGTTTATTTGGTGGGAACTTGGGGCCTGTCCTCAAACTTAGATAGTGAATTGTCTCTATGTCATTTTGTCTTTAATTATTTTATTGAGTAATGGTATATTCTGTAAGTTTCTATGCAGTAAGTTCTGACTTTAGGACTTCATTAGTTAGAGAGAAACTTTCCAGGTAACTCAAATTAAATATGCTGCAAATATGAGCTCTCCCTTCTACTTCCGGTAACTTTTTGATTCTAGTTTCTATCTTAACAAATAGTACTAGCCATCAGAAATGAGAAAGTAAAGCAACACTTTTTGTTTTCTGTATTTGCTTATAAATATTGATGGTTTTTCCACATATTTAGTTCCTGGCTCACCCCTCTTCTATCCTACCATCTTCACTATATTTAAAGGCCTAAAACCCTTTCCTCTTAACACCCAGGAGCCTCTGAAGTTGTTGTATCTGTATCTTAAACCTCCTTTAGCTAGATATCTTCAATTCCTAAATATGTTCCAAAAAATAGTACCAACGTGTTCACTCCCTGAAAAATTACTAAATAAATCTGACCCCACTAATTCTGCTCTAAGGGCATTTCCAACACGTTATGTAAGCTCCCTTGGATTTGTTCTAAGGCATTTACAGAGTGTGTAGATTCTGGTGCTGCTGTTATGTGGTCTTTATGAACTGTGATCTCCTTCCTTGGAAATGTCTATCTTAGAGAGTTATTTGAGAAATGAAAAACATGTATTCAAAGTGGTTTGAACACTGCCTAATACATAGGAAGCATTTCATGCAAGTTTATTCTTTTCAATGGCTAATACAGCCTGTAATAGCAGCATGGCCAACTTCTCATTCCACAAGCTCTTTTCTCATTACTTTCTACATTAAACTCTAGAGTTTACTAATTGAAAACTCTTGTCACAACCCATGAATTGCTGAATCTCAACAGCTCTGTATATTTTTTTCTGAAAAGTATTTGCTGTATTTCTCATGGAATTACTTAATCAATAATCCTTGCTCTATCAACATTGCTTGAGAACTAAGAGATAAAAAGTGCCTTTGGCTTCACATGTGCCATTTTAAAAATGTACTGAATTAAATAGTATTATTTTTAGTAAGTACTAACTAAATTAAATATTAATGGATAATACGGTTGCTATATAGTAACAATCAGGTATTAAGCTCATATTGATTCTAAGCATATTATAGGCATTGTAACAAACCACCCATTTAACATTTTGGAAAAATATTATGTGCCATTTTGAATTTTGCAAAATAAGGACCTGAGGTATAATGTGCATATTATACTTTTTTTTAGATTGACTTCTAGCACAGGACAATTCTATTACTGGCATCCAAACCTTCTTGCTCTAGACTTCTGTACTCTTAACTACTGCAGACTAATATTAAATTCTTTAGATGTGATGAGACTCATGAGCCCTTGTGGCATTACTAGCATGGTTCCTGGCACATATTCTCCTAAGAAGAGTTTGGCACTATTCAAACTCAATGCAGGATGCTGAGGACTAAGGACGGCTGGTACATGTTCTTCCCAATATGTTATGCTTTCATCTGTTTTGACTTTTCTTGATAGCTTTTGAAATTAGGTAACAAAAGACGTGACACAAATTGAACACCTCAACTCTCAATAGTCTTCATTAATTTTTATTAATCCATATGTAGTCACTAGCTTGGTGCCTGCCAAAAAAGTAGACTCTGAATAACAGTTTGTGACTATTTTGTAAATGAATTCTAGTCCTAAAGAAGTGCAGTTGAAACATTGTGATGAGTCAGTCATAATTACATACATTCCCGGATCAATGGCCTGTACACTTGTAAACAGTATATAATTCAAAAATATCACAAGTTGGATTTGGCATGAATTGTTGGTATATTTTTGTAACTGATTTGCTTTCTTGAATATGTTCCATTTTAGATAAGGTTAAAACGGATTTGTGTTTCTAGTTTTTATCACAAGATGATGAAAAGTTTCTCAGGTTTAAAACCGAAACAGAATTGAGTGAGGTAATGGAGAAATACCCATATTTGGCTGAGCTGAAATAGTGACAAAGTGCATTGTGATGTATTCTCCAAACTTCTATTCTTGCAAGATCAATAGTGCTTGCTTTCTGCAACAGAAGATTGGAATTAAGCATATTTTATATTAATAAACCAACATGATTTGTGCTACAAGTAGCAGAAAACCAACTGAATGTCATAAACATCCTGTGCTCTGGTGCTAAGGGAGACCAAGCTATTGGTTCCTTATTTCAGATGTCTATCAGGAGCCATGGTAGTTCATTGGTCTGCTTTGCCATCTTCCCATTTTCTACCTAGAGTGGTTCATGATCACAGGATGGCTGACAGCTGCTTCTGGCCCAGGTCCAATGAGGAGAACTTTCAGTCCAGGGAGGGAATATTATGTTTTCTCTCTCATCTTATTTTAAGAATTCAGAAATCTCTCACAAAGTCCCCTAAAGGAATTCTCCTTGTTTCTCAATACTTAGAACTGGGTTACAAGCCATTTTACAAACAGATCACTGGTGAAAGATGGAACTGTCTTGTCTGCACCAGACTAGTTGGGATTTACTTGCTTGAGCTGAAGTCAATTTGATATGAAACCAAATCAACACACTGGCATGTGCATTATTGAATAGAGCTGACATTCTAACAAAATGAATTGAGAGGAAGGGGTGAAAGGGAAGTGTATTCTAACTAGACAACCAAGTCCTTCTTTAATAATTTTGTGGCTAAGGTGAATCTGAAAAGATATTCAACTGAAGCAAACTGCCTCTGTGGTCAGTGCAAAGACTGTCAGTGTTCCCAAGAATAAAAGGCACCATGACACTTTTCTACATGTTACTATATTGGATTTGGATATGTGTAAAAAGCCAGGCATGCTGTTGTGTGGAAGGGTTACTAGAGACAGTAATGCACTGCACATTTCAAAAGGCCTCAAGAAAGTATGAAGTTTACACTATAAGAATATAATATTTTTGAATAGACAGATGTGTCTCATGTGACTTAAGTATAACAGACATATTCTTAAATTGAATTATCAAATGGTACCACTACAGTATATGCAATATTGATGCTTCAGTGTATCTGGTAAAAGCAAATTTAAAAGCATAAAAGCCATAAAATGGAGATGTGAGAAAATGCAAAATGACACTTTTTTGTTCTATTATAGTGACTGAAGAAATTGTTTGGAATATAAAAGAAAGCATTAATTACATACATTTTAATGGTTGACCTCCAGTAGATTCATTGCTACAAGTTCATAAACACTGAATTAACTTGTCAGAAGGAAGTTGTTTCACATTTAAAATAATAACATCAGATAAAGTAGCATTGTCTTTATTTCATGGCAAAATATTTTAATATCCCTGCTAATTAAACAGTCTTTTTTTTATTTTAAATTTATAAATGCTAATGTCTTTGCTTTGGACAAAAATGATACAGGTATGGTATAATTTCATTTACAATAATTAAAATTTTATAATTTCGATGTTACAAATTCAAATTACTGGATACAAGTCTCATTTTTCTCTAAGATATTTAAACCAATTAAAATTATATACTATGCAAATATATTATCCAATTCATGAACAAGAATTCCCCTTAACTGTTAATTCTTTTGTTAAAATTAATGTTAGGAAGATACTCTCTGGTATTTTTACACAGCTCACAGTCTACTTTTTGATACAAAGAAAAAAACTAAACTTTTTGATTTATTGGTATAGCTGCATCTTCAGGAGGTAACTCAGAATCAAAAGGATGTGCATGGTATGTATAAGTGGATATTAGCCAAAAAAGAAAAAAGAAAAAAAGAAAAAGATACAGAATACCTCCGATACAATCCACAGAATTCAAGAAGGTTACAAGCAGAAGGGCCCAAGTGAGGATGCTTCAGTCCCACATGGGAGATCGAAGCAAGCAATCACAGGAGGCAGAGAGAGGAAGGGACCTGGTGGGAGAAGGAAGTGGGAAGGGAAAGGGGGAACATGACTAGATAAGGGGGCAATGAAAACAGGCAACCTCAGGGTGGGAGGTAGGGGGCCTCTAGAAAGTATCAGAGACCTGGGCAGTGAGAAATTCTCAGGACTCAAATGGAGGGACCTTAGATAAAATACCCAACAGTGGGGAGAGGGAATTTTTAGAGCCTACCTCCAGTAGAAAGACAGGGCATCAAATGGTGGGATGGGGTTGCTATCCCACAGTCAACAACTCTGATCCAGAATTGATTCTGTCTAAAAGAACTGCAGGGAGAAAACTGGAGAAGAGATTGAGGGAAAGGAGGTACAGTGACTGTCCCAAATTGAGATCCAGCTCAAGGGGAGGCTCCAAGGCCTGACACTATTACTGATGCTGTAGTGTCCTTATTGACAGGTGCCTAGCATGACTGTCCTATGAAAGGCCCAACAAACAGCTGACAGAGACAGATGCAGACATTTAAAAACAACCAATGGACTGAAGAGGGGGACCCCTGTGGTTGAATTATGGAAAAGCTGGAAGAAGCTGAGGAACAAGGCAACCCCAAAGGAGACCCTTGGTCTCAACTAACCTAGACCCCTGAGATCTCTCAGACATGAACCATCAACCAGGCAGCACTCAGGAACTGGTCCAAGGCCCTGACACATATACAGCAGAGGACTGCCTGGTCTGGCCTTCGTGGGAGAGGCAGTGCCTAACCCTTGAGAGACTTGAGGCCCCAGGGAGTGGGGAGGCCAGGTGGTGTCAGATTGGGGTGGGGATGGGGGTGGTATATGGGGAGTGGGCATTGCTGACATCCTCATGGAGACAAGGGAAAGTAAGAATGGGATGGGGAAGTGTGAGAGGGCAGCCCAGGAACGGGGTAATGACTGGAGTGTAAAAATAGATAAATAAATAAAAGTAATTAAAAAAATAAAATAAAAGGGAAAATTTGATTTTAAGTTATAATTTCTTAAAAACTAACATATATTTGATTGTCTTAATGGTCTGATACTCATAGTTACAATTCTGCTCACAATTAAAATATGGCAATTCTTGGGATTATTTCCCTCTTACTGAGTGGCCTTGCCCAGCCTAAAAATGAGGGCTTTTGCCTTGTCTTATTGTGTCTTGTTTTGTCCTGGTTGGCTGTTGTGTCTTGAAAGCCTGCTCTTCTCTGAAGAGGAAGTGAAGAGAGAGTGGATACTGGGAGAAAGAGACTGGGCTGGAAGGAGTGGAGGAGGGCAAACCATGGTCAGGATTTATCATTAAGAGAAGAGTTTTTTCGGTAAATAAGAAAAAAAGAAAAGAAACTTAAGTCATAAGGCTATATGTTCACACACATAAATCTTTTTATTTTATGAATTCTTTTAACACCAGTAACTGAGCCTTTCATATTTGTATGTGGCTGTACACACATGTATCCCATGTATCCAGACCTGTAGAGAGCACTTGCAGTTCACTAGGGTAACTTCCTCACTGAAGAGAAGAGATAGAAAGCGTAGACACTTCCAAGTAATAAGGACATGGGGATCCATCTACAGGGAATGAGGTATGTTTCAAAGGAAACAGGAGTTTTGGTGTTTTAACTTCTAATACAGAAGACCATCTCTGACAATGTTATTGCTCATTCAGAAGGAAGATCAACTTCCTTCTGTTTAGTTAAGACCCCACTACCCCCTTGGTACCAGACTTGCTACAAAGACAGGATTAGATTTATCTATGCTCAGTATGCTTTTAGAAAGGAGCCAAGCTGTTTGGAAGGGTTCAGTAAATGCTTTAAGCCTAAGCACTTGTGAGTTTTCCAAGAAACTTTGCCCAATAAAAGAATGCTTTATCATTACAGTGTGGAGTACAAGGAAAGGCAAACTCAGGCTTGAGCGACAGAATCAAGGTGGAAACATGAAACATTTCACATCTGAAATTTTCTCATGCTTGAAAACAGCTAATCAGATCTTAATCCGCTTAGTATGCTGCTAGGTTAATCTGTGGGTTTCTGGCACTAGTCTCCCTTGTATATATAAGTGTATCCCAAATAAATCAGACCCTCCTTATGGATGCCAGTGCAAAAACTATTAGGGTATGCACTACAGATCATCGTTAAAATGAATGTTAAGTGCTAACATAAAATCACTTTTGCGACTAATATTTTCTCCCATTTCTCTGTATAAACAGCTTTTGTTCTCTCCTTGATCCATGGTAGTTTTGTGTACAATTTGGGAAACATGTCTTCTTTTTTAAACATCTGAAAACAAAGCATTATGTGAAAGATATTCAATTCATTTTTTTTCTTTCAGCACTTTTTCTTCCTGGTACTTCACAGTAATCCTTTAAAAACAGCCAAGGCTATTTTTAAAAAAAAGTTTTGTGATTTCATACAGGTACCCCTCACTAAGTGACATTACAAAGATCAAGAAGTTTGCTACAAATTTTGCAATTAGAAGTATCAATATAGACAAAGAATTGTTTTTACTTCCCACATCAAGCTTGCTTAAACTGCTTTCATGCATGTATGTATTACATGTGTGTATTCCTATTGGATACAGTGACTGCTATGTTTCAGATAGCGTTGGGCTTTGTTTAGCTAAAATAACTTTAAATGACACAAAATCTTCATGTAATTCATGTATAATATAATTAATAATAATATAATTTCCTGGGTAGATAATGCCATTTAATCATTATATTTTAAATAAATTCAGTAACTTCTTTAAAACATTACCTTACAGGTTAAGAAAATGATCTATTGGATGCCATTACTGTATATTCCATAGTCAAAGAAGAAATCTTTTTTTTTTTGTTTTTTGTTTTTTTTTTGTTTTTTTGTTTTTTTCGAGACAGGGTTTCTCTGTGTAGTCCGGGCTGTCCTGGAACTCGCTCGGTAGACCAGGCTGGCCTCGAACTCAGAAATCTGCCTGCCTCTGAAGAAATCTTTAATAGTTTATTCCAGACTGTCTAAAATGCTCAAAACTATAAACTACATATCAAACTCAACTATACATTTTAAATTTTTTAGAGAATTATTTTCACAACTCTGTTACAGGAGATACTTAAATGCCAACCCATTCCCATAATGTAAGACACTTTGGCTAATTTTTTATGATGGCCTGAACATTGTGCAACAGTGTCAAGCAAACACTCATCCCCGTGCAGATCTTTAGGTAACTGGCCTTAGTATTTATGGGTTTTATCAGTAAATTGTCTGTGTAACGTAGTTCATTTTAAATCAAGGGAAAGATCATGTCAACATTTCTTAGAGATGAAAGGGAGAGAGTTGAGGTTTAAAATGAGGAGTGACAATAGTAAGAAATACCAAGAAAGCTGCAGAACCCTGTTACCTGCAGCTGAGCAAGGTTGACACTGTAACCATTGCTGGGACTAATTCAAGCAGTGCTAAAGTCACTCGTGCTTTCCATAGAGATACTGAAGTGATGATCATCTTTTGTGGCATTGGTTCACACAGGCATTTGCTTATGCTGTGGTGCAGCCACTGTTACAAGTGCAATGTGCACTTTTGCTGGCTCTGCTGTAACTTCCTTTGTCACACAGTGTTAACTGTGGCTACTTATTAGTTCTCTTTAGTTATAGCTCCTCCTGAACATAAACTCGATTTGTCACTATGAAGTAAACCTTCTACTGATAATATGATCTATCTGGCTACTGTGCTGTTTAAGAAGTATAAATATATTTTTACATGAAATGAATCCCATGATTTCTATACTTGTCAAAATGAGAGGAAGAGCTTCATTTCACTTGCCAGCTTTATAAGGAGGAAAGACATGTTCAGAAGGGAATAATGTCAAGGATGAAAACAAACTCTGTCCAAAGGAGCAGTTCACAACCTGTGGATCACAACCCCTCTGGTGGTCAAATGACCCTTTACAGGGTCTACCTAACCATCAGAAAACACAAATATTTATATTATGATTCATAACAGCACCAAGATTATAGTTATGGGTTAGGAATAAAAATAATTGTATGATTGGGTATTACCACCACCTGAGGAACTGTATTTAAATGTCATAGCATTAGTAAGGCTGAGAAGAACTGGTCTAAAATCTAAAAGAACAAAACTTTATAAATAAAGACATCAATGAAAGTTACTTTTTAAAGGTGGAAGAATATGTCATTGCATTTAATGGCAATAATCATCAAAGAAAAAATGCTTTTTATAAAACAGATTTTATTGAACAGAAAACACTAAGTCTCTAACTTAATTTTGCACTCACGATCAAGTAGGCATTAGTATTTTTCTTTTTATTTTTCCCAGCTAATTAATGATAGTTAAGAGTAAAATGCATTGAAACCTTGGGCTAGAAAGATGGCTCAGCAGTTCAGAGCACTGCTTGCTCTTGAAGAGGACACATGTTTGATTCCCAGGATCCGTGCCAGGCAGCTCACAGCCGTCTGGAATGCCAGCTCTTCCACTAGCATTTGAACTCACTTGCACATGCATCACACACACACACACACACACACACACACACACACAATTAATTAAAAATATTTTTAAAATATCTTGAAGGTAAAATGTAATGAGAGTGGCTCAAAATGATCCAAATATTTAGAATAAGATTTTCTAACATTTACATAGTGCTTACTACCTGCAAACCATGACATGATTTACATGTGTAACTTGACTAATGAATATTGGCAAGGCTGGGGTTAGCATACAAGGTCTTACACACAATAAGGAATAATTCCAGTAGATTCCATTCCTAGCTGTTACTTCTTATCCTTAAGAAACTGCTACCTCCCCCATTTAGAAAACTTGTTCATACAACTATCATCAAATAGCACTCTCAGGTTTCAAAGCCAGATAACCTGCAAGGAAGACTGCACAGTTTACCATTGCTCTCTTCCGTTTCCTAAGGGAAATGTTGCTACCAGGGTCTGCTATGCATTTCAAAGTCATTGTTTGAACTGCAAACAAGAAGACATGGCAAAAATGCAAACTATTTTTTTTCTGATTATGAAAGTGAATGTGTGAGTTTCAAGCAATTAAAAAAAGGAAACTGAGAATAATGGATGTGTAAAACAAACAAACAAACAAACAAACAACCACCAGTGCTCTGAACTGCTGAACCATCTTTCTAGCCCAAGGTTTCAACGCATTTTACTCTGATTGATTAGCAGGGAAACTATGATTGATTAGCTGGGAAAACAACAACAAAACCAAACAACCAAACAAAAAACCAAAAAAATCTAAACAAACAAACAACAACAAACCAAATAACCAACCAACCAACAAACAACAGTAACAAAAAACCCGAACAGTTCAGAGCAGAAATTGCAACACTTCCAATCTTCAGCTGGCATTTCACCTGAAGACTATTGTCATTCAAAGCAAACACTTGAGAAAAGGGAATGCTCATGTTAAACATTCAAGGTCATGACATTAAAATAGTAAAACTAAACAAAAACTAAACAAAGAAAGAAACAAAACTGTCTGCAGACAGTGGAAAACCACAGTGGCATCCTTCATAAACTCTGCTCAAGCAGAATCATTTAATTGTTTATTAATCAACATTTTCCTAACATAGTTATAATCAATACATGTGGCTATGGCTCAGTAACAGGGCATTGTAAAGCACAAAGATGGCCCTGGATTTGAACCCCGGCATTGGATAAATATTAGGCTGATCAGCATATTAAATCACTCATATTATTTTTGAATAAAAAACCATATAACTTACATTTTGTGGAATAAATCAATTTTTACTGGCAAAATATTTCGACATACTTTGGATTTCACTCTCTAAAATTAAAGGCAGTGTGGAAGTTTAACACATGGTCTTAGCCTGAAGTCAGTGAAGAATAAAGTGTGACTCTTAATAAATGTGAATCTTCTTTTCTTTGAAGGGACCTTTTAAGGAGCAATAGGGAAAAGAGTGATCTAGATCTTGTCTAAAAGTGAAGTTCAAGGGCTTTTCATGGCCCATCTTCCACATGGCAAGAATTATAAAAGCTTTTGCCTCTTATTTTTCATTGTGAGATATTAAATGGGAAAATGTGTCCAGGCTATGTTGGTCCCTGTGTAGTCTGAGAGACATCAGGAGCCATAGCCTAAGGAATGTAGGACAGGAACATGACATTCTGTGTCACTGGCTGCTGTGGACTTTAGCAGCAAAGTGAAAAGGAGAAGATAAAGGAAAGAACGGCTGACACTTCAACTTGTATCTCAGGATCACGTAGGCAGCTCTCTTTACAGGGTCCATGGAATAATGAGAACGCATACAACATTGCTGACTTATTTTGAATCTATTGGTAAGAAAAGTTTATTATAAACAAAAAGAATGGTTTAGAAAATCAACAGGATATCACCAATAAATAGAAATGGTATTTTTCATATCGAGTTTATTCTGTAGGCTAATAGATGATGAAATAAAAAAAAAAAAAAAAGAAATGTGTTGAAATTTGTTGAAAAGTTGTGGGGTTTTTTGTTGTTTGGTTTTTTTTTTAATGGGTTTGAAGGCATTTAAGCATTTCAGAAAAAAGTGTAAACACCTGTCTTCTTTAGTATGCCTTAAAATATTAGTTTCTCATTTTCATTAAAAATTAGGATAATTAGAAAACTATGATGACTATAATGTGAAATTAGCCAAAAAGTAAGTAAAAGTTGAGTAAATACTGCAATTTCAGGTATATTTTGCTAGTGTTTTTTATTATATATATTCCCCATTTCTAGCAAAATCTCCCCTAATTTTTGTATAATTATACATGTAGTTTCTGCATAATGTTCAATATTTAACTAAACCTTTAAAATCAATCTCATTAATATTTTTAAAAATCCACCTCCCAAACAAGTCGTGTTTAAGATCACTGGCTATGCTATGTTTTTCTTTTTTTCTTGTTTCTCCACAGAAATAGAATTACTAAGCCAAGAGTTTCTAGCCAGTTTTCAAACAAGTACAAACCCTACTGAAACCCAAGAATCATGGGCTCTGTATTTAATGGCCTATAACTTTCACTTACTCATAATTATAATTCAATAAACCTAATCACCACTGATAAAAGATTGATTTCATAAGAGAATATATAAGAATCACTACATTTAAATAAATATATAAGATTATAGGTTTCCCAAAAGCTATTAATTAATCTACATATCTATTTTAATTCAGTAGATGAATATCTATTATCGGAAACCTGGAGGTTGATAAACTAAGGGTTAACATAAAGTATGAAAATATTTTCACCTAAATACCTCTGTCCATAAAAATAAGTTTCCTGAAGCTGAACAGCTATATTCTTCCAAACAAAATACAAGCAAGACGCTGACTGGTCAGGATCAGCTTAGGTAAAATCCAGGCCGGACAGGGATCAGCCTCTGTGGATCTTTCTGCTTTGTCAAGATCCAGAATAAGGGAAACTTCATCTTACAACATAGCTCACAGCTCTGCTCTGTTAGAGATTATGCTTCTTCAAAGGACTTTCCAAATTTGTCCTAGTTTTCTCATTCGTGATATCACAGAATAGGCAAAAAAAAAAAAAAAAAAAAAAAAAAAAATCCCATTTCTTATCGCAGATTCTCAATTTGCACAGCTTTTATACCTTCATCTTTTCCAATGTCTCTCTGGATTTTATTTACTAAAATTGCTGATACTAGATAATATTTTAATTATTAATTTTATTAATACTAATAAACATTTATCGTTTATGAGTATTAGAGTTGGCCAAAGTCTATCTCAAGATGTAAGCATCAGACTAAAAGCAGAATAAAATGATCAGTGGGAACCACAGTAGAACAGACACTGTGGAAATGTATTAACTTGGGCTGGTGAGGCTGATCTCAGGAACAGCTTTCCACCAAGGCTAATTTCCCTCTCTGACTCACGGAGAAGTAGGGGAGAAGTGATTCTCAAGGGCTGTTTTCTGATTTCTATATCACACAGTGAGCAAACCATCTACCCATCCATTAAACCATCAATCCATAAACAAACAAATATTTTTAAAGCATTAACTTTAACAGTTGTTTTTCTTTGCAAACACCAATATTTTACCACCAAATAATGGTATTGGTCAATTGTAGTAGATTGGATCCCAACCGTGAGCTTCACATTTGTTATCTATTGCTATTATGCAGTATTGTAACATAAAATATAGCAACACAACTTTCTGAATTTGAGTTCAAAGTATGTCACTTTGGAAAATCCTAGGATACTAACTCATCTTCTTCACTGTCATATAATACCGAATGTTTACATTAGATGATCTAAAATGATATATGATGAATGAATACTCAATAAATTCCACTGAAGATGTTTTCTTCTATGACAGCTTAGCTTTAGGGAAGTTTATAAACCTTTGTTCTCTCTTGTTTACTTTGAAACTTTTTGCAGATTAATTTTATGCTGGAAAAAGCAACTGATCTATAGTATGTCTTCATAATGGGATTCAGTATGAATAGCAATTCATACTGAGTATAACATACAGTTATACTCAGAATTTCAACATTGACGCAAGACAGAGTAACAATAGACAACAAGCTGTCGTAGCAATAATGCTGGTATATACAAGACACATCTGTCCTGCCCACCTGTGCCACCCAGGAAACTGCATTACCACCAGAGGACAACAAAGGCATGCTACATTAAAGTCTCCTCTAATGAAACTTTTATCTCCGGACCATAATTTTATTTCAAGCAAAGACATTTTCCAGCAAGATTTCAGTCTCTCTAAACCCACTTCATAGACAGGATGAGGCTCATCAAAAGCCAGGTTAGAACACAGGGGGCCTGAGCTGTGACCAACTTGCATCTCCATCCACCTCTATGCCAAAAACACGCCCCCATGTCTGGAGCTAGAGGAGAGCCCAACCACAGAGAAATCCTAGTCAATAAGACAATCCCAGTCAATGAAGAATACTTTGGGGAATGCTTGTAATGCTGCAGTCTGCCTCCCCACCAACACTAGAAAGCTCTCCCATTTCCCTGCTTCTTAATCTCTGCCCCTCCTCCTGCCTGCTGGCCAGGGGCGATCTCTAGGGTTAGTCAGTCTGCACGTGACTCACGGTGCCCACATGACATGACCATGGGCGGGGGAGAAAGACCGAGGAGTGAAGCAGGGAAAAAGTTACTGAACACTGGTCAAAGCGTCCAAACCAATTTGTCCCTTTCCTTCCTCTCCAGTCAGTGGAGCAGAGATCCCTAGGGAACCGCTACGGACCAAGATGTCTCAGACTAGTTTTGGATATACTGCAAGCTTTCTTCACTTTCCCCAATTCTCAGAGCTTCTCCCAATCTCTCTAGTGACACCACTGCACCTCAAGTTGCTCCATCTTCCTTTCTTCCTCCTCCCTTGCTTTCTTCCTTCCCCGAAAGCTCTATGTCCACTGTGGGCATGCCACTGACGCACATTCTATTTGGCCCTAAAGCTCAGAGGAGGTCAGACAAGGCCAAGCATCTTCCAAAGGGGAGGGTCCAACTAGCAAACTAAGTTGCCAGCTACACTACAACCTGGCTTAGCCGGCCAACCAGCCACCCCACCCCGCCCCGTCCCACTAATGCTCGGAACACAGTTACGGTGCTCTCTGGACCCCACCCCACGGTGGCGCAGCATACACCCACCCAACACCCGAGCCCACCCTATTGATGCCCTCCCCAAGCCAGTGTCCCACCGCCAGGCAGAGCACCGAACAAGCTGCGCTCACCTTGCTTGACACACTTGAGCCGGAGGGGATCCTTGCAGTGTTTGATCACGGCCAGAACGTCCCTGATGGTGAGCCCCGCCACGGGGGTCTCGTTCACCTCCAGCAGCAGCTCCTCGGACACCAACTTGCTGCCGCTTTCATAGGCCACCTTTCCCGGCTTCACCTCTCCCAGGTAGGGGAACTGTCCGTTTTCTGCGCCCCCCTTCAGTTCAAAGCCCAGCTGGCCCTCCGGGTTCCTGCCAATGACACTCTCGTGGACTTTGCTAGTCCAGTGGCTTTTCTTTTTCAAGCTTTTGGACATGGCAGTAGGGTGAGTCGCCTCAGTTCCTGAGGGTCCTTTGGGAAGGAGGGTCTGGGAGTCAAAATCAGGATGGAGGAGCAAGGGGGCCAAGGAAAGAGGGTGGCAGACTTTGCCTTTCTCTCCCTCTGCTCCGCGTTTTCCCTCTTCTTTGGATGGAGTGTGGTGGAGGAAGGGGGAGGATGAGAAGGAGGGCTGGGCAGAGGTAGGAGAGCTTGGGAGAGGTTGTGCTGTCCCTTGAATGACACTCAAGGCTTTGGCCCCGCAGCGGAGGAAGCTGTGGTGGCGTTGGCGGCGTTAGCGGCGGTGGCGGCGGCCGAGCCAGCGCGAGCAGTGGCCGAGCTGCTGAGCGGGTGGCGTGGGGGTGGGGAGGAGGGTAGGGATGCCGGGGGCCACTCCTGCGTGCTGCGAGTGGGGAGCGCGCGCGCGCTCGCCGGCCTCTGTGTTGTTAGCCGATATCCATGGCAGCTGCAGTGGCAGCGGTAGGGAGCGCGTGTGTGTGCGCGTGTGCGCGTGTGTGCCTGTGTACTAGTTGTACTGTACTGGCAGGATGCGAGCGGGCGGCGGGGGCGGGGGGGCTGGGGACGCGAGCCGAGGGAGGAGGCGCGCGCACCGGGTGGAGCGCCAGGGAGGGCTTCGCCGCCGTCTCCCTCCCTCCGCGGCTTGACCCGGTAGTGAAGGCGCCGGGAGAGGCAGGCCCGGGCCGCCCCGCAGCCTGCGGGAGGAGGCGGGAGTGGGAAAGGAGGGGGCGGAGGCCCGACGTGGGCAGGCCGGCGAGAAGAACCTGGATTCCTGGGTGGACCGGCGAGCCGGGCTGCTCGCCTGCAGGACACCCGGACTTGCTCACACCCCAGAACGTACAAAGCAGAAATCCGGGGACCCGCTGGCGAGCCCGGTGCCCGGTGGCCCATCTGCAGCGCCGCCAGTTTTCTGGGGCTCCATCCCACCACGAGGAAGCTGGAGTTCGGGGTCCTGGCGTGGAACCGCAGAGGGCCTGGCAGCCGGAGCCGGTGGTGAGAGACTTCACCGTTGGCTCGCTCCACTTTTACTACATTCCTCGCAAAGTTCTCAGAAGCGCCCCTCCGATAGACGAAAGTTAGAGGAAGGAGTCTGGTCGTCCTGGCTACAAGAAGAAGGTGAAATAACATCTGCAGAGCAAGGCCAGGTGTCCCCTGGGAAGAAACTGAAGAGGATTGAGTGAAGACAGGATAGAGAGCACATGCCCTAGTTAAAAAGTGTAGAGGGGCGGGGGGAGAGGTGTTAAGGAGATAAGTAGAGTGTAGACGTAGAAGTGGAGAGTTTAACACACGCAGGAGTCAAGCTTGTACCCGGGGATCAAGCCATAGGTTAATCAAACATCCTCTGCTACAGGAAAGGAAAGAAGGCTCGTGGGAGAGCACGAACTCAGCTCGCTGTACCCCTAGCTCCTTCTCTTTCTCCAAATTTAGAGCCAGGTGGAAAGCTAAGCAGGGCACAGAAAACTGAGGGCTGCTGACTTCTGCAGTGAAACTCTTGGTGCTTTTTGAGTCTCTGTAGCTTAAATTTCATTTGCTTAACTTTAAAATATTACTTATGTCTCAGGCTAAAAAAAAAAAGAAAGAAAAAAGAAAAAATCACCCACTCATCTTTGTAAATCAGAGCATGGGAATTATCAGCAGTTAAGCTCCTTGATGTCTGGGATGGAGTGTGGGAGGAAAGCAGTGCAGTTCAAAAGGCTTAGCTGACCCAGACAGAGAAGACAGGGTTTGAATCCTGACTGCGGCTTTTCAGGAGCACCACATTTAGCAGACTGCCCCACCTTTCTCTGTTTGCTTCTTTTTAAATAGGGATAACAATACTCGTGGAGCGTGATGCAGTGAGAGGAAAATCAGGCAAGGCAGGGAAAGGGCTACCCTGCACAGGTTTGTCAGCTTTGAACAGCAGCAGGCTCTTCCTCTTCAGCCCTACCCCACCCCTACTTCCTGGAGAGGACAGCAAATTAGGTCAGAACTGAAGATCTTTATAAAGGGTGAATTTGCTTGACTTTGTGCCTTTTTCCACTTGAGGAAATGAATGTCCAGAAAGTTGGCTATGAATGGAGTGTTACCCAGTTCTTGGCCCTAGGGAGTGCCCAGGAGCCAGCAAGATTTCCATTGAAAGCCCAGCCTCATGCAAAGTTAGTCTGAGGATTATAAAGCACCATTCTAAGTGGAAAGTGATAGCAATAGTGAACAGAATTTGCATTTGTTTAACAGCAGTTACAAATTACCACCAATGTGTCTGCTGATATTTACAGTTCTAATTGTTTATCAGGTATTATATTATGGTTATATTATACACTACTTTACAGGCGAGGAAAAGGAGGCAGGCAGAGATAGTTTTTACAGAGCTTATTTTTATATTTTATAAAGTTATGCATCTAACTAGTGTGGCAATAATTTCATGCATTTGCATTCAGACCCTACTCGGTTGTCTTCACACCTCCATTCAGTCACAGTCTGGAGCTCTTCCCTCTTACTTAGCATGTGTCATAGCAGGACTCAGTATAGTGTGACCATAGCTTTAGACCTGCTCCTTTTGTGGGACAAAAGAAAACCACTGAATCAGCTGCTTTCCCTAGCAGGCTCACTCAGGCCATCCTTAGGCTGGCAGAGCCACAGAGCTCTGTGTCAGCTCCCGGTCCACCCTATATTGACTTGCATGCAGATACTGGAATCAGAATCTTTAAGCACCTCTCTCTTACTCCTAGTTAGTTTTTTTGTTTACTTGACACATGATATATTTTTCTGGGAAATGGAACTGCCGTAGAGAAAATGCCTCTGCCAGATTACCTATCAGCAAGTCTGTCAGGCATTTTTAAATTATTCTTAATGATTGACATGTAAAGTGGCTCACCCCACCAGGAGTAGTATCACCAAGGGCAGGTAGTCTTGGCTAGGATAAGAAAGTAGACTGAGCCAGGCACATAGAATAAGCAGGTATCCTTTGTGGTCTATACTTTGATTCCTGCCTAGATGTTCCTGTCTTGAGTTCTTGCCCTAAATTTCCTCCAGGGTGGATTGTAAGTCAAAATCAACTTTTTCCTCCCCAACTTGCTTTTTGTTAGAGTGCTCTATCACAGCAACAGAAAATGAACTAAGACAGTTACCAGTGACAATGTTAGGCTTTGTCAGTGTTACAGTGGTTCGGACACGTGTTTCCTGCAAAGTGGCTTTCTAACCAGTGCTGGGAAGAATCCAGGAAGTTGTTCTGATCCCACAGCACATAGCCTCCTACTAAGAGAGTCTCTCTGGTTGGTCACAGGCTTTCTTGCAAGTTTTCCCTGGCAGTGCAACATGTATGTTCCCACCAACTATTTGACATCTCAACCAATTTTTTAACCATCGAGTCTTTCTGCCTTGTCAGGGTGACAAGTATGAGCAAAGGAATGGGTGTTCTAGATTATTCTCTCCTTGGATTGAATGCTATTCTATAGTCCTGTAGTTAGTGGTTGTTTCCTATATTGGCTATTTCTGTATTCTCTAGAAGTATCTTTTCTATCATGCCTCCATTTACTACACGTACACACACACACACACACACACACACACACGTACACACACCTATATATGTTGAAAATTCACTGAAGGACTGGTGTGTGTGTGTATGTATAGTAGTATACATATATGTCAATATGTGTTTTATATATATGTATGTGTATATGTATGTTATATGTGTGTGTGTATGTATGTTTTATATATATATATTGTGTGTGTGTGTATGTGTATATATGTATAACAGTATACATATATGTCCATATGTGTATATGTGTGTGTGTGTATCAAGGCTAATTTTCTAATTTAACACCTTGTACATGCCAGAAAAATACTGTAACACAGAGCTATATCCCCAGCCCTCTCAATATTTCATTTTTAATTCCAGACTGAATGTTATATTTAAGAATACATTTGTGTATACATGTACTATATACATATGTGTATACATATGCATATGCATGCAATAACAAACAGTGAAAAAAGAGGTCATGAATTTGAAGGAGAGCATGGGAGTGTGGGGGATGGTTTAAAAGGAAAAAGGGAGAAGGGAGAAATGCTGGAATTACATCTCAACAAAAAAAACAACACCCCCAGTTATCCAGCATGGTGGCTAAGAGTTTTCTGATCATCAGTTCAGAGAATGCTCATAGCCAGCCTGCTAAATAAGCAGACCTGGTCAAATGGGCACATGCCCTCTTTTAACTACTAGTTTATAATTTTCCTGTGAGTTATATTGAAAAGTGGTAAAAAAAAATTCTTTTTACTTTTCATATTTATAAGATGAAAGCAGAAGAAAAGATATGTCCTAATTTTTGAGCAACTACTCCACTTTTCCCAACTTAACCAAATATTTCTTAAGAGTAGATTTAAAATTTTATTAAATGCTTATTTTTACCAAGATAATAATCATGTTTGCATTTGCATCAAATTTTACATTGTTTTAACTTGATTTAAGTAAAAACTCTATTTTTATTAATTTGATTTATTAAATTACAAATTCCATACACGTATGTAATGCATTCTTATTACTCTCATCTCTGACTCAGATGCAAAAAGATTAATATGATATGTACTCACTTACATGTGGGTATTAGCCATTAGGTAAATAATAACCAAGCTGCAATATGTAGACCCAGAGTGGTTGTGAATAGAGGAAAGGACTAGGGAGGACACATGGATCTCCTTGGGAGGGGAAAATAGAGTACATCATAGATTTAATGGGTGGATGTAAGTGGAGGATGGCATAATTGGAGGATCAGATGGGCTGGGGAGGGGGACAGGGAGTTGAGGGAGGAATGTGGGGGAGACAACTAGAACTGACAGGCATTTGAGGGGTGGTATAAAAATCTAATGCAGTGCAAATTTCCTCAAATATATGAATGTGATCATAATGTAGGATTCCCCAAAATGGCCATCTTTTGTCAACAAAAGAAGTTTCCTGTACCTGGTATGGGTTACAGCCAATTGAATTGTTGCCCAAGGGAGTCCCATGGAAATACTCAAGCAATCTAGGCTGTTGTGAAGATAATAGGTTGCTCTCTCAATACTGAAGATCCCATTGCAGAAGACAGCATGTAAACAACTCATCAAACATGGACAGGTTGAGTTAGTGCCTACACGGAGCCTTTATCTCTACATTAATGTCTTTGGTAACAGAAGGTAACTCTGCAGGCTACCAAAAAAGAAACATAGACATCAACAAGAAGTAAACATTTTGATCTATGAAGCTGTCCAGCCTGAAAACTGCGCTAAGGCAGAGGTGTCACAAAACCTGTTGGAGTGACCAACCTACATCTGATTTGACTCAAGGTCCACTCCCTGAGATGCATCCTCTCAATATTTGTTTATTAAATTTTCTTTCTTCCAATCTCAGTATGTCATTTGTCTTATGACTAGATTTCTATCCACATGAAATTAAAGATCTGTTTAGAGATCTCCATCTTGGTATTCAGAAATTTAAATGTGCTTTTATAAGATTAATTAATTAATTAATTTTACTTATTCACTTTTCATTATGCTCACTGCCCACCTCTAGTTAACCCTCTCCCACAATTTTATCTCCTTCCCCTTCCCCTTCTCTGAGTGGGTGAGGTCCCCCTGGGTATTCCTGGCATTTCAAGTTTCTATGAGGTTATGTGCTTCCTTTCTCACTGAGGCCATAGAAGGCCCAGCTAGTGGAGCATATCCCATGTATAGGCAACAGCTTTTGGGATAGCTTTTGCTCCAGTCGTTCAGGACCCACATGAAGGTCAAGCTGCACATCTGCTACATATGAATGGGGAGGCCTAGGTCCAGCCTGTGTTTGTTCTTTGGTTGGTGGTACAGACTCTGAGAGCTCCAATAGTTCAGGTTATTAGCCATAGAATACAGGTATCATGGTGCATTCCATGGACCCAAAGAAGGTAAACAAGACAAAGGGCCAAGCAATCGAGGAAGCTTGAATCTCACTTAGATGGGGGAATAAAATAGTCGTAAGAGGCAGATGGAGGGAGGAAACTGGGACAGTGAGGAGACGGGGAGGGGAATGAGGGATTCAGGATCAGAACTGGGAAAGGACAGGAGAGATGGCTAGACGGCTATGAAAATGAATGGAAATCTGCATCTGACAGGCATGAAGAGTGGGAGCTTCTCTAGCACCTGGGATAAGGGAGGTGCCCACGAATCAGTGGGGATGACCTTAGGTGTCACTCACTACCATGTGGATATGGAACCTCAGGAGGCCATGACCTGTAGATAGGAAGCCCAGTGGAGTGACAGAGATACCAACCCACCCACAAAACTTTCAACTCTAAATTTATCCTATCTACAAATAATGCAGGCATAGGGAATGGAGCAGAAACTGAGGGAATGGCTAACCAATAACTGGCCCTACTTGAGACCCATCCCATGGGCAAGCACCAATCCCTAACATTATTAATGATATGCTGTTAGAGTCAACTAACCTGGACTCTTGAAATATGCTTTTTGCTGTGTAACCTTCACTTAACCCAATCAGAGCATGTGCTGTCACTAGTTGAAATGTGGAATGTATATGATAATATTAACCTAAACATCATACAAAATGTGAACATACTTTAAAATTTTAAGTACCTACTAGAATTGATGGTATTATCAAATATAGGGACTCAAGGTAGCAAATGTCTGAATGGTTTTCTATTACAAAGTACTACAGTAATTCTTCAAGTGTTTAGATCTGTTAATTTATTAAAGGATGAAAATAAACAGTCATTGGGTGTAAGTGTGCTCTGTAGACAATACTACAGAAATCAACACCATTTTGTGAATTCCCAAGTGTATTGATTTTATACGTGTTTCATAACAGCATTCTATGGGTAGAGCATAACATTAGACATGCTATACTATGAAAACAGATTTGAGAGGTGTCTCTTAGTGTGTGTGTCTGTGTGTGTGTGTGTGTGTGTGTGTGTGTGTGTGTGTGTGTGTGAGAGAGAGAGAGAGAGAGAGAGAGAAAGAGAGAGAGACAGAGAGACAGAGACAGAGAGACAGAGAGACAGAGAGGCACAGAAAGAGACAGAAAAAGAGTGTGTGTGTGTGTGTGTGTGTGTGTGTGTGTGTGTGTGTGTGTGTGTGTATGTTTAGTAAAGTGCCTGCTGTACAAGCATGGACTCCTGAACTCAGATCCCTAGGACAAGTGTAAAAGTCCAGGCTTGATAGTGTGTGCCTACAATCCTAGTATTTGGAAATTGGGGTATGAAGACAGGAAAATCCTGCCAGGGTAGCCTAATCCAAGAGATTCAGGTTCATTGAGAAACTGTCTCAGAACAACACACACACACACACACACACACACAGAGAGAGAGAGAGAGAGAGAGAGAGAGAGAGAGAGAGAGAGAGAGAGAGAGAGAGACGGAGAGACAGAGAGAGAGACAGAGAGAGAGACAGAGAGAGAGAGACAGAGAGGTAGAGACCCTCATTTTCTATGACACAGGTGCCACAGTTCCCTTGATTGAATTGGAAAACCTTTCCCTGTCTTCTAAATCCTTTGGCTTCTCATATTGTATCCGTTTTTGAAAGAATGCCTGAAAAACTACTGGATGTTTTCTGCTCTAGATTAGAAATTCATAAGGACCCACTTGGAAATTAACTTTTCTCCCATAATACATTCTCTAAGTGTTGCCCAAGCGAGTAGAAGAGGCTAACTTGCCTTCTTTAGTAGCGAGAAAATCACAGACATAATATCCACCTTGAGGCTCCTTTGCAAGACCTTACTGAAGTTAGAATCTGCCCTAACATCACCTCCTTTCCTATCCTGCTTATTCTGTAACTGTCCTTTTTAGAATGATGTCTTTAATAATCATTTACATCCAGTCCTCTTCTCTATGTATGGTTCTATAGACCCAAGCTTAAGAGTTTTATATTTAGTTTTATAACTGAGGAAATAAAGGTCTTTATATTCTAAATTCCTTAAATTATATTATCAGTAAGGATAGAGTTGTGATTTGATATATGTTTATGTGACATGAAAACCCTTAGCCTAGGTTTCATTTAAAGATATTATTTACTTTATTAGTAAGCACTTATTTTTAGTTGATCTTTGTAAATAAAAGTGGATAGAAAACTTAACATTTGATTGACAGACATAAAATTCTATCTTGATGTTAAGAAATGTACATATCATCTAAAAATCCTTGTTAAAAATGTATAGACATGGTGTACGTTTTTGGGATAGTTGCAGTTCAGTTAGATATTCAGACAAGTCCTCTCTTGATATCAAGGGCCAGCTGAGCATTTCTGTTGTTTTGTTTTTTTTCCACTGTTGATTCTGTAATAAAGTGATACGCATGGTAGTTTACAACATCACACTCATTTATAAAGTTGGACTGAGACTTCTAACAGAGATAATCTTCCATTATAGTTCAAATATTATACAGTCTGCTCTTTCTGGAAGTTGGGAAAAGGAAGGAGGTGTTCCTATCCTTTTGAGATCTCCTTGTTCTATATCCAAAACCATAATTCCCATCAGAGTCCTCCATGCATCCCATCACACTGATTCAGAGTCTAGCACTCTCCAGGACTCCTGTGATTACACAAGGCCATCCAGAAACTCCAAGGTCTTATTTTAGATTTAGCTGATTTAGCAATTTAAGCTCCATATTAAACTTCTTTCCGCTTTGCCATATAGCACCACATACTCTGATGTTCTGATGGTTCAATATTGAACTCTTTCAGAGAGGACACTGCTCTGCCAACTCTAGTTTCATAGAACATATTGTCTCGTCTCCTCATTTTCTCTCAGTTCAAGGTGACATCATTCATACAACAGGCATCTTCCTTTATATGCCTGTAAGATTGTTATCCCAGATGAATTAAGATAATACAAATCATTTTAGATTTTCAGATATTAAAATAAGGCCCATGGAATATAAGGAAAGTCTGACATTTCAAAACTGAAATTTAGTGATGTTCATTTTACAGCCAAGTGAGACAATGCTATAGTCTTCCACCACATTTTAGGCCTAAGCCATCTCAGGATTCCATGTCTTTCTGTCTTATCCACCAGGTTTCAACCTATTCATCTGAAGATGGACCTCTGGGACCACCTTTGTTTGAAAAATAAACTCTGCTGCTTTTTTCCTATTGCGAAGGCCACTCTTAGTCATGTGTCTACATATGTTTTTGTGGAACTGTGACTTCTGAGACCCTTCATTGTTTTCAATTCTGTCTTCTACATCAAGAGTAGATGGGACAGTGTAACACAATACCTATGCACTCTTTGGAGCTGTTACATCGTCTGGCACAATATGAAAGCCCACAATTTCTATCTTATAGCTACTTTCTTCATTTTATCATTTATAAGGTTATCATTCTATATCCATAGTAATGATATAGCATGGTGGAGCACAGAGAGGCACACATTGACAGATATTGAGATATTTAAAAAGAGTATTAATTTAAGCAAGGAAATTAGATGCTTTAGTATTTGAGGCAGCCCCATGTCAGAGTCTGAGAGATGCTGGCAGTAGTGCTGGTGAGGGCAGATGATGCCCTTTTAATGGGTCCATGGTCATGTTTATCACATGCTTATGACTACATACAAACAATAATCTAGTTATGTTGATTTGCTTTACATATATCGATCCTCAGACTTTAAATCCAACTGTGTCTAACAGTAAAACTTTACCTATTACCAACCTGAGCAAATTTTTTTTATCTTATTTTCATCTAAAAGTTCATATAGATTTCAAGTTTCAGTCTAGAGTAGGTTCACATTTGTGCTTCTATAGATTCACACTTTTTCCTCCAAGCATTGTCTCTATTGTGTTCCAAAGGATCAACAATGAATAGTGGGTAGCTTTCTATAAAATAGGATTTTAAAATTTTGTTCTTTAGAAATGTCATATATTTTCCTATGTATTTTGAATATATATAAAACCCTCCTACTGCCCTGGTGCCCACTATATGACTCCTTCTTAATTTCATGTCTTTGTTTTATTTTTGTTAATTACCTCCAATTCCAATTAGTTCTACCTACATGCTCATGAGTATATGGCCATCAGCCATGGTATGGTTAACCTAATAGGAGCTATGTCTCCAAAGCATGTAATATCACTCAGAAATAATCATTGTCAAGAACCCCTCCAACTAACGTTGGACTTGGGAAGCCGCCCCCATTTATGTTGAAACTCTTGACAGGCTTGATATTATGCAAGTCTCCTGAAGGTAACCAAAGGTGCTGTGAATAGATGTATACATTATCTGTGTCATTGGTACTGTCCAGTGATGGCCTGGCTGTCATAAGGTGGACACAGTCTAAGTCCAGTAAGAACAACTGAAGGTCCAAGTCAGGAAAGAGTTCAGACTGCACAGAATGTGTGAGCAAACGCTTTAATGTTCTGACTTTATGCAACAGAGTAGAAAATAGAAAAGCAAACTCCGACCAAAAGCAAAACTGAGATAAACGAGCAAGAGTCTTAGATCATTTTCATTGCTAAAAATGTCTAAAAGAACTTTGGTCCTCATAAAGAACTTCTCCATGAAATCCATGGCCATGAAAATATTCAGAGTGGAGAAGAGAGCTGGTGAAGAGGTCTTGTTATATTGTTGCTCCTGCTTAACCAGGAAGTCCATAAATTGTAGAGAAATTTGCCTGGCTCAAGAGAAAATATCACATAAAAATTTTATGTATTTTTGTTCTATGACTTTTAAGTTTTTCCCATGTTTTATATATCTTAATAGGTTTCCCCGTGAGAACCTAATGCTTTTATTATTATATTGAACATATCCATAAACATCACCTAGGATAATACATTCTGCACCCTGATACATATACCTTTTTTCTCATTCAATCTACACATAGTATTGCTGCTTGAACATTAGTATCTGACTTGCCCATTTTTTATTGTTTGAACATATACATCTCTACTTGCTTACAGCCTATCAGCCCTCCATCATCTGTCCATAGTCTGCGAAACTCTAAGATGTGTTATTATTATTATTTTTTAATTTCCCAGTATTTCTGAGTAGAATTTTTAGATGCTGCAAAAGTTTTAGATCCTTTGATGTTGTGACATCAAATAGTTTTGTCTGTTCTCTTTTTCACCCTTCCTCTCTTAGTAATTAAAGCAAACAGTCCCCCTTTTTCACTTTTCACTCTGTGAATGCTATCTTTTTAAATCATCTTATAATTTTAATATGTCCATATACACAGAAAACCTATCAAATGCAATTTGCTTATGTTTTACTGCTCTGATCATAATAGCAGTTATTGGTTTACCCTAAGCTTTCCAAATATACATCTTAATTTCTCTAAGATCTTCTTTATAGGTCTTCTCAAAATATGCCTTCAGTTACCTTTTCAAGCTTAAAAAGTAAATATCTTGTTCATATATTTCTATGTTGTAATCTTCATTTTGTTCCAGCTTAATTTTATTTTTTTCATTTTAACAAAAGTGATGTGTATGCGTTTACATATATGCATGTTCACATGTGTGTGTACACATGTATGCAGATATTCATCCATGTATGTGAATATATATATGGAGGACAAAAGCTGATGTCAGTTCCTTGATTGCTTTCCGTCTGTGTACTGCATTGTCTATCAACTGAACCTAATACACACTAATTTGGTTAGTCTGTGAAGTCAGATAGTTCCAGATATCTCCTGTCTCTACCTCCCAAGTGCTTGGAGAATAGACAGGCCACTAAACTCACTCACCATTGACTTGGGTGATTGGATCTCTACATTTACCAACAGTGAGAAAACACATAAGTCTAAATCATATGTGGGAAGAAATTGAACATATTAAATTTTGAAACAGATACAGTTGCATGACTTTTCTAGTCTTTGGATAAATATATTTTGAGAATTTTTTAAAAGTTAATTATTTCCTTTGTCAAATGATTGCAAAATATGAAAATATGCTGATGAACATTTGGAGACAATGAGAATGAAGTTCTTATCATAATACTTTTACTATTTGTCAACATTGTCTAGATATTCATTTATATGGTATACGTTTCTTTTAACAATTCTGCTAATCATAGATAGTTCAGAATATGCTGAATACTAGTCATCTTATTCTAGGCTTCTCACCAAAATATGTGTATTTATAATATTCCTGTAAATATATATTATGTTACATATGTGCATAAAGGTATTCTAACGTATATAAATACATATCATTCAAGTACTAAATGCAATTTCATGCAATTAATTTCAACCATTTGTTTAAATGTCTTCTACACTAAAGAGTATTTATAATTCAAGTGTAATCAGCTAAAAGTGCTTTTATCTACTGAATTCATAACAGGTGACCACAGATCTTTCTATCACCTTTCTTCCAAACTCTCAGTTCAAATCATCCCAACTTGACTTCTGAACTATATTTTTTGAGATTGTAACTTTTCTTT
Source organism: Mastomys natalensis (assembly GCA_021653895.1). Lineage (NCBI taxonomy): Eukaryota > Metazoa > Chordata > Mammalia > Rodentia > Muridae > Mastomys > Mastomys natalensis. The sequence continues at coordinate 840,742 of JAJTUV010000289.1, forward strand.
ACATCCTGCACAAAGGTTGAGAGAATGAGGGAGATGATGTTAGAGGGAAGAAAGGAAACACACGTAACTGTCAGTGAACATGAAGAGAAAATAACTTGGTGGATTAAATTCAGCTGACACTAATACATTTAAAACTTTTTAAAAGGTTTAAAAAGGTGAGATAATTCAAATCTTGGACAATGGTGTGGATTTGGCACAATTGTCTCTTCTATGATCTACCAAAGGGAATGACTCTTAAAATTAAAAGGAGAGTCAGTTTCTCCAAGAGAATATAAAATAGGCTGTGATATAACTGGGAATTATTTTACTTGCTTTATAAAATTTTAATCTTCAGACTACCTTTACTAGATCATATGGCAAGAAATTTTCAGGAAATTTATAGCACAATTGAATCTCTGTATAAAATTGGACATTAGGGGAGCCAGGCAAATTTAGGAGAAAAGTAAAGCTATTCCAAATTTCTAAAAAGGAAAAAATGACTTTCACGAAATCTAGGAACAAAGTTGACATTGAGAAGAAAAAATAATAATGCCAGAATAGAAAATAAGTCATAGCAATCCTTTTTATTTTTAGATATTTTCTTTATTTACATTTCAAATTTTATCCCCTTTCCTGGTTTCCCCTCCCAAAACCCCCTATTCCATTCTCTTTCCCCCTGCTTCTATGAGGGTGCTCCTCCACCCACCCACCCACTCCTGCTTCCCCATCCCAGCATTCCCCTACACTAGGGCATTGAGCCTTCACAGGACCAAGGACCTCTCCTGTTATATAGAGGATGGCCACAAGGCCATCCTCTGCTACATATGTGGCTGGAGTCATGGGTCCCTCCATGTATACTCTTTGGTTGGTGGTTTAGTCCCTGGGAGCTCTGGGGAATCTGGTTGGTTCATATTGTTGTTACTCCAATGGGGCTACAAACCCCTTCAGCTCCTTCAGTCCTTTCTCTAACTCCTCCACTGGGGACCCTGTGTACTCAGTCAGATGGTTGGGTGCAAGCAGGCTCTGGCAGAGCCTCTCGGGAGATAGTTATGTCAGACTCCTGTCAGCAAGCACTTCTTGGCATCCACAATAGTGTCTGGGTTTGATAATTGATCAAGAGTGACTTCTCCATTGTAAATCTTAGGCAGTCTGACTACTAGGTGTGTATGCCATCACTGCCTTGGTTATGTCCTACTATAATCTCAAAAACGAGGCTTCTACTTAATATCAGTAATGTTTCATTTTGAAAAAGCTCTAGTGGTCCCCATATATGACTTTCCAGGACTGCCCAAATTAGGCTTGCTGCTTTTCTTTCAGTAGCTCTGAAAAAATTTCATGTCCTATTCAGTTTTTCTTGGTGATTTTTATTCAACATGTAAATCACCCCAACTACACACCCTCAATACACATATATTTTATGAATATATTTTTAATACTTTCCAATTGGGATTCCTATGTTAGCCTATGTTTAAAATTTTATTTCTCTATTCAATACTACAGTTGGTAAGAGAACTAGAAATGAAAATATATCACCCTCATTTGATGTAAATAGATCTTTGGGGATTGTTGAATTGAAATTGAAGATCAAATGGTATAGTGACTTTATGTGAGTGTGTGACTGTAGAATCCAAGGATTCACTAAAGTATTTTATTGTTGGGTCATATTTTGGCCCTGGTTTGGGTCTTGTGGACAATCCCGAGCCTGGTTCAAGTTTCTGATGCCTTAAGGGAGATCCTAAGCCTGGCTTGAGTTTTGAGACATATCTCAATCACTTTTGTATAGGGGTGACTCAGGAAGACATGTTTGGCCCTACCTCTGTCCCACTGTTGTTGATGTAAAGCTTTGCCATTGGCCCTGTCAGTCACCCCATACCCTATGTCACCCTTCCTCAATTCCTATGTCATCTTACCCCACCAAAAATTCTCCTCCTTATGCTCCAAATTTATATAAGCGAGAGCTTGATACAATAATATTGAGTTCCTGCTTCAACAAGATACCAGCTCCGTGTGTTTCTTTTGGGCAGTCGACACCCACCATCACGCTTAGCCCTGGAGAGACCCTGTGGTACCAGGACCTCTCTCCTCTTGCCTAGACCTGCCAGCAAGGAGCCAACATTTTATGGATTACAAAGTAATAAAAATATTACGCTTTCCTTTCAAGACCCCCAAGTGTTTTAAAGTATTTTAATTTATAAATAAGTATCCCTCTAAATTACCCATTACAGATAATGGTAAATAAAAACATAATTTTTCATACAGTCAATGGAAATGTACTTCCGTGTTTGTTTCTCTAGAAACCCCTTAGGTTGGTCTGCAGGGCTAGAAAAGTTTACATACAAAATAATCTTTAAGCAATTACAAAGTTCTTTTATATTCTGTTCAAAATGTTTCATTATTTGTTCATGTTACCTGTTAATTTTTTTCACTAGACTTATCGCTTGGAGACAATGACATGTGACCATCTCTGTAAAGGGTCTTTTCTGCTTTAGTCACGCATATTTGAATATTGGTGAAAGAATATACCTATTAGAAAATATGGAGTTTGTTGCCAGCTAACTCTTCCCTGGAGCCTTCACTGCACCAAATGTTGCTTGGCAATTTCTATGATGTTCTCATCCTCATTTGCAAGAATGAAGAGTGAAGAAATACGGGAAATGTATGTTACATAAATGTGTAAATCTGGTATTTATTCTTTCTTTGCTTCCTTCCTGTGCAAGAGGTTCACACATAAGGACAGTGTGAAGGTTAGAAAAGGCTTGGGAGCAGCATCGTGTTTGCCTACAGCAAAGAAAAGCCTCTCCTAAGGAGGGAGATTTAAAACTGAGCTCGAGTGACAGTTTCAGTTTGGGAACAATCTGGAGGAGAGATGCTTCAGCTGAGGGAAAAATGCATTTGTATCCTAAGGTGGGAAAGTAGTCTGCCAGAAGGTGGATCATTTTTTATCTTTCATTTATTTATGAAATAAATAAATTTATGAAATCTCATTTTACTTGATTGGAGCACCCTAGTTTGGGCCCCGATTCAAAGCTGAGTACCACAACCCCTTATGATATTGCTGTGTGTGTCGTTTCACTCACTTTATGTTATTTTTCAGGATTCTCATTTGTTCATTCTTGTCTGATGCATTCACTCCACACCAAGCACTGCTTGCTCTAGCTCTCCCTCTCTGCAGTGCTTTCTTCTCACCATTCACAGAATTACTTCATCACTGTGCCATTCTTGCCTTGACATTTGATTGGCCGCTCCAAAGTTGCTAATTTGCATGTCTGCTTTCATCTGTAATGAGCTGTAATGAGCTGATAATTCATCAATGTACGTGATGATCCAACATAGTACATATGTAATATATGTATATAACACTGACAACAATATTTACTTAATAAATCATTAAATGCAATAAATAATTTTATATTGATTTAGTTAACATGGTATTTATCTTCAAAGCAATTTCAACAGTACACCTATCCTGGTTAGAAGCCAATATTCACCATGTTATTTATCATCATTTCATCCAAATATAATGAAACTTTAAATGCTACTCACATTAGATGCAACTTATATTCATGGAAATTAGTTTAAAAAGTAATTGAAATATAAATAAATACAATATCCAAGAAAAGAAGATAGAAGGAAAAAAATTTAAAATGTAATTTTTGTAACAATTCTTAAGTTAACATTTTTGTTTATTAAAGAATATATTTTCTGTGTACATTTCAGTGTATCAGCATGGAGAGATCTATTCATGAAAATCACATTTTAATCTTCTTTTTAATGTTTGTTTCTTTCATTTTAGGTTAGAGAGGGTGAGTTAATATTTGTGGTAATCATTCATTCAACTATCAGGTGCATGCCATAAGCAAAGTTCTACAAGTGAAGATGGGAGAAGAAAGACTGATGGTGTGCCAACAGATTTGTGAAAAGCAGCAGTGATTTGATATTTTAATTAATTCTTTTATATTTTGAGATTATACTATAATTACTTCATTGCCTCCTACCATTTCCGTCCTGCAAACCCTCTTATCTATCCCTCCTTCTTCAAATTCATGGCATCTTTTCCCATTAATTGTTTTACATATACATGCACATGCACATGCACAAGCACACACACACACACACACACACACACACGCACCCTGCTCAGTCTCTATAATGTTAGTTGTATGTATATCTTCAGTCACCTCCCATCAGTGATTTAATTTTATTTAGCTTTCCTTTTGATATGTTTTCAGTGGTAAGTCCAAGCAAGTCATACATGTCCACCGAGGGCAAAGGCAGAAGATTTTTTAAAAGCACTTTTATGTCTGTCATTCTACAAATTTCTATGGGCAAAATATCATGGTTATTGTCACAGTAAATGGAGCCAAGCTCAAGAGAATAGGAGGAGTATAGGAAAAGATAACGTCTGCTTCTGCAACTTGTACTTCTTTCTCTTAGAGTCACTCAAGATTGCACAGTGCCTTTAGGTTTCCATTTATACCAGTGGTTCTCAACCTGTAGGTCATGACCCCCTTGGGATCAAAGCACCCTTTCACAGGGGTCTCCTAAGACCATTAGAAAACACATATTTGCCCTATGATTCATAACAGTCGCAAAATTACAAAAATTACAGTTTTGAAGTAGCAATGAAAATAATTTTACGGCTGGGGTCACCACAACCTGGGAAAGTATTAAATGGTTGCAGCATTAGTAAAGCTATAAACCACTGATTCATACCTATGTATGCTTGAGTGTACACAATTCTGAAAGGCACCACCAAAAGGCTTCAGTGGAAAAGAGAACTTTAAGATCAGCAGTACTGAGGAGGCTCAGATTGCCTGCACTCCCTGCATTGCTGTTATCCACCTGTTTCCCACCATTAAGTGCCTTGGCCATTATTGTTTTCATTGCCATTTCCTCTGCCTAGAATATTCTTCCCTCACTTCATGATACCCTGAGTATTGCCTGCAGATCCCCAGGAGAGTTCAGAGTCCTTCTGTATCCACTTTATCTAATGTAGTCCCTCTCTTTTCCTCTCTTTGTTAGTTAGAAGCACTGCTGTCCTTTCCATGCTTCAGGAGATCACCATCCTGTGCCTTTGTGGTTTCTGGTACCCTTGGTATTCCTTCTGAGTCATCAGTTCTCCAGTCACTGCTTGGCCTTCTCCCTTTGTCTCTGTCTCCTCTTCTCTTTCTACAAATACACAAGTCCTAAGTTTACAATGCCTGTTTTCTCAGGATAATGAGCTACCCACATCTGAACATCTCTGTTTGTGGTAGATATTATTTCTAATTAACACAATTCCCTTTGCTTTTCACAAAATAATCCAAATAATGATGCGGTACAAAACGTTGCTATTGTTGAAGGAGATGCATTCAGTGTCTCTCTAATTTGGGCTCTGAAAGGAATAATATTGATTTGGGGAAACAGTCTTAAGTAGGTTCCATTAGTAAACATAATGTATCAGAATCTGAGATATTGGAGGGACACAGTGACTAGAGCTATGTGTAGATATTGTATAGTTGTTCTGGATATATCTTGAAATAAATACTAGGAGACATAATTTTATTATAGAGTTTTCTAACACCCCTTTCTCATGTGGAAAAGTTATTCATATCATACTCATAATATTATAATTATGAATTTCTGGATATTTATGGAGAGGCACAATCACAGAAGCAAATAGGGACACTACTGTTTGGAACAGTGGTAATGCCCTCCTTCTGGATGAATGTATTAGCTACTAGTGTAAAACTATTGGTTCTTTGTAGAATTAATTGTTTGACCACCATTGCAGAGACATCTTGGTGATGTGATATAATAGAAAAAGTAAAATAAATTATAATTGGAAATGAACCAAAGTGCATGAAGGTAATCCAATACACACATGTGGACCAGAGTCATCTTAATTGAACTCTATCTCACAAAAAGTATCTGAAAGGCAGCTGGATTCCAAGGGAAGTCTCCAGAGAGAGAATGCTGTTTCTAAAACTGTTGTCAGAGAAATTTGGGTGAGGAAAGTGGAAGAGGTTTGCCTGAGGAACCTGCATAAAATGGAAATTCAGCAAATGATGGAGGGTCACTTCTGACTCCCACTGGATGAGACAGCTAACGGATGGAAGCTGTCACAAAAGACTCAAGATCTGGAATTCTTCAGGTTCTCTCAGATTTCCTACCCCCAAACTGGAGCCTGGTGTAATCCAAAACAAAGTATGTTAACAACTGAGGAGAGTAAGAAAGATAACTTTGAAAATGGAGTCTTTCTGCTGCCATTACTTTGTGCTTTATCCTGTTTCTGGATCATGGCTGACAAGGAGGTATAGAAGCCTCAGCTGTAAATTAAGCTTGGAGTTTTTATGACTGTCACTTTGGATGTACCTGCCTGGTCGAAAGCTGAAAAAGTTTAAGTGAGTCCAATACCAAGGGTATTTTTGTAATTCAAGACAGATACAAGGATCTAATGTAGGTTTTACTGAGGGAGAGAATTACTATATATATCAGATTTTCAAGAGTACTAAAAGAGAAGATAAAGTGAGTCCATTTAGCCATCTCTACTCCTTCAGAATATTGCAACTATGTAGCCACAAATCACATCTAAAAGTATAAATTTAATTATGTGTGTATCATGTAAGTCATGCTGTTTCTTACATCTCATTTTTAAAATTTATATTTAATTGTTCTCTCAATTGAATTTCCATATGTCTTCTGTCCTAAGTGCCTTAGGTACGAACAAATAAGTTTTTATATGTAAGCATCTGTATCTTCCTTTATAATTAGAGAAATTTTCACTTTACCTGAAGCCCACATGTGATGAGATACATTTGATATCCCGCCATACTTGCTTATAAATGTTTTTAAAATACAAATCATCTCAAATCACCAGGATCAGAATTAGATTTGAAAACGCTTTCAATAATGTGTTCAAAATGAGGTGGAATTAATTCTAATTGAATTCACAGAAGACTCAAAATTATATGTAAATTTGTAATATTAGATTATATTAGATATGAATTAGTATAGGGTTTGCATTCAGAAAAGTGTGCTGTGCAGACGTCTGAGAACCACTTAGACAGGAAGTTAGAACAGGCCTTAACACCTCAAACTCTGCTCTTGCTCCATCACATAAAGGTTGTTGAATAATCTGTCCATTTTTAGTTATAAATATTAAACATATTAAATACAAGTAACTAAGATATATATTTTACTTAAAGGTAAAACATAAACAAAATAAGATCATAAATAAAATTGACCATGATGGTTCATGACCTGGTATTGAGAGGGCAGAGACAGCACCACCACAAGTTTGAGGCCAGCCTGGTCTACAAAGAAGGTTCCAGATAAGTTGGAAAGATCTTGATATGAAAATAAGAATCATTTTTTATGAGTGCCAGGGAATCCTTCTTACCCGTTGACTATTTTAAGACTGTAGAAGCTAACCTATAAAATCTGGACTTAGATGGGAAGCCTAGCAGCATTCTCCATTTCCAGCATGCTAGCAATAAAAAAATTTCATGTGTGTAATGTACTCAGAAAGATCTTGGAGATTTTGCAAATCGTTCCTATGCATGAAAAAGTAAATGTTTTCCAAAGAAGATTATCGTTTTAAATGAGGTGTATAAAAATATTTTAGTATGTAAAAAGTGCCTATAATGATCTTATTCTCACTAATATAAATCATGAAATGAAATATGCAGTCTGTTGCAGGAGCTCTCCATGAAAAATTAAGTTCTCAAGTATAAAAAAAAAATGAGTAAGTATTGACATTCAACACTGCCATAAAATTATAGTCAGCCAAATTCACTGGTTTTAATTAAACAGCATCTGAGGTCAAGGAATCTTTAGACAGTTCTATTATCTTCGTGGACTCTAGTCTCCACTCTCCTTTATGGATAGAATTTCCGCTAAGAATAGAAATAGTTTAAGCCAAGTCCTCGCTTTGATTCTCATGCCCACAGAGGTGGGCATGGAGCGTTAATGGAGGTTGTGAAACACAAACTCAACAGGATGTGGATAATTTTTCTTATCTTAAGCAGACTCCCCTTTTCTTTCTTTCTTTTTCTCTGGCTAGCAGTGGAAGCTCAAGAAGGACCTATGGCGTGGTCTTGATGTTATACAAGTGTGAGGATAAAATCTGCTCTAGAAGGAGGAAGATGAAAGACAGAGGGGCCCAGATCCTCTTTCTCCGTTCTTCGTGTTTAGAAGAGAATTATTGTACAGTTAAGCTGCAGAGCTGGACTTCTGTTTCATGAGCATGAATGCATTACAGTCCAAGCCGTGTCCATCAAAGCAGGAAACAACCATTTGAGTGAATTGGTTTGGATGGTTTGGATGGTGCACAGACACCTAATGCTACCCAAGAAATTGCAGAAAAATATTCAGAGCGTTTTGTTTTATTTTGGTATAATAGAATTTGAAATAAATTTTATTACGTCAATTTTTAATAATGCAATGAATTTCATTATTTTTTCATATACATATACTCCATTAATAGGGTACAGTGATTCATTTATTTTAAACATGATAAGACTGAGAGGTTAGATTTTGTTTTGCTCTTTTCCTTTATCAGATGGCAAATTATATCAGAGTCAAGCTTTCTCCTTTATTCTGCTTTCTGGTTATTAAGAATCATTATTATGCAGGCACCCTCAAATTAGGACGAAGGAAGTAATATAACTTTTTCACCAATAAGAAACTTAAGTACCTAGCTTGAATTCTTTATTCAGTGTCATTGTTGACGCAGATTTTTTTTTTTGAGAGTGAACATGGTCACTTTAATTAAATGTCCTGGATCTATCACCAGAATGCTCTTCCTCAGCCATCCTTTAAACCGAAGGATAAAATTCACTAAGTCAAAGCAATTCTCAGAAAGAAGAAAAGTAGCTGTCACTGGCATTGAAAACTGTTGTTATAGATTATGTGCTCTGGGAGGCCTTTACATACCTCACTTCTCATGTGAGCAGTGGAGAGGTGGCTACGGCTGCAGTTCACATCACATACCCAGGACAGAGTGTACATTTTGATAATCAAAATTGGAGCAGCCATTATTTCCCAAGATAAATTTACTTTAAATTGTAGCTAGGAACACTGTCTTCAAAGGTTTTATTAGTCTCTCTATACTCACCAACACTGGGATAATTTAATTGTCTGTAAAATAATATGAGCAGAGGGTTTGGGGAATGTGGTGTATGAGAACAGGCAATGTGGAGTCAACTGCAGGCAACATTTGGGACATATAGAAGAGGATTACATCCTGGTTAACAAGAAAAGAACAAATAAGGTTTAAATCAAAGAGCCCGAGTAATCTGAATAGGCCACTATACTGGAAGACAGTGAGCCAAACAATAGACCAAGATTCTTTCTTCCTGTGACAAAGTCAGCAAAGCCTGTCTTCTGAAAGCAACTCTTGCACTTCATCATCTACTTTAAGATATCCAGAGGCTTCTGTCAATGAAGAAGGACATCTGCAGAAACTCATATTCCTTAAATATGATCAAACAGTCCTTGTCTAAGGGTGAACACACAGAACGTTGTTCAAGCAAACCATTACCAATACTTACCACAGAGAACAGAAACAAACTGACTTATAGAAGACAGGGCCTAAGTACTTTAATACATTTTTTGAAATTATTATAAAATATAGAATAAATTATTTTACAGTATCCAGAGCAAAAGAAACTAATTGAAAATATTTTATAATACACATGTCCCCTGAAACCTTTCATGAAGTTAAAAGAAAAGAAAAAAAATGGTCCTCCCAAAATCTGCACTTCAAGATATGAATGCTACTTAGAAGATAGGAAAACAACAGCAGCAGCAGCAGCAGCAACAACTAAGACAAAACAGCAAACAACAACAACAACAAAGAACTAGAAGATATGAGGATGTTTACAAAATTAAACCTTCAGAGATAATGGTTTTGGCACAGCTGTAGTTCTAGTTCATAAAGGCTAATGCAGGAGTATGATAAATTTCAGAGCAACTGTGGCTGTAATGAAAATATATAAAGATGAAACAAACAGTAAATGAAATTAAGATTCTGTAATATCAGTATTAAAGATAACACAAAATTTCTCCTAGAGATTTATCTTTCCATTCTTCTTTCTGTGGTGATTGAATTTTTATTTTTTGTTTTTTTAAATTGATTTTTTATTTATTTAAATTTTAAATGTTATTCCTCTTCCAGGTTTCCCCTCTGCAAACTCCCTATCTCATCCCCCTTCCCCTGCTTCTAAGAGGGTGCTTCCTCATGGACCAATCCATTCCCACCTGACCACCCTAGCATTCCCTATGCTGGGGCGTCGAGCCTCCACAGGACCAAGGGCCTCCCTCCCATTGATGCCAGATAAGGCCATCCTCTGCTACATATACAGGAGCCATGGGTCCCTCCATCTGTTACTCTTTGGTTAGTGGTTTTGTCCTTCGGAGCTCTGAGGGGTCAGTTTGGTTGTTTGATATTGTTGTTCTTCCAGTGGGGTGGCAAACCCCTTCAGTTTCTTCAGTCCTTCCCCTAAATCCTCCATTGGGGTCTCCATGCTCAGTCCGGTGGTTGGCTTCGAGCATCTGCATTTTTGATATTCACGTATTCCTTAACTCTGGCATTGACAAAGAAAATCTGAGAAGTTCATGCAAAGCCAAATGGTCAAAATCCTTATGGTCAAAATCAATTAAAAGTGGAAGCTACAAATAAACACAGTAACCCTTGGAATGAGCAAACACATTTTGTATAAATATTAATAAAATTTAATAGAGTATCACTCAGAACAGACTATATTTAATTATAAAAATAACCTACACATCTAAACTACTCTCTATACCCTATATTAACTTATAAAAGATCTGTGGGTGTGCAGGTAGGTTAGCTAAACCTATTTCCTTTTTATATAAAATGGGGTTAGAATTTTTAACTCCTCATATACTTAAAGCTAAAGAGTTGTATAATCATGAACATTGTTAAAGAATGTGAAATAAGCCCAGAGAAAAATTTCAATATTTTCTTCTATTGAATAAAACAACAAAGCATGTTATACATTGTAGATTACTAAGCAGAAAGAAAAATGTGAAATAGTGGAAAAGTTAACAACTTAATGAGTAGTTAGGATACATTTAGTTTCTATAGTTAGTAACTATGTCTTAATATCAACAATCAAACGTTATGAGAAATAATTACCAAACAATTCAATAATATAGTCCTTCATAAATAGAATCTTTATTTTACATATTTGAGATTGTAATTTAATTGCAAATATTTCCTTCCCTTTCCTCCCTCTAAGCCCCCCATACACCCCTCTCTCAAATTTAATTTAATTTGAATCCTTCACATTTATGATAGATTATGGTATATATGAAGGTAGGATCCAGACAAGACAGTGGAACAAAGTAAGCAATTACAGACTTGGTATCAAGTTGCCTTGACCTTCAGAGATCTGTGGTTATAGCTGGTAGGATCTGCTGTTCTCAGACATGAGGTAGATAAGCAGCTGTCCTTGAGGGGAATGAAAAAAAGATGAGATGCACAGAAATGTGTTATAAACTGCAAATATGGAAAATGATGTTTCCCAATTTAACTTCCAGGGAAGTCACATCTCAAATTCATAGCATAGTCACTTGACAAAATATCTGTAATGCCATAAGAAGTATATACAATAGATGTTCCCCTTATTGTTTTCAACAAAGACCTGTGTAACTAAACAACTGAGAATGGAAAAATACAGGCATTTCTAGGACAGTTTAGATAAAAGACAATAGTGTCATGGGATCCAAAACACAATCATGATTCTCTGGTTAAATGAGAGAATATGTGGAGTTTGGCACAAGTCCATCTCACATTGCTTCCAAGTATATTAATAACCTGCCTGTAGTTATATTTTGGTTCCTGTGAATGATTGAAAGAGAAGTAGCTATCAGCAGGCAGAACCCACATGCTATGTATGGCCTGAGGAAGAAAAGTCATTTAAGCCTCAAGAGCCAAGTGGAAGATACAGAAACCACACTCCGAACCTGAGAAAAATTATAACTGAGATTCAAGTCTGTATCACGAATACTATAATCATTGCCAACATAAAGCATCAAATATGCAAAGGATATAGGGATGTTGGTCCACATCATGTTCCCAGTCAACTCACAAAAATTTACTCTGTAAAGTATATTATTCCATTGCTGATTATGCTCTATTACAGGGAATATATTCAAGATCAAATCCCAGGCACAGATTCACGGCTGCTGCCTGTAATCATTGGCTACAAAAGCTATTATTGTTGTTACCACTTTGTTAAGTAACCGTGGATTATCATAGACTTTGGCCTTTTCTACGAGACTATTGATCTGGCAGATTATACACTTTAACCAATTCTTATCAATAATGAGGGTCCAGTTCAGCTTTTATTCACAAGATAGCAACTTTAGGAACCATGACTCCTCAGGGATATCCTAACATTCCTGCTCTGTATTGCAGCAGAGAGCATAAATTGATCATCTAGACAATCCTTAGACTAGAAAAGTACAGAAGTAGTCTTGATTGTCTGCTCAATGAACAGGAAATGGGAATTATAGTACATATCAGAGGACAAAAGGTTCAGAAGTTTAGTGATAAACCTCATCCCTTCAAATGAATCCAGTTTTTTGAAATTCCAAACCCTAGGTGACCCACAATTGAGTCTTGAGGTTCAGCAGAGCTCATGAAAACAAGGCTCACTGTCATGGAATAGTTACTTCTAGTCTCTGAGAAGTTGCTAGTCTTTTAGAGGAAAAGAATACAACTCTGTAAAACAACAGGTCTTATTGGAATGAACAGTCCTGCCATGATACGCAGCCTGAGACGTTGACTTGGCCACAGCATGCTTAGTGACTGTGCTCCTGGCCTTTCATTTCTGACTTCGATTTTGTCAGCACCATAGTTCCATTTGTAAGTTACAAGAGCTCTGTTTCATCACTTAACTGCCACACTAGGGAGAATAAACGGGATAGAGGGAAGTCGAGCCAACCGGACCATCCCTAGATGACCTCTCTTATCTGTTTGAAAAACCTAGTGTTCAACAAGTGGTCAGACTCTCTCACCCTTGTTCTTGCTCTCCATCTTTCTGTGATATGTAAAACTGACTTGAATGCATTTCTGGTTTTCTATGCATATTATATAGCATCTTTCATTTCCCTTTTTTCTTTCTATAAAATTGTTTTCCTTGAATATCTAATTTCCATCTTCACCATATATATGGATCTCCACTCTAATATTTACTGGATGTCCTTTCTCTGGTCTGTTAATCATTTCTTCTTATGAGTATACTGATTCTCACGTAATCATTACAAAATATATAAACATGTATTTAAAAGTACAAGCTACTTCATTTCTTAAATATTTTTCTCAAGTTTGTTCTCCGTATCATCTCAAAAAGACTTATGTAACAATGGACAAGCTTGGAATGTACTCCATGACTATTTATAAACACTACTCTCTTGTGTTTTCCTGCTTTTACATATCTAGGAAGAGTGGATAATTTGTATGGAGCTGTCAGTATTGTTAAATATCTCAAATTATGTTTTTTTCTGAGACAAGTATATTTCTGTGGCTCCCTGGGATGTTTGGTGTTAGGTTTTGGCGTGTTCACTGTAACACTGAGTCTTTATTCCTAGAACTGAGTTTTCAGTCACATGATTTAAAGTGAATGTATAGTTTGTTCTCTTGATCTTCCTTGCTGCACAAGCCTAATCTTCACTCTCTCCATGTCACCATTTCACCTCTGAAATGTATTTCTTAGTCTCTCACCTAATAGCCATTGCTATTCTCTATTCCTCATAGGCTCATTGTATACTCGAGCAGCTTAATAGTTGATCAGGAACTTGGGGAACAATTATGCAGATGTCAGTGGCTTCTTGTGCTGTCTTTCTCTCTGCCACATTTCCTCTCTCACACACTTGGCATTTTGGCAATTTTATATTCAAATTTTTATTTCCTCTGCCACAGAAGGCTTCTATTTTGTACACTCTAAAGCCCTATGTAGCATACCATGAAATATCTTCTAAGTGGATTCACGGGTGCCTGTGCACATTATTGGACACCGTGCTCTTCCTCGTAATATTCTCAACTGGTTGCAGTCAAGTTCCTGTAAATAGTCACATGGTATATATTAATCAGCATTTTTTCGAAATCATAGCAAAGGAATTCTCACCCTATCTTTTCAATTTTCATGCCTAATAAGAGTTTACGTGTGTTCCTTTGGGTGTGACTATACTCAAAGCCCATAAAGATATTACTGTTTTGTATTCTGTTAACTTTATCAGTGGCATGGATGGTATAAATCTTGTTTCTTACATTTTATGACCAGCATTGTATATTTTCATATTATCTTTTTATATACAACTAGTTTGTTTTTCTCCTGTTATTATTCTATCATAACAAAAATAACCTATCTACTCATGCATCAGTATTCAATGTCAGAATCATTACAGCTCTTTATTCCAATAAAGAATTCTGTGTTTAATATCCTTAATGAATGCTCATATATTGGTAATGAAGTCAGTTACTTATATGCTTATTACGCATTTCTATTACCCTCTGTTATTTCTCTTCTTTGCTTCTCTTCGATGTCTGGGGGTAAGTGATCAGGTGATGCTTCAGCATTTACTTATTGTAAGGATTCAATTCCAGGCTGCCACTCCAACCTCAGTCTTGGGGGTGCGATGGGCCGAGTGATTCTCACTCAGAGCTATGTTCAGGGCTTATTCTCAGAGATGAGATGTGATGCTTGATGACAACCTACAGCAATCGTCCTCACTGAGAAATCTCTAGTCTAGAAAATAAGCCTTTCCTTCTCATATTCACACGAGGGACATCTGCGTCTAGAAGCTCCTGGTGTATGACTCAGCCGCAGCATGGTATGTCCTCACCCACCCTTCTTCTTCCCTTCATCTTTCTCAGGCTCCTTTTAACAAATGCTACTTAATAACCTCGTCCCCACCAATCTACCTTTCAGCTATGTGAGGAGCCAACTTGTATTTATTACTTTTATTATATAAAAATCCTTATTTATGTTACTCAATTCTTTTACTTTCTCTATGGCTTTATGTGTGTGTATGCATGAGTTCAGACACACACATACACACACACACACACACACACATACACACACACGTGCACAATTGCCATTGCATATATGTGGAGGCTATAGCATAAACTCAAACTGCACACTGTTTGTCACATCATTTCTCTTCTTTGTTGCTGTATGCACCAAGCTGCTTATCAAGAGTCCATAGAGATTCTGTTGGTTTTGCCATCCATCCTCCCTTAGAGTGTGCTGAGATTATGGACACATGGTACCCTGTGTCTTGTTTCATGACCATTTTTCGAGTCTAAACCCAAATAGTTACACTTGTGCAGAACACACTTGTACTCACGGAGCTTCCTTCCTAGTCCTGGCTTTACTCTTTTAGTTTGAACTGTTTGTTGTTGTCCTCCTCTTCTTCCTCTTCTTCTTCTTCTTCCTCTTTCTCTTCCTCTTCCCCTCCTCCTCCTCCTCCTCCTCCTCCCCCCCTCTTTCTTTCTCCTCCCCTTTTTCATCCTTTTCCTCTTTCTCTTCCTCTTCTCTCCTTCTCCTCCTCTTCCTACTCTTGCTTCCTCCTCCTCCTTTTTAACTATTTCATTTACTTTACATTCTGATCACAGCTTCCCCTCCTTTCTCTCCTTCCAGTCCCTCTCTCTTACCTTGCCTCCCTCCCCCATGCACCCCATCCCTTCTCTTCAGAGAAATGGAGGCCTCCTATGGTTATCAACTAAGCTTGGCATATAAAGTTCCAATGATATCTGGCCTATCTTTTTCTATTGAGACTAAACATGGCAGTCAGTTAGGGGAAAGGGTCCCAAAGGCAGACAATGGAGTCAGTGCCAGCCCCTGCATTTGCTTAGGGAGTCCCACTTGAAGACCTGATTGTTACATATGTGCAGAGGACCTAGGCCAGTCCCAAGATTGCTCTTGGCTGGCAGTTCAGTCTCTATGAGCCCCTATGGTCCCATGTGCGTTGATTCTGTGGGTTTTCTTGTAGTGGCCTTGACATCTGGCTCCTTCAATCCTTCCACTCCTCATCCACAGGATTCCCAAAACTCCATTTAATCTTGCAGCAGTAAAAGCTATGTTTGGATAGTTTAAATGATTTGCTTTCAGATTTGATTCTTTTTATCTATTCATTGTTCATTTGTGTTAATTGCATAAGTTAGACATCCAACTTTATTTTTCTTTGCAAGACAAATCATTTATGAAAATGGTTGTTCCCCTGAGTTATATGACATATCCGCTATTCCTTAAAAAGCAATCTGCTTCAGCTCTTTCTACTCTGTCTGTAGATTCCTCTTTCCCTGAACCAGTACCACACTGATAATTTTGTCATATGAGTGTTAAAAATTAGTAAGTCATGGAGAGTTATCTTTTTATATAAACTACATTACTTTCTCAAGCTTCTCCCCAAATATAGGTGTTGTGTTGAGTGGAATAACAATGAATTTAGAAGTTAAGCTTAGGTCAATTAAATACTTTCATCTCTTAGTCATCTTATTCACAGGAATATTAAGTCTTGCAATTAATTTAAATCTGATTTGAATTCTTCAATATAAGTTTGAAAATATTCCATATACTTTCCAGGCAACCTTTGCTAGATTAATTTCTGTGCAATTGGTAGTTTTGTTGTTATCTTAAATGACATCTATTTTCCATCTCATTTTCTGGTTACTCATTGAATATATTTGAATGATGATTTTTTTCTTTTTGAATTAGAAGATAGGTTTTAAGAAGTCTCTCAGAAGGCATTAACAATGAGAAATTGGGTAGAAGGGTAAGAAAAGATGGAAAATATGTGGAGAATTGTATTAGAATCTGAAATACCTTTCCAGAAGAGGAGACAAAGCATAGGTAAAGACATAATATCTGAAAAACTATTACTGATTATTTGTTTGAGTGAATTAAAGAAGAGCCATCAAATAACTCAAAGAGAGATCACAGGGCAAAACTCTTATCTAGATACATCATAGCGACCAAAAATAATTGTAGAAAAATGGTAACTTAATTTTCAAAGAGAAAAATATGACTACTCATAAGGAAAAGAAAATAAAAACCTGTATTTTACAGCAGTACATGAAATGCAAAAGATTTTTCAAAGAAACTCAAATTTGATAATATGTTTGGCTAAGGTAGCATTTTAATGCTTGAAATAAATTGCATATTATTTATATCAGATAATAAAACAGCATGAAGAAACTCTTTGAATGAATTCTTACAGTTCAGCTTTAGAAAGGACATGGGAGATTTCATAAGCAAGAAGTTGATATGTTACATGAAACTTGTAAATTTCAGTTGAAAATCAATTGATGTATAAATAAGAAATAATATGTATTTTTATTAGCATAAAATTTAAATAAAACTTTAGATGACTTATTGTTAAATTACTGTTAAAAAATAAACATGTAGGAAAAAGAAATGTGCCAATAGTTTGTTATACCAAGAGAGAAAGTGTAATTGTTAATATGACATTTACAGAGAAACAAATTGAATACTGACATTCTAATTCCCCATTCCTTAGAATATTAAACCATATATATTCCTTAGTCAATAGGTACTCATTAAAAAGCATCAATCCAGTTCCATTCCTCCAGTAGGTATGCGTCTCACTTTTCCAACCGGTGCGACCATCTGAGGACTAAGTGGTTAATAAGGAAGCCCATAGGTAACATTCTCAGACAAATCTCAACTGTGTCTCACCTTAAAACCAAAAGAAATTCATTTATTCAGAATTATATATTAAAGGAGAGAATCGAATACATATTAATGAGTACATACTAATGAGGAAGTAGGAAATATAAATTCAAAACAAAATTACAATACAGAGAAAACATACAAGAGGACAAAAACTGAAATTTATTTTGAATATAATAGTAATCAAAATCAGTTGGGGTCAAGTTCACTAGTTAAAGTAGTTAATGCTTTCCAGTGTAAACACAAAGACTCTTAAATTATATTACAATATAAGACAACAAAGTTGTCTAAAAGATACTCACTTAAAAATAGTGAATACAAATAAAATGCAAAAAAAGTACCTGAATCAGTATGAACGTTCAATTAGTTTCAAGATTGATGGAATAATGTACTAAACAATTACAGTAACATCATCTGAGAAATGAAAGGTGCTAGCATTCTGTAATATTAACTGCATTTGCTTCTTTAAGATGAAATAATGTAGTCTAAAGAAAGCTCATTGTAACAGTATAGGTAAATGTAATTTGAAATATATTTTCTGTTAAAATAACAGAAAAAGCATTATACATATGAAAAATTTTCAATTAACAACCCAGATCATCTTAATCCTTCTGAAATGATACATACTATCATAGATAAGAAGATTGACAGATAGATGATAAACAGATAGATGGCAGGTAATTAAAATTTAGAAGGCATCTTTAGTGTTACTGTGATAAAATTACATGACCACAAGCAACTTATAGAGAAGCTTATTTTGTCTTACAGTCATAGAGGATGAGTCCGTAATGACAGAGGGGGCATGGTAATGAATAGCTGTAGCAAATAGGTGAGAAACTCCATCTTCAAATGTGAACCCAAATCCCGAGGTAATGAACAGGAAGTGTTAGGTTATAAAATCTCAAACTTCATCCTCAGTGACTTACTTCCTCCAGTAAGTATATGTCTCACCGTAACTTTCCCAAACTGTACCACCAGCTGGGACTAAGTGGTTAACAAGGAAGCCCATAGGCAACATTCTCAGAGAAATCTCAAATGTGTCTCATCTGAAAACCAGAAGAAATGAATTTATTCACAATGATTTACTAAAGGAGGGAATCAAGTACATACTACTGACCGAGAGGAATAGTTGCTCACACATCAGGGAGTGACTCACGAGGTCAGACTCATCACAGATGGACTGTTGCCCACTGTGGAGTCTAGGAGATGAAGAGCAGACAAGTTTTAGTCACATACGTATTGGTGACTCCACCAGCTCTAGTAGAAACTCAAAAGTGTGGATCACAGAGAACTATCTAGTTAACTAACTTGTTAGGTCACAGGGTAAGGTGAAAAAGAGTTGACTATATGAAAGGGATTTGACTCTCAGGAGGGAGGGTGGGCAGGAGTGGGAGAGATATAAAACATTGTTGGAAGTGAGAGGAATCAGAATCCACTATATGAATGAATGACATTGTCAGAGAATAAATTTAGTAAAAGCTATTTTAAAGAATGATCTACCCAAAAGAATTGATTTTTGATTTAAAGAGCTAAATATTGCAAGATAATGGTAATACCTTGCCTAGTAAATGTAAGTTTCTTAGTTCAAATACATATATCACCAAAAAATTATTGATAGAAAGATGATGGATGGATGGATGGATAGATAGATAGATAGATAGATAGATAGATAGATAGATAGATAGAAAGAAAGAAAAATACTGCAAAACATTAAAATGTCTAATCTTCCCACTTTAGTCAGGAGGTTTCGAAATATTCCTCCTCTAATAAAATTTGCACATTTTAAATACATGTTCACATGTAATCAATTTCTTTGGGACTTTTCAAAAAGTATATGGGAATTCAAGATATGAAATATTTAAAACATGTAAATAGGAGAAAATGAGCAAAATCTGGTATTGCTTAATGATACATTTCAAGACAAAACATCAAAAATTATAATACTATAGGCAATAATCACTACAAAATATTACTGGTATAATATGTGGCATTATTTTTATAATTCTAAATTATTGAAATCTGGTGTTCATTTTATACTGACAAGACTAATTCACTTCAAACAATTCACATTCAGAATACTCAGTACTCACACCTGACTAGTGTGTTACCTATTCCTCACAGGTATGATTAATAAAAAAAACCACAAGGTAAGCATCAATATTTTGGAGCTTCTAGGATATGGTAAATATTGTGAAGTGCGTTGCATACGTGGTCTGGCTTGACACAGAGTGAATCCATCGATTTTGATTCTTGTTCTACAGTTGAGGAGCTTCTGATTACAACATAGCTCAGTAAACAACACATACGAGGACTCAGGAGAAAGCTCAGTATGTTTTACTTAGTTCCTCCTTTTACCTTGGCTTTGGTTTACATGATCAGTAGCACTACAATGATGTAATGGAGGAACAAGAGAGTAGACTAGTTTGATAAATATCCACATGAAAAAAGAAACAGAATTTGGAAGTGGACAAAACATGAAATGTGAGGAACAGGGAAATAGTAAGGCTAGTGGTCAGGGTTTGGACTTTGTGGAGACAGATTTTGTGACTTACTGAGAGAAGCAGTGGGGGACACAGGCTGCTGTCAATTTGTGAGAACTGCTTCTCAGTATTCATGCTGATTCTGAAGACTCTTGCCATCATGGAAGTCTCTCTAGGGAATGTGATTTGAAAATGGTGCTTCACCTTGCCTGGCTATTAGAGCAATCAGCAGTGAAAATGGATAAAAATAACTTAGTCAGAAAAGACATTGAAAAACTCCTGGGTGTGGGAGAGCTGCAGGGTAGACCAACTCAGCTATCACCTAGGCCCACGGCCAGGACTTTCTGTTGGCCCACCCCAACATCTACCCCATCTGTGAATTGATGGAGAAGGTGAAGGGACCAGTCCTGCAGAACTAAAGCTGCAGGATCAATACGAGACAGGGCACAACAGGATAGCTGATTCAGGAGAGGAGTCTCAGTGAGAATCTAGTATTGAAAATTTGGCAGATGCCAGAAACCTCAAAACAGACCAATGACTCACTGCAGTGAACATTAGTAACTGACGCTGTTTGGAAAAAGGAGTGACACACAGTGACACTTCACAGCTACCATAGCGAGATATTGTTGTTGGTTGGTTGGTTGGTTTGATTTGTTTTTTGGTTTTTTGTTTTCTTTAAGAGTGGAGGTTTCAGATATGGAGGGACTAGGAGGTACATGGAAATGATGTGAAATCACAAAGAATTAATAAAACTGTTGATAATCTTAAAATGGCTTCCTTTCATAGCTATGAAAAATCATACCAGTGACTATATAAATTACATTCTAGTTGAAATCAGCAAGTTTTTTCTAATGTGCGCATTTTGTGAGAAAAAGTTAGAACTTCTTCCTGGAGCAGAGTTTAGGGAATAACAACCAATGACTGTTCCAAGATACAGATTAAGTTCAATTTGAAGGCATATCTTGGTAATGTTGAAAGTAATTGGGATCAATTCCAATAAACATGGGCTAGCGATGGGGATGGTAGTTCATCCACTGTGGGTCAACGTGGACATGAAAGCCTTTTTGTGATTTCTTCAGCCAGCCCCTGCATTTTGATTACTGCTATCTGTGACTCATTGCCTCGAATGTTTGAATCCCTTAATAATGGGACAGAACTAACTACAGTCTTGCCTTTTGGCTTGTGAGGTGAAGGAAGGGTTCTGTGTGTAATAACTAGTACATGAGAAAAATTGATAGCTCAAGGGGTTTCTGAAAGTTAAACCTTCCTAAACTGCCTGTTGTGTACCACAGGGAGGTGACTTGGTATTGCTGTGGGGATTGCTAAGCTCTATTCAGGACTGAAACAAATACATATTGGAAAAACAAAGAGAAGGAAATTGTCACGTAAACTTGATCCTCAAAATGTAGAGAGGAAATAAAGGCAATCCCCTTTATTGTTATGGACAGGAAATACTAGAAAGATGTGGGCCTGGCAGTCATTCATGTTCATAAGCCATAACTGTGACTTATATCAGAATAATTTAATATAAGTCCCTTCTCAGATACAGTTACCTAAGGAAGGATTTGAACCTAGAGTAATATTTAGTAACAGTGATTCTAATTTGTATCTATATTCCTCAGTCCACTTTTTGTTATTTATATATCCTAATTCTTAGATCACTGATCTGTGAAATGAAATTTAGTTTAAAAACACAATGGCCATTTTAACTGAGAACAAGTACACAGTAAGGCATTGCTGACCTATTCTTCCAACCTCCATGCCGTGCTCAAACTTACTGTGCCACATGCTGAACCACAGTAGATTTTAACACAATAAAATGAAAACATCTGATTAGTAAAGTTCGGCAATATGGTCATAAATGTACAAAATTGCCCTCAGGAAAATTATGAGTTCCTGACCTGTTCTGTGTCTTCCTAAGCGACAGGAGATGTTACACTGGAAGGGACTAAAGGATGAGAAGTAAATAAGGAGAACACGATATTTTACAGCACCTCATAGATCAGTAGTGGAAACCTCAGTAGCCACATTGCTGTAGTCTTTTACCACAGAGAATAATTTGAAACTCTATTCACAACATTAGTCAAGAAAGTGGGCCCTGTTATCTTACTGCCAATCCACTCTACAGGTGAAGCAAGTAATTTAACTGCTTTTACCTTCTTCTCTAAACTTTCCTGCTAATTACTTAATTGAAGTGAAGCTAGAATTATATTGACATACAAATAAGAGAAGCGTTCATTGGCATCCAGCAGTTAAAGTCTATTAAAGCAATTTTAATAAATTTCTAGGTAGATGTGATTTTATAATATCATGAGACTATATGAATATTAACTAATCAGAAATTCTCAGTTGGATGCTGAGAAAAGACTGTATTATTTTAGAAAATATGTCCATCATCAGTCTACTATGGGAATTGCTCTCATAACACCGAGGTTAGATATATTGTGTGCTTACAGAGATCTCACACTGAGTATGGAAAGTCAGGCTGGGTAATGTATGGCAGTACTAGAAGAATGAGCTTTTTCTGTCCCCAGGCTGTGGATCATTACTACTGTCCTCATACATTCTGGTCTACTTCAGTAACTTGTGTAGCAATATTGTATCTAAGTATTTGCCTGTCCTTCTGAAGAAGTTAATGTAATGACCAAGCTTTTACTATGCCCATTTACTAAAAATTTCTCATTAAAAACTAGGAGTCTCTTTATGGACAGGGTAAGATTAGTGCATTCTCTGTGAACACAGTAAAATATTAATATTAGTTAGTGAAGGAGGCTATCCTGGGTGCTAACCTCATGATCTTATTTAATTTTATAATATATGGGAGTTTCTCCACTGAGAAGAACATACTGAAATGAGTTTATTGTCTTTATAGTTTGATTGAGTGACTTACTACTGAGGATGAGTTTATTGTTAGTATGTGTAAGTCTGGGTACGTAGGAGCTGTGTGTGTATGTTCAAACCCTGAGTTAAGCAATTGTTTATGAGACATACCATGCCAATCACAAAAAGAAAGACAAAGAAATACTAGACAAACTTGAATTAATCAAAATTTAAAATTTTACACTGAGAGGAAGCTATCAAAAAGATAAAAAGATAACCAAGAGAAGACAATATTCTAGTGTAAGAATTTCTTAGTATGCAAAATATGAGGACTTCTTACAGCTCTGAAATTAAAGACAAATAGGGAGTGAGATGGTAGTTCAGTGGCCTGAGTGCAATCGTCTGTAACCCACTCCCATTCTTAAAGCTACATAAACACTTCAGTAGACATGTCTCAAAGGAGATAAACAGCTGGTCAGTCAACACATGGAAACCCATTTAAGTGAAGGCCTATACGGGAAATCACAATGAAATAGCACATTACATATAATGAAATGACTGCAATATGAAAAATAACAACAAATATTTCCATGGGAAATAAGTGATGCAGATACTGGGAAATAGTTTGACAATTATGCATTAATTTAATTGAGTTATCATATAACCTGAAACTTCTATTGCTAAAGATGTTCAGAAAATATTCAAAACATGTAGACACATGCATATTGACATCAAACATTATGTCATCATAATTTATAAT
Organism: Mastomys natalensis; assembly: GCA_021653895.1. NCBI lineage: Eukaryota > Metazoa > Chordata > Mammalia > Rodentia > Muridae > Mastomys > Mastomys natalensis. Next base: position 864,489 of record JAJTUV010000289.1, read on the forward strand.
AATACATACTTAGAATCCAATATCTATCAACTAGTGAATAGTGAAGAAATTTGGTTAAGCCATATGATAGAATTTACATTATCATAAAAGTGTAGTGCTGATACATGTAACCATGCCACAGAGTAATCTTGAAATTTCCTAAGAGTCCAGGACCAATATGTTTCACACTGTAGGAAAGTATTTACATGAAGTGCCTAGAATATAAAATATGTGATGACAATAGTTTTAGGTTCTAGAGAACAATAGCAGTGGCTGCTCATAGGGATGGGATTTCACTGCAGAAGACAGCACTGCCCAGCTCTAGATAACTGTGGTCACACAACTTTGGGATTGCAATAATGCTTTAAAATACTTCCTGATATGTAAATCTCTCATCAAGAAAAGGCTCACATTTGTAATTACTTCAACCTAAGAAATTACTTGCTGAATAAATAAAAGGGAAGATTATAACTTATATCTTGTTAAATTTAAAATAACCACAAAAAAGAATTTATTTGTTGATTAATATTTTCAAGCACTCAGCATTCTTCCTCCAATCTCTGGAGACAAATTAGTAACTTAAACATTATTCCAGAGTTTGGCACAGTATTAAAGATATGATTGAATTAATGATGAATTAAATGGCCTACTCCCCTGCCCTACACACATCATTTTTATATCACAAACTACAGTTACTCATTATCGACTGTTTTTATCTTTCCAAATATACACTTAAAACAATTAGTTTGAAAAATCTATTTTATTTCCTTTTGTTTATTTTTTATTTGGGTAATGAGGATGAAAGGAAAGGTAGCTTATAAATGATTCTTAGAGACTTACACCATGACAGCATTGGTTTAAGACCCTTCAATTCCTTAAAAATCTCTCTGTATGAGTGACAAAATGCATGATATCTGATGCAGATAGTTGAGTACAAACAGTACTTAAAGAACTCAAATATGTACATCTTTTCCTATAAAAGAGAATATGACTGAGAGGTTTCAAAGAATAGCATGGAGATAATTTATACCAAAAAGGGACATGGACTCAATGTCCTCTTAAAGTTTTTACTTTCAAATCCTAAACCAGATGCGTTGGTGTTTGCAGTCATTGTCTTAGTTCAGATAGCATAGCCCTCATTATTCAGTTTGTACCTTTCTTTCCTCCTCCCTCTCTTCCCTTCTCTCTCTTTGCTTCTTCCTCACCCTTCCCTCTCCGTCTCCTTTCCTTTGTCATGAAAAAGTACAAGGAAAATATAACCATCTAAGAACATAAAAACATCTGATACGTTGACCTTAATTCTGGACTTTCCATTCTCCATAGCTGTAAGAAATGGAAGTTTATTGTTGAATCTCTCCAGAGGATTCAACTCTCTTATAAAAGACTGAACTCACTAAAGCACAAGAGAAAAAAGAGGTGGAGGCAGTGGTGAAGAATTGCTGAAGGGAAATAAAAGGTAATAATAATATTATTTTATTTTTCTACAGTCATTTGTTCTCAGATTTCTTGTTGATAAACCACTCTGGATCAAGTAACTTGCTATCTAAATGAAGTCTTCATTTTCATTTCCCTGATGGGCAAGGATGTTGAACACATTTTAAAAAATATTTCTGTTTTATCTGTTTGTAACTCTTTGCTTCCTTGAGCCATTTGTTCATTGATAATTTAATGCTCTTTTGGCCTTTAATTTTTGTGCTTATTTGTAGTCTTGCGTAATAAAAATAAAACCTCTATAAATTTTTATATGTATTTTTTGCTTATCTATCAGTGTTAACCTTCTTTGATGAATCTCAAGGGTGCAGCTGATAAATTCTATGACAATTTCATATGTACATTTTTAAGAGGCCAAACTGCCTTCCGGAATAGCTAGTTAACTCTATATTCCAGCTCTTCTGCATTTCAGCTGGCATATTGTATCTATTTTACTTATTTTTTTCATCTTAACACATGTATAATGTAGTAATTGCTTGCCATTTTGATTTATAACTGGATTTCCATAATGATAATGATGGAAGCTGATATCATCTGTGTTTGCTGATCAGGAGAATACCTGCCATTCTCACTTTTCAACTTTGAAAATGGAAATAAGGGCTAAATAATCTTTTAGTTTGGTGAGCATCCAGAGACGAAATGATTGTCACACTCTTCAGGAAGGATAGAAGTTGCGTTGTCATTGTGACTGTTCTTTGGTGTCTCATCACTTCCATGCTGAGGACCAACACTGGCAGCATGGCGTCACTGTGTTTTTTCAGAACGCCATCTTCATACATGTGATCTCTGCTGGATTCTTTTCATTTTAAAAGTGTGTACTTTGATTTTAAAGCTTGTACAGTGTGCTTTTTAGCTGCTCATTTACTTAGTCCCAGAGAAATATGTTCTCCTGATCACTGTAAGTGGAATCGGTCGGTCCTTTTCTACCCATTTCACCCTGGGATCACTCCCCTCTGAGAATTATAACCACTAAATTCTGCCTCCACTTATTGCTTCAGCTCTCCTCTTTTGAGATTTTAGCATGAATGTTGTTACTGGGCCTATTCTGCAATGGCTGTTTTCACCAGTGCTAGCCTGGAGGAGAGCCACACTGAACTTTAATATGATGTGCTACTTATTCCCGCAGCACATTCCTCCTGGTTTGGGTAAATATTATGAGCTTTATATCCTTACATGTTATATTCTTGCTCACCCACTTCTGTTAGTTTTAAATACTATTTCTACCATCTGCTGTGTAATTCTGGTGTTTCTATTTCACTTAGTTGGTGACACTTAGTTTCTATGCTTCTGGAGCAATCTTAGTAGCACATCCACAGAATCATGTTAGGTGTTTGACAAGCAGCTATATCCCATATTCTAGAGAAGAGAAGGATTCTCTGATCTTAATCTCTCCATTATATTGCTTACCCTAATACAAACCAACCCCAAGATCTTACTCCTTGAATAATCCTCTAGTGTAGTGCATGCTGGCCCCTGATGATGAGTTCTACAGCTTTCTGAAGCTCGGAGTCCCTTTCTATCTCATCAGATTCAGTAACTTCCCAGCCAGCTGACATGTCAAAGGATTTCCTTGGTGTGGAGAAAATGTCTATATCTTCTGTAAGCAAGAGAATTAGAGGACATGTATATCTTGGGGAGAGGGGAGATGTGTGTGTGTGCGCGCCCGTGTGTGTGCATGTGTGTGTGTGTGTGTGTGTGTGTGTGTGTGTGTGTGTGTGTGTAGGAATTGGGAGAAGTGGAAACAGTGGTTAGGATATATATATAAGAGGATAAGACAAGAAGAACTCTTATATACTTCCCTATGGAGGAATGAGTGTGCCACTCCTGGAGGTTCAATCAATCTACATTAACTTCAGTCATGTTAACCTAAGTACGACAATTTCATGTACGGCATGTCTCATTCTTTCCTATAATGGTATGAATCTTACCTTAGTATCTACAAATTTATCCAGGTTATGCAGCTGCTGTGTCAGAAGTATTTTCTAGCTTTCTTAGCAGTCTTCACATGATATCTGGAATATTGTTTCATATAGGTATAGATATATACATCTGATTATTCAATCTCTTATATGTATATATACGATGTATATGATGCATATGATGTGTATGTGTATATGTATATGCATGTATGTATAAATATATACAAATTCATTTCAGGCTTCAGGAATGTTGGCATAGATAAATTCATGCTTATAATTTTGTATTTTACCTTACATAACTTTGGGATAGATTCATAGGAATGGGCCTGCTAGTTCAAAAGATGGATGAATTCTTTCCAAGAATTCTAATGTCTGCAGTTCCTGCAGTCATTACTGCTTGTTTATTCACTATGTCACCAAAAGCTTCAGCTAAACTTTTGATTTTCCAATCTTATAAATGAGAAAGAGTAGCACAGTATAGCTCCCTTTATTTTTGCTATTATAATGTAATTACATCATTTTCTCCTTCATTTTTGTCCTTTAATCATTTTATATAACCCTCCTTGCTTTCTTAGGAATTCATGGCCCTTTTATTCATAAATTGTTATTACATGTATATATGTATTTATATGTACATACATATTCCTAAATATATTCTTTTCAGTCTTATAATGTTACTTGTAGGTATGTTTTCTGGAATTACCATTTGTTACAGCCAATTGGTGTGCTCTTTCCAGGAGAAGACCACTTCTCCCACTGTGTGTGTAACATTGAGATGTCATGGCTTTTCCCTTTCCACTTTGGCATGTCAGTTGGTGTTGTCCTGGTTCAGCTTCTGTCTAGGCAGTCACATTTAGGGAGACTATGTGTATAGCTTCTGACACTCAGTTGAGTTTTTACATGTATTTCTCCTGTTGAATGATGTGAAGTATATCTTCCTGTGGGGAAGAATCACATAGATTTTCTACTCTTTCCTCATATTTGTAACTCAACTTTCTACAAAATACATTTTTTATAATGCCTCTTTTTTCTCTTGGAGGACTTTTATGTTGTATATAGTAACCCTTCGTGACGTAATTATAGATCTTTGCTCTTTAGTTTTGATTTTACCTTTTAATTGACACCAGGAATTTTTCATAAAGTAAGCATTTGTTTAAATAGATGTGAATGTGTTGGACTTTTCTCATTTTGCCTCTGGATTTGGAGAGAAATATATCTTCACATTCAGTTTAGAAGTCACACACAGTTATTTTAAGCACCCTGACTCCATGCCAAAAAACCTGCATGTGATTCTTCTGGGAACACTGTCCACTTCGGCTCTGACCTCCTTCTCTGTTCAAATAGGCTGCATATAAACCACCCCTTCCTACTCCAACACACTTAGGCATATTTCTGTTCATATTTTCAGCCTAGACGCCTGAATCTGTAGGACTCCTTGTGTTTGGCTGTGACAGTGACACAGCAGAGAAAGTCGTGGAAGGGATCCCCTCATCTGAGAGTCTGGCTGAAGCCTCCTGTCAGCTCACAACACAAAACTAGGCAGGGGTGACACACTCCTTTAATCCTAGTGTTCAGGAGGCAGAGGAAGGTGAATGTGTGAGTTCTAGACCAGTCTGGTTTACGGAGTAAGTTCCAAGACAGCCAGGACTACTCAGGGAAGTAGTATGAAAAATGAAAACAAAACAAAACAAGAATATCACCAAGTAATAATATTTTCCCTCCCAGCTATGAACTTTCATGTCTCTAGGAATACCAAAGGAAACCCCTACACAGTAAAAAGAATATGTTCTAAACCTCTTGCTCAACCAACTGGCACCTGCATTTGCTTTATCAGATGGCAATCCCATCCAATGCATATTTGGAGCAATTCTCTGGTGTGACACTTCAGGAAGAGAGAGAAAAGTGGAGAAGGTTTCTTACCAAGCTTGTGAAACAGAAGTCAAGAGAGTGCCCCCAAGAGAGTGTATGTGACTGATGTTTGGACATTTGCCATTCTCCCTTGAGTAACCTGTGCCCACACTTCGATGTCTCCTTTCCTTGAGTGTATCCTAAGAAGATGCTTCTCTTAATCCTTGTGCTTAAAATTTGTTACAAATGGTTTCAATATGTTATAACTCTTGTCTGAACAACTGACTCCATATTCCTGGGAGTCTCTCATCTTTCCCTGAGTACTTCTAGTTCTGTTTTTAATAAGCCCCAACTCATCTTCATACTGGCTCATCCTGAAATGATTTTCTGTCTCAAAGCCAAGGATCTCCTTTTACCTGAGTGAAGATCTCTAACAGATTAAGGAAATTCCTTTGGTTTCTGAGGTCAATGGTGTAGTTGTGCCTTTGTCCCTGGCTCCACTGACTGAAAAGTAAGAATCGGTTTAATTACTTGGCAGATATTTCTTCCACCAGTATCCTTATTAGGAAGCTTTTAGGATAATTCATCATGACTCTATATTCAGAATTATTTCACAACCAGTCCTTCTAAAGTCAAGTTCCATACATATGCAGCAAACATTTCTTTGGGGGTTAGGATTGGGCAGAAAGAACATTCCCTGACTCACTGATACTTCTAGCCCTCACCTCTGAATAGAAAGTCTGGGCCATCTGATGCCTTTTCCTGTAGCTTGCCTATAGTATCTCCTTAGGTGGTCAAAGCAATGTGACTATCTGTATGTTGGCTTCTTATTCTAATTTGCCATGTTTCAGCACATATATGTCTATATGCATCTTGACAATTTCAGGGACTCGTTAAATTTCGATTTTTATATTCATGTTTTTGATGTACTGACAATTTAGTGATTGACATGGAGAAATAAATTCACTGTTGCACTGTTTGTGATATTTTATTATTAACCATAATGGTGTATTTTTTGCAGGAAAACATGTGCACTGTGGTTTTTGTTTCTATGTTCATTTTTGTCAAACTGCATATTTTCAATATCTGTGAAATTAATATAATATGATTTGCTCCAGACTTACTAAGATCATGTGTCATGTGAAACATTTCATAATTTTAAGCCCTTCTCTTTTTTAATTGATGTCTCAGTAGGCCATGATTTATCATGGCATCAAAGTGATTTTCAATATTGTGAGAAATGTAAAGTATATTTAAATTAGTTGGCTGAGTTACCAGCACAAAATTTCATTTAATATTAAGCATTATATTATTATTTGTTGACATATTCTTCTCTATTTTAAATTTCTTTTTGACTTACGTATAAATGTCAAATTATGTACATGTTAATTTACAACAATACTTAAAATATATTGGCTTCACCTTTTCTCAGCCATTCCTCCCTTCATTCCTCTGCCTTCTTGTCTTGTCTGTCAGCTGACAATTAACTGGACATTTAACAACTTGAACTGACTCTTTTCTCATCACTTCTTTAATTTGAAGTGTTGTCTTTATCAGAGGGGAATGTGCTTACTCCTCCTGCTTAGTCACGGGCGGGTTCCTGCCCCCGATGATATGAACTCTATACACATTCTCCCACAAGCCTTCCTCTTTCCTCCCAGGTCACTGCCCTCCTGGTACTTTAATCTATTTCATTAAGAAAAATACTCCTTCTCATTATTCTCTGTCACTTTTGTTTCTGGAATTTGCAGAAAGTATTTTTCTACACTAAATATTCTTTGAGTAAGCAGAAAGAGAAGAGGGTAGAGTGAATGACACATAACTCCTGTGTATTCCCACATTACCATGTGGACTTAGCTCTCAGAGTTAATTTTTCTCACATAACCCTTGGATTTGTCGGCATGATGGGCACTAACTGTTTGTGCCCATGAGTGTGTGTGTGTGTGTGTGTGTGTGTGTGTGTGTGTACATGTATGTGTCTTATAAAGTCAATGTGTTTCTTAGAGCCGCGTCAGCTGAGTGAGGATATATCTGATTGAGGATTACTGCTTGAACATTAAGCAGCTGTAATACAGCTGATGGATTGCAAGCTTCATTTGGGGTTTAATATGATTAATTCTTTGTTCATTTCCTTCACATATATACATGTTTGTAATGTTATATAGATGGTACATACTTAAACTGTTCAAACTCTACTGTGTTAGTGAAAAAGCCAGTAGGTATATCTGGCTCAACCTTACTGTTTTAGGATAAAACTGAAAAAAAAAAAAAAAGAGCTTTAATTTTTAAGTATGTGAAATATTTTTTTACACCTTTGTTTTCTGAGAAAAATTTAAATGCAGTGTCTTCCTTAATGTCACTTGCCAAGTCATCGGGTGCCCAGAGTAAGAGTTCTGTGATTCTAACTGACTCCTGCACTTGAAGGAGAGGACGGGCCTCACCTCATTGCAAAAGCTGCTGGGAAGTGGAGGGCCAAGTTTGCAACCAGATTGGCAACAGAAGGCCAGGCCAGATATTAAAAAATGTCCTCATGCTAATTATACCTCAGAGGCTTCTAACATCACTCTGCAGAGCAGAATCGGAGTTACCATAGGTAAGAACTGACTGGGAAAAAAGAGCTCACAGTGACAATTAAGACCCTTTGTTTGCTAAGACTTGGTTTAGAAGCCAAATTTGCTGTAGTTAATAATACCCTGCATTGGGGAGCTGAGCCTGTTCCGTAGTCTTTGACCACTTTCATTCACAAAATGGTAAGCTGGGGAGGATTTTATAAAATTCCTCTTCTTGATGATAACGGTGACTTGACCTTTTAGTATTTGATATATTTAAAATATTTTTCCAGATGTAGTGTTATTTGGGGTCTTACTAAAGCTTGCCAAAACCATAAAGTTAAATTTTCTTAAACAGTAATGTTTTATTCTAATACTAGTTAACCTTTAAAAAAAGTTATTTACTGCTGGGCGGTGGTGGCACACGCCTTTAATCCCAGCACTTGGGAGGCAGAGGCAGGCGGATTTCTGAGTTCGAGGCCAGCCTGGTCTACAGAATGAGTTCCAGGACAGCCCGAGCTACACAGAGAAACCCTGTCTCAAAAAAAAAAAAAAACAAAACAAAAAAAAGTTATTTACTAAGTAGCTTTTTTATTTTCTACATCAAGGTGTTTTAATGCTTAGAGATACAATCAAGTTACAAGGAGAGTTATTGTTGCACTGGTTTAGAAATTTAGTTGCCACATACAGTGGCAGGTTGAAGTCAGGGTGAGGATCATAAGAACAAAAAGGCCAGATGGATTCCAATTGACCATTTTGCTCTCACCTAGAGGAATTTCTGACATTTATGACAGCAAAGTTACCATAGAAATGGGCAGGTTTTTCCTCTTTTTCTTGTGTGACCTGACTGAATTAGTTATATAAACAGAGATATGTACCATCAATTTTACAAAACAGAATCCAGGCCATTATAATTAAAATTGCCTGCAGTTCTTCTTTTCTTTTCTTTTTTCTTTTCTTTTCTTCTCTTTTGATTTTGTTCTCTTCTCTCTCTCTCTCTCTCTCTCTCTCTCTCTCTCTCTCTCTCTCTCTCTTTCTCTCTCTGTCTCTCTCTGTCTTTCTCATCATAGACAGTTTTCCCTCATTCATTTTGCAAGTGTATTTTTCCATAGTCTGATCTTCCATAATTACGTTTATAGTGAAATGCAGACCAAGAAGAGGTACAGTATAATGAATTATGTTGAAATTGTTTCAGTTTTATCTAACAAGAATTTTTTAAAACAAATTTATCCCAATCTGTGTATCTGTAAGCTTCATGCTAGTGATGATCACACTGCTGCTAATATAAAAGGGAAACATTTGTTAGACTTAGAAAAGAAATCAATGGGAAAATAAAGCCAAAGTACTTTTAGTTCAACGTTTCTCTTTCCTGTTGCACATATGTATTCCAGTGGGCTCTCATAGCAACTCAAATTCACTCTAAAATTCCATTTTTCCTATTATTTCACCCATTGCCTGCTATACTGCAAGATACTTAAGGAAAGAGATTATGGCTTATTCATCTTTCAATCCATAGTGGTTTTAGCTCAGTGCCTAGTGCACAGTAGAGTTTTCATGAATATTTATTGAATAATAAGTCTGCCTCTCCTCTCAGGCTGCCAAATTAAGGTTATTACACTGCCAGTCTCTCAGACTTCAGAACTCAGTATAATCTTTGCCTTCTAAACGCAGCTATGCTCAAATGACACAAATTCCAAATGAGTTTCAAATGTGCTCTCTCTGTTCATAGCACAGTTTACTAGTAGATTTTTTTCTGTCCTCTGACATTAACATCGGCTTCCGATCTGTTTATTTTGAGTTTGTCCCTTTCTGATCTCCCCCAAAACAGCTCTTCCAGGCTTCATGCATGAAAGATACACAGAATTTGTGACACATTTCTTCATGTCAGTTTTCAAAATCTCTTCAGATCTAAAGAAAGGAGCTGTCTTTCTTTACATTAAGTCCTCTGAAATATGGTCCTTGTCTGCCCCTTGGTTGGAGACATGGGGATTGTCTTGTTCTTCCCATCCGGTGTGGAGTGCAGGTAGTTTGAGAAATAGGATAATTATGTTTCCAGACCTTAAGACTGGCTCAGTTATTTTCTTTAGTCATTCTCTCTCTCTCTCTCTCTCTCTCTCTCTCCTCTCTCTCTCTCTCTCTCTCTCTCTCCTTGCTCCCTTGTATTCTAATTGTACTGTCAGATACTATTAGGATGCTTTCTCAATCACAGATATGGGTAGGATAGTGGGAGAATCACAGTGGATATTGATTGTAGTTAAGAGGTCATTTACTCATGATTGCTTTATCATATAGAAAGATCCATGGTAGCAGTTTGTTTTATTCAATTTAGTTTGGATATCCTGAATAAAGTCTGAAAGCTTTAAATGCAACAAATTGGCAATTAATGTTTAAAAGTGAGCTTGTGGAAATGATATCTGCCCCACACACACACACACACACACACACACACACATTTTGTTTCAATATTTCAAACAGCATGGCTTTTCACCATGTTTCTCCAGGGTATAAACTATATTCCCATATACCATCCCCCTATGTGCCATCTTCTTTTCTTCACGTTTCATGTGTCCAAATGTCTTACATTTTATTTTCTATGTTATGCTGTTTGCTGTGTTGTATTGTTTGGCTTCCTCTCATTGGTAAGATAAAACTTTTGCCTTAATCATCCTGGCTCCCATAATTCATCTACTCACTGAAAATATTACCAAGCCCCTACAATATTCAATGCCCTGTTTGTTAATATCATGCTGACCAACTAAAGTTGGTCCCAGTTGAATTGTCTAAATCACTGGCTTCAACAAATGCTTAGAGTCAGTGATATCTTGTCCTGAAGAAAGCTAGTTTTCAAGAACACTAAATTTTTTAAAATGATTGTTTCTATGTCCATATGCATGATGGTAGATGATCGAAAGAATATGCTAGTTAGAAGTCAATCAGCACAGGAAGGTGCACCGTGAGTTCATATGTTTGGACTTGCAGGTGGTAATAAAGCAAAGCCCTGTTGAATAGAGTAACACTATGTGGGCATGAGAAAGGAAACTATGGTAGACATATCCATCACTAAATTCGTAACAAGAAGCTGTGAAGCAGCAGCAGCATGTCTGTAGTGTTGGAGGGATTATGAGGATGTTGCAGTTGGAACAGTGTAGATGGGTTAGAGATGTAAAAATGTATTTCATGGTTGATTGAGTCAAGCTCTTGTGGATCTCAGTAGCAGAACTTCTCATAGAATGATTTACGAAATGGGCACATGGTTTTGAGAAGAGTGATGACATACTCTGTCTAATATGTAAAAACAATAGTTTGACATTGGCTAAATAGAACCAGGAAGGCTCAGGCATGATACAATGGTGACTTAGACTAAGCTGGTACATATGTGGACTATAGCAGCAGTGGTTCTGTTTTTTATAAGACACTCTGATTGCAGTTACGGAAATTTTCTGTGGTTCAAACATAAAATTATAAATTTTAAAAAGTATTATTGAAATTTGAAAAACTGGATGAAAGAAATGGAAAATATCTTTTAAATAGCATATTTACCAAGAAGGATAGAAATATCAAGAATATCAGGAACACAATTACATACATGCTAAGTGGTATGGTGTGAAGAAGTCTGAAGGAGTTGGAGAGAGAAAAAGCTACAGCAGCAAGTACCAATTCTTCTTAATATTTTTACAGAAAATAGAACATAGGCATGAAGTAACTCCAAAGAGATGTGAGATAGATGCTTTTTAAAGTAACAATAAATAAGAACCTACTTGCAAATTGATAAACTATTCCAATAAGAAACAAATAGTGATACTGTCTTACAGCGTTGCTTAGGAAATACCTCAGATTATGAAGAAACTGGAGGACCTGAATAAACTCTATATCTTAGAGTGCCCGGGCAGTTAGCAGAGTAGGAAGAAAGAAGCCACAATTTATGGCCACTGACACTCATGACGTCCCTGGTAGCCTCCACAACACTCAGTAGCACTCTGAAATCTAGCCAGCAGAAACATTTCTTGGTGAGTTCAAACTTGATTCTTCTGCGTCCTGAAACCAACGTTTATGGTGACTTCAGAAATATGATCTTTCTGCTTGTTTGTTTGAAAATCAAGAGCTGTGGTAACATCCTGCATACCTTTGGGACATTTTCTACCATTGTCTTATAGAAAATAACCCCTACATGGCCCCTAGATGATATGCAGTTAATAATAAATACACTCTAAGGGAAGCATTTTCACCAGTGTGTGATACTTCATCCAAACTCCTTCCAAACTGTGTTTTAAATCAGCGTACGAACTACTGGGTGAGTATTTTTTTTTTTTTTATAAAACTTCTTCCTAGAGCATTGATTTTGATTAATGCACCTGTAACTAGTCCTTTCCTCCACCTCCCTGTCCCCTACCCGCTTTTAAAATTTTACACCTCCTTCTCTGATGTCTGACCTACTATCTTCTCTTACTATATTTTTACTTGGATTACAAGATTATAAATTCCCAGATAGTTTTCTTATGCACACTTCATTTTGGTTGAGTCTTCCCCTCACCCCTTGATTTCTTATCCACATAATTCTATGCCTTGTATCAGCCTGTTTGTTCCAAAGAAGTCCCCTTTTCTACTTTAATTTCATTTGTATTCTACTATCTCTCCTTTATAAATACACACAGTTTTATTATTCATTTGTTAGTGAATGTACATCATAACCATAAGTTTTAAGTGAGGGCACACAGTGAGATTCTTGGTTTTACCAATCCGCTTCCAGCTCTATGAATGGAAGCTGGAAGCGTGGCCAATGTGGTACAAATGTACGGTGCTTTGTGACTATTACAGAACTTGGGCTAGTTTTCAAGCATTATTCATGTTTATGATAGCATTTCTGGAGGCAGAATGGCTGATGTGGAGATGAAAATGGAAAATAAACTATTGTTGGAATAGAAGGTGAAATTTCTGAAGACAATTCCTGCAATTAAGGATTTTATGAACTTTTTATGATTGTTTTTATCCATGAAATGTTCTAAGAAATGTCTTTATATGCTTTTGGAATGTATACCTTTTATTTTTCTCTATCTGGGTTTATTTCACTTCATTATTATTTGTTTGTATTTAATAAAACTAGACACTATTTAATAGAGTATACCGTATTCCAATACTGTTATGATTCAGTGACAGTAATTTGATCTTATAAAGTTACATTCTATTGATATGGACTCAGCTCAAAATACTGTCTGCACAAGCAGATTATTGTGACTTCAGGCCTGGTTCGCTACAATGAATAGAAAATTTACACACTCATTTTAAAGTTGCAGAATACGTTTAAATGCAAGAGAATCATTTTTTTAATTACAAATAGTTTTGAATATGCCAGGTGTTTTTTTCCTCTTTTAAGGCCATCATTGATTTGCATTATTTTAATGCACAAAAATATTAATTCAAATTATTACACTTAATAAGGCTATTTCTATGTATATACACACAGACATACACACACATACAAACACACACATATTTTTATCTTAGGTGGGTGTGCAAAACAAATACGTGCTCAGAAATGTCTACTTATCATATCTTTTAAAGGTTAAAACAATTAACAATTAACTGTTACTAACATATTGTGGGATTTATTTTAGTAATAACTGTTTAATTCAGACTCCTTATCACTTCATAAATATCTGAGTGTCTCAGAAAAATTTCTATATCAAACCCTAGTTCTGAAAGTGATGCCATTAAGAGATGGAACCTTAGGCTAGATGATAGTGCCTCATGACTTTAATCCCATCACTCAAGAGGCAGATCCCTGTGTGTTTGAGGCCAGCCAGGGCTATATTGTGAGACCCTGTCTCAAAAAACTCTAAGCAAATAAATAAATTAAATAAGAGATTTGGCCTTATAAAGGTGATTACTTTGTAAGGTTGTACATAGGGCTAGTGACCTTGAATTTTCAACTTTCTCCCCTGTGTTAATGCAGACAGAAGGCATCACTGGTGAACCAGAGCGCACTCTCTTCTGACACCAGCAATGTGGGCATCTTTATCCAAGATCCCTGACATCAGGACTGTGAGTAATAAAGTATTAATCTTTATAAATTACCACGATGTGTTTTGTGTCAACGTTTAAACAAACTTAAATAGTCCTGGGGTTTGAATCACCAAAAAAGAGTTTCAGAGTCTGAAAATATTCTATTTGCATTTTCTATATACTTATATGTTTATTTAAGAACTTACTATGTTCAAGTATTTGTGGCATGGGGTGTAAAAATTATGGTATTCTCAAAATATATTAAAACAGGTTAGGATAGAACTATTCTTCACGTAACTCAAGGGAGCAAACAATGACAAGGGGAGTGAGAGCAGACTGTTGATTGGGTTCAGCTGTGGAATGCTGGTGTCAGTGAGGGAGGGTGTTTGTAGAAAATTCCATCACAGCAGCACAATTACATTAGGAGTTAGGCTAAGTTCACTGGGTACATTGCATGTACTTAATTTCAATAATCTATATTTAATACCAATTATTAATTAGACTGTTTGGGCCCTATATCATTTTATTTTAATAAACATCAAATAGAAGAAATAGCCCTAGGAACTGTAACAACCTCTAGGAAACTTCATAGTAATCCATGTCTTCATTTGAGAAATTTACATTAGGAATATCTGAAAAATTTAGTCTTTTCAGAATACATTGATAGAAACATAGCTGTTCATTCTGATGTCACTTTTCTTCAAGTCTTCCTGTTCCAGGGATTATTTAAATACAAATTCTACAACATCCCAGAGCAATTTCAAGGTTGTAAAAAAATCATCAAAGGATCATGTTAGTAGAAAGGTTTTATTTCTTACATTCCTGGTCTCACTTCTCAATGTTTTCAAGTAAAGTATGTCTTCTTCCATTTCTGGCCCATTTCACAGGGGACTATTTTTGTTCAAACTTACCACACTACCATCACTATTGCTACTGCTGCTGTATGCATGTGTGTGTGTGTGTGTGTGTGTGTGTGTGTGTGTGCGCGCACGCGTGTCTGTGTGTGTGTAAACTTACCACACTACCATCACTATTGCTACTGCTGCTGTATGCATGTGTGTGTGTGTGTGTGTGTATATATATATATATATATATATACATACACACACATACCCTCCCTCCGAATTAAAACAAAATCAAATTTGGGTCCAGTGACTTCATCAGCAAATATTTTCCCACTTTCTTATGTTAAGGTTTTCTTGTAAGCTTCAAGAATGACGGTTATTAAATCACAGACCCTTAATTCAATATAGCCTTTGCTCTGTCCTGAAAACGTATCTTCATCTGTGAGTCACATTCTCCTCTTCCTTTCAACCCATTAATCATTACATCATCTTAGCATGTCATTATGTGTGTTGTCATCATTTAGTTACTGGAAAAGGCATCACATAAAGTTTAGTGAATGTCTCTTGGAAATAGCAACTTGGATAATGTTCATTTTAATGAAATCTCTTGGGTATTTTCCCTTCTTATGTGATTATAAGCAGAGAAAATAACCCATCACACAAAATAACTATAACTTAATTGCCTTTATTCCTGCAGCAGCTCTTGTCTTGCTGTTCACAATAATTTCAGGCAAGGTTTTATGTATGTATATATGTATGTATGTATGTATGTATGTGTGTATGTATGTATGTGTGTATGTGTGTATGTGTGTATGTGTGTATGTGTGCATGTGTGTATGTGTGTATGTGTGTATGTGTGTATGTATGTATGTATATGTAGGTAGGCATGTATTTATATATGTCTTCATTTTTCATAGTGTTTAGGATTGAATCAGGGTTTTTACATTAGAATTAGATTTTAAATATCATTTATACAGTGATAATATTGTTAAAGTAATGAAGAACTTTATAAATTAATCTGAGATTTTTTAACATCTTTTCTTATGTAAAAGGTAAAATATATATTTTTGTTACTTGATGTTTAAAAATCCATATAATAACCTTTGACATAAATTCTGGTTTGAAGAATATCCAAGTGTATTTGCTGCTTCAGTTCAGGATAACTTTTATAAAATAGATAGCATCAAGAAATTACATGATTTCTTCTGAAATGATAGTAATTTTTTAATCGGTTAATTACTGTGTCTTTGTTATGTGTCTTGGATCTATTTCAATTTGTAAAAAATATCTGATTGGATATTAGATTCTTTATGAACAAAAGACAATTAGAAATGGAAATATAAACCGGCCTGCGGTGGCGCATCACTGTAGTGCTTGCGCTCTGTTGCTAGAGTGCTCTGTCTGTCCCGAGTTCGAATCCGCTGTCCTTTGGGGGGAGGGGGGTGAATTTTGTCGGGCGATGGTGGCGCATGCCTTTAATCCCAGCACTCGGGAGGCAGAGGCAGGCGGATTTCTGAGTTCGAGGCCAGCCTGGTCTACAGAGTGAGTTCCAGGACAGCCAGGGCTACACAGAGAAACCCTGTCTCGAAAAACCAAAAAAAAAAAAAAAAAAAAAAAAAAAAAAAAAAAAAAGAAATGGAAATATAACATCTTTACTAAGTGCTAATTGTTTTAACTACAAATATAGCACTTAAGCATTGAATGAACTTGATAATTAAAATGCCTAGATTTACTGTAAAATGACATTAAGTTGTGATTTTACGATAAATAAATTCATGTTCTTTATTTACAAATATTTGGACACTGAATTTAGCCTTCAGGATGATAGACTTAAAACTGCAAAGTTTAAATGAAAATAACTTAATTTTTCTTATTTAATATTGCTTTGTACTTTGCAGATAATATGGTTCTCAGAATCAAATTTTTTCTTGGTTAAATTGTTTCTATCACTACATTATATATACTGAATATTATTTAAATATCATTTCACAAAAGATAATCATGACATGTATCATACAGAGCTAAAATGAAGTGCGATATTGTGAATATTTTACAGTCATGTGTATGTGTGTGTGTTATAGATGGGTTAAATAAAGGGGATCTGAAATATGTGTGAGATATAGATAGTAAAGATCTCACTTGTCACAGGAGAATATAGATGTTATCTTATGTTTAATGATCCTTTGCTCTGAATTGATAGTAGTGCTATTTTGAACATTTTGCATTTTAGGATACATGCTTTCAGAGTTAATGTCGGGAGTCTATTTGAGACATGACAAAAGCTTTCATTTCATGATAATAACAATGGAGAAAAGACGAAGTGAGGACATTCACAATACAAGAAGCACTTTTGGATACAAGCTGAGTGTGAAGTTTGTGCAATTAAACATACTGGATTGTTTCTCAGGTTAATCACCCAATTTTCATTAGTCCTTGTGTTAATTTACTTCATTTAAAATTATTTTCATCACTTTTACAATATAAATACTATGAACCCTTTTTCACAGGGGTGGGGTCAGGATGGTGCAATACAATGAATATGTCACGCTTAGTCTAACTAATTTGAAAATCCTTTGTGATACCCCAAAGCAATTATTGTTCTGAATACAGTGAGTTGAAAACTCTACTTTCCAAATAAAGGAGATGGAAGAACAGAAGAAAATGTGTTAATATCAACAAGTTATAATGGGTTAATGTAAAACATATTTATTGTTTTTTTTTTCCTTCTTGTTTCCTCTTTCCTTGTGTTGGAGACAGCACACAAGAGTGCTGCCCTGCTGAGCTGCCCTGCTGAATCACACACCCAGTCTCAGATACTTTTTAAACAATTATCTAAATATACATCTAACTAAAAGGAAAAAAAAAAACATTGCTTACATATCAGCAAAAAAGCCCTAGGAACTACGCCATGACTGTATAGGATTTAAGATGGATACAAAACTAAAAAGACACTGTAGATGCCCAAGAAACTGCAGCTGCTATGCCTGTCAAGCTGCAACCCCAGAGAGGTAGGTATTTTATTGTTTTCTAGTAATATAGTACTGTGCTATGGTTAATTTTAAACCATAAAAATGCTATTGATGAATCAATACACTTTTTCCTATCTTCAAACAGGATCAGTAAAGATCAAGATATTGTATGATTTTTTCCTTAAGAGAAACAAGCATTTTCCTTCATCCCATTAAGTATTGCTAAGGAGTAAATACTTTGCATAAAATAACATTCATCAAAATATCTTCTGAAGAAAGGAACTCAAAGCTCATGCAATGATTTTAACGTAAAGAGAATTCACATGTTATCTACAGTCTCACTAACTGAAATGGTACTTTACCATACAGACATGCTAAAAATTACATAGCAATAACATACCCTTGGCTTTTTAGCATTTTTTTTTTTTTTAGCCCTTTCAGAGTTTTTATGGTAAGAGAGAATTTTTGTAAACTGGCAATTTCAATAGAAATTTACTTAGTCACCGAGGCTATTTTTTATATTCTCTTTGTGCAATTGTTTAAGCTAAAAATAAATTCCTAAATTTAAAAACAATTTTCCCCTACCCTGATCTCTCCCTCAATAACACTCTTCCTTTTTTTTACCATTCTTTTCTTCTTTTCTTATACCCAGGGCCTTGTACATGGTAAGTACTCTACCACTGAGCCTTGTTCCCATCCACTTGATAGCTTTTAGAAATATTTTGATATTCCTCCCTGAAACTTCTCTTCCCACTTTGAAATTTTCAAGTGATGAGAAAATAAAATTTCTTTTGCCAAACTCTCTTCCTTACTTTTGTTTGCTTTTCTTTGTAATAGTTTTTATTAATTTAATTTTAATTGATATTTTAAAACATCCTTTCACTTTATATCCCAGTGTAGCCTTGAATCCGTGACCCTCCAGCCTCAGCCTTCTTCTTGCCTTTAGATTTACAGATCATTCACCATTATACCTGACTCTAAATTAGTTCTAATTGATCAAGTAACAGGGATGATAATACTGTCCAATTTAAATATTTATTATAAGATTTATAAAATCTCATTGTGAAAGACCCAATTGAGCTCTGTATGATTTTATTAGTGTCTCATTGAGTTCAGTGACTTGGTCACAAACATGCCAAAGAACACAGTTTAAGCCACCGATTCCTCAGGACATATGATAGGATGGAAATTTTGTCTTTGTCTTGCAATTACACTAGAATTTTATCTTTTCTGTTCTAGAACTCTCTGATTAAATTAGTGAAGCAAAAATGAACCTGATTTATCTACTTTGGGATAAGATAGTTTTCTCAGAATCCTATAAATATGTCAGCAATAATTTTTGTTTTTTGCAATTTTCTTTGCAAATTATCCTCCATATGAAACTTAATAATTCACAAGTTAACAGTGCCACTGTTCATGAATTATGCTGCTCAGTTAATTGGACTTCTTTGGAGGAATATTAATCTCCTTTCTCATGCTTGTTGTTTTGGACTGGAAATTTTATATATCTGTATGACACAAAGCAATATCCTGGACAATGAGAAAATTAGCATTCTGGGAATGAAGTCAGCTGCAAACATTCATTAGAGCTGGTGAAATTTCACTGGGTATGTGTGTGTGTTGCCTTGATATTCTGTTAATGTAGCTGAGGATGTTCCTAATGGTGCTACATTTTACTCCTAAGATTTTGCAGCTGAAAAAAAGATGTCCATATCAGACAATTAAATATCTATAGGGATTAATTACTTGGTTTTGTGTGACACAGAGGTTACCCTGAAGTTTAAGAAGCAGGACCCAAGCGTAAAACTCCATTCTGTGTCTTAGATTAAACCTCTATGGTCCCACTGAAAGTAATACTAAAATAACAAACATGTTATTGTTTCATCTGTCTTTTTATGTAGAGTCTAAGTAGTTTTTCCCCACCAGAGAATGAGTGATTTAAGCAAAATTTAAATGTGTATATGTGCTTCCAAGAATCTAAGTTGATTAGTTTTAATCTGTTCATTTTCTGTTATCATAAAATAGGTGCTCAAATGTGACAGAAACTTTAATAATAACATATCCTAACAGTAGACAATTTTCTGTTTCTGTTTACAATGTATATGAAAAAACTTGATATTATTTTCCCCAATGGAAAAAAAATAAGAAAATAAATCATGTGGTGTTGTTTCTACTTTCAGAGAGAAAAGGAAAGGTAACTGAAAATAATACTCTTGGAAATATGGGAGCAGTAGTTGCTGAACACAAGTCAACTTACCATAGTCTGTGAACTGCTGTAACCATGCCCAATAAAAGCAGAATGTGTAAGCTATATTGACTTTTAACTCACTTGAAGTGCAGGTGTAAAACTTCAGGAACTGTCTCCATACCAAAATCTCTCCCTATCCCTCTCCAACTTCCCTTTCTCCCTCTCCCTCTGTCCCTCTCCCTCTCCCTTCCCCCTATCCTTCCCTCTGTTTCTCTCTTTCTTCTTCTCTCTCTCCCTCCCTTTTCCCTCTGTCCTTCCCTCTGCCTCCCTCCTTCTCCTTCTCCCTCTCTATCTCCTTATTCCTCCTTCCTCCCTCTCTCCATATCCCTCTCCCTCTCTCCCCCATCCCTCTTCCTGTCTTCTTCTCCTTTATCCCTGTTTTCTACCCCTGTCTCTCTTCCTTGTTTTCTTTGCCCATCCTCCCCAGTGATGTAGTATCTCCAAACTTTACCATTGTAAATTTACTGGAGATTTCACCAGGATTTTCCAAATTGGAAGGGGATATGTGTGTTATATAGTAAATAGAATCAGGCAGGGACATATTTGCTTAACAAAAGTACTAAAGGCTCTCAAATTCCAGGGCAGAACACTGCATGTGATGGTATGCTTTTCTGGATTTTTAATCATAGGTACTCAGGTTAACGACAGGTTAAGATGCCTGATGCAAGTGCTATGCTATAAACCTTTCATTTATGTATACAATCCAAAGACATTTCATGATTAGAAACTGAGAAAAAGAGGAATAAAAGCTAAAATCTCACTTGATATTCTTTCTGTAAGCTGTTTTGGTACATTTGTTAATGTGTGATTGCTACAAATATAGAATCTGTCCATTTTCCCCCTAATGTTTGTTCCTACTTCAGTAAGAACTTCCTACTATAACATCTTCAGGGTCAGACATGAGATGCATGATATTCTTCCTTATTAATATAGCCGATTCTTAGAATTCTCTCTCTCTCTCTCTCTCTCTCTGTGTGTGTGTGTGTGTGTGTGTGTGTGTGTGTTAGGGACCAAACCAATTTGTTAGAATAATGTTTCACTGAATGTCTACTGGTGTATGATTTTTTAAACCTAATTTAGTTTACATTCTGGGAAACTGATTTAGTAGGTCAAAAATATATATGATATGACTTTTGAGAAATACTAATAAATTTCTTCCTGAAAATATGATTTTGATTCTTGAGAGCCAGCAGCAATAAGTGGCTGGCATTTATTACATGTCTTGCCAGCATTGATAAAAGTTCTAATTGAATACTTATTTGAGTGTGTGCTTGCCACTCTTACTATGGGTAAGGCTGAATTTCCCTCTTTGTTTGTTTCCTAGTAATTCATGAAATTTCACTCTAATTTTTGAAATAATTTTGCATTATCTTATTATTCCCTAGTTATTCATGTGTTTAATGTCTCCCAAAAATCATTCAAGAATTTCCTCACAGATGTGACCTATACATATAGTCCTGATACTTTATCTCTTGCTTTAGAAATATTTTTTTTGTATTTTATTTAATTATATTTAAATTTACTTATTCACTTGCTTCCCTTTCACTGCTCCCCTCCTAGTCATCCACAATCCTTTCCCCACTGCCCTCCTCTTCTCCTCTGAGCAGGTGGGGCTTCCCTGGGTATTTACAGACCCTGCCACTTCAACTCTCTATGGGACTAGGCATTTCCTTTACCACTGAGGCCAGACAAAGCAGTCCAGCCAGAAGAACATACCCCATCTACAGGCAACACATTTTAGGATCGCTTTTGCTCTAGTTGTTCAAGACGCACATGTAGACCAAGCTGCATATCTGCTACATATGTGTAGAGAAACCTAGGTCCAGCACATACATGTTCTTTGGTTGGTGGTTCAGACTCTGAGAGCCTCAAGGGTTCAGGCTAGCTGACTTCTGATCTTCCCGTGGAGTTCCTATCCTCTTTGGGGCATTAATCCTTCCACTCCAAGAGTCCTCAAGCTTCCTCTACTGTTTGGCTGTGGGTGTTTGCCTGTCAAAGTCAGCAGCTATGTGTAGCCTCTCAGAGGACAGCATGCTCCTGTCTGCAGGTATAACAGAGTATGATTAATAGTGTTATGGATTGGTGCTTGCTCATGGGATGGGTTTAATGTTAGACCAGTTATTAGTTGACCATTCCCTCAGTCTTTGCTCCATCATCCATATCTGCATTGTGGACAGGGTAAATTTTCAGTTGAAAGTTTTCTGGTTGGGTTGATGTTTCTATTGCTCCATGGGGATTTCTGGCTAGCTGCAGAAGGTGGCTTCTTCAGGTTCCATATAACCAATGTAGTGAGTAACATACAAGATCATCCCATTGATTCTTGGCTACATCCCTTATTCCAGGTCTCTTTCATCCTGGAGATGCCCCTTACCTCATCCCTTCCAGTTGCAGATTTCCATTCATCCATTTGCCTGCAAAATTCATGATGTGTTTCTTTTTAATAGCTGGATAGTATTCCATCATTGTTGGGAGGTCACAGTTACAGGAGCTGGAGGCAGCTACTTATATTGCATCCATAATCAAGAAGTTGAGAAAAACTAATTAATGCATGCTACTTCACCTCTTTCTCTACTCTTATATGGTTCAGGATACACTGTCCAGGGAATGGTTTCACTGATAGTGGCAAGTATAATAATTAACATAATTAAGACAATTACTACAGAGAGATCTCAGGCCAATCTAATCTAGACAATCTCCCATTTAGATTCCCTTTCCAGATAAATTTAGATTGTGAAATAGAGGAGAATCACTGTGGCGATATGCTTCTGGAGGAGAACCATATCTGTGAAAGATCTTCTAGATTAAGTTAATAGAAATAGCCGGGCCTATCTAGATTTTGTTAGTGATGCTTGCATCTGTTGTTCCTGTTTTCTTCCCTAGGTTTTCCACCTACTGGATTTTATAACTTTGTGTTTTCTATATTGCTTCTATTTTCACTTTCAAGTCTTGCACAGCTTTATTTGCTTCCTTCTCCTATTTAATTGTATTTTCCTGTATAACTTATAGGGATTTATTTGTTTCTTCTTTAAAACCTTTATCTGTTTGATTGACTTTTCCTGTATTTCTTTAAGGGATTCATTCATTTCCTCTTTAAAGGCCTCTATCATCTTTATAAGATTGGATTTAAGGTCATTTTCTTGTGTTTCAGGTGTGTTAGGATATCCAGGGCTTGTTGTAATGGGGAGCTTTGTTTTGGAGGCCATATCTGCAAGTATATATATTGCATTAGCCTCAGATCCAGTCAAGGTCAGCAGAGCGGTGGCAGGAGAAGGGGAGTTTCCCTGGGCTAGCAGGCTGCTCAGAGCAGCTTGGCTTGGTCCAAGCAGAGAAGATGGGTAGGGGAAAGGAGCTTACCTGTGTGGTTTAGGAGTCTGATAGAGGTGGAGGAGATGCAGTGGGGGAATGGAGGTCCCCTGAGATAGCAGCCTACTCAAGGTAAATTGTCATGGCCCAGCGGGCTCAGTCAGCAGGGAAGATGAGTGCAAATATTTTTAAAATACCACCTTCTTTATATTTTCATTATATTCAACTTATTCGGCATTTTAATTCTTTTCTTTTTTTTTTTCAACCTTTTCTTCAGTAAGTAGTTTCCACTTTGCTAGATGTTTATGTCCTGGGTGAGGAAAAAATTCATTTTCTTTTAGAAAAAAATGTATTTTGCTTCAAACGTTTCTGGCAAAAAACAAATCTGGCATGCAGAACATCTGCAGAAACAATGAGTTGACTTTGGAAATGAAGAACACTATAGCCCACAATAGTCCTCTGATTGGTCAGACATTATAGAAACCTCCTGAGACTGGGCAACTGGCCAAGCTGCTCTTTTTGCACTTCAATAAAATCTATCAACCAGACAGACTGTGAGCAAGTGTTTTGTAAAGAGATGATAACCAGGTCAGAATGGCATTTAGACGACATGGAAGTGTGACACCCAAGTTGCAAAAGGAGGGCGTCATGGCAAATGCATATGCTTTCAGCACCTGGGGACCCAGGAGAGTCACCAGTTCAACATCATCCTGATTTACATACTGGGTTCCAAGCCACATGGAGCTCTGTAGTCAGACTCTGTCAAGATCACAGTAACAATAAACAAACAACAACAAAAACAGGGAAGAAAAAGAACATGTTTTCTCCAGCAATTCATTTGAAATCCTAGTTATATCAACTTTACAAAAGATGAATTCCTTTATTCCAAGCAAAGGGATTATAGACATACACAGCAATAAATGATTAAAATGCACGGGCCTATTAAAGTGGCAGTGTTTAACTTATCTTTTACTTTAAAATAAACTTAGTCTCCAAGATGGCCAACATAAATCATTAAATACGTGAATATTCTATTTGTTTCAGAAATCAAGACACACTTTTGAAGGTACATTGTATTTTGACCTAATATCTTCATGACTGAAAATATTGTTAAGTTCATTGTGCCCTTTTATTGTTAGCTGAGTGCTGAATGCTGTGCACTTATATGTGGCTCTAACCCTTATTAATGTGATAAAATGATTAGAAGTTACTGAATGCTCTTTAGTTTCTTAAAAACAAATTCTAGTTGCTCATGATACCTTATAAATAGACTTAGGTTTTCTTTGCAAATTACATTGTAGTTTTTATAGTGATATTTTATGTACACTTTTGTATAATATCATACTTTAGAAAATAAAGTGATCTGTTATTTTAGCTGGTTTATATTGTAACTTTTAATGTATTAGAATTTTATTTATTCATAGATTTGTTCTTAACTCTATTTACCTTCATGTATGGGTTATAGCTCCCTCCTTTGTTCCTTCCTTCCTTTCTTCCTTTCTTCCTTTCTTCCTTCCTTCCTTCCTTCCTTCCTTTCCTTTCTTTCTTTTCTTTCTTTTCTTTCTTTCTTTCTTTCTTTCTTTCTTTCTTTCTTTCTTCTTTCTCTTTTTTCATTTCTTTCTTCTTGTTTTTCAGTACTATAGCTGGAATGTAAGATGCTAGCTGAGGTAGAGAAGTCCTCTACCACGGAGCTGGTTTCTAGAGAATTTGTTTTTTCCCTGGACTGAAGGAAAAGGCCCATGTACACACTGGGCAAACATTCCCCTTGTGCTGCCCCAGCCCTCCAGTTTCCAATTTATTTAGAGAATCAGCTGCTTTTTACAGGGAAAGACCCTTCTCCTTGCTTATAATTCTAATTCATGAAAATTTTATAGTCTTTATTATTATTTTCCCTCCATTTTAATTTTGAATTTATATTCTCCAACATCAAACATTTAGTACAACTTAAATTGATGTTGAATTTCATCTTAAATTAAAACAATTTATAATTATACCATACTGATTATTCATTCAGAAATGCAGCCATTCTTTGTTTATGCAAGAATTATTTCATCTTCTAAAGTTTATCAAGGAATGGTTCCTGATGACTTTATACCAAATTTTGCAATATCTGAAAATACTTTAAAAATTATCTTTGGATGAAATTTTCTAATTAGCTTTAGAATTACATGTTATTGGTAAGAATTTATACAATTTAATTCTTTCTGAAATTCTCTTCATATTTACATGTGTGTGTGTGTTTGTGTGTGTGTGTGTGTATAAAAATAATAATCAAAAATGAAGAAGCAATCAATTTGAGAACAGATCCAGAACCTGGGAGGAAGGCCTGGGAGGAGAAGGAGGAGAGAACACGAAATGGCTTGGAAGGAGGAAAGGGAGGGTGATGAAATAATAATTAATTAAAGTGCACCAATAGATAATAATAAAGATTAATCCAAATAATTAGGTAAGATTTTTCAATAAATTCTTAAATATTCTTGATAGATAATCACCTTGATTGTAAATAAATTATACCCTACTTTAGTCTCATTATTTTTTAATTATTTGTACATATTTGTGTTTTTTTCATGGTATTCATTGCCTTTTTAGTTTTTTCTTTTATTTATTTACATTTCAGATTTCCCCATTTCCCCTCTCTAGAAACCCTCTATTCCATCCCCCCTCCTCCTTTTTGCTTTTATACCAATTTAAATACCTGCAAGTATTAAGGTCAGCTCTAGGTTGAGGAACTAGCAAAACAATAGATGCAAATAGTCAAGGAACAAGCAAGACAATAAACACAAATAGTCAACAAAAAAGCAAGGCAACAAACAAAGTTTCATGAACACACCCATAGTCACTGTTTCTAAGGGCTTATCAGGATAATCAAAATATCTGAGCCAAATTCCCTGTCTTATCCCAAAGTCATTTTCATGTCTGAAGCTTTCTTCCTAGTTCTAGCCTAAGACTTAGATTCCTGCTTGAAATTACTTCTTTTTTTCTAGACTAATGTCAGATTCCTGACTGAAGCCCACTAACTTGTCCTTGGCCAATGTCATATGCCTGCCAAGCAGCTCATTTCCTTGTTCCTGGGCCATGTCAGATTCTTACCAAGCAGCCTCAAATGCTCTCCGCCTCTTCCCATTTTTTTATTTGATAAAAAATCTGAGCCTGTCTTAAGTTGTTCTGACAACAGGAGGAGGGGGGAAGGGATAGTGAGTTCCTAGGAGGGAGGGGGAGAAATGGGGTAAGGAGAGAACATCTGAAATGTAAAAAAATTTTCCAATAAAAAATTTCCAATGGGGAAAAAAAAAAAAAAAAAGAGCCTTAACACATGTACTAACACTTGTTTGAAATCCAGATCCTGTTCCAACTTTATCTCTTGTTAACATAAAATCATAGAGAACTACAGCTAATTTCCATATATGTCTCTGAAAATGTCCAGAATCAGCCTTCCAAATGAAGACTGTTATTTCCAATATTGGACTGATTTTTAGACCAGTCTGTGATTGAGTCCGAATAACTGGTCACTTTTAAGAAAAATACAAGAGTCATTATAACTTCTTGTTTGATTCTCTGTTCCACCAGGTCTAAAAACTTGAGGCATGGCATCGTGTCCCATCTGGGGTAAGCAAAGGTGGGTTGGGAACATATGTCCAATACAGCTTCCCAGTCACCATTGTCAGGTCACTTAGCAAGCTCACAGGTCAGCATCATTCTTTGTCCTGGTATCAGCATGTCTCACCTATAGTTCTGGTAGCCACCATGCTCCTTCAGCATCCTGAAAAAAAAAAAAAAAAAACACAAAGCATGCCCTCTTCCCCATATTAAATACCTGATTGGGATCATGATCTATGGCAGTAAGTGGATCCTTCCCTTTCATCTATGTATAACTGTGCTAGTTGTATGGTGACATAGACACTCAGCGGAAAGTTCCTAGGCATTCAAATTGAAAAAATAAAAAACATTTAAAATTAAAAAAAAACTTGATTTAAATGAATTTGTTATATATGGTGATAAACCTCCCCCTTTTTTATTTTATGAAGATATTGTTCTAAAGTTCCATGGGCTCATTCTACAGTCTCTTGTCCTTGACAATTATAAGGAATCCCAGTAATATGGGTAATATTAACTTGCTGACAAAGTCTCA
This sequence comes from Mastomys natalensis, assembly GCA_021653895.1. Taxonomy (NCBI): domain Eukaryota; kingdom Metazoa; phylum Chordata; class Mammalia; order Rodentia; family Muridae; genus Mastomys; species Mastomys natalensis. The sequence goes on from JAJTUV010000289.1 coordinate 891,769, forward strand.
AATGCTCGACTGTGATAGCCAGTTCCATTATCTGGTTTTTATATTATTATTAGTAGTAGTAGTATTAGTAGTAGTAGTAGTAATAGTAGTATTGAATAATTTATTTATCTACATTTCAGATGTTGTCTTCTTTCCCCATTCATTCCCTCAGAAACCCCTTATCCCATCCCCCCTCCTATTTCTATGAGGGTGTGCCCTATTTGTGTTTTTTTATTTTTATGTTCTTTATCCTAACATTTTAATACTATAACTTCTTCCTCTCTGATTCTATCATAATGTTCATCTGCTCTGGCCATAAACAAACACCTTTGTTAGGTTCTGAGTAGAAGAGAAAATGTCTCCATTGTTTCATTTGTAAGTATTTTATCCATATATTTATGTCATATTGCCTTTAGTATATTAAAATAAACATACCTTATGGCCAATTTATTGAGAGATTTTGTGATCTAAAAAGTGAAATTTTATTAAATGCTCTTCTTATATTTCTGGAGATGATTGTTATAGATTTGATGCTTCTAGAATTCCATATACAAACCTCATTTTGTTCTCAATAGTACCCCTGTCTTTGGTTTAAATATGTCTGGAAATATTTTATTTGAGGTTTCTTTTATCTGAGTTCATTAGAAATATTGCCTTATGATTGTCAATTTCATCTAGTGTCCTGTCTAATCACTTTGGTATCTGACTATTGCTATCTTGTAAAATGAGTTTGGAAATATTTATGTCATCTATAATTTGCTGAAAGTCCAGTAAGGCTTTCTGTCAGTTCCTAAATGGTTGACAAAATTCAGCCGAGAGACATAAGACACTGTGCTTTAATTTGATGGGAGACCTTATTGTTTATTAGCTTTCCTCACAAGTTAATTGGTTGGTGAGACTTTGTTGCTATCTTGGGACTGTCTTCATATGCTGACCAAAGTTGGTTTTGAACTTACAAATTTTCTTCCTTCACCTCCCCAGTGCTGCAATTGCAAGTGTGTACTATATTCAGCTTCTGTTTATAATTTGTAAATTATTATGTAATGTTAGTCTCAAAGGTTATAAGTTTAGAAAAATTTATTCTTTTGACCAATTAACTCATTCTGTTGGCTTATCACTTTTCATACCATTAACTTATAATATTTTAATTTTGGTGTAATATCTCTTATTTCATTTATGATTTTATTTATTTAAGTTTTGCTTTTTTTACTTGGTTGTCTGATTAATGTTGTTAGATTTAATCTCTTACAAAGCAACTCTTAGGTCTTAAATTAAATGCATACAAATAATACTAAATCAATTTAGCAGGTTTTATTTATCATCCTCTCTCATTTCTCTCTCTTTGTGTGTGTGTGTGTGTGTATGTGTTTCTAACAATAATTAAAGAAAAAAAGAACCTGATTTTTGAGGGAGTAAGACAGTATCCTGTATAAAATGAAACTGAAGAAGGAGACATGGCAGTTTGGAGGGAAGAAAGGGAAGGGGAAATAATTAGAATATTTTAAAATATTTATTGATTATTTATTAATATGAATTAATTTTTAATGTATTATCTATTTACTAAAATAATTAAAATAATTATATTTTGATTAAAAAGTAATAAATGAAAGTGAAAACACAAGTCAGTTGTATTTATCTTTCCTACTATTTTTATAATTTTTTTCATATTCTTTCATCTTGTTTTTGTTACTTTTTCATTTCTTCTGTCTTTGGTAATAGCTTATACTTGTTCTGGTGCCTAGGCATGATATTTATACTGTTCAATTATAAACTTGATTTTTGTTGCTGGAGTATGGTTCACTCCTGTAAGTTTCTTTCATCGAATATCATTTTACAAATGATAGTTTATAAATGTAGGTACACTGTCTTCCCACTCTCATTAGAGATATTATTGTTTGACACTTAATTTTGATCCATTCATAGGGTAAAGGTATATTCTTGAGTTTCCATGAATTTCTGATATTTGTATTAATTTCTAATTTTACAGCACAATAATTAGAAAAAATATTTGATAAAATTTTAGTCTTTTCATACTTGCTAAGAATGATTTTAAGAACAACTTGCAGAATGCTTCTGTACATTTAAAGAGTGTACCCCCACTGCCACTGTTTTATGGAATAGTCTATAAGTGGATAGGTTCATTTTGTCAAAGGTATAATCCTAGCCCAATATTCTAGATTGAATTTTCTGTTTGATTGATCTGTCTACTCTCATACTCCTTATTTCTCCCTGTGGATTGTTAATATTTGCTTCAATTATGGGTGCATATTTATGTACCATTAACATACCCTTTTGCCCTTCTATAATGATGCCATATGTTACTTACATCGCTTTTACTTAACTTTATTCTAATTACACTCAAATGTTGCAATATTAGATTATAAGAGTGTTGAAATAATCCTACCAACTAATTACACATTCCATGCACTGAAACATAGTGCAATGAAATTACTCACTTTTGTCATTGATATTACTGGAAATAAACTTAATTCATGCTAGTCACATTATATAGTAAATAAGGGGATATACATCCAAAAATGTTAATAGTTGTGAATAATCTAAATATTTTGGGGATCAGCAGGGAAATATTATATTTGAGGCTAGATTAGGCTACATACTGGATTTAAGGTCAGTTAAACTGTGTAGTAACACCTCATGTACATGGAATTATACTTATAAAACAGGTTTAATCAGCCAAGTGCTTTATACACTTACTATATTATATTTTGTTGTATTTTATAATGTCCTCCAAATCTACTGGCAACAATCATCCATGAGTTGAGTAGGAACTCACTGACAAGATCTACCCTGTATTTGTACCCTGAGTAAGTCCATCAGAAATCTGACATACCTGTGCCCAGGTATTCGAGATTCTTCCCCACCTTCTCTTCTATTAGTTTCAGTGTATCTGGTTTTATGCAAAGGTCCTTTATCCACTTAGGCTTGAGTTTTTACAAGGAGATAACAGTGGATCAATTTGCATTCTTCTACATGCTGACCTGAAGTTGAACCAGCATCATTTGTTGAAAATGCTGTCCTTTTTCCATTGGAAAGTTTTAGCTCCTTTGTCAAAGATTAACTTACCATAGGTATGTGGTCTCATTTCTGGGTCTTCTTAATTTTATTCCATTGATCTTCCTGCCTGTCTCTGTACCAATACCGTGCAGTTTTTATCAGTATTGCTCTGTAGTACAGCTTGAGGTCAGGGATGGTGATTCCCCCAGAAGTTCTTGGGTATCCATCCCCTGTGCAGTCACCAAAGGCAGACACTGATGTGGATGCCAGGAAGTGCATGCTGACAGGAGTAAGATCTAGCTGTCTCCTTAGAGGACTGCCAGACCCTGACATATACAAACGCAGATGCTCACAGCTAACCATTGATCTGATCATGGGGTCCCCAATGGAGGAGTGAGAGAGAAGACTGAAGGAGCTGAAAGAGTTTGTGGCCCCATGAGGAAAGCAACAATACCAATCAACCAGAGCTCCCAGGGTCTAAATCACCAGCCTGGGAGCACATATGGAAGGACCCATGACTCCAGCTGTTTATGTAGGGAGGATGGCCTTGTAGGGCATAGGTAGGAGAGGAAGTTTTTGGTCCCCTGAAGGCTGTATGCTCCAGTGTGGGAGAATTCAAGGGCAGGGATGTGAGAGTGGGTGGGTGGATGGGGGTACACCCTCATAGAAGCAAGAGGAGGGGAAATGGGATACGGGGTTCCTGGATGGGGGGCAATGTGGAAATGGGATAACATCTGAAATGTAAATAAAATATCCAATAAAAATATTTTTTTTTAAAAAAAAGGAATCTAACATAACACCTACAGAAAGCTGCCAAGTAAGAAGATAACAAGAAACTAATGAAGCCAACATTGGTGGGCCCACTAAATGTCATCTGGGCTACAATAAAGACTAAGTTGTCTCCTGTTGTTTTAATAAGAATGCCCACCATTCTACATTCAATTCCAGGGGCTATCATTCCTCTCAATGACCAGTTTGTAAAGCTCATTTCCTGGTATGACAACAAATCCTCCTACAACAGGACATCAGATTTTGTAGCCTACATGATGTCCAAGGAATAAAAAGCCCTGATCAACCTAAACCAGACAGGGGTGGGAAGAGGGGAACATGATCTGGTATTGGGTGGGGAAAAAAAGGACTGAAGCTCAGAGGACCAACAGAAAACATGGAAACAGGCAACCTCAGGATGAGGGGACCCTCCAGAATGTATCAGAGACCTGAGAGGTGAGAGACTCTCAGGACTCAAAGGGAGGGACCTTAGATGAAATGCACTACACTGGGGAAAGGGAACTTGTAGAGCCCACCTCCAGCAGGAAGACAGGGCATCAAGTCAAGGATGGGGTTACCATCCCACAGTAAAAACTCTGACCCATAATTGTTTCTGTCTGAAAGAACTTGCAGGGATGAAAATGGAGAGGAGACTGAGGAAAAGAAGGTCTAGTGACAGGCACAAAGTAGGATCCAGCTCAAGGGGAGGCCCCAATGCCTGACACTATTACTGCAGCTATGGAGCACTCACAAAAAGGGACCTATCATGATTGCCTTCCAAAAGACCCAACAAGCAGTTGAAAGAGTCAGATACAGAAGATATTTGCACACAAATCCCATGGACAGAAGCTGCTGACCCCGGTGGTTGAATTAGGGAATGCTGGAAGAAGCTGAGAAGGAGGGCAACCCTCTACGATGACCAGAAGTCTCAATTAACCTGTACCCCCGAGATCTTTCAGACACTGGATCACCAACCAGGCAGCATACACCTGCTAATATGAGGCCCCCAACACATATCCAGCAAAGGACTGCCAGGTCTGGGTCCAAACAGAGAATATGCACCTAACCCTCAAGAGACTGGAGGCACCAGGGAACTTAGAGGTCTGGTGGGGTGAGGGTGGGAACATCCTTGTGGAGACAGGGGTCACGGCAGAGGTATAGGATGTAGAACAGTCAGAGAGTGAACCAGAAGGGGAATAAAAACAGGAGTGTAAAAATATAAATAAATAAATAAATAAATAAATAAATAAATAAATAATAAGATTTAAAAAAGACTATAAGAGGAAGAAAGAAGCTCTAAGCTTCTTAGAAGTCCCTGTCTCAACTGATCTTTCACACTGAGAATCTCCCCTGATAGTTCCCAGAGCAGACTCTCAGACAATGGTGGAAGGAGGCTTGTGGAGTTCTGTTCTCTTAAATAGCATCAATAAAGTTCACTGTATATCCCCTCCAAATATATACTGTTAAACATTGTTATGCTATGCAGACAGAAACCTTATATATCTCTTTTTGACTATTCCTTGATATTGCATAGCAGGCAAGGTCAAGTGATTAACGTAGGCATAAGGATACTCTAATGTTCACAGAATGAAGAAACTGCTTAATAACATATTTTGGGTTTTTGTTTTTCATAAATGTATCCTGATGGCAATTCCTACATTTACTTCTCCTTGGAGAGATATGAAAAGACCACCCATTTATATCAGATAAGGTACCTACAGCAGACTAAAGTCCGAATTCTACCCAAACAAAACTTTGGTGAACAAATAAAAGTATTTGGCTTACTTCCAAGAGTATATAAGAGGTTCACAGGATATTTGGTGCAGCAAAACAGCTATATTACTTGGAAATCCTACCCAATCATGTAGCATGTGATGGTTTGAATAAGAATGGCCCCAGAGGTTTATGTATTTGAATACTTAGTCACCAGGGAGTGACACTATTTAGAAAAGTTAGACATATTAGAAAGCGTACCCTTGTTCCAAGAAATATGTCATTGGGGGGTGGTATCTGATGTTTCAAAAGTCCATGCCAGAAGCATTCTATCTCTATTTGCTTTGGGATCTGCATGTAGCTCTCAGCTACTTTTGCAACAACATACTTGCCTGACACTGTGCTCTTTGCCATGATAATAATGTACTAAGAGTCTGAAACTGTAAAATGACCACAATTAAGTGTTTAATTTTATAAGTTGTCTTTGTCATGGTGTCTCATCTCAGCTGTAGAACAGTGTCTAAGACAGAACTTAGTACCAGGAAAAAGGGTAATGCTGTTACAATTAGGCAATTCATGTAGGAGTTTGAAACATAGAAGTATTGAAATTGGCATAAATTCTATCAACCCAGATCATGAGGTCTCAGAGGAGAAGAATGACCTAGAGACTATACTTGTGTCTAAACAATGTGTCTGTCTTTTTACCTTGTCCTTAAAGTATGCATGTGACTAAATTGAAGAGTTTTGGACTAATGGCATTGACAGAGGAGATTTCAAGCCAGCTCAGTCTTGACAGTACTGTGAGGTTGCTAGTAATCAGTCCTATGTTTCCTATAATGACAGAAAGAATCAAAATGGACAAAAAGAAATGTAAAATATACAGTTGGGGAAAAAAAGGAACACCAGGAAATATAATGTTGGAACTAAGAAACTAAGGTTTGTGCTCAGGGAAATAAAAATTTAAAGAAAATCCTGATGCTAAGTGGAGTAAAAGAGTGGTGATCTTAGGGCAAGACACACACACACATCTAAACTTCCAACCTGTGAAAAGAAATCAAAGGAAAGCTTAAGTAGTGAAGGAAACCATAACAGCAGAAAACTCATGCAGATATAACTGAAAGAGGAGGCCCCAAGTTCCAGCTTTGGCCACGTGGTTCTGGCTTTTGAGTCAAGGATGCAAGAAAGGAGTTATAGACCCTCTCTTTATGGATAAAGAAAGCCACTTACCCAGAGAGGGGCCTGGCATGTGAAAAGGATGTTCCTGCATAAGAGATCCTGCATAGAATGGCACAGAGAGAGAGGCCACTTTTGAGTCTGGATTGTGAAGACCTTAAGATGTGGGAGATTCCAAAGCTGTAGGATATCAGCCAAGAAAATAACAAACTGGTTGTGGAACCAGCCCAAGAGTGAGAAGTATGTTCCAGTTAACAAAGCTGAAAGGGGTTGGAGAGCTGAAGAGCACTTTGACATCAAATATGGAGATGTAGAATTTAGAGTTTGCCCTGCTGAATTTCAGTCTTTTCTTGATCCAGTATTTCCTTACTATGCTCCCTTTTATTCTTTTTGGAAATAAGGACTATTTGTTTATATGCCTCTATGGAAAAATTAGTTTTTGTGATAGTGACTTGTCCTTGTAATTACATGCTTTAATCAGCTGACTCTTCTTAACCCTCAGCACAAATGGTCTGATGCTCTGAATAAAGTTGGCTGGTGCATGAGACTTTAGTCTGCCTCACTTTTAGGCCTCAGGCTCCCAGGTTCATACATCCAACTACAGCAGTAAGCATATGGAGACCTTTTAAGTTAAAGTGAATATATTTTTGCATTCTGATATGGTTACAAGCTTAGGGGAGCCAGGAAATGAGAGGTGGTTTGATAAAAAATAAATGCCCCATATGTTCATTAGTCACCAGGAAGTGGCAGGTAAAAATTAGAAGGAGTAGGAGGTGTGCCTTTGTTGGAGTAGGTATGGCCTTTGTGGTTCTGAGGTTCCAAATGCCAGTGACATGCTCATGTTGTTCTATATTTGCCAGAAGATCAGGATGTAGCTCTCAGCTACTACTCTTATGCCATGCCTGTCAGCTACCATGCTCTCTGCCATAATGATAATGATGTAAAGCCTTGGAAACTGTTTTAAAGCCTCTAATTAAATGTTTTCTTTTTGTAAGAATTGCATTGGTTGTCTATTGCCTCCACAGAAATAGATCAATGGCTAAAAGAGAAGATAAACTCATGAAAGCTGGATCATGGAATACCACCTACAGTTAATATTTTGTCTGCTAAATAATCTAGCATCTCCAAATATTACTTGAAGTTGTGGAAGAAAGGGCTGAACGGAGAATGCAGGATGGAGAAAAGATTGTAATCCAGTGCAATTCAAAGTGTAGGTTCTGTGGCCTTTAGTTCTATTGAAGATTGTTAATGGCCCTATTACTATTGCCATAGATATAGGTTTTACTGTGTTTCCCAATCATTCACATGCTGTGGCTTAAAGGCTAATGTATCTTTACTTAAAGATATGACAGGATACACATGTTATGTCCAGAGCAAAGAGCCATACTGTAATATTAAGTAATGGATGATTACGTAGCTATTCCTGCATACTATTACTTTCTATTTGTCTATAATGTTTCTTCTCCACATGAGCCTTTTGTAGAGAGAATTTTTTAATACTGAGTCCTTATTCTTTTCAAAAAATTTTATATATTATATTTTGATCATATTTTCCTAGATCTCAACTCCTTCCAGGTTCTTTCCTCCTCCATACCCACCTAAATTTGTTCCTTCCATATTTTTTAAAAAACAAAACTGACATCCCTGATCAAGCAGAAAGTAGTCTAACAATAAAGATAACTTTATTTAGGGATCTCTTTCCTCTCTCTTTTCTATCCTTTTTTTCCTTGCCTGTCTAGGGTTAGGGTATTAAAAAGGTGGAGAAAAGAAGAAGCCACAAAGTATCAAAGACCAGCTACTAGTAGAGAATTGAAAAGATGGGAAAAGCTAAAAGATCACTGGGACAGGTTTGATCTTCACTCTCCAGCTAGCTAATTTCTTCCTCTTGTTGTTTCTCTCTTTCCACATGACTACTTAACAAACCACAACCAAACAGAACCAAAACCAATCATCTAAGAACCAACCACCCCTCTGAAAAAATCCCAGAATTCCAAACGTCACACAATCATAGAAATTATCTGCAGATTGCAAAAACAGGCCTCTGCTATACTATGAGAAAAATCATAGCCAGCACTATATCTCTCACATCTAGGATTAAAATTAGACATACTCTTAGAATATTTTTTTTTTTTTTTTTTTTTTTTTTTGGTTTTTCGAGACAGGGTTTCTCTGTGTAGCCCGGGCTGTCCTGGAACTCACTCTGTAGACCAGGCTGGCCTCGAACTCAGAAATCCGCCTGCCTCTGCCTCCCAAGTGCTGGGATTAAAGGCGTGCGCCACCACCACCCGGCTTTTTTTTATTTTATTTTATTTTATTTTTTTTGGTGTGTTTTTTTAAAGAAAACTAAATTCCAAAGTTATCAGTCTACATTTACACACACACACACACACACACAAACACACACACACACACACACACACACACACACACACACACACACACATATATATATATATATATATATATATGTATATATATTATCTACATAGAAAGTCAAGCATTTATCAGGAATTCTCTACTGTCACAGGTCCAGAAGACTAAATCTCTCACTGGTACTCTCCACATTGGGCTAGGGTGACCAGTTAGTTCCTAGGATAAATCTGTCATCACCCCTTCAGTGATTGGTTACATTGGTTATGATCACAGTCAGGTTTTTAAATGTGTACTTTGTATTCAAATTCAGGTCTTTCTGGTTGCATGTCAAGCATTTATACCATTGAGACATCCTCCCAGTCTCATATTGTACATGCAAATGTATCTGCTCCCTAGCATCCTATTCCCATAATCTAAAATATGAAAAACAACACTATATTTTAAAAAGGTTATTTACAAATCCAAGAGTTTGCAACAAATTAATTAGATTTGATGTCTATGAGACAATGTAGAACTGATTTGAGAGAAGGGAGAAAAAAGGAAGGAAAAGATGATGAAGTCAATGAACTAATGATAGTTCTGTCGTTAATTTCTACAACTGATATTAAAGAAAAAAATGTGATAGTTAAGCTCAAAGCCACCTTGATGATACCTGGAGTCATCTGGTAGTTGGGCCTCTGGACATGTGTTTGGGGGATTAACTAAACTAGATTTAGTGGGCCTGGAACACCCCCCCAATGTGGGTGGGACCATTCTTTGGCTAAGATCTTGAACTTCACAGAGAAAAGAAAGTGTGAGCATTCATTTATTCTCTAATGTGGATTTGACATGACTAATTGCTCTAAATTCCTGCTACCTAATTCTCCATCACTAAAGTGAATGGAAATATGCAAGCTTAAGGGGTGGTAGGTTGGAGAATTCTCTAGAAAGTACCAGAGATCTGGGAGGTGATATATTCTCAGAACTCAAAGGGAGAGACCTTAGGTGAAATGTCCATCAGTGGGGGGAGGAATCTTGTAAAGTCCACTTCCAGTAAAAAGGCAGGGCATTAAGTGCAAGCATGGGGTTGCCATCCCACAGTCACAAACTCTGATCCAGTGCTGTTTCTGCCTAAAAGAACTGCAGGGACAAAAATGGAGAAGAGACTGAGGGATATGCAGTCCAGTGACCAGCCCAACTTGGGATCCATCTCAACAGGAGGCTCCAAGGCCTGACACTATTACTGATGCTATGGTGTGCTTACAGATGGGAGCCTAGCATGACTGTTCTCTGAGAAGCCCAACAAGCAGCTGTCTAAGACAGATGCAGGTACTTATACCTAACCATTTGACTGCAGTCAGGGATCCCTGTGGTTGAATTAAGGAAAGGCTGGAAGAAGCTGAGGAGGAGGGTGAACCCATCAGAAGACCAGCAGTCTCAACTAACCAGGACCCCTGAGAACTCCAACCAGGCATGAAGCAGGAATTGGTCCGAGGCCCCTTACATATATATAGCAGAGGAATGCCTAGTCTAGCCTCAGTGGGAGAAGATGTATCTAACTCTCAGAAGAATTGAGATCCCAGAGAGTGGGGAGGCTTGGGGGGGCAATGAGGGGACATCCTCTTGGAGACAGAGCAGAAAAGGAATGGGATGAAGAACTGTGGGAAGACAACAACTGGATTGTATGAGAAAAAAAACAATAAATGTTACAAAAAAAACAAAAATGAAAAATAAGACAAAATAAATAAGTAAACACATCACCTCCTACCTCCCCCCACAAATATTCAAATAAATAGGAGCTGATTTGTGTTGACAACCTACATCTGGCTAAAAAACCTGCTATCTAATGGTGACTTTCCTACAAGATACTGGTGTAATAGTGGCTCAAATATTATGGGAACAATAAATGGATCACCACCTTCCTGGATTTATAGGCCATTTCATAAGATGGAATGCATACCTGACAGAACTAAAATGCTCAGGAACCTGAGATGTGTGTTAGTTATTAGACAATATGCTGTATTTAGGATATTTACCATAAGTTTTGACTATGCTTTTATTCAATAGTTTTATTCAATAGTTTTCTGTAATAGTGTTTTCAGTTTTGACAATTAATTCAGAATGTGTTCAGCCAGTGTCTGATATCTTCATGATTATAGTTATCCCAAGTAAAAGAGAAGAAGAAAAGGCAATATCTATTTCTGTAACTAAATATTGAATATATAATACCTAGGTCCAACAACTTAAATATGTGACTGATAAAAAGTAAAAAGAAAAATCAAACTCTAGACTTTATGGCAACTTTTTTGCTATATAAGATATGAATTCATCTTTTCACAAAGTTTGAAATCAGATCTTTAAATAATAAGAAATCAACAGCTTGCTTGACACATGCTTGAAAACTGGCACTAAGATCAACAGTTAATAAATGGGACCTCATAAAACTGAAAAGTCTTTGCAACACTAAAAATGCCATCAAAAGGACTAAGTAGTACAATTCTGAATGGAGAAAAGATCTTCACCAGCCCTACATCTGACAGAAGACTAATATCCAAAATATATGAATAGCTCAAGAAATTAGATACCTACAAATAAATAGCCCAATTTAAAAATGGAATGAAGAGGTAAACAGAATTCTCAACAGTGGAATCTCAAGTAGCCAAGAAGCACTTAAATAAATGTTCAATATCCTTAATCATTGGGAAAATGCAACTCAAAATGATTCTGAGAGTCCATTTTATACCAATCAGAATGACTAAGATCAAAACTCAATTGTTAACACCTGCTGTCAAGGATGTGGAGCAAGGGAAACAGTTATTCATCTCTAGTGGGAGTGCAAACTCATTCAATGACTCTGGAAATCAATTTGGTGGTTTGTAAGAAAACTGGCAATAGTTCTACCCCAAAATCAGTTATACCATTCCTGGGCATATTTGCAAAAGATGCCCATTCTAAGGATACTTGCTCATTTATGTTCATAGAAGCTTTCTTGATAATAGTTAGAAACTGGAAACAACCTAGATGCCCCCTCAACTGAAGAATGAATAAAGCAAATCTACACAATGGAATATTCTTAAGCTATTAAAAAACAAGAACATTATGTAGTTTGCATGCAAATTTATGGAAATAGAAAATATCATCTTAAGTGAAGTAACTCAAACTCAGAAAGATAGGTATGGTACATACTCAAAAGTAGACATTAATAATAAAGTACAAGATAACCATGCCACCATCCACAGGCTCTAAGAACCTAAATAATGAGGGCCCAAGGAATGATTTATGACTCTCACTTATAAGGACAATGAAAATAGTCACCTGATGGAGAAAGGGAGAGAGGAAACTGGGAGAGGGAGTGAGGGAGGGTAACAGGGATGGGAATCAGATGTGAAGGGGGAGGGAGAGAGGACTGGGAGTGAGAATGGAAATCAGTGGAGGGCATCTCTGGAACTAGCTGAAGACCTTAGACAAGGGAAGCTGTGTGGAGTCTGTAGGTGTGAACCTAGCTTGGTTCTTGGCTGGGCATGGGCCTAGAACCCTGAGACTCCAAGGAAGAAATGGCAGGAGTTCAGACATGTCCCCAGAACCCAGGGTCCTGACAAGCAGTCTAATCTCCATGAACCTACATTGTTCAGTCACATAGGCCATTAAAGCCCCTCCCAAGGGGCTTCAGCTTCTCTGATGAGAAGGGGAGGAAGTAATGGGGAAAGGGATTTGTGAAGGTGGAACTTGGAGAAGAGGAGGGAAAGGAGCTGTGATCAGAATGTAAAAATAAATAAATAAATAAATTAGTGAAAAAAAGAAAATAGTTTCATGTAATAAATAATTGTGAGGCAGTTAGTTCCTTGTGCATGGAGGGTGCGGGTCCTGTTGGGCTGTTGTGATTCCCGCCACTCCGGGAGCAGAAGCTCGGGATTTTGATTGAGTTCACTCTATGCAGCACCGGGTGGACGCTGTGGGGTTCCATCAGGCATGGGGAGACCTCAATGTGAGGTCCCACGGGGGCAGGACTTCTGAGAGAGGGTCTCTGGGCCGACAGCTGACCCGGAGGCCAGTGGTCTTTGTATTTGGGCCCCCAGATGCTGGTGAAAGCCATGGAAGAACAGAGACGAGAGGCATATGGGCTGGACCAGCCCACAGCCGAGAGGAACAAGGGGGAGGGAAGCCCCAACAGTGCCCTGTGGGTTAAGACTCTTTGTTACCACGACTCACTTAGCTGGGTCCCTTGCTTGGCTAGCTTGCTTGAGTTGTCAGGGCTTCAAGGTGAGAACATAGAGAAGTCTTCTGACTGGAAGTTAAACTCTCTTTGTATGGGCATCTTGTTATTAATCATTACCAAACATATAAAGCCTTTGATTAATCTATAAGAATTAGAGTCTCATTCTCTTACTGGGCCCACTTGGATGGCGGAATGGTCTGGGCAATGCCAGACTTGCGGAGACAGTGTGGAAGACTGGCAGAGCCATCTCCCATGCTGAAGTCTCATGGGTGGCAGGGCTGGTGTTTCCAGCAGGGCTATTTCTAGCTGCGGCACACAGGTGGTCTCTGGCCACAGAATATGGCTGCCTAGCTAGGCAGAGCTGCTGCAACTTAAATAGGCGGCTTGACCAGTGGCCGTTTTTAAATAATTATTTCAACAAAGTAGTCAATTTAGTAGTCAAAGGCCTTCTCCAGAGTTCCCCATAAAGACACAAGGAAGTCCATGATTTTAAAGGTTTATTGTCATGGCAGAAAGTAGATGAATCTGACTGCACCCCCCCCCCCCACACACACACACACAAAAACTCAGGGCAGACCTGAGTTAAATAGGGAGGGAGGAGGGAAGATGGTCTAAGAAGGAAAGTTTAATTGGCTACTCTGGCCCTTAGGTATATCATTAGTATGTAGATCTCTTGCGGCCCTGAGGTCTGTAGTCATGCCCTCTACCTGTGGAGAGGTTGGTAGGGCATTGCCCTACGTGACTGAAAGGGTTGGATCAATGTCAGGAGCCTGGGGTCTGGGAGTGAGGCCAAACATCTATTGTCATCCCATTAGGGTCTGGGATTCGAGGCCTGTGCTTGACCAACACCTACTGTTGTCACATTAGGGTCTGGGGTTTGAGGCCTGTGCTTGATCGGGAACCGTCCCACAAATAATCTTTCTCTTCTTGTACCAAATAACTAATTAGTAATAAATTAGAGGTTCTTATCATTTGTTTAGTAGTTTTGGAGATAGTATAAAAGTAAAATCATACATAAATTAATACTATGTTAATATATATTTACATCTACTGGTTTGAAGTATCCCTCAGAACAAATGAACCAAATTGAATGTTTGTTCCTTAACATTAAAATGTACTCTAGTCATAATTAATATTCAATATTCTAGAAATGATTCTGAGTAGCTGAACTAATAAATTAACAGTATATATAAGTTTTTGCACATTTATTTTATTACCTTCATATAGATAAGTGGAAAATTACTATAGTGAATCTAACTAATGATTTAGTCACTTTCATTGCTAATATATTTCAGTAGGATTCAATAGGATTTAACATATATAGTAACTGGGTTAGATTTTGGGTATCCAAATTATACTGGAATTCCTTGAACTCTTTCATTTTCATTTATGTGTTTGTCTATGCCACATACGTACAGATGCCTGAAAGGACCAGCTGAAGATGTGAGATCCTCTGGAACTGGAGTCACAAATTGTTGGGAATTTTCTTACTGGGTACAGGGAATTGAACTCAGGAAACCTGAGAACATCTTAGTATTCTTAACCACTAAGCCAGCTCTCCAGCCCCACATATACTGGTTTTAGTTAGATTGCCTGTGAGTGTGAGGGATTTACCACAATTCCCAGCCTAAAGTGCATTTTGGGTATATAGCTCCGTAGTAGAATATTAGGTAGCACACACAAGTTCTAGTCTCTGTCCTCTGCATGTCAACAAACAAAAAAATGCAGCAGCAGCAACAACAACAAAACTACTCTATACTACACCCTAGAACAGCCATTCTTGAACTGTAGTGAATGAAACTACAATTGGGAGAGTTTCAGGGAACTATTGTATGGCATCTTTGTAAGAAGAACATAAGCAAGTTTAAGAAGTAGACTCCATTTGTGTAAATTTCTTCAGTGCGTTTTTCCTGGCTCCATGCTCCTCTGACTTCTACTCCACCCATTGATTTGTCACATGGCCTTCCCTCTTTCTCCCCTGTCTCTTCATTGCACCCAATTCCCTTAGGAAGCTTGGATTCCATCAACATCATCCAAATTTCAAAATATATTCTCAATTTTGCAGTCCACATGCTTATAAATGTTCAAACCAGAGATTATACCTGAAGGCAATAATGCTCAGTTTCCTGAGTCAATTCTAAATCTTTCTAAGTACTGTGATGGATATATGAAAATTTCTACCTTTGGCCTATGGTAGTGGTACACATCTGTAATTCTATCACTTGGGAGTAGGATGCATAGAGTCAGTCTGGACCATATAGGACCCTGAATCACTCATTCACTCAATCATTCAATAAGTCAACCAATCAAAATTTTTGATTAGGATAGAAAAAAACCCAGATCTTTGAACCAATTTATATAAAGGAAGGCACATAGTGAACATCATAGATATTCATTTCACATTGATTATTGAAGAAAATATATATTTCAAGGTATATGCTAGTTTTAATGTCTATTGGTGAATTTTAAAGCACCAATTAAATTGTTCTTTTGTTCTAAAAAGATATTTTTAATGAATCTTTGAAGTCAATTAAAATAGCTCATAAGCCAATGTCATTCTGATGTTTTTAATGTAATTATTGGTCATCAGTAAAATAATTATGGGTACCTTAATATTTCCCAAACAAGTATGATACCAATAGATATGCTAATATGGAAGGAGTAAAGCTCAACCACTGGTGAAAGACAAAGAATTACAGTCATCAAAGAATTTCTGGGAGCAAGAGAAATAGTTGTCCTTCACCCAAGAATACATGAATTGGCTAGTAACAAGTGATCAGCACTAAAAGTATACATACAAGTTATAGTCTGATCATGTTGTATTTAGGAACACACACATACGCACACACTCACCACACACACACACACACACACACACACACACTCACAGAGGGGGAGGAGAAAGGAAAGGAGAGAGGGAGGGAGTGGAAGAGAGGAAGGATGAGGGAAGGAGGGAAGAAGGGAGGGAGGGAAGGAGGGAGGGAGGGAAGGAGGGAGAGAGAGAGAGAACGAGAGAGAGACTTTCTTAATAACAAAGGGCCCATGAATTTAGATGAAAGCAAAGGAAGAGGGTACATGGAAAGAGAATATGAAGAGAGAAGAGAGCAGGGTAAAATGATGTGATTATACAGTAATCTCAAGAAATATAAAGCAATATTATGATAAAAAAAATTACCAAATGTTCAGGAATAAGACAATGAAAAAACAGCTAATTTATGAATACTTTAGTTTTTTAATCTAAATCTTATTTCTTCATATAACATACACTTTCCTAATATTAACTTCTCTTTTGCACACATAAATTACAATTTCAATAACCCGAAAAATTATGATCAATAGAAAGAAGTCATATTACTTTTAATGTAATGAGTAGAAGAATAAAACAAAATATTTGAAGTAACATTATTTTCAGAAAATTAAGAAGCAAGTAAATAAATGCAAAGTTTTATGTTTAGTTGATTTTGCTAAAATACAGTATGAAAAACTTAATATAAAATGATGTTTAATTTCAATATTTTAATATATAAGTTGTAAAATAATTTATTATAAGATGACTATATGGTGGTATTGCAACTAATTTCTGCTTATAGATTAAAATGAAATACTGTGATTAATTCTCCCTTTAGATATAATGTGTTGTGATGTATGTGTGTGTGGGACTGCGTAAGGGTATTCTGGTTCTTGGCTGGGCATGGGCCTAGAACCCCGAGACTCCAAGGGAGAAACGACAGGAGTTCGGCCACGTCCCCAGAACTCACAGTCCTAACAAGCAGTCCAATCTCTATAGACCTACATTGTTCAGGCTCGAAGGCCATTACAGCCCTCCCAAAGTGCACAGGTAGAGGGTGTAACTACAGGACTCAGGCCCTAGAGATTTACATACTTATGAAGGTCAGAGGGTGGAGCCAATTAAGCATTGTCCCCAGAACCTCCCCCTTTCTCCCTCCCTACTTAACCCAGGTCTGCCTGAGTTTGGGGGGGGTACATCCAGATCCAGCCACCATCTGCCATGACAATAAACCCTTTTGGAACCAAGGACTTCCTTGTACCATTGGGGCCTGCCGGGCTTGCCGCCACCGAAGCCTCCAGCCGCTGGAACCTGGGACCTTCCTCCAGAATGAGAGACAGGCTGCCTGGAGGCCTCCAGGCAGCCTCCACCATGCAGGTCCCGGGCCACTGCCTCGTGGGCCTGGGGCCTGTTGCTGTGGGCCACCAGTTTTTCCCACATATGTGTGTGTGTGTTTGCCTTTATTAAGGTCCACCTGAGTACATGTCCACATGTTTGTATATATAGGTCAATGGGGAGGCCAGAATTTAATGTCTTCATTGAATTGTCTGTCTATCCAACTTTCTACAGGATTCTCTGTATCTGCCTCTTACATTCCATGATTATAGGTGGACGACCATCCACATTGGCTTATACAAAGGTTCTGTGAGTCTGAATTCTGGTTCTCACATTTGACTAGCAAGTGCTTTTTACAGTATGCTAACTTGCTACCATGCATGTTAATTCTAAAAGCAACTGTTCTTTATTTGTATTCTTATGCTCATTATTATGATTATTATATGCATATCTTCATGGTTATATATATATATATAATATAACAAACACTATATAGCATAATTATATATCCCTTAATATACTAGGCAATTAATATGATTGCAAATAAGTATATCAAAATATATATTAAACATTTCTTTAGAGCATATTTGTAGAAATTTGGAAATAGAGCAATATTTAATTACATTGAAAGTCTTATCTTTTTTATACTATATGATAGTAAGATCTAGAAATGTAAAATAATCTCAAGATCAAGTAACTAGAGCTTGATTGATAATCATCAGTTTTACAAATTCTCAGCCCTAAGTAGATTCATATATATATATATATATATATGTGTGTGTGTGTGTGTGTGTGTGTAAGTATATATATATATATATATATATATATATATATATATATGTGTGTGTGTGTATATATATATATATATGCATATATATGTATGTATATATATATATATATATGAATGCATATATGGAAAGAGTCTAAATTTTAATAATGCAGATTTTATTACTTTTCAGTAAAAAGGAAATTTCTCTATTGTATTTCTCAATGTAATTACATACATATAAAATAATTGCTAAATAAAATGAAATGAATCGTAAATTCAAACCCTTCCACAATCCCAAGAATCGGGGCTTTAGTCAAGAGATGAATAGTTTTAGATATGCTAAACAACAAAGAATTTGACTTCTTTCCTTTCCTTTTTCTTTGGACCATATAGCTTTGAGCTGGTTAGAAATATTTCAGTATGTTCACTTATGCTAAAGACCAGAGGAGATATAAACTTCCCAACTTCCTAGAAACAAGCTACTGAGTTTCTTCTTTCACAGGGTTCCTAACCTGGATCTAATGCTTCTATAACCTCTGTGTATCCATGACACATTCATTTGTCCGGCCTGGTGTGAATTCCACCTTCTACGATAGCTCGATATGGAAATATATAAAACACACCCAAAGAGAAAAGTTCAAAATCATACTTTGATTTTATCTTTGAGTTAGTGTCTCATCCAACCCAGGCTGGCCTGAAATTTGTTATGTAGCCAATGGTAACTAATTTTTTTCTCTCTTTTTGTATTACATAAGATAATTTACTTCTCATTTAGAATAATTTTCCAGAACAATTTGTGAGACAGTGGTCTGTAAGTACAGGTTCAATCTAGGGCAAGAACAGAGAGTTGTATAACTACAAGCCTGGAGCTGTGTATAATGGAAAGGTGGTGGGGACACTGATGGGGAGCTTGGGGACATTACAAGCAAGCCTGTCAGAGAGACAGGAAAAGTGCAGTTAGAAAACTGATTTCTTCAATATGGTGAGAAGTGGATACGCACTACTCTAGTGTCTTCATTTTGCAGCCCAGTATACTTGCTTACTAGTTACAGTGGTGTTCATACATGTAATTTAAACTGGTGAAATGAGAGCAGGGTTTGCATGAATATCTGTGTGCTCTCAAAGGCAATAGTTTTTGAAGAATGATAAAAAACAAAATGCTTCATGGGCATTCATTAGTAAATCAGGTAATATTCTATTGAACTTGAAATTCTCCTGCCTCATCTGGATTTATGCTGTACTGAGGGTCCATCCCAGAGCTCTGTCATTTCATGCAAGCACTTAATACAATCAATCTACAAATTTTGTTTTTTATGATAACTCTTATACTGATGATTTCATGGGTGCCTAAAATTCTCTTGTTTGTTATTAACAGCCTCATTTGGAGATCTAAAGACCAAAGATTAGGATTTCCATCTTTACAAAGCTCAGTGTTTCAAGAAATTTTCTGAGTGAATTTTATAATGCTTGTGTTTTATAAAAGAAAAATAAGAGTTTAGGAAAAATACTCAATAACATTATCTATGTGTAACTAAGCAGTTTTAGTTTAAGAATATAATATGAAGATGTATTAGTTTAAGAGAAGAAAATTCATCCATGTTTAAGTGTTTTGTAAAAGTCATAACAGACTTGAAAGAAGCATATGAACCTTATAAATTGTTTATAAAAATATGATTTTGTCTTGTTTAATTTGGATACTTGTAGGTTAAACTGAGAAGGAGATGGAGTATTGTCTGTTAGGAGGAGTTTGAGGGAGTTCATCGTACTTAGATGTAGTCACAATACATTTTCTAAATGGAAGTGTAAAAGAATTAAAGAACTCCTTTTAAAAACTACCCCATTTATAATAAAGGTAAATAACAGTATGTCTTGGAGCAGGTGTTTATGCAGAGCTGTGATTCTGGCAATCAGCAGGCAAGAAGATAACTAGTTTGAAGTCATGCTGGGCTCCAATGCAAAATTCACATCAGTACACCTTACGTGGTGAGACTCTCTCAAAGAAAACAAAATAGATAGAATGTCATAGACTTTTTTTTTTCAACACTTCAATCCCCAAAATATACATACTTCAGTTTGTCAGGTAGAATTTAGAATTTGCAATTGATGCCCTGAAAGAAGAACAAAAGTGAAGGCACACAAATAACAAGTTGAAAGGAACAGCTGAGAGCCAGAATTCATATATATTTATTGTTCATGGGTTGAAGCTTGGGAATGTTTTTATTCCCTTATGATACACTTTTGTTAACTGGTACTGGGGAGCAGAAAAAGGGATATGGCAAGAGAATACTAAATAACTTTAACACCTGTACTTCTACTCGGTTGCTATGCTTGTTCAAAATTCTCAGCTTCACTCTCATGGATTAACTACTTTGTTGTTATTTCCCCATTCTTCCACTTTCCTTGACTTCCCAATTCTCATGTAACCCTCAGATTCAGCATAACATTACTCCTATTTCTCAAAGAATCCAATGGCCTGGCTCCTTGCTGATCACCTACATTTCTTCACCTCCCTCTTCTGTTTTTCATTATCTCTAAGTGGGTTCTTTCTCCTTGACAAAGCTAATCTTTTCCTCTTTTATAGCATTCTCCATATGGAACTTCGGAACTAATTATCTGCCCACACACCTATGCTCTGCAGTTTCTTCTTTTGCTGATATTTCCCATGAGCAAATGTGGGGTGGTGGGCTGTGAGAGGCAGCTGGGTACCTGGTTGAGCACAGGCTTCGAACCCTGGAGACCCTAACGTTATGGTAAGTGTCTGGCCTTGTTCCTGTGTCCTGATTCCTTTCACTTAGCTACAGCCACTCCCAAAGAAAGGTGTGTGGCCTTCAGTCATGTAGCACAGGTAGAGGGTGTGACTACAGGTCTCA
This sequence comes from Mastomys natalensis, assembly GCA_021653895.1. Taxonomy (NCBI): domain Eukaryota; kingdom Metazoa; phylum Chordata; class Mammalia; order Rodentia; family Muridae; genus Mastomys; species Mastomys natalensis. The sequence continues at coordinate 912,747 of JAJTUV010000289.1, forward strand.
GAGCCTCAAGACACCTCCATATTAATGAGATACCTAAAGGCCAGAGGGCATAGCCAATTAAGCATTTCTTCCCAGACCCTCCTCCTACTTGCAAAAGGTATTTAACCTTAGGCCTGCCCTGAGAACATGGGGTACAGCTTCATCCACTTTCTGCCATGATAATAAACATTTAAATACCATGGACTACTTCTCTTCTTTGGGGCCCACTGTGGAGAACCATAGAGGGGGCCATCAAGTAACGAGCCAATACCTAATCTCCCACCAGAGGATTTCTCTACATTCTAGCCACGGAAAGGCCACCAACCCAAATGGAGCTAGATGAGCCAGCCATGACCCAGGCAAGCAAAATCACCTCAACCAAGAGTCTCATTTCCAGCAGATCACCACAGAAGTTTCTCCCCATCCACCCATTTCTGCTGTGGGTTGATCTAACTCATATGCCCAGTCTCAACTTCTCTGCAGACTCTCTGTGGTGCCTGGGAGCCCAAGGGCTTGAGAACAGCCTATCCTCATCTGCCTTCTTGCCCGGGGGTCCCCAACCCAAGAATTCTGCCCCTCAGAACCTCAGACTATGATCTCCCCAGGCCCTGAGTGGGGCTCTGTGGCTTCCCATAGCCCAGTGTCCGCTTGGTGTTGTGTGGAGTGAACTCAGTCGAATTCCTGTGCTTCTGTCATCAGAGCTGCAGTTCCAACCGCCTGGGGTGGCAGACATGCGGGACCCACAACTCAGCCCAACAGAACTCACACCCATGCATGAGCTACAGCCCCACAAGCAAGGAAATATCTAGTTCCTTGAAATCACTGGGATAGTTTGTACTTTTTCTCCACTGTGATTATTTTACACATGAAATCTGTTTACTTGCACTTCCTACTCAGTTTTAATTTCTTTAAATATTGCATTCCCTCATTTGCTTCACACATTTTTATTCAGTTAAATACCTTTTGTGTTTAGGAAATTCCACATGTGTATTTGTAGAATTAGTCTTATAGGGAGCAATGGAGTTCAAATTAAGCAGTGATTAATTTATTAGAAGAATGTTGTGTTTTAAAAGGAATTGATGAGATGTGAAGGTTAATCTTATGCCAATTTGATTCAATCTAGCATCATGTAAGAAACATGCCTCTTGGTGGGTTTTTGATCTTATTTTCTGAAACAATTAATTGAGCATAGAAAACCTTCTACAGTAGACAGCACCTTTTGGCAACAGGCTAGATACAAAGAGGTCTTAGGAAAGTCAGAGCTGCTTCTGTCTGCCTGCTCTCCTCCATGTTCCTGAGTGCTTCAACCTTGTTGCTGCTGCCACCAACCACTGCTCCTGATTGTCAAGGATTTCAGATCCTATTGTCTACAGCCTTCTAAAATGAATGAGAGACTAGCATCTGTCTACCAATGTGGGGCGGTGGGCTGTGAGAGGCAGTGTGGTATCCAGTGAGTCTGCATCCAACCCCGGAGACTCTAAAGGGACGGTAGGAGTTTGGAGGTACTCCTGGGCCTCCTAGTGCCTCTCACTCAGCTTCAGCCCTACACAGTCCCTTCCCCCCCAGAGGGCTCTATGGCTATCAGTCACACATAGGAACAGTGCCTCTGACTCTCCCACATGTAGATGAGGTATCCCCAAACTCTCAGACCCTAACCCATCCCAAAACTGTATATAAGAACCCTATTCAGGAGAAGTAAAGGTGTGCAAATATCATCCTGTTATCTGAGAGTTTCTGTCACAAGAGCTATAATACTTGCGAAGAGATCTGCTCTCCCGAAACACCTTCAGTACCCTTCCTGTGCTCTTTGCTAGCTAGCTGGCTTCTTACTGACTCAGTCTGGACTGGCTCAGTGCAGAGAGACAGGCACAGCACCTGGGAACAACTGGGTGGTAACAGCAGAGACGCAATTAGAGGCAGCAGTGGAGGCGATTCCCCTCCCTGCTCACACTCAATCCCTTTGGCCTGAACCCCTGCACCTTGGTGGGCCAGAGATCTTTGTGGGAAACCTTCTGGAACTGGGACCCACATAGGAACTCACAAGCCCTTTAGTACTATGTCAGGACTGCTGAAATATGCAGCCTTGATTACTAAATACCTACTGTGTACTCAGCCATGCCATGTGAGCAATAAACTAAATTCCCTTATGTAATACATACTCATTCTCTGTCTATCATCTGTCTCTGTCTCTATCTCTGTCAACATCTCTATCTCTATATCATCTATCTATATCTCTCTACCTGTAACTTGAAGATGATATGTGAGCTCTTAGCTACTATACCAGTGACACGCTTGTCTGTCTGCTACTACACTCAGCACCATGATGGTAATGGATTAGCCCTTTGAAACCCTAAGCAAGCCTCCAATTAACAGTTTCCTTTATAAGAGAGAGACGGGGAATGGTGTGGAATTTTGAAACCTCAAAACCCACACCCAATTACACATTTCCAACAAAGCCAAAATTACTCCAAAAGGTCACACCTCCTGTGCCCTCCCCACCAGCCTTGAACAGGCCTGAAAGACCTTGTTTATAACAATAGACCAAATAATAGGACCTACGTGGACTTAACCTACCTTGACTGCACACACAGCATGCTACATGAACTTAGAAAAATAACTGCCCGCTGAGCTTGCCTTGAGACATCTCCAGCTATGACAAGGGATGTGTCCCCCCCCATTTCCAGCTGAAGTAAGAAGGGGTTCGGTGGGGCTTTCTCTTTAAATTAAGAGTTGAACATTAAACTTTGAGCCTTGATCAGAGAACTTTGTTTTGGCTTCATCTTTCTCTTGCCCTCTGTCCCTTTCTTCATTTCCAGCCACCCTTTCTGGAGAACCCGTTGGTCCATGGCTGCAGGTCGTACAGGTGGCACCCCAATGAGGAACCTGAAAACAGGGGACCTGCTGAGAAACCTGTCTTAGGTGGAGCTCCACAGAAAATGGAAGAAGAGTATCCTGCACTTGATAAGCAATGAACAGCATTGATGCTAGCGCTAGTTATTTTTTGAAGGCTGTTTTTACAGGAAGTGTGTTTAAGACGATACGGTCTAGGCTGAATAGGTGTCGACTTGACGCTGACTTCACCTAGTGGATGACAGTGAAATATGGGACAGGAGAATTCTAAACAGGCATTCATCCACAGCTTAAGAGCTGACTCAGGCAAGAGGAGCAGGGTTAGAAGGAATTGGGAAACTAAGAAAGCAGGGCACAGAGCAGTAACTATCGGTGGCCACTGCTACACATCCTAAAGAAAGAGATAGAGTTAGACCTTGAATATGAGAGAGTGAAAGGGTTTCAGAAAAGCAGTTGTCCTCTCTCTGGGCTGTGTCAGCAAAAAAGAAGGAGAAGGCTATTTCAGAGCTCTCCTAGGAACAGGAGAAAACCAGGAGACATCCTGTTTTTCTCTCTGGAATCTACAGGAGAAATTCTTAGTTCTGCTTTCTCTGTCTATTTTCTGTCCTTGGCACACCAATCTGTCCACGTGTGTCAATTGTCTGTTTTTGTCTCATTGTTTGAGTGATTGGTGTTCTATGTCTCATATTTAAAAGAAAAATGGTTAAAACTTCTAGATATCCACCCTTGATCTAGTTTAACTTTGCTTTAAAGTCAGTCTTAATGTGCATAGCAGAACCTGATAAGTTACCCTACACCTGTAGCTAGAAGTCAAGCTGAACTGGAGAAGCCTCTCCAGGAAGTGATTGCCTGCATAAGCTGCTTTTAAAAGACCCAGCAGATTTTTGGATTCTATAAGGAAGCTGAGAGTTGTTTTTCCTAGAAAAATCTCTGTGACAAGGTGATTTTCTCTTGAAATTACAGCTAGGAAAAGCAAGAAAATTTTGTTTGGTCTAAATATATAAGATGTGTAGCCAATTCATTTTTGTTTCTGACTGTTTTTACAAGTATAAATATGTTTTGCATGTCTCAGTTATAGATTATTGGCCTATAAATTATTGGATATGATTAAAAATTTACAACTTTGGTAATAGAAAGTTGGCTTAAAACTGGTAACTCAGGATTAGAGTCATTCAGAAGCTAGGTATATAAAAAATTTAAAACAATGTCTATTTAATGAGATATTAAAAGCTGCACTATCATACATTCATATATAAGAACTGGCAGAAAAACTTTGTAACATGAAAGTGATGTACTTGTTGTTGATTGTAGAGAAAATTGATTGTTTACATTGTTAAAAATCAGTTTTGTTTCCCAAAATTATGGTTATACTCTAATATTGTAAAAGAAACTTAAAAATACAAACTGCCACTATTCCATTGGCTGCAGTTGGCAGTTCAATCATGAGTTTGGGATTTTTTTGACTTGCCCATGTTTATAGAGAAGAGACTAGAGCATGTATAGTTGAATAAAAGTGTTAAAAAACCAGCTGTGGCACAGTACAGGCCTGCAGGAAAGACAGTCTTTGGTCCAGGCCTCAGGATATATGCCAAGATTAAGAATATTTACATTTGAATTATGAAAATACACAGAGTGGGCTCAGCAAAAGCTTTTGTGACAGACATTCCTTTTGTCTTGGTCATCCTGACAAGCCCCTAGAAAGGTGTTTTCCAGAATTTGTTTATTGCCTTGCTTGTTCCCCTTGTGGGAGAAGGGTCAGTCTCAGACACAAAGACATTCACAACAGACAGCTTATGGGCCAGGAGTTATAGATAATGATTATGCTGGAGAAATTAAAATTGTCTGCCTCCCTCCATGGCATTATAGCTGTGCCTGCTAACAAGAGAATTGCTCAAGAGTAAGAGAGGACAAAATTGACCTTCAACTTGGCCTTTATCTGATACTCTCACTCAGCTACAAGGGATTGGTTATTCAATTAATCCAAAACAAAATTCAAACTTAAGATTTATGAAACTGATGGAGCATTACAGCCTGACTTGTATATTCCACTTGCCATTCCAAGAAATGAATATACAATTATTATAGATCTAGAAGATTGTTTTTATACCATTCCTTTACATCCTGGTAAAGGTGAAATGTTTGCCTTCAGTGAGTTTGCTTGTAATTTTTGAGAGCCCATGAAGCGATATCATTAGAAAGGTTTTCCTCAAGGAATGGTTAATAGCCTTGCATTATATAAAAATATTTGTTCTTACTTTAATACAAGAAGTTAACAGTTTGAATCTTTCAGTGTATATTATTCATTGTATGATATTTTATTAGCTGATCTCTCTGAAGGAGTTTTTCTGCAAGCCTTTGCTCTCATACAATGAGATTTAAAATTTTGGGAAGTGCTTCTTGCTCCAGAAAAGATTCAAAGGCATTATCTTTTCAATATTTGGGACCTCAGTTATATCATAAGCAGATTGTGGCACAGAAAATTCCAATAAGAATGGATAGTTGGGGCTGGAGAGATGGCTCAGCCATTAAAGGATAGACTCACAACTAAAAATATAAGAGTTCAATTCCAAGCAACCACATGGTGGCTCACAAGCATCTGCAATGAGATCTAGTGCCCTCTTCTGGCTTGCAGGTGTACATGCAAAAAAAAAATGGTTTACTTTTAAGGATTTTCAAAAGTTATTAGGAGATATTAATTAGCTAAAACCTCATCTTAAGCTTACCATAGAAGAATTTGAATCTCTGTTTGATATTCTCGAGGAGGATGCAAGTCCTAATTCCCCTCAGCAATTAACTAATGAAGGAGGAATAGCTTTGCACAAAGTAGAGTAAGCTGTTAGTTATCAACAGATACATTATATAGACTATGAAAAATTGTTGACTGTTTGCGTTGTTGCTACTCAAGTGCTCACAGCAGCCCTTTGACAAAAGAAACCATTAATGTGGATTCATCTTTCTTCATCTGGAAGTAAAGCATGAACATATTATGAAAATGTTGCTGTGTTAATACAGAATTGTAAGATAGAATCCTGAAAGTATTTGAATGAAGTGTTTATTCCTTATTCCAAACAGCAATTAAATTGGTTATTGGAGAATAATGATATTTGGCCTATTACATGACAAACTTTTAGGCAAATTTGATAATCATTATCCAAAAGACAAGTTGTTACAGTTTTCCTCTATACCTGTTTTTTGTATTTCCTGTAAATTTGCATGCAGCTCACAGAAAAGGTGTTTACTATATTTACAGACAGCTCATCTATTGAGAAGGCAGTATATGTAATTGGATCACATGTTCCTTTTCTTGAGTTTCCCCCTGATTCAGCACAAATAATTGAATTATGTACTGTAGCCACTGTTTGAAATGCTGAAAAATCAAGCTTTCAATTTGTGTACTCATAGCCAGTATATAGCTCATGATTAAAATTGTTCCTTTTTTAGATATTGCTAATTCTCAAATTTTACAATTATTTATACAAATACAGCTTAATTTAAGAAACATGTACTGTTCCTTAACTCTATAAGACATGTAAGAGCTCATACTGGATTGCCTGGACCCCTAGGCAATGCCACAGCAGATTTGTATACCAGGCATATTATAAGCCTTACAAAACAATTGGCCATACAATCTTATTCTTTACATCATCAAAATACTAAATGCTTGAAACAATAATTTGATATTTCTACAAGATGTACACGTCAAATTGCAAAATCTTGTTCTCAGTGTCCTCAATTTTTTTTCATAATGGTGTTAAGCCTTGAGGACTTTATGTAATCAATTATGGCAAATGAATGTTACTCATTTTTGATTTTGGAAAATTAAAATATGTACATGTGACTAGACACCTCTTTAGACTTTCTAGTTACAACTGTTTTAACAGGAGAAGCAACTAAAAATGTAATTAGTTATTACCTACATTATTTTTCTATGCTTGGTGTTCCATATTAGATTATAAACAATGGAACTGGCTATTGCAGTCAGACATTTGAGAATTTTTTTGACTATTTAATATTACCCATATTACTGAGATTCCTTATAATCCTCAAGGACAAGATATTGTGAAACTTTAAAATAATATCTTCATAACTCTCTGAGTATGGGAGGAGCAGCTACTGGCACTTCTTCCCTGGTCTTACAAAGAACTTAAAAAAAAAATGGCTTTTAAAAACTATAGAGGGGAATTATACCTTCGAAGGTCACCAAAAGCACATCTTGTTTTTATCTTATTTGTTTTAATTTTTTTGCAAACTGATGCTAAATGTCAGTCTGCAGCAGATTGCCACTGGCATCCAGTTACTTCCAACTCATTTGCCAGGGGCAAATGGAGAGACCCCCTAACTAATACATGGAATGGTCCTGACCCTATTTTAATTTGGGGTCATGGTTCTGTGGGTTTTTTTGTTTTTGTTTTTTTTTCATAAAAAGAAAATGGAGCCTGACAGCTGCCTGAAAGACTGGTCCATCAAGTGGACACTGATCTTGAGCCTAATGATTATGATTCTAATGATGGAGATGGCTCAAAATCCTTATCAGCCAGCTGATTTAACATGGCATGTAGTCTCCACTTTTACTGGAGAGTAAGTGTTTTTTATCATTACTTAAAGTCACCCACTATATACCTGGTGGCCAGACCTTGTGTCTGATCCCTGCCAATTAGCAGCTAGATTAGATAACTGGAACATTCCTGCTTACAACTTTATTTTCTACACTACTTTGAAAATCTTGTGACTTTTAACCTTTGAACCTTGTATCTTCATTAGATTGGTTGCCTTCACACAGGATCACTCCCAGCAAGCTCAGCTATTCATCATGGCAGTTATCCATCACTATGAAGAACTGCATTGAGTGTATGCTCACAGGTCCTTTGGTCTGAATGTAGCTTTGGTCTGTATGGGGAAGAGTGTGCCAAAGATGGCCAGTAGTCAAAGATGGGTAAGAGTGTTCTTGAACTTCTATAGACCTAAGACAGAGACATACATCAATAATGCTATGTATATTCTCCATGACGGGTAATAAGGAGCAACATAGACACCAACCTAAGCCAAACTCAGTCTCCCGGCCACTCTTTACCCTAGACTGGATGAAATCTTGTGCCCCATCCAGCTGCTGGCACTGCTCATCTTAAGAAACTAAAAAGGGAAAATTGTGCCCTCCCCCCAGCCTTGAGCAGGCCTGAAAGACCTTGTTTATCACAATAGACCAAATAATAGGACATAGGTTACACACCTTAGCTACACACATAGCCTGCTACAGGAACTTAGAAGAATAACTGCCGGCTGAGCTTCCCTTGAGATATCTCCAGCAGTGACTAAGGATGGGTTCCTCCACCCATCTCCAGCTGAAGTAAGAAGGGGTTCGGTGGGGCTTTCTCTTTAAATTAAGAGCTGAACATTAAACTTTGATCTGAGAACTTTGTCTTGGCTTCATCTTTCTCTCACCCTCCATCCTTTTCTTCATTTCCAGACCCCATTTTAGGAAAACCTGGTAGGTCCATGGCCACAGGTGGCTACAACCTTCTAATCCTTTTGGAATGGTTCCACTCACTGGGGACTAAAGATTCAAAGATATGAGCCTATAGAGGTTATTCTCATTCAAACCACCATGTTTCACTCTCTGTTCCTTGTAAGCTTGTTGCCATATCAAAATGCAAAATGCATTCAGTCCAAATTAGTTGTAGCTATCAATTAATCCTGCTCAGATCGATCCTCACATTCCTTGCTACCTGCCCCAATGTTCTGAGTTTCCAAATGAAAGACACTTACATGCAACCTTATATTTTAATACTCCTTAAACAGCTCAGTGGTTGGGTCACTCCCAAACCTTCATATGGCTAACACCTCCCCTCCTATATTCCTGAGTTATTACTTACTAAAATCTATATTCTCTTTCCTGCCCTAGACCCAATGGGGGGGGGGGCATGGAGCCACTCTTCCCTGGCTGGCTCTTATATGATCGGTATGCTCTCTCTCTCTTCTGTATCTCTCAGGCTTTGTCCTTACTCCTTTCCTGGCATGGAAGTTCTAAGTCCTTCTTCCTCCCTTGGTCCCCTTGCCTGGAAATTTTAAAGTTCCGCTTCTGTCTCTCTGTCCAGTCATCGGTTGCCAACAGCTTTATTTACCAACCAAAACCATTTGGGAGCAGGTGTAGAGCCCAAGGTCTACGCTACTGGGACCCCAAGAAGGAAACTCGCAGAGGGCAACTGGTGCAATTGCAAGTGAATTTAATTAATTAGTCCAATGCATTGGGGCTGCTTGCTCATACAGTAGAAGAAGCAGCCAAGAATGCACTCTGGCAGAAGCATATATACAATTTGAACAAGGCAGGTGTTTTTGGAGATAAACTGGTCAGTTTGCATTGGTAGGATGTGAGGGACCCTCTAACAGGGAGCTATCTGCTGTCAGATGGCTCCATATGTCTGAAAACCCAATGTCTTCATCCTTTTTTGAAAGGGAGGGATCCTGTGGTTTTTCTTGGGACTGAGTGGCCTCACCTTTCTGGGAAGGGAGGGGGCCAGGGGGTAATTTTCCATGGACTTTACATTCCTCGCTTTTTCTTATATACAGCTCCAATATTGGAGCTAGAAGCTATTTAATTGAAATCTTGTGCCTGGCTGTCAGTGCCTAGATGTTGATACTGTTGATGTAGGACCATCAGTTGGATGGCATCTATTTGTTCCTTAATAAAGGCTATCAATCAATTTAAAATGCAAGAGCAAAAGGTTAACAATAAAAGTAAAATTATCAGGAGTCCTTGTAGGGTGGAAACGAGAGTGGTGTACCAGGGGGAGCTGTGGTACCATGTTCCAAACCTGCTCTGGGTTTGTTCATTTTCTCTCTTTCTCTTAGCTAGTCCTTCTCTAACCTTAGCCGTAGAATCCCTGACTACACCTGAGTGATCTGCATAGAAACAGCATTCTTCTTTAAGGGATGCACAGAGTGCCCCCCACCCCCCCACCCCCGTTGGAGAAACAAAAGATCTAACCCATGCCTGTTTTGTAACACTACCTCAGAAAGGGAGGTCAGTGACTCTTGGAGGTGGGTGACCGATTCTTCAAGCTTTTCTATGTCTAAATCTATGGCAGCCCTGAACTCCTAATATTTTTTTCCTTGTAACACCAGGGAGGTGGCTCCTGTTGCCACTCCTGCAGCACTTAAACCTAATAGGAGTGAGACTCTTAGGGTGGGAATGGGCTCCCGCTTAGCCGATAGCTACTGTCCCACCTGTCTAACATTTCTTCATCAAAATGATAAAGTAGCTTGGGCACCAGTTGTACCAGGATGCAAAAATCTTTAGATAAATGTGGAACCATGAGGTGGATACAGGGGGTCAGTCCAGTGGAACAGGCCCACCACCCATTATCAGGCAGGACTATGTAAGAAACAGTTAAGAGAGAGGAATAGGTCTCCTAACAGAGAAACTGACGTGTAGAAGGGACTTGACCAAGGCAGAATCCTGTACCTTTTACTTCTTGTAGGGTTAGTCCACTCCTTATTTTTGAGCCCAACGGTAGGGCGAGGATTTGTTGGATAAACTAACATTGGGGGAGGTAAAAGCAATCCCCTCATAAAAGGGGGGAGCTACATCATAGTGGAGCCAGCAGGATAGAGTCTTTTCAGGTCTAGACTCACTGAGTACTAAAAAGGTTTTGTTAAGGAGTGAGGCTAGTTTGGAGGGGTTGAGAGGAGGTACCCCTGGCTATTGGGGGTTCTCTCTATAGTTGGCATTCTCTGGGTAGGTGCCAGGGGGTTGGGTTGGGATAGCTGATGGGGGATGCCTGTGGCCTCTATTTTCTTTTTGTTGGACCCAATGAGGGTAATGGGAGTCTCTACCTTAAGCTTGACTGTAGAAAGGAGTCCCTTATCATGTTCAGATATGTATATCTGGAGTCTCCATGTTTTTCCTTTTAACCAGTCTTCTCTGACCTTTTTTTCTTTCTGAGTAAACTGAACCTTTACAGGGTTACAGGTTCCTGAGTTCTCACATGGGGAGGCTTGTACCTGTTTATAACTAGCACAACTGGTGAAAATAGAAGAGTTTCTAGTGACAGTAATTAAGTCCCAGGAAGAGGATGATTTCTATTGGGCCTGTCCAGTGGTCTCAAATCCCCAAACCTTGCAATAGAATTGGTCTGCTCACCCACATCTAAACTTTTCTGGCCTACTGGGGAGGTCCCTGAGGAACACATAGAAATCACTAGTCAGTAGGCCACAGCGGGAAAATTTGTTACCACACCCCACCACAGCATCCGAAGCCCATTGTGAGTTATCATGTAAGGGGAGGTTGGATACCTGGTGAGTGGGGAAATCCCAAGAGTCCAGTCCAACAGCCATCTGGCGAAGGTCAAACACCAGGTCTGGTCACCAAGTATAAGAGCGGTGAATTTGAGACACTCTGGCTACTTCATCACCAGTTAGAATCGACAATACACACCAAGTTACTTTAGCTAGTTGATGTAGGCTGGGCCTGGTAGCCAATCTTGAATGGTGTAGTAGGATTAGGCTTCTACAAGGTTTAGGAGGATCTTTATTCTTGCTGGTCTGTTTAGTGATCTTCTGTCTGTCTTCTTTATACTCCAGGATGGATGATCCACAAGGGCTGGACAAATCACTGGTTTCACGTGGGAAGCATGTATCCAGGCAACTATGCCATCTACTGTGATGGCTGTGGGAGTCATCAGCAGCACCAGGTAGGGGCCCTTCCAGCAAGGTCCCAGGGACTGGGTCTTACGTTGGCAGATATAGACAGCAATACTGACCTGGAACCGGTGTGGTACTTCAGTTGTTCCTGGGGCATAAAGGGCAGATAGCTGGGACCATATTTCCCTCTGGACTGTCTTGAGGGCTATCAGTCTCTTTATAAGCTCATGGTCACCTTACTCCAAAATCTTGAGATCAGGACCCAAGGCCACAAGAGGAATGGGTCCTCCACAGAGGATTTCAAAAGGGGTCAAATTCATCTGGTAGGGGGTGTTTCTAGCTCTGAACAAGGCCAAGGGAAGAAGCACCACCCAGTCACTGCCAATCTCTAAGGTTAATTTAGTTAAGGTCTCTCTTTTATTATTATATTATTATTATTATTATTATTATTATTATTATTATTTTAGTTAAGGTCTCTTTTAACGTTCTATTTATTCTTCCTACCTGTCCTGAGTTCTAGGGACAATATGCACAATGAAGTTTCCAATTGGTCCCCAATTGCAAGACCCTGACTTACCTGGGACACAATGGCAGGCCCATTATCTCAACCTATTACCTTGGGTGCTCCAAATCTGGGGAAGATTTCTTCCAGGATCTTCTTGGCTATGACTGAGGCTGTCTCTTGTTTGGTGGGGAAGGCTTCTACCCATCCTGAGAAGGTATTTATGAAAACTTGCAAATACTCATATTTTCCAGGTTTGATTTCTGTCCAAAACATGCCTGGTCTGTTTCCCCTACATCTCTTTCCTGCACCAACCTTGGTGTGATAGGCATTTGCCTGTTGACAGACTCTGCAGTTCTTTACTACCTCCTCTGCTAGGTATCTTAAGTCCATGATAAACATTTTAGATCTCTTAATGACTTCAACCAATTTTTTGTTGAAAAAAATCTAGTAGACTGGTAGTAGGTCATCCATGTATTAGTAAGCCACCAGTCAGGGGGCTGACGTATCACACTCTCTAGGGGAGGGCATGGGGTGCTGCCATAGTCAAATTCTGTCCCAAGGTCAGCTTGTCAGTGTCCTTGCCAAAGACTACCACTGCAGCCACTATTCTTAGGCAGGTGGGCCACCCAGTGGCCATTGGGTCTAACTCTTTGGGCAAATAGGCAATGGGGTACTTCCATGGGCCCAGTGACTCTGTCAGCACCCCCTTGGCCATATCTCCAAGTTCGGCTATATAAAGGTAAAAAGGTTTGCTAGTGTTAGGCAGCCCTAATGCAGAGGCCTCTAGTAGTGCCTACTTAATGGTCTCAAAGGCTTGTTGTTCTCTTCTCCTCCAGTATCTACCTATCTAGGTTGTCCAGTTCTACTCAAGGAATAAAGGGGGGCAGCTAACTCTGCAAACCATGGGATCCAGAGTCTACAGAAGACAGCCATGCCTAAGAACTCCTGAACTTCTTTAGGGGTCCTTGTGATGGGGATATGGAAAATAATCTCTTTTCTAGCTTCTGATAGCCAATGCTTCCATCTTCTAGCAGATACCCCACATATTTTACCTTTCATTGACAAATATGGGCCTTTGTGGCAGAGGCTTTGTAGCCTAGAGCACTCAGCTCTAGCAGTAATTGTTTGGTGCCTTTGAGACACTCCTCCTGGTCCTTGGCAGCTATCAGCAAGTCATCAACTTACTTCAGAAGAGTCACTTGGGGGTTTGACTCAGGGAACAGTGTGAGGTCATAATGGAAGGCCTCATGGACGAGGGTAGGTGAATTTTTGAACCGCTGGTGCAGCCAAGTCCAAGTGAGTTGTCCTTGGTTCACTTCTCGGGGTTCTTCCATTAGAAGGCAAATTACTGTTGACTTTGAGGGGTCAGTGTCAGGCAGAAGAAGGCATTTTGGAGGTCCAGAACAGTATACCATGTCCTTGTGTGTGGCAAGGAGCTTAATAGAGTATATGGGTTGGGCACAGTGGGATGGATGTCAGTTACCCTCTGGTTTACCTCTCTTAGATCCTGTACTAGGTGGTAGTCTTGGGTGCCAGGTTTCTTGACAGGCAGAAGCGGAGTGTTTCATGCTGACAGGCATTTTCAGATGATCCCCAAATCCAAGAGCCTATTAATGTGTGGTCTTACTCTCTCAAGCTTCCTGAGGCATAGGATACTGGCACACTGATATCAGGACAGCTGTAGCTTTTAACTCCATGCGAATGGGAGGCTGTTGTGTAGCTTTTCCCATCCCATCTGTTTCAGTCCATGTTTGAGGAAAATTTTTGAGCCACCAATCTATGTTCAAAGGCTTTTCTTGATTGGTCTCAAATAACTTATATCCATCTTCTAATCTGACTGTTAATACCCGTATAGGCTCTCCTCTTGGGCCTTATGGAAGGAAATATATTTGGGTACCCATTTTGGTAAGTAGATCACAGCCCAGGAGGGAGTAGGGGAATTCTGGGATGACCATGAATCAGTGGGATACCCTGCCCACCCCTAGATCAATTGATCTTCCATGAATATTGTTTGGATCCTGTGGTCCCTTGGACCTAGGACTTTTTCTTAGACAATGGTCCTTCCGTGTGGAGGAGGACAGAGTGCCAATCCCATGTGCCTACCAAAAATTGTGTAGGTTTCCCCTCAAGTTTTAAGGTTACCCTGGTTTCGGGGAAGGGCTCCAAATTCCGTCTCCCCTATTCACTTTCATCTCCGAAGGCCAGGATATTCTGAGCCTGTCACCTTTTGTCTGTCCTTGTCCCCTCGTTTCTTTCATTTAGGACATTTTCGGGCCAAATGGCCCCTCTCTTTACATTGGTCTTTCTCCAGAGGGGCCATTGTTTCCTAGTGGGTGGTTGAAGCTCAAATCCCCCCCTACCCTCCCTTACCACTGTAGCTAGGATCTTTTGTAATTTTCTATCCTGGCACTTTTCTTTCTGTAGTTCCCTAGCCTCTGCTTCTTTCTGTTTTCCTTCTTCTTTTTCTTCCTCTGTTTCCCTATTATGGAATACTTTCTCCACTGCGTGCACTAATTCTCTCAGGGACTTATCTTACAATCTCCCTATTTTCTGTAGTTTTCTTCTGATATCCCTAGCAGCCTGAAGGCCATGGTTACCATGGCCTTGTACTCCTCCACAGAAGGGTCATATGGGGTATACTGTCTGAACGCCGCCATGAGTCATTCTAGAAAGACTGAGGGTGACTCATCAGGGGCCTGCCTGACTTCTCTTACCTTGGTCAAATAGTCTTAGTGGGTCACTTGGCCTTGCCCTTGAGACCTGCTAACAGAGCCTGGCAATAGATCTTAAGGTGTTCTTTACCTCCTGCTGAGTTGTAATCCCAATCAGGTCTCTAGAGAGGGAACCCTTCATCGATGTCCTCAGGGTTCAAGGTAGGGGCCCCATTGACCCCCGGAATATTCTTTCAGGATAATATAATCTTTTTCCTCAATGGTAAAGAGGACCTGCAAGAGTTGTTGGCAATCATCTCATGTAGACTGGTATTGAAGAGAATGGATTCAAAAAGGTTAATAAGGCATTTTGTGTTGTGTGAAAAGGGTGGGTGTTGAGCCTTCCAATTATAGAGATCAGCAATAGAAAAGGGCCAATATTGCATGACCTGGTTCCTGTTGGTTCCTGGAGGCCCCAGGGAATGGAGCGGGAAAGCAACAATGGTATCTGGGGATGCAGCCCTCCAGCTACTTGTTCCTCCACCCAGTCCCAGGTCCTGCTCAGAGAGAGGTGGATAGAGTGGAGCTAGGACTGGCAGTGCTGTGGCGCTTGCTTGAGCCATGGGCAGAGAGCTGGGAGCTAAGGCAGGGGTGGGGTGGGGTGGGGTGGGGGTGGGGATGGGGGCAGGAGGTTCTAAGAAGTAGATCTGCCATCCCTTCATCCTGATGAACTTCCATCTTTTTGGCTGAAGCAGCTGATGGCTCTGGCTGAGTTTTCAGGGCAAGGGCCCTACTTGGAAGGAAAGGATGTACCCAAGGGAGTGGATCAGTAACTAAGTTTTTTCAAACGACTATGTATGGTACCTGGTCGGGAATTTTAAAAACTCTCTTCTTGATGGCCACCACAAGGTGGGGATCGGAAGTCCCCTCTGGGGGCAAACCAGCATTAATAGAGGGTCACTCAGAAGATCACAGGGTCCGAAACTTCTTTTTTTTTTTTTTTTTCAGACATCCATGGATAAATTGTGAGCCCTCCCCTTTACTTCGGCCCAGTACTCTTCCATAAGTCCTAAAGGAGTGGTGGATAATTTCTGTCCCATGTCTAAGAGTCTTGTCAGTGTAAGTGCAAGTTCAAAATCACAGAAGACAAAGAGGACACTTAGTAGTAAAAAAAGAGCCTGATAACTGAATACCTCAGTTGACTCATGGCAGACATGAGGTCCCTGTTACACCTTAGGGAGACCAAAGCGTCCTCTGGCTTCCTGCAGTCCTGCTGGCCTCTGAGACCTGGTCCACAGTTCCATTAACTGAAGCTTCCTCAATGAGGGCTCACACAAAGAACAGTTGAGATAGTGAAAGACAAACCACAGGCATCAGAAACACAAAGAACGACACAGAAAACACAAAGTGGTACCTGGTAAAATCAGACCTCTGATTTACTGATCTGCGGAGTCCCACAAGGGGCAAATTCCTGGTCAGGGAACCAAAACATGGAGCTCAATGGCTATACTACCAGGACCCCAAGAAGGAAACTTGCAGATTACAACTGCTGCAATGGCAAGAGGATTTAATTAATTAGTCCAATGCATTGGGGCTGCTTGCTCACACAGGAGAAGAAGCAGCCAAGAATGCACTCTGGCAGAAGCATATATACAATTTGAACAGGGCAGGTGTTTTTGGTGATAAACTGGTTGGTTGGCATTGACGGGTTGTGGGAGACACACTAATGGGGAGTTATCTGTTGTCAGACGACTCCACATGTCTGATAACCCAAGGTTTTTCTTGGAACCATGTTTCTTACTCTTTTTGGAAAAGGAGGGATCTTGTGGCCTCACTCTTCTTGGTCAGGGGGTAATTTTCTATGGACTTTACATAGGCAGGATCTGTCATTGTCTTATATGCAGATGTGAGGATTCCCCTGTAATTTTTGGAACCTAACTAACATTAAACCAAATCCATACGAATTCCCATATTCTTGTACAGCCTCTGTACCTGTTCAACATTCCAAAGTCCAAGGTTTCTTCAGGCACTCAAGACAATCCTGAACTGTAATCTTCTGTGAAATCCAAATAAAAAGCAAGTCATAAATGTTCAACATACAGTTACACAGAATGAACATTACCATTCCAAAAGAGGGGAAAGGCATGATGAGAAATATTGGACCAAATCAAGACTGAAACCTAGAAGAACTCCAAATTTTCTATTAATTGGCTCTTCCAAACTTCCATTCCTCCCACTTGCTGGCTGCAATAGTTCTATCTGTCCTCAGCAGGTTTCATTTTCTGTATGCAGCTCTCCTTGGCAGACATATCATGGCACATGCATCGCCAGCAACTTTGGGTTTCCAACCCAATCCAAGCTTAAACTTATCCAGCCAGCTTTCATCAATGGTCTCTCTAGTCTGTGTTCAGGGACTCCTCGCTCTGCCAGGCTTTTGTTGCCATCCTCAAAGATCTGGCAAACCCATTCCTATATCTTTCTTAACTCTAAATCTAGGCTGAAGTTGCCAAGTTTTTTGTTAGTTTGTGTTTGTTTTTACTTTCTTTTTGTTTGTTTTTGTTTTCGTATTTGCTTTCTGGGAGTAAGACTCTGGCCCATCCTTTAATCAACACTTCCATAAATTCCCATTGTTGTTTAGGCCTAGGGAATCCCTCTGTCCCATTCCTCTCAGAAGTTGAGGTATCAGACCTGGGCCGAAGCTTGCCAAGGGGTTATAATCCTTGTATTATTCCATTTAGCATCTGGTGTTCTATAAAATTCCATAACCTTGGAATACAAGATTTACTCTTGCTCCAAACATTACCATTCCTGGTGTTCTTTTCTCCTAAAACAGTACATTTTGTATTCTTTTAGCCCTTGCTCCATTTCTTCGTTAGTCTGTGTAAGACTGGTCATTAATAACCATGTGACAAAGTCATTACTATGCTGTCTTAATACTTATATTTAGGACCTTCCATGTTCCAACTGAACTCTCATGATGATGTCTCCTCTCTCCTCACTGCTCAATCTGTTTTACTCTTCTCTCTCTCCCCCTTCGATGGCTGAAGGAAGTTCTGCTCTATTCTCTCTTCTGCTCAGCCACTAGGTGATCAGCTCTTATCAACAAGGCTGAGAATAAATGGTAAAGCATTGTTTACACAAACTTGAATGAGGAGAATCTTGACATAAGCATTACAATGCCATATCCAGACTGAAACAAGATATGAGGGTAGAAAAATCAGCATTTGAATAATCCAAGTATACTCTTTACACAGTGCACAAAAACATGCCTACAACCATATTTTTGGGGGAAAGGGCAGAAGATAGTCATCATATTCATTGTTAATATATCACAAGAATGTTCTTTACTCTACTCATTATTCTCTGAAACCCCTTGCACAGTTCACACTACTCTCAGCACTATTGTCTTCCAAGCTCCTATTATGATCACCAATTAAGTCCAATGTTCAGAGTTCAACCACTTTTCTAGTGCAATATCCACAAATCTTCCATATTTCTCCAAACAACAGCTTTGTCAGGCCTGTCAGAGTAATACCCATGTCCTACTACCAATGTTTCTCTTAGTTACTGTTCTTTTGCTGTGATTAGACACTGTAACCAAGGCAACCTATAAAGGAAGCGTTTAGTTGGGAGCTTGCTTATAGTTTCAGCAGATTAGTCTGATCATCAAGGTGGGGAGCATGGTACAGGTAGAAATAGAGCTATAACAGTAGCTGAGATCTTACATCTGAACCACAAGTTACACTGGGCCTGGCACAGACTTTTGACACTGCAAACCCCAACCCCAGTGGCATGCCTCTTTCAATAAGACCATACTGTCTAATCCTTCCAAAACTGTTCTACTAACTTGGAAAGAAACAGTCAAGCATATAAGTGTATAGGTGCCATTCTCATTCAACCTACCCACCATACATAGTTTAAAAATTAAGTAGAAATAGTTTTGGAACTCAAAAATAAAGGTATATATAGCTCAATGTTATAGTAGCCAAATATATTGAAATTGAATTTCTCTATGGAAAACATGTGAATGTTCTATAGCATTTTAGCAGAAGTTTAATATCATCATTATATGAAAGGTAAGACAAGCCCACAAAATTACCCATCAAGATGGCTGTGTTTATAAAGACTTATTATAACAACTATTGCCATAGATATGGAGAAGTCACCTTGCACATCATATACTAGAATATGTGCATGATTAGAATTTAAACTGATATGGCTGCTTTAGAAAACAGCGTGGTCGGGTTTCGAAATGTTGCCATACTAAATATCCATTGATAATGAGTAGACAAAGACTATGATATGAATATGGAATGGGACCCACTTTCACTGAAATAAAGAGGAAATGCTGTCATTGTCTACAATGTGAATGGGTGTAGAGAACTTCATATCAAGTATAATATGCCAAGCACAGAAAGATAAGCAGTGTATATCATCATATTGATGCTTAATAAAATAATTAAAACTCAGATAATTGCCAGGGCTTGAGATGGTGAGATATACAACTACAAAATATTGGGTAAAGAGTACAAAGAGGTAGTTGATGAATTGAATATAATATAAAAGTTGTTGTATGATAATATATGCTATTATGTTTATACAATTATGTATATGTATATTGAATGTTTTAAAAAATCTATCAAGGTTGTATTTTAGATGAGATAATATATACATAGATTAACTTGATATAATCATTGTATATATAAACATGTATACCATAAAATACATAAGTTTGTACAATATAGATCAATAAAATTGGAGAGAAAATATACTGCTAATATAAGGGATGAAAAGTAACATCCTTTCTGGAGCTGCTGTCTGCCTAGCAATTTTAGTACAGACTATCAAAGAAAAAAAACTGTAAACTTGTGACCACATCATGATGTTAAAAGCAGCATTATTCATAATCACCAAAATGTAAAATTAACCCAAATATCCATTAATTGATAAACAGATAAACAGAACATGGTTTAAGTAAAAGAGTTCGTTAATGAGCCTTGGAAACATCACACATAAAAAAAATGCACACAGAAGATAAGATGCTGCATGCATCTGTGCATAGGAATGTCCAGAAAGAGCATTCCTAACTGTAGAAAGAAAACTGGCAATTGCTTGCAAGGGACTTGTGGGTATAAGTTTATTTTGGGTTGACACACATATTTTTGGTTAAATCATAGTCATAGTTACAAACTATACATGCTCCACAACCTGCTAAATTGTATGCTTTAAATAGTGAATTCTATGCCATACGGTTCATAATAAAATAAATATTTTAAGAGTTTTAACTCAGTAATCAATCAAGAAGAGATACATAAAGTGCCAGATGTACTCTGCTGCCTGACACTGGATGTCAGTTGTAGCACATGGCTCTAGCTTTCCTTCAGATTCTAAGTGTGAATACCTGGTTATTTAAATTTAAGATCACCGCACCTTGGATTTAGGTTCAGGAAGTCTGGATGATAATCAGCCTTTTTACATGAAAAACTCTGTTTTATTCTCTAGCTATTGACAATTTAAGTATACTCAGCTATGAAAAGAAAGATGCTATATATAGTCCTTCCAGAGCTTTCTCTGTGCCTTTCTTTGAACACATCAAGCACCTCACAGAGATCAAGTTGTGTTGCTTCTCAAAACCCTGACCCTGAAGTTTTAGCTAGCAACAAACTCAAAACCTATATGGAAAGCATTCTTATGTCAATCACTAGCTAAATTTGACTCCTTAATACTGCTTGCTTTTGTTGGATGCCCTAAATCCAACTGTGTTTGCTTCTATATTTTTTTCCAGAGTATCTGTGGTAAGGTTGTTTCTCAGGGTCTCACATACCTCTGCAAGAAGCAGAAATGTTTCTATTCTTGATATCTAGCTCTTGTAGCAGTAAGTACATTAGTGAGGGCTCTGATTGAACTGGCTTGCTCTGATTGAACATTGCTTGCTTTGCTTAGGTATGTATTTTGCTTGAGCAAGACCTGTAGATAGATTTAAGAGATAAATTCTTTGCCCTCCCTACTCATTTTCTTTGAGAGAGAAAGTTGGTAGGGATTTCTTACCCATACTCATCAGTCATGTTGAGTTGTCTACAGAATATTTTTCTTCTCTGTTGTAGAATGTACTTCCTGGCCATCATGGTTGGCTTTACCTTTGTTGAATCTTGTAAATTTGATTTACATATTTGGAATTTTCAGCCATCACCTTAAAGCATAAATCTAGAAAGCCATGTTGATATAAACTTTCATATTGAATTTTTACTACCATAGAATCTCATCCAGCTTCTAACATTGCACAATACAAATAAAAAAACACAAACAAAAAACCAACTTGTTTATTATTGAATTATGAGTAAAAGAATTACTCATGTATTTAAAATTTACTAAAAGTATAAAGAAAGCACTCTGACACTTCATGGTTGAAGCTTATTTAACACTTCTATGAGACAAAAGACTCACAGCAAATTTCTCTACATAACAAAGAAATACAGATCATTAATTTGGAAGTAATCAAGAGAGTTGTGCACAGAAAGAGTCTGAGGGTGGAAAGAAAAGGGTGAAAGTGATGTAATTTTATTTCAATTTTCAAAATTAAAAAAAAATAATTAGAAAATACATATTAGAAAAAATAAAAAAAATTATTAAGATTAGAAATAATTTCTCTGAGTTAAGAATATATAAACGTTATGAATGCTTGCCTCATATGCAGTGTGACCTCGTTCTTTAGTACAAAGAACACAAAATATTTTGCTTTCCATTGACCCAAAGAGCTGTAATTTCAAATTGCAAGTTCTATAAGAACAATTCAGATGAGATTCAACTTGGATAACTTTTATTTACTGACAACTTTGCAAAGTGAAATATATTGTCTCTCCTATAGATTCTGACATTTTTCTTCATGAGTGCCAAGAGGGAAAAAATGACTTTAACTTGGCAGGCCATAGCTGGAAGACCCAGAATGTTCCTTCCAAAGAAGAGGAGTACCTCTGAGTCATCTCAGCTATGTGCTGATTCTTGTTCTTTCCATATTTAGCTGACCTTCTTAAAATTATAAACCTTATTAGCTACTAAAGTTAACATTTATTTCCAATCTCTGTCTCTTATTTGGCCTCCTGTCCTGTGGCTGTCCTGCTCCATGGAAGCTGAAGGTTTAGAGGGTGAACAAACCCTGAGCTCCTTACTCACTTGCCAAGATCACTCCTTTACCTCCCTTCCTTGTTAGGTTTCTCTATTTTCCAGCAACCTGGTGAACAGTTTTCTTTTAATTATTTGAAAATACATGAATTAGAACCACAGTGCTCATTCTGCAAGTTTCCAAACCTCATCTTCACTACAGTGCCATAGCTGATATAGTCTGCCTCTCCTCGTGTTTCTTGGAGTTATTTTCTAGATTGTGAACTCCGTCTTCCTCCTCTCCATTATGACTTGTGCCCACTGCCAGGCATGTTCTCTTCTGGCTCACAATGGCCTTCCTTGTTTATGTGTCTGCTGGAGAGCTAGCTGAGCGTGTTGACCTCACAGTATCCTCAAGAAAGGATTAGTGCTGCAGTGGGTTATTGTAAATACCATCAGGTCAAAACCTGAAGAAACAGTGATTATTGGTGTCAAATCTTAGAAGATTGTGACTTCTTTAAAACCAGAAACTCTTAAGCTTTATTTTATGGCATCTAAACACTGCAATAACAGAAAACATTTTTTCCATGAAATTAAATCAATTAGTTGTTAATAAGAATTGAAGTTTAGCCGGGCGGTGGTGGCGCACGCCTTTAGTCCCAGCACTTGGGAGGCAGAGGCAGGCGGATTTCTGAGTTCGAGGCCAGCCTGGTCTACAGAGTGAGTTCCAGGACAGCCAGGGCTACACAGAGAAACCCTGTCTCAAAAAAACCAAAAAAAAAAAGAATTGAAGTTTAAAAGAAAGAGAACTATAGACAACATCATTGTAACTGTTTAATTCCCAATTTAAAATTCTAATAGCTTTTAAAGTTTATTTGGTATCAGGTTAGAAATTGCTTAATGGATAAATTGATTTTCCAAATAAATAATAATAAATGAAAAATATGGATCACTACAATTGATCTCTTTGAATATTGAATGCTATAACCTACCTTCTTGATACTGTTGTTGCCAGGTTCAAAATAAGTATTTTCTCTACTAATTACTTTTCAAATTGTATTCAGGTAAAATTTCTCCTTCCATGAAACATCATTAGAATTCAGCAATTATTCTGTGTTTATTCAGCATATTTTACTTACTATTATTGTTTAGTACTAGGAAGAATTGCTTTCTGAAGGACATAAGAGCTTGAACTGAAGTCAGATTTCCTACCTTGGCATGCCACTTGGCATAGCTACGTCTTGTCATTTTCCATCCTTTTGTTACATTTTATGATTCTCCTTGCTCTTCTAGGAAGTGAAGATTAAACAAATAGTTCCAGATGCACAAATTGCTATTTTACTATGAGAACTAAATGGGCTAATGTAGGTAATTTCCAGGGAACACTGCCGGGCACTATTAAATGCTGAACTGAGTGTAAATATGACTTCTCTATTCAGTGCACTTCGAAACTCTTATTTTTAGCTATTTCAGTTTCAATTACCTTATCTTAAAGTTAAAATGAAAAATTCTCAGTTTATGAAGTGATAATTAGGCTGCACTAGCCAGAGACATAGTGCTGGCTAAGAGCACCATTGCTGGAGCCAAACTGCCCACATCAAGAGGCCAGCTCTGCCACTTATGGGCAATGCCACTTTAAGGCAGGCTGCTTAACAACACTTCACCTCTATGCCCTCAGTTTCCAACTCTGTAAATTGTTCATAACACAGCATCCATGTAATTATGTTTTGCTGAGAATAAAGCAACTTAATATATACAGAAGAGCAAGAGAAGTGGCTACTGGCACATAGTAACTATTCAAATATATTAGTTATTTCTACTATTAAACTTTCTGTTAAAAAAAAGTCTTCCCATGTTCCAATATATTAGCTTTAAAGTACATTTTGCATCTCTTCTAGATTATAAACTCTTTAATTAGTAGAGAGTTACTATTTTTAATATCATAGTTTATTTAGCTTCTGCCTTAATCCTTATGTAAATTGTATAATTCTTACAAAAGTTCATATTTTCCATCACTAAATAACACTTGTTATCACTAGATGATCTGGGTAGAATGGGAGCAAGTGTGTGTATGTGTATGTGTGTGTGTGTGTGTGTGTGTGTGTGTGTGTGTGTTGTGTAGGTAGGTAGGTATATATACACATAAATGTATGTTTGGCTGTAGAAATTAACACTATTCTATTAAACTGAGGTATAAATACAATGTTATCATATTTTATTTTGATACACTATGATGTTAAAAGTACTGCCATAACTGTAATTTAATTTTAAAATAAATTAAATTAATTTAATTAAGATTTCACCTTATCGCTTTCCTCTAAGATCACACAATGAGATTTCTGTTTGTGCATTTACTCATTAACACATTAAATTTCTTCATTAGACAGTGACTAAAAACCACAAATTTCATCTGTAAGTGTTATGCTATTCTCAACTTAAATAGATCAGTTTAACAATGCAGTTGGGAGTGGTTGGGAGTTGAGTAAGTAGTAGAAAATTTGTCATGCACAAGACTATAGACATGATTCTCAGTATTCATGCACACACACACACACACACACACACACACATACACTCGCACACACACATGCTCGTGTATGTGTACATGTATATATGTGTATGCATATGTGTATATGTGTGTATATGCATGTATACACTTATGAAAGAGATCACAAGTGGTTACTGTTTAACAAATATGATAAAAGTTATCCCAACTATATTTTAATACGGATGAATTATGTGACTTCAATCTGAGAAGTTTTTTTGTTCTAGTTAGATAAACCCTTAGCTATACTAACTAAAGGTCACAGAGAGTATCCAAATTAATAAAATGAGAAGTGAAGACACAACAGAAACTGAGAAAATTCTAATAATCATCAGATCCCACTACAAAAGCCTACACACACACACACACACACACACACACGCATAAATCTCACACACAAAAAAAACAAAAAAAAAAACAAAAAAAAAAAAACAAAACCCTGGAAAATCTAGATGAAATAGATGATTTTCTAGACAGATATCATATACCAAAGTTAAATCAGGATCATATTAACTATCTAAACTGTCCCTTAAGGAAACAGAAGCAGTCATTAAAAGTTCAGCCCCCCTCCCCTAAAAAAGCCCAGCACCAGATGGTTTTAGTGTAGAATTCTATAAGACCTTCCCTTCAAAGAAGACCTAATACCAATACATCTCAAATTATTCTACAAAGTAGAAACAGAATAGAAACATGGAATACTACCTAATTCATTCTATAACTAAACCACACAAAGATCTAACACAAAAAGAGAACTTTAGACTAATTTCATTTATGAAGATTGATGAATAAACACACAATAAAATTCCCACAAGTTGAATCCAAAAACACAACAAAATGATTATTCAAGGATGCAGGAATGGATCAAAATAAGGAAATACATCAATATAATTCACTACAGAAACAAATTCAAAGGAAAATATCACATGCTCGTCACATTAGATGTTGAAAAAGCCTTTGACAAAACACAACACCGCTTCATGTTAAAAGTCTTGGAAGATCAGGAATTCAAGCCCAATACTTAAGCATAATAAAAGCAATATACTGCAAACCAACAGCCAACATCAAATTAAAATGAAAGAAATCTGAATTAACCCCATTAAAATCAGGGATAAGACAAGGCTGCCCACTCTCTTCCTTCTTATTCAATATAGTACCCAAATATCTAGCTAGAGCAATTTGACAATAAAAGAAGATCAAAGGGATATAAATTGGAAAGGAATAAGTCAAGGCATCACTATTTGCAGATGATATGATACTATGAATAAGCTATCCCAATATTCTACCAGAACATTCCTACACCTGATAAACAACTTCAGCAAAGTGTCTGGATATAACATTAACTTAAAAATCAGTAGCTTTCCACTACACAAAGGATAAACAGGCTTAGAAAGAAATTAGTGAAACAACACCATTCACAGTTGTCACAAATAATATAAACTATCTTGGTATAACTCTAACCAAGCAAGTGAAAGATCTTCAATCTCTGAAGAAAGAAATTGAAGACTTCAGAAGATGGAAAGATTTCCTATGCTTATGAATTAATAGGATTAACATAGTAAAAATGGCCACTTTACCAAAAGCAATCTGCAAATTCAATGCAGTCCCCATTAAAATTCTAACTCAATTCTTCACAGAGATAGAACAATTTTCAAATTCCTACGGAACAACAAAAACTCAGGGTAAAGAAAACAATTCTCTACAATAAAAGAACTTCTGAGGGAATCACCATCCCTGACTTCAAGATATACTACAGAGTGTTAAAAACTGCATGGTATTGGCACAGACAAGTACATTAATGGAATAGAATTGAAGACCCAGAAATAAACTCATACACCTATGGTCACTTTATTTTTGACAAAGAGGACCAAACCATACAGTAGAAAAAATAAATCAGTTTCAGCAAGTGGTGCTGGTCTAACTGAAGGTCAGCATGTAGAAGAGGGCAAATTGATCCATTCTGATCTCCTTGTGCAAAGTTCAAGTCCAAGTTTATCAAGGGTTAATATCTGAAATAAATAAAGAATTTAAGAAGCTTGTCTCTAAAAAACCAAATAACCCAATTAAATAATGGGGTACAGAACTAAACAGAGAATTCTCCACTGAGGAATATTGAATGGCTGAGAAACACCTAAAGAAGTGTTCAACCTCCTTAGTCATCAGGGAAATGCAAATCAAAATGATCCCAATATTCCACCTTACACCAATCAAAATGGCTAAGATCAAAAACTCAGCCGAGAGTAAATGCTGGAGAAGATGTAGAGAAAGAGGTAGACTCCTTCATTGTTGTTGGGATTGCAAGCTGGTACAACCACTCTGGACATCAATCTGACAGTTCCTGAGAAAATTGGAAATAACTCTACCTAAAGATCCAGCTACATCATTCCTGAGCATATATCCAAAAGATTCTACATATCACAAAGACACATGCTCCATTATATTTATAGTAACCTTATTTATAATAACCAGAAACTGAAATCAACTCAGATGTCCTTCAACAGAAGAATGGATACAGAAATTGTGGTACATTTGCACAATGGAGTACTAGTCAGCTATTAAAAATGAGAACTTCACAAATTTTGCAGACAAATGAATGAGACTAGAAAACATCATCTTCAGTGAGGTAACCCAGACCCAAAAGAATATACATGGTATGCACTCACTGATAAGTAGATATTAGCCCTAAAGCTCAAAATACCCATGACACAACTCACAGACCTATGAAGCTTAACAAGAAGGAAGGCCAAATTATGAATGCTTCAATCCCACTTAGAAGGGGGAACAAAATAATCATGAGAGGCAAAGGGAAGGATCTGAGTGTGAGAGAGGAGGACAGGGAAGTAGGGCAGGATCAAGGTATTGGAAGGGACAAGAGAGAAGTCCAGAGGGCATTGACCAGAGGAGAATGGGGTTAACCACTAGAAATCCCAGATGCCAGAGATTCAAGAGGTTCTCAGTACTCCATGGAATAACATTAGCCAAAATGCCCAAGAGGAGGGAGCTAGAACCTGAGGAGACCATCTCCAGTAGATAGACATGGCCCACAATGGAGAGATGGGGTCACCCACCCATCGCTTCATTATCTTAAAAAGACTCCACTCAACTTGGATCTAACTTTGAACAGACTGAAGCTGTTTTCTGAATCAACATCTTCTACAGTGAAGGATGCCATCACCGCATCATAGCATTCCTTACATTTCCATGTGTCCTTAGTTAAAGAGTGACATGACTGGCCCCTCTTCTGGAAGATACAACTTGCATTATTATGAAACACCAACCATCCACCATGATAAGTCTTACCCATTAGCTCTCAGGAAGTACGATGCCCATGTGCGAGTGAGAAATAAGTGACATCATCTAATTATCTTGGGTAACAGTTCATTCTAGTCTAATATTCCCTGTGAATGAAAATGCCACATAAAAATGTACAAGAAGGGTGATCTACTCAAGAATTGTTTCCTTACCTAAATCTTATCTAATCCTTACATAAATTTATCAGGTCTTCAAATTGGAGAGGCCATTTCAATTATTTATAATTGTCATTACATTATATTACATTAAAAGATTGATATTTATTAATATTAACAAATCAACATATCTAAATGTAATATTTTGACTTTTTTGGTGTTAAATCTAAATGCATTATTTGTTTCTTAAGCCAAAGCTTTGAGACAATATATGTGGAAAATGTCAAAGGGAATTTCAGTCTCTTCTCCTTCTCCAGTCTCTATGCGCATTGCAAATAATGTGTGTGAGTGTGAAGCTCAAATAAGAAATCATTGTTATATACCACCCAATTGTTTATAGATCTTTCTGTAAATAGAGGGATTTCCTCATAGGAACCGGAGTAATAGTTTTCTAGTTTGAAAAATTATCTCTCACTCACATACTAAATGCAATTATGCATTTTCTTGTCAGTGGTTCTGGGATAAAATCCAAATCTGTCCTCAGTAGACCTGACGTGCTTTACTAGGGCCCTGCACATCTTACCTCTGTGTCCTGTGAGGGGTATCCCCCCACCCCGTCCTCTCTCCGACAGCTCTTAGACTCCTTCAAATGCTAAACTCACTCCCTTTAACTTTCAGTCAAAATCTTATGTGTTTGTTTAATTTAACAAAAGATGATTTCTTAAAAAGATGAGGCAGAGACTGGTGAGTCATATTATATGATTCATCAAATACAGACTATGAACTGCAACCTTCCTCCTGCTCCCTCCCTCCCTTCATCTGTCTGTCCCTCCCAAAGTAGAATGTATGTTAAGCAAGGAACCAAGCATTTATTTCTTAGTGTACCAGGATGAGCATAATAAAGACACTGGATTGATTCATTTAAACTCAGTTTCTTCCGAATGTAATTTCTTAGTTATTTTGACAGCTCTACAACAGAAGAGCATGAATTAATCTGTATCTCCTTAGTTTTGTACTTCTGCCCATGAAGATTGAACATAGATACACTTTACTTAATTGGATGCTATTTGGGACTCTTATGAACAAAGATACAGCACAAAGAGGCCAAGAGCCTCTTCAGAACACAAAGTAGGCATTTCTACATGGCTATAGACTGGGTAAGAGACAGTCTGGGAGTGAAGCAAAAGGAGAAAGTCCTTGTCATCGAGTAAGATGTGAAATAGTAGGGTAACAAGTACGACTTAGCTGGTTCTCATTTTTCTCTCAATATGTATATAAAGAATTTTAGTAACAAAAGCATGATTATTTATCATCCATTCACATAATTTCATCTATGAATCTTTACTTGTGAAATATTAATAGAAATTTTCAATTAGATTGTCAATAGGCTTTCTGAATGAAAATTTCAGTGTAGAGGCAAAAACCATGTATACATTTTGGTTTGCTTCTCTGTAGCTGCCAGCAACTGGATTCACCTGAAAGGGAAGCTAGAAATGAAAAAGGAGATGGAGAGGTGAGAGAAGCATGAAGCTAACATAAAGTTTTCTGATCAAGGCTCAAAGTTTAATATTCTACTCTTGTGTTTAAAGGGAAAGCCCCACTGAACCCATCCTTTATTTCAGCTGGAATATGTGGAAAGGCAAGCTCAGTGGGCAGTTTATTCTAAATTCTTGTAGGAAGTTGTACCTGCAGCCAAGGAGGATAACGCCACCTGGGTCCTATTACTAGGTCTATTGTGGTAAACAAGGTCTTTCCAGCCTGCTCAAGGCTGGGGAGGACACACTTCTCAAGATATTTTTATGAAGAAAACAACTTAAAATAAGAAGTGTCATCTTATTTTTAAATACGGTGCTAATTTTAGAGAAAGTAAGATACTGGTGTATGTAAAAGTTTTGAACTCAGTGATAAATGGTTTAATCAGTAACTAACAGAATTAGAAAATTTACTTGTTGACTCTGATTTGATTTAAATGACTAGACTTTTTCCTCAGCAAACATTATCTTAGATTAAGAAGGCATGATATAATTACATCCCATTCCATTCTTTCACCCTGAACTTGTCATTTGTAAAGAGATTGTGGGAGGTCATGAAGGTCTGCAATTCTATTCAGTGCAACAGTTTCTAGTCCACTGGTCAATAAGCAGTTTGGCACTTTCCCGAAGGGCGCTTTGTCTCATTGTTCCCTTGACTGAATGGAATCTGTATGGTACAATTGAATTCTCCCTCTCCATGCTGCTTATTGAGATTGAGGTCATGGACAGATAGCATCGGCATGATTTGGATGTTAAGTTTCAGATACATTTTGAATCAAAATGAAAATTAATACTTTATTTCTTGTTCAGCTCTTTGTACTGATTTCACAGGGACTCTCTCACTATGTATTAGAGTTTTAGAATTTTTGTCCTTAATAATGGATCTTTATCATAATTTTAAAATATCTTCTTATCACTGGTGAGTAGAATATATGCTTACAAATTTTGGGACACTTTGCTATTGTAATGTAACATTATTTAATTCATTTAAAATAAGTACTCTAGGTTTATACGAGCAACAAATTAGAAATGCCTGTCAGGAAGCAAATTCCTAACATGCTTCGTTTCCCGTTCATTTTGTTGTTAATATGTATTTTGTGTTGAGTTTAATGTTCGAGTTGTAGAAATAATTTTCTTCATTTGTTGGGGGAAATATGGGATGACACAATAAAGTGTAACAGACAGATACTTAATGGTCTATTCTTATCTTCATACCAAACTTATACATATATGTGAATATTTATGCATTTGAAGAATCTTGAGAAACATTCTTACGGACAAAGAACTAAACCTACTGAGAAGTAAATAAAACTATGAGAAAAAATCTACAAATGTCCAAGATGTTCAAATGACACTAAATACTATCTTAGGCTGAGGGTTTAGTCTAACTTTAGTCATAAACCTGAGACAATGTAACAGCACACAGCTTCTCTTTGATTCTGTTTGTTTTGCATTTCCTTCTGTTTTGCCTTTTGCTTCTAGAAGCCTTTGTAGCATTTAGATTTGAACCTTGGCACTCACTGGGTCTATATGTTAGATGATTGTTTCTCAGTGATGTTATTGAGAGGTAAGAATGACCTTCAGAAGTGGTAACTTGTAGTTTCTTATGTCTTGGGAACATGACCTCCACAGGGATATATGGTGTGCTGTCTCACAAAGCTCAGCCAGCTTACAATTGACTCAGACTTTCAAAACTATGAGAAGCAAAATTTCTTGTTGTAAGTTAGCTGCCTAGTGTGTTTTGTTTTAGTGATAATAAGTTGACTAGTACAGAACCACTATCTCCTATGCCAGCAGCTGCTATGGCCACTTTACATATGGAGTTTTGATGAAAGTTCAGACAGACTGGCCTGTGTTAAGGAAATGACAAGCTCTGCTGTATCTGTCTGAAGTCATCAGGCTTCTGTCTCTGCCTTTTGTAAGTCAGAGCGATATACACATGACTTCTCTCTTCCTGTGTGTTATAAAAGTTTGATTTTCATGATTTCTTCAAAGCAAAATTAAGCAAAAGGACACTTGTGGAATCCTGGATAGATTCATTCCTGTATCTCCTTGTCATAGGCAGAGTTTTCTCTAGAGTTACTGCTTCTGAACTGTAGCAAACAACATCACACTGGAACATTCTTGTCTTTGTTTTTTTTTAACAGTAGTACATTTTTAGCTAGTATAAAGTTATTTTGCAAGAAGAGCCTCTGGTCCCTTGTCATCATGGAAGAGCTTCCTCTAAGCCCCCACTCATCACCTATCCTGTAATCCTATGATTTCACATGTCTACAGATCTATGTGGTTGTTGAGGGATGAAGGAAAGAAAGTGATGCTTCAGTGCCAGTGTTTTCCAGAAGAAAGTCCTCCCTTCCGGCGCAGACAGGCAGACGATATGATTGGACTATCAAAAACAGAAGTTACACAGTGAGTGAAAACATGTCAAAACCAAACAGGTAGGCATCTGGGAGGTGATAACATCCTGATATGTGTACAATCAGGTATCTGAAGAGTCCCAGAAGATGGTCCTTAGTTCTGTACTTACTATGGTAGAATTAGAATGGAATAAAGTATGTGAGTTCTTTCTTCAAGACCCAAAGGTCAGAACAGCGGATCCTTATAGTGAAAGAGATTATGGAAGTACTTTCCTTAAAATTCAGTAATCCATCCTAGTGACAGCCTACAAGGTAATAACGTCTGCCTGAGCCAGAATCCATCTAGATCAATGAGAAAACAAAACAAACCACTCATAATAATCCACTCCTGCAGTGTAATAGCACGGGCAGAGAACTTAATGTTTTTATGTGTACTCAGGGAAATAAACAGGGCTCACTCTAAAGTTGTGGGAGCATCTGCACATTGTGGGAAATGTCACATTTAGCTTCCATCAGTGGCAGCACAGGAGAAACACAGTCTCTTGTGCATTACAACTAAAAGGAGGTCTCCTTTAGCAAGTAGATACTGACAGTGGGTATCTGATCACCAGTAATCTTGGAAAATACCACTTTAAAACAGTAACTGTGCTGTTCTTTCTTTTCTGTAATTTCACATAAATGGAAACAGAGGAAGAATTTAGTGGAAACTAAAGGGTCTTAGAAACACAAGATGCAACATAGTCTCAAAAGAAGACAAATATCCTCCAAGATGTGGAGAGACTGTCAATTATTTAAGATGAAGGACTTGTATAGTTGGGGTAACAGGGGGCATTAATGAGCTGGAAATCATTCTTGTCCACATAACCTACCATCCTTTCCAGAGAATCTTTTCCAATGGCTGAGTGAAAGAAATGCCCAAACTCTAAAACCTCTAGGAAAGGCACAGAGGTACCCATGCCAAGGTTTAATAAGGAAAGACAAAAGTGGTTATTGCAATTTCAGCTGATGAAACTACATTAACTTTCCACAAACTTTCAGGAGTAATAAAACACTAAAATTGTAGCATAGAAGAAAGATAATGTGAAAACATGCAAAATATGAAAGTATACCATCTGCCTGATAACCAAAACCACAAAACAATGATAGGAGTATGAAAAAAATAGAATTAACTGAATTCAAGAAAACATTTGAAAAAGGAAAAATAAGAGTCACCTCAGAAATGAAAGTATTTGGTGTAAAATCTATATTAGTAAAAATATATGATAAAATGACAGTTATGAGGAAATAGAAGGTAAAAAAAAAAAAAATACAGTGCTCTTAATAAAATTTTGACTCCAAAAGATACAAGTCTTCAGGTTAAAAAAAAAATCAGCAGGTAGTATATGTTGGAAAATTTCTACTAAATGGTAAACTGTAAAATGTAATCTGTAAGTTTAGAATCATTTCATCATGTATAACTAATATACCACTATTATTTCTTATTGTCAGTTATGCAATATTGTCATCTGACTAATGTGACTTGTCTCTCTGCATGATGTCTTTCCACTTTCCTGTTACATTTTGAAATATTCCACTCATTTCTCTATTATATAAGTTTCAAAACATATTTCCAACTATTTGATATTTTAAATAATGACGTAGATGACAGCTATTCTTATCTTTTTAAAAGATGTCTAGATAAATAAGTTTCACACTCACTATTAAGCAAATTCTACTATGTTGACTTAACAGAAGTGATGCAGGATTGTCTTTTATCATTTGACAAATGAAAGCATACATATTTATTTTATCTTTGTTATTTAATTACAAAATTTGGCATTGCAAATCACCAATAATTTTTATACACAGTGTAGGTTTAATTTCATTTATGCTTTAAAATACTTACAGAGAAATCATTCATGTTCTACCAGGCCTTTATTAAAAACAAAAGTGCTCACTACATTTTACATTTAAAGAGAAGTCTTTCAAATCCCACCAGGCCTTCATTCAAAAAAATACGCTATTACATTTGTGTGTGTGTGTGTGTGTGTGTGTGTGTGTGTTGCTATGTGAATGGAAGTGGTGTGCACGTGGGGGTCAGAAGATATCTTTAGGTGGTGGGTTTCTCTGCCTATTCTGCGGGTCCTAGGGTTTGAATTCAGGTCATTGGGCTATAACTCAGGGGCTTTTGTAGGTGAACTCTTTCACTTGCTCTGAATTTTTACTGAAACTAATATAAGAGAAGGCGGGGAAGACCCTCGAACACCTAGGCACAGGGGAAAAGTTCCTGAACAGAACACCAATGGCTTGTGCTCTAAGATCAAGAATTGAAACTTGGGACTACATAAAACTGCAAAGTTTCTGTAAGGCAAAAGATACTGTCAATAGGACAAAACGGCAACCAACAGATTGGGAAAAGATCTTTACCAATCCCACATCTGATAGAGGACTAATATCCAATATATACAAAGAACTCAAGAAATTAGGCTCTAGACAACCAAATAACCCTATTAAAAAATGGGGTATGGAGCTAAACAAAGAATTCTCAACTGAGGAAATACGAATGGCTGAGAAGCACCTAAAGAAATGTTCAGCATCCTTAGTCATCAGGGAAATGCAAATCAAAACAACTCTGAGATTCCACCTCACACCAGTCAGAATGGCTAACATCAAAAACTCAGGTGATAGTAGATGCTGTCGAGGATGTGGAGAAAGAGGAACACTCCTCCATTGTTGGTGGGATTGCAAGATGGTGCAACCACTATGGAAAACAGTCTGGCGGTTCCTCAGAAAATTGGACATATCACTACCTGAGGACCCAGCTATACCAGTCCTGGGCATATACCCAGAAGATGCTCTAACACATAACAAGGACATATGCTCCAATATGTTCATAACAGCTTTATTTATAATAGCCAGAAACTGGAAAGAACCCAGATGCCTTCAACAGAGGAATGGATACAAAAAATGTGGTACATTTACACAATGGAATATTACTCAGCTATTAAAAACAATGAATTTGATAAATTCTTATATAAATGGATGGAACTAGAAAATATCATCCTGAGTGAGGTAACCCAATCACAAAAGAACATACATGGTATTCACTCACTGATTATTGGACTTTAGCCCTGAAGCTTGAAACACCCAAGATTCAACTCACAGACCACATAAAGCTCATGAAGAATGAAGACCAAGTGGGGGCGGGGGGCTACAGTACCTCTTAGAAGAAGTAACAAAATACTCAAGGGAGCAAATAAGGATGCAAAGTGCAGGACAGAAACTGAAGGAGGGGCCGTCTGCAGACCATTCCACCTGGGTATCCATCCCATGTGCAGTCACCAAATGTAGAGGTTGATGTGGATGTCACGATGTACATGCTGACAGGAGCCTAACATAACTGTCTCCTTAGAGGTCTGCAAGAGTCTGACATATTCAGAGGCAGATGCTCACAGCTAACCATTAATCTGATCATGGGGTTTCCAACAGAGAAAATAGAGTGAAGACTGAAGGAGTAGAAAGGGTACAGGACCCCATGAGCAACAATACCAACCAACCAGAGCCCCCAGGATCTAAACCACCAGCCTGGGAGTGCTTAGAGAGGGACCCATGGCTCCAGCTATATATGCAAGGGAGCTATATATAAGTGGGAGAAGAGATTCTTGGTCCCATGAAGGCTGGACATCGTGGGGGGTGGTATTCGAGGGTGGGGAGGTGAGGTTCTGGGGAGGGTGGGTGTGGGTACACCATCATAGAGGCAGGAGGAGGGGGGAAGGGATAGGGAGTTCCTGGGAGGGAGGGGAGAAAGGGAGTAAGGGGAAAACACCTGAAATGTAAATAAAAGTTCCAATAAAAAAAAAGAATAATGTATTTTTTTTAATTAGTGTTTTTATGTTCTTCAGTGAAATTTAAACTTTTTCTTTCTTTCTCTGTATCCTGTATGTTTCTTACTTTTCTTGTGTTCTTTCCCTCTGATGTTACAGAAGCTTACAAATATTATTTTTCTTTTATATTTTTTCATTAATTACAATTCACAGAGGTGAATGCTGACCTGAAATTAAACTCTCACTGGACTGATCTTTTCTTCTTTTCTTTTCTGCAGTGCTTTCTGACCATTTAAAGTGATCTCTATATTTGTTCCATCTGCTATAGGAGGAAGCTTTTGGAGATAGCTAACAGAAACCAACAGCAGTGGCATCTTCGGAGGTTCTTTGTTTCATGGTGTCATGCCAGGGATTGAATATATAAAAGTATTACTTTTACTTTTTTTCTTGTTTTGCACCCTACACATCCTTTACATATACATATTGTGACTTTGAGTTTTGTGTTTTGTGGGACTCCTGAGTGTGTGGATCAGTGGGTCTCTGTGTCTATATCCATTTCTCATGAAGTCTTTTACTTCGGTTTTTGTCCTGTACTAATGTGTTTTTGGTTTTTGTTTTAGCTTATATTTTATTTTATATCATTTTATTTTATTCTATTTTGTTACTATCCCTTAGAAGCCTGTTTGTTTACTAATGAGGGACAGAAAGGGTTTAAATGTGGATAAAATGGGAGGTGGGGAAGAACTGAGAGGAGCAGAGGAGAAACTGTAATCAGATAATGTATATGAAAAAATCTATTTTAAATAAAAAACAATAAAGTAAAGTGATCTTTAAAGTTGTCACCATTGGTTTCTCTCTTACTTCCATGAATTTAATACCTTTGTTTTAATCAATGGGGTTTATTGATTTTCTGATGTTGGAGTTTTGGCCTGCTTACCCCTCAAAGTTTTAATATCTGGGATTTCCACACTGCAAATGTATCCTAGAAGAGTTCGGCACTAACCTCTGCCCCTTCAACGGTGCTTCCTAACCATCTGGTACAGAGGTAGCGGGTTACCCAGACTTTTGACTGTTTATGAATTTCTAAATTGCTCGCTGTGGGGCTCTGCTTTGATGCTGT
This sequence comes from Mastomys natalensis, assembly GCA_021653895.1. Taxonomy (NCBI): domain Eukaryota; kingdom Metazoa; phylum Chordata; class Mammalia; order Rodentia; family Muridae; genus Mastomys; species Mastomys natalensis. Next base: position 949,228 of record JAJTUV010000289.1, read on the forward strand.
GACAACGGGTCTGCTACTTTCACTATTCCCTGTGATCCAGCTATCTGTACCGCACTGCCAGCTGTGTCTGTCTTTATGCACATTCACATTTAACAAGCAAGAATAGTTTCACTATTGGAAGCAAAATTGCATAATGGGAAACTCTCTTTTACATTAACTACAACTTTTAAATGTGAATACAGATATTACAAATGTTGACTAGCTGAATGATATAAATGTAATTCTGTAATTTGGTTTAATGTTGAGATATTTTCCATTTTAAACCATTGTTTATGACTATAGAAATTGACTCAACTATGCAGTTATTAAAGATGTTCCTGTTAAGTCAAGGTAAAAAATGTTTTTAAGTTTTTAGCATCGTCCATATTTGAAGAAAAATATATGGCTTTGACAAAAATTACATTGGATTCGACTTGTGTGAATGAATATAAATGAATAGCATAAATACACAACAAAATGCTGTCTAATTTATATGAGAAATTTTATTTGTCTAAAACTTTAGATTAATGTTTTTAATATTTTTAAGATAAGTTTGTTTCTTGTTAAATATTTATACAGTGAAAATTTAGTTTTTTGAACAATAAAAGTATGTTTGTCCACCTTGTTCGTGTTTTAAAAGTTTCTGTTTGATTTTGTTTTGTTTTCTTGTCTTTGCTACTTTTGCTTATTGGAGAGGGAAATCTGTGTTGGTATCCATGTACCACAGCATGTGTATGGAGGTTAGAAGACATACATGGGAGTCAGGTTTCGCTTTCCATTTGTGGTTCCAGAACTTGAACTCAGTGCAGCGCCCTCACCCAGTCAGCCACCTTGCAAACCCTATATCTTCTAGAGCACAGAGTATCTACATACTATATAAATGAATATACAAGTGGTTCAATTGTTTTTTCAGGAAAAAATAGGCGCTATTGCCACAGACCAGAAAAAGCAAAGAACATATCTTACTGAAAATGTTTACGAAACCAAATGTATATGTATGCTCATGGCTATTAAATAAATGAAAATACATTTTCATAGCATTAAAAATAAAAAACAAGCAAACTATTTCATTATGTAGGAACTACTTAAAAATTTCACAGAAAGTTTCTTAAAATTTCAAATGCACTTATTTTAATTCTTGTATCAGTTGGGGCTCTTTTGGATCCTTACAGAACAAATGCTGTTTGGGAAGGTGATTTTGAGCCTATGTAGAAATGTTATACAAAAATCAAGGGAAATGGTAAACTTATATGGCATGTTAAAAACAAAGTGAATTTTGGCCAATGAGCTGACTCAGCAGGTAGAGACAGAGTTCAACTCCTAAACAGTTATACTGTCTACTGGATATTGTACTCTGCACTTGTGTATCACAGCACACTCATACACACACACACACACACACACACACACACACACACACATACACATACACACGTGCGTGCATACACACACACACACACATGCATACACACATTCACACACAACCAAATACACAGTCACACAAATATAAATGTGCACACACATATGCATGCATGTACACACATGTATACATATACAAACACAGATGCACAGATGTATGCATACATGTATACATACATACATCATATATACACACAAAATAATTAAAGTATAATATTTTTAATTTAAAATTTTCTTTATTTATGACTTTATTTATGACTTTTAAAATGCATGTGTGATTTGTAAGTGGTTAACATAATTTGTGTGGGTATATTTGTTAATAGATTTATGTATTCTTTGAAAGCTAAAAGAGATTTTTAAGTAAATGATGAATTTGAGTGAAAAGCTAGATTATGACTGAGGATGGATAAAGCCTGACATCTAATTGTCCAGAAGCATTTTGAATGTTATAGTTAGGATCAGAGCCATTTCCAAGGGCCCAAAAACAGTGTTAGAAATCCATAACCTAAATCCATTAAATAATAATAATAATAAATTATTTAATAATAAAATGGAATATATGAAGCCTACCACAACATAGTATATTTTCACCAAAATAAACATATTTTGCCTCAAATTAAGAATTTTTTAATGAACCCAATAATTTATCCAGCATAAAATATTAAGTTAATGAGATATTTAACTCTGTAACTTGCTGACTTGAGTCAAATGTTTTTATACCTGATATAATATTTTTATACATTAAAATGGTAAAGTAGTCAAAGTTAGTAAAAGATCACCTTAAAACATTGCAAATGGTATAAAATATTCATTCAATAGAAAATATAAGGTGAGATGATATAAATGCCACTCCCAACAACTATCACAGGCTAAAACTTTGTTCTGAAAGTGGATTGAAATAGTCTTATCAATTTTTAAAGTTCACATACAAGTTGACTGTTTCCTTTATAGTATTTTCATACATATGTTTAATATGTTAAAAACCAAACTATCAGACAGAAACATGCACAATTCAGAAGAATTAGTTAAGTGCCCCAAAGAAGGGCCAAACCATGAAGTAATATGTGTTAGCAACAGAAGATAACCAAACAACTAATCTAGAATTAAAATGGATACCAATATATGCCCTTTGTTTTTGTTATGCTGTTATCAGTTAGAAAACAATGATTCATTGACAGAATACAAATTCAAAAGTATTCTACAGATGACACAACTGTTAAACTTAACCATAGTCTTAAGTTTACAACTAAGATAATATGTAAATTAAGGAAGGCCATTTTCCCCTATGACTTTCACCCATGAAATTGCTAAATCTCACAGAGAATGGTTAGCACCATTATCAGGTGAAATAGAAATATGAAATATAGAAGGTAGAGTGCACATCATTACTTCAGCCAACAGGACAGTGATTATCACAATTGAAATAAAGAATCTCTAGTAGGACAGTGCTTTCTTTTCTGTTTATAAGCTGTTTGAATCTGCCATGTTACCCTAAAATGTTATTTTCACAGAAATTTGTCTTAATGACTTCACACAATCATAAGGAATTTATACTCAGATTTCTAATAACCAATTGACAACATGAAATAAAGAAATAAGCTTTTGGTTTAATATGGGAATGGAAATTTTCAAATAATTGGTTAAGCATTGATCAATAATGAGAAAAATAGAGGTAACAGTCATCATTTCAAAATGAATAATGGAAGAGAAACCAATATTTTCCAAGTTTTGTCACAAGAACTTATTATTCTTATCTTTAATCTTTGGAAAATATTTTGGTAGCAAAATTATTCAATTCTCCTTATTAAAGTAGTACTTAAGTTAAATTAGTATGATAAAATCCACTGCATGATTCAGCAAGCAAATGGGGTCTGTACTAATCCTGAGTTCTATTCCTGATCACACATGGAAGAAGATAATCAATTTCTGCATGTCAACGCAACCTTTTCCACCAGATTTAATTGTCATCTTGGAGGCTTACTCCTTTGTAAGCTCACCCTTTTTAGTTCTTTCTGTACTCTGACAGGCTGTTTCAACTCATTTGTTCTGGCTTAAAACTCTGCTCCAATCTGACTTATTCAAACTGACTTCACTTGGCTTCTCATCTAATTGCTCTGATTGGGGAAAAAAAATCTGCCTCTCTGTTCCATGAATTGATCTGCACTAACTGGACTGATAACGTTGACTGCACTGACTCAACTGAACTCGCCTCCAGTGCAGTGACTCTGAGTAGACTCAGCTGAACTGGAGGGAAGGACAGCAACCAAACTGACTCAACTGAAAAGATCTGACTCCATGAACTGAACTGACTGAGCTCTCTGCACTGCTCAGAAATACCCCCTCTTTCCTCCTGTCTGTTTCCTCAAGAGTTGAGTGTATCCTATCTCTGACTCATTCCATCAAATCTTTCTCTCATTCTTTGTCTTGTCTGCCATTGAATTAGATATGAGTCAGGCACATCCTGTCAGCACGCCACAGAGTAATTTAAGGAGTTTCCCACCAGGAAGGGATTACTTCGAATATCTCTTGCTGATCTGCATTCATAATTGCAATGCTGACAGAAGGAGGAATTCTAAAGAGGTCTCTAAGAATGTCTTGTCTACAATCCCTTTTCAAATGACCTCATCTCCCAAAGTCAAAACAGTGGACATATTTTGATGTCTAGGATTATTAGCCACTGTTTGTCCAATTACATAGTCATTAGGGTCCAAATCAGGAGTAGTTCTAATTCCTTATCTGTGTGCACTGATGGAGCTTTTACAGGTCTAAGAATTATTTTTACACTCTGCATTTGAATTTTCTAAAGCTAAAGTTTCAATTAATATCTGTCTTGCATCTGAATCTGATATTGCCCTGTTTATAGTGAATGCTAATCTATATAATCAGTCAATAAAAATCTCTGAACTTGTGAATGACTATTTTCCTTGTTCCTTCACCTTATCTGAGGCTCTTAAAGTTACCAAAGTACATTGAACAACAACAATAGAGTCATCAAATTGTGTGTGCTCTCTTAAATAAACAAACTGACCTTCACCTAACAATTGCCCTTTCATGATATTAACATTTTTAGTCCTATTACGATTTTCTATAATTGTAACTTTTTGCTACCATGTTAGCCATTGTAATCGAGATCCAGCTTCCAGGACAGCTGCTGTTAATCTTACCATTCTTGGTGGGTAATCCTATTTTGGATAGTTTAGGACATCCCATAATTTACTATTAATTCTTTAAAACATTTAAGATCTTGAATTTTACCAGGATTCCAGACTAGGTGATCATTTTTTTGAATTTTCACCATTTTCTGTCATTTGTTTCAAGATAACTGGAAAAGCTAGTGTGGGTAGTCACCTTTCCTCAATTTCATTAAGAGGTGGTGCTGTAGGTTCAATGCGCCTCTCATTTTTGTTAGGTAACATAAATTCACAATTAAGCACTTGAATCCTTTTGTCTTTTGTCTCTCAAGGCTTTGTACTATTGTAGCTAATTTTTCTTGTACAGCTTTTTTTTCTTGCTGTACAGTTCTTTTACAATTTTTTTTTGAGAGGAAATATATAAATTGAAAGTAGGGAAGGGATTACTCCAGTGGCCTTGTTGCAATAAGTACTGAGATCCCCTTTTCAAGTAACATTTCTATCCCCTCAAATCCTACTCTTACTCTCAAGGATGTGAAATGGAATTTCCCATTTTTTTGATGCAGAAAGAGTCTATCAATAATATTAAAATTGTCTTTTGGAGTGAGTGACTTACTGTGATGTTTTTGTCTCAATGGCTCATGCAGCTCCAGAATCTTCCAAGTAAAATGTAAAGAACAGATGTGTCCTTGGGGACAATCCTAGGTGTATTTTCCTCAGTGGCTTTCAATACTGTTCTTGGTGATGTTTCTATCTGATGCCTTCTGCTTTCTGCCGTGTTGGTGGGCTTTCTCCTTCTCCAGTCGTCTTGGGCACTAGATGTATAAATAACTTATTTATCAGATACAACTGTCATTCTGAAGGCTTACTGCTGAATAAACTCACTCTGAATTCTGGCTGACTGGTCCAACTCAGCTGTTCTGGTTCAAAACTCTTCTCCAAACTGACTATTCAAACTCTTTTCTCTTTAATGGATGCCTGGGTTGACCTGAAACCCATGATCTGCTGCCTCTGCCTCCTTCAGAAAATCCTACAGGTATGTGCAACCAACGCAGGCTAGGGCCAGATATAAATTTTACTGTTATTTCCTTAGATGGAGAGATGACATAAGAGTCATAACATGTTCTTGGAATACACTGCTTGAGCTGAACCCAGTACATTTCTTTGTATGTTCTAACTATCCCTGGACCTAGGCCTAGGTCTGGGAGCTTCTAGCTTCTACACAATCTAATATTCCAAGCTGACTGGTTTAATCCAGCTTCTCCCTGAAATTTTCTGCTTGAATCGTACTAATTTTGCAATATGTTGTAATCTTCTGGCTCCTCCTCATTTTCTGGCTTGTTCTGTTTTCACTTATGTCTATCTCATTTTCTGTGCCACCTGTCTTTGTAAAATTGTCCAGTGAAAAAAGCCACACACCTCCTCCTTGCATTGCTGTTAAGTTACTTCTCTTTCTATCTTCCTGAGAATTGGGCTTGTCCTATAGCTGACACATTCTGTTAAATCTTTCTCTGACTCCTCATTTTTCTGCCCTGAAATTAGATATCACTTTCAAACATGACTGCATTCATTTACAAACCAACTTTACCTTCGTTACTTGGGATTAAAAGTGTGTAAAAAAGGCATGTCTGTATTTCAGCCAGAGGGATTAAAGACCTGTAGCTTTTTGGCCTTCTGGCTAGATCATACATACCTAGGTCTTTTAGGTGTGATTCCTTGCCAGAGTAGCCACGTTGCTAGATTAAAATTCATCTATACCCGCTAGTGCAAGTTGTTGTCTGATGTCTACATGCATACTGCGGCATGAAAAACAAACAAACAGTATAATAAAAGTAACATGAAAAGATGATAAGATTTTCTACAGATTATTATAACTTTATATTTATTTTTTTAATTTATTTTCTATGTGTATGAATGTTTTCCTTCCATGCATGTAATTGTACCATATGCATGTTTGGTATCTATGAAAGTCAGATGAAGGCTTCAGATATTCTGGAATTATCTGAATATCAGATATCCAGTTATGATCTGAAGCTCTATGTTGGTACTAAGAATCCAACCCTGGTCCTCTCTGCAAGAGCAACAAATAGTCTTAGCGTTGAGTCTCTCTTGAGATCCAAATTTCTAATTTCTATAAATCGAAGCATCGAAACACCTAATGATATTTTCATGGTTAGGAGAAAACTGAAAATGAATATAAACTATATTTATTAGTTTAATTATATTTACATAAACCAAGGGTTGACACTAACCTGACTTTGAAGCTAAGCATGAATATATGCACCTAGATCAAGGAACAGGGAATAGTACTGTTATTTACAGTGAGGATTGTTGCTCATCGTGTTTTTCAAGAGGCCTGTGTATTTAAACATCTATTCATATTCACGCTTGACTATACTTGAGAAACTATCTTTTAGCCAGACTGGAAAATACTATTAAAAATCTGTGAATCTGCTCTTAATTGCTGTTATACAAGAATATAAGCATGTGAGAATTTAGAAATAGTCTATCAACTGATTTTTGATTATTTCTTTAATTTTGGAAACTATAATTATAAAATTTCTCACTGCAAACCCTCCCAAATACCACTTCTTACTTGCTCTCAAATTCATAGTCCTCTTTTCATCAATTGCTGTTCATGTATGAATACATATATATCTCTAAATACAACCTTATCAGTTTGTATAATATCACTTGTATGTGTGTTTCCAGGGTTAAAGATTTGTCATTTGATTAACCATTTGCTGTGCTCTTCCTTGGGGACAACTATTTCTCTAATTCTCAGCACTCCTTAGTTGCCGTTAGTTATTTGTGTAGGATTGAGACCTTGTGGTCTGTCTCTCATCCTGTTTGGCGTGCCTGCTGTTATGGTTCAGTTCATGTTTAGGTAGCCATGTTGTTGATACTTAATAAGTGTAGCTTCTGATATTATAAGGAGACACAGTCTACTAGCAAAATCTCTGATTCTCTGTTTCTTAAATTTATTCTGTCCCCTTTTCTTCCAGGTTCGCTGAGGGTTAGATGCAAGAACTGTTTTGTGGATATATGCGTTGAGACTATGATCTACAACTCTGCATTTCGATTGGTTGTCTTTCTGTAATGGTCTCCATTGGTTACAAATAGAAGTCTTCTTGATGAGGGGTAAGGAGTCCACTTACCTGCAAGTATAAGAAAAATTATTTAGAATGTAGATAGAGATTATGCTGGTTTAATAAAGTTATGGTTCTTCCAAGATCCATGACACAGTTAGCCTTGGGTAATTTCTGCAAGGTGAGTTGGAAATGTTTATTATGACATTTTTACATTTTCATTGTAAAGCAAGTAGTAAACTATTCCATTACTTAAAAAAATAGCATTGTATTAATTTTTAAAAGTTGCTCTACTAAATTAAAATAAGTGATCTATCATCAGTCTATCTCTATCTATCTATCTATCTATCTATCTATCTATCTATCTATCTATCTATCTATCGTCTATGTGGTTTGTAAATAGTTGTAATTTACTCTTACTGTTCTCACAGGAAGTCCAAGTTCAGTGCAATAGGATGTTTTATATCTGACAGAACTGTTTTTTTTCATGGACTTCTATTATAATAAAGGCATACAGAGACTGGATGATGATGATGTCTGAGTAAGAACACAAATCTCATTCATGAAGTTCGGTTTTCTTGTTTAATGATGTCTCTGTGAGCCCATTTCTAAATGCCATATTAGTCAGGATAAGTCTCCATTTACTCAGACATTTTTTTTCCTCCTAAGGGAAGGCTGTATAAAGTTCCTTCAAATTGTCCATACTTTGATGCTCAATCTGTAAATATCACCTTTGATTGTAACAGGATGCTTGAAGATACTAAGAATCTTATGGAGTTGTCTGATGATCCCGGATTACCTGTATAGGCTACATAATGTAGAATTCTCTGGTATAAAAAGACAAAGGACCATAGTGAAATGTATTGACTATAGCAAAGGAAACAAGTACATAGAACCAGCTCTAGTGAGTAGTTCCTAAGTGAAATAAATCACATTGTTTGACCTTGTCAGTCCAGTTGAATTTCAAATACCATTTTTGCTAAATATTTGCCTACCATTTATGTGCTTCTATTTTACTCGATTCATAAATTGTCCCAATTATATTTTCAGAAAAATGGAAAGATTTTATATAATAAATAATTTTTATACAACAAAGATTTTAGTAATTTTTTTTCTTCATTATCATGCATCTCTTCAAATTTAATACTTTTGATATTTGAATAAAGAATATTTTAAATGTATATTCTAATTTTCTTATATTTCTCTTGCATTATTGAAGCCTTTTATGTTTATAATTGTTCTAGCAATATATTATTTGACTTATTATTTTGGAAAATTATTTTTTTTTGTTTTGGTTCTTAAGTGAGCTAGGTGCTTTAATAATGAGAACAATAATAATATTGTTATTAATTGGCACAAGTAAATAAACTGTTGAAAAGGAAATTTTGATACTTAATATTTATAGAAAACTTGGATGCCTAGGTTTTAGCTTACTTTCCTAACTCTTATTATTCCATTAAAATCCAAACCAGAGAATAGTGTTACCAAACAGAGAACAGATCTTGTCACTAACAATTTAATAAAGATAATATCCTACAGATATTTCCATTTAACAACCTATTTGAGACAATTCCTCATTGAAACTTTCTTCACAGGTGATATAGATAGTGTCAAATTGAAAATTTACTGTCACCACCCGGTTAGACAAAAGATAATTTATTGGAACCCTGGTTGTATTTCTTTATTCCTTCCTTTCTTTCCATGCAGGAATAAGTTAAGAATCAGGTTGTCACTTTCAATTTCAAAGTGTTTTCAGTCAGAGGAGGGGCTACCATAGTCTAAATTAAGTGACTTTATAAAAATCAATTTCAGCAAAGCTGTTTTTGATTTGTATCTCTCAGAAAACATAGCCTTTTATTCATCTACTTTGCTGATATTAAGCAATTATTCCCGATATTTTAAAAAGTGAGTTGTTGTCATACTTGATTCTATTTTATTGATTTCAGCCCCCAGTTTGATTATTTCCTGTTTTCTACTCCTCTTGTGTGTATTTCTTTTTGTTCTAGAGTTTTTGGGTGGACTGTTAAGTTGCTAGTATTGAGATCTCTCTAATTTTTTTCTTTAGGAACTTAGTGCTATGAACTTTCTTCTTAGCACTACTTTCACTGTGTCCCATAAGTTTTGGTATGTTGTGCCTTCATTTTCATGGAATTCTACAAAGTCTTTAATTTCTTTCTTTGGCTCTGCCTTGATCAGGTAGTCATTCAGTAGAGAGTTGTTCAGTTTCCATAAGATTGTAGGCTTTCTGTTGTTTCTCTTGCTTCTGAAATCCAGCTTTAATCCATGGTGGTCTGATAGGATGCAGAGTGGAGAATATTTCAATTTTCTTGTATCTGTGGAGACTTGTTTTGTGTTTCAACACAAATTTGTATGTGGGTAATTTTGGAGAAAGTTCCATGCAGTGCTGCAAAGATAAATTCTTTTGTTTGGATGTATATTTGCATAATGAATTATTACTCAGCTGTTTAAAAATGACATCATGAAATTCATATGAAAATGGGTGGAACCAAAAAAAAATCATTCTGAATGAGGCAACTCAGACCCAGAAAGACAAACATGATATGTAGTAACATGTAAGTGGAAATTAGCTTGTTAAATAAAGGATAAACATTCTATAATTCACAGACTCAGAGAGGCTAAGTAATAAGAAAGACTCAAGTGAGACACAATGATTTTTCTGGGAAGGGGAAATAGAATCTATTTTTTTGGTGGCCATGGATAGGGTGAGGATAAGATCAAGAGGGATTAGGTGAAAGGATCTTTGGAGGGGGAGAGTATTGATAGGAGCAGATGCAGAGTCCCACAGCCAAACATTAAGTCGAGCACTGGGAATTTTGCTGAAGTGGGGGAGGGAATGTTGTAGAAGCCAGAGGGGTCAATGACACTACGAGAAAACCCACAGAACCAACTAACCTTGTCTTATAGGGATCATCAAGACCAAACTGACCTTATGACCCAGGTCCTCTTCATACATGGTATGGTTATGTAGCTTGGTGTTCTTGTGGGATGCCTAACAGTGGGAGTGGAGACTACCTATGATCTTCTGCCTTGTCTCAGAAGCCTTTCCTACTACTTGATTGCCTCATCCTGTCTTAATATGAGGATAGTCTTACTGTAACTTTTTATGCTATATTCAGTTGCTAGCCCTTGGAGGCCTGCTCTTTAGAGAGATGGAAAAGAAAAGGATCTGAGATGGAAGTGAAGTGAGGAAGGGAACACTTGGAGGAGTGGAGGAAGGGGGAACTGTGATTGAGATGTAATATATGAGAGAAGAATAAAAATAGTTGAACTGCTCTCAATGTTGCATTAGTGAAAATATCCTTAGCATCTACCAGTGTGGCATGATTTGTCTTCCACAGTATGCATCCATCATCGTTAAGAAACAAGCCCTGTGTTAGTAAGCACATGTAAGTTCCCCATGTAAGCTACTTCTTAAATGTCTTCTCATCACAATGTTACCATGAGATTCTCATCAGAGCTTAGGCAGTGCTATGACCTTCAACTTCCATAACTGGGAGATAGATCAGTTTCTTTACAAGATAATTTATTTTTAATACTTCATTAAAGTAATAATAATGATATTCATACTGAGTCTAACTATAGATTTGCTATGGAACCCAATACTTTGAATATTTTATTATTGTATGTATATGTGTGCATGTGCATGTGTGTCTGTTTCTCTCTCTCTCTCTCTCTCTCTCTCTCTCTCTCTCTCTCTCTCTCTGTGTGTGTGTGTGTATGTGTATGTGTGTGTGTGTGTTGAGTTTTATGTGTGTATGTTTACATAACTATATGCATAAATTTGAACAGAAGCCTGGCAATCAACCTATACTTCAATAGTTTTGAATATACATTCTTACTTTGAATTAGTATAATTTTTCATCTATTTTATGTTCACATCAATTTTGAAAAGAATTTAGAATAATTTGCTCTTGTTCATGGCCAAAACTAGCACTCAAATAGATTTATTTTTCCAGTGATCAAGTGATTCATTGTTAGTTACTCTATTTTCTGGCTAGCAATCAGATTCTCTTTTAAATTTTGACTCAAGAAATAGAAACTATAAAGATCAAATTTTACTATAACGGAAAGTACAGCTGTAAAGTCCTATAAATCTTGAAATTGAAAATAGTTTTAATAATTTTATAATATATCCGTGCAAAATATAAGTAAATGGGTGTGTCATATTTCATTGAGAGGCAGAATCATAGAACAAAGAACAGAAGTATTTATTGGTCATTATTATACATATTAATAGCCTCAAGATCTTAATTCTTAATGGCTTCTAATAACTATTACTCCATTGCATGCAGGCTTTCTGATGTCCAATAGTTTATATATACAGTCCACACACTCCTAGAAATTAAGTTGTATCTGCAGCCTATAATAGACCTGGGGATTATTAATGTTATGCTGATGTTAGAAGCATAAAAATATATGAAGGTTTTGTAGTATTATAAACAGTTGAATAAATGTTCCAGAAGGTCCCTGAGGCTAGGCAACCTGTAGTAGGATTACATTTCTTGCATTGAAATCCTCAACAGGCTATGAATGAAGTTACTAAAGGATTTCCTGCATGGAGCTCCTGAATGAGCTATGAATGAAATTATGAAGTTATAAGTCTACAATTCAAATAGATTGTACTTGTTTTTTGTTTGTTTGTTTGTTTTTGCTTTTTCAAGACAAGGTTTCTCTGTGTAGCCCTGGCTGTCCTGGAACTCACTCTATATACCAGGCTGGCCTCAAACTGAGAAATCCACCTGCCTCTGCCTCCCAAGTGCTGGATTAAAGGCATGCGCCACCAATGTTGAAACACTTACAATTATAAGGGACTTTTGAAGTTGGAATTAATCGATCTTACATGTGAGATGACCATGAATGTATAGGGTCCAGAATGAAGTACTGTTTAGATGCAAAATACCATCCAGAGTCTTCTGTTCTTGCATATTTGTGTGGCAATTAACACAACTATCTGTGGAAGTTTGTATAAACTTTAGAAGGTGAAATGCCACTGGACAAAGTCATCACTGCTGGCAAGACTTGAGACTTAAAAGTATCATTGCTTCTTTTTCACATCATGTCTTAGTCCATAGACTTAAAGAATGCCCAGACCTATGTCATTACTGCCATGTGCCTCACTGTGCAATCGTTACTGTGATTTACTGAATTCTATCAAAGCACAATCCAACTCTGTGAGTTATCTCTCTGCTCTGCTGACAGGTTTTCTCTGTGGAGAAACCTTTCAATTTTCTACATTCCTATCTGTGATCCACAGGGTTCCTTCCTGTGCTGTTGCTATTTTCTTCAGGATGTTCTGGCTGACACCAATATCTTAAAGAATATTCCCTTAGTTTTCTTCTAGCAGCTTAAACATCTCTGATTTTAAAATTATATCTGTGACGCACTTAAAGTTGACTTTATGCAGGGTGAAAGATATGGATCTAATTTCACTTTTCTATAGTAGAACATCTAGTTTTGTCAGCATTATTTGTTGGACAGGCTCTCTCTTGTTTTTAAACACTGTTTGTTTGTTGTTTTTTACATCTTTGTCTTTGTCAAGTAGGTGGCCATAACTTGTAAATAGCTGGCAGGTTTATATTCAGGCTTTTAATTATTTTTCTTGTTTATTTTTTTCTTTTTAATGCCAGTCTCATGATATTTCTGTCACTATACATTAGTAGTGTCCTTTTAGGTAAGGTATTGTGATACCTATAGAATTGTTCTTTTTCCTGATGATTGCTTTGACTATTTTTGGTCTCTTGTGGTTCCATACTAATTCTTTTAGTTTTTCCATGAGGAATCATGTAAGAATTTTTTGTGAGTATTGCACTGAATCTCTGTCTTAACTTTGTTATTATAACCATTTTCATAATTTTTATTCTGCCCAGGAATACTGAAGGTCTTTTAATCATCTTGCGTTTTCTTTGTTTCACTTCTCAATACCTTCTCCTTTATATTGTGAAGATCCTTCATTTCTTTGGTTACATTTATGTATAGATACTTTCATTATTTTAAGCTATACCAAATGAAATGTTGTTCATGGGTATTTTTTCTCTGAATTAATTGTTAGTGTATATGGAGACTACTGGGTTTTGGTATAAATTTATTCTTACCTACTTTATTGAAAGTGCTTATTAGATCTATTTTATGGTATCCCTTTAAGAATAAAATTGGCAGAAAACAACAATGACCTAATGGAATGAACAGAAAGTAAGAACAACAACAACAAAGCATAAATAGCCAATATTTCATTAGATGCAAAAAAATTGACAAAATACAACACCACATCATGTTAAATGTATTGGAGAGATAAGGATTTCAAGACCCATACCTAAACATAATAGAAGCAATATACAGCAAATGAGCATCCAATATCAAATTAAATGGAGAGCTATTTGAAGCAATCCCAGTAAAATAAAGGACAAGACAAGGATACCCACTCTCCCCATATCTATTCAAATAGTACTTGGAGTTCTATCTAGAGCAATAAGACAACAAAAGGAGATCAAGGGGGATACAAATTGGCAAAGAAGGAGTCAATGTATTGCTCTTTGCAGATGATATGATAGCATACCTAGGTGACCTCAAAAATTGTACCACAGAACTTCTACAGCTGATAAACAACTTCAGCAAAGTTGTTGCATAGAAAATTAATTCAAATAAAACACTTGCAGAAAAGATAATTGCGATGAGAAAAAATTCACTTTAGTCTCAAATAATATAAAATATCTTGGGGTAACTTTAAACAAACAAGTAAAAGATCTGTATGACAAGTACTTCAATTCTCAAGGAAGAAATCAACGATGACCTAAGAAAACTGAGAAATCTCTCAAGCTCATGGATTGGTAGAAGCAACATAGTAGAAATGGGCATCCTACCAAAAGCAATCTACAGATTCAATGAAATCCCCAAGAAAATCCCAACACAATTCTTCAAAGACATGGAAAGAAAAATTCTCAATTTCATCTGGAAAAACAAAAACCCAGGATAGCACAAACAACTCTTAACAATAAAAAAAAAACCTTTGGGATGAATCACCATGTATGACCTCATGCTATACTACACAGAAATAGTGATTAAAAACTGCATGGTATTAGTACAGAGACAGACATGTTGATCATTGGACTAGAATTGAAGACTCAGAAATAAAATCACACAATTGAACTATGACAAAGAAGCCAAAAATATACAATGGAAAAAAGAAAGCATCTTCAATAAGTGGTGCTGGTCTAACTGGCTGTCAGTATGTAGAAAAGTGAAAATAGATCCATATTTGTCACCTGTCACAAAGCTAAAGTCCAAGTGGATCAAGAACCTCAACATAAAACCAAATCTAATAGAAGAGAAAGTGGGAAAGCATCTCAAACTCATTGGCACAAGGGAAATTTCCTAAACAGAACTCTAATGGCTCAGGCTCTATGATCAAAAATTTATAAATGGGACCTCATGAAACCGGAAAGCTTCTGTAAGGCAAATGGCATAGTCAATAGGTATATCAGCAATCTACAAATTAGGAAAATAAATTTCACTAACTCCATATCCAATGGAGGGCTAATATCCAATATATATATACTCAAGAAGCTAACTTCCAAAAAACCAAACAACCCAATTTAAAAACAGAGTATAAAATTAAACAAGAGAATTCAGAACAGAGGAATCTGGAATTGCCAAGAAACACTTAAAGAAATGTTCAAAGTTCTTAGTCACTGGGGAAATGAGAATCAAAATGACTCTGAGATTCTACCTTACACCAATCAGACTGGCCAAGATCAAAAACTCACATCACAGCTTATGTTGGTGAGTATGTGGAGAAAGAGGAGCATTCCTCTACTGTGGGATTGCAAACTGGTATAACCACTCTGGAAATCAATCTGGATGTTCCTCAGAAAATTGGAAATAGTTCTACCTGAAGACCCAGCTAAATTACTCTTAGGAATATACTCAAAAGATACTCCACCATAGCACAGGGATAATTGATTCACTATGTTCATAGTGGTCTTATATTGTGACAGTCAGAAGCTTGAAATAACCCATATACCCCACAATGGAAGAATGAATAGAGAAAATGAGGTTCATTTACACAATGGAATACTATTCAGCTATTAAGAATAAGGACATGAAGACTTTTTGCAGGTAAATGCATGGAAATAGAAAATATTATCTGAGTAAGGTAACTGAGACCTAAAAGAACATACATGGTATGCACTTACTAATAAGTGGATATTAACTGAGAAAGTAGAGAATACCCAGGATACAATCCACAGAACTCAAGAAGGCTAAGAAGCTGAAGGGCCCAAGTGAGGATGCCTCCATCCCACTTAGCAGCAAGAAGAAAGCAATCACAGGAGGCAAAGAAGAGGAAGGGACCTGATGGCAGAGGGAAGGAGAAGGGGAAAGGGGAAACATGATCAGTTACTGGGTTAAAGGAACAGAGTGAAGCCCCGAGGGCCAGCAGAAAGAATGGAAACAGAAAACCTCAGAAGGTAGGAGGTGGGGGAGACCCTCTAGAATGTATCAGACACCTGGCTGGTGAGAGATGCTCAGGACTCAAAGGGAGGAATCTTGGATTAAATGCCCAACAGTGGGAAGAGGGAACTTGTAGAGCCCACCTCCAGCAGAAAGACAGGGCATCAAGTGAGGGATGGAGTTGCCATCCCACAGTCAAAATCTCTGAACCAGAATTGTTCCTATCTAAAAGAACTGCAGCGACAAAAGTAGAGAAAAGACTGAGACAAAGGAGATTCAGTGACAAGCCCAAATTGGAAACCATCTTAAGTGGAAGCACCAAGGCCTGACACTATTACTGATGCTATGATGTGCTTACAGACAGGAGCCTAGAATGACTCCCTCAGAGAGGCCTAACAAGCAGCTGAAAGAGTCAGATGCAGATACTTACACCCAACCAATGGACAGAAGCCAGGGACCCCCATGTTTGAATCAGGGAAAGGCTGGAAGAAGCTGAGGAGGAGGGTGACTCCATAAAAAGACCAACAGTCTCAACTAACCTGACCCCCGAGATTTCTCAGACACTGAGCCACCAATCAAGCAGCATATATGAGCTGGTCTGAAGTTCCCAACATGTACACAGCAAAGGACAGTCTGGTCTGACCTCAGTGAAAAAAGATGCACCCAGTCCTTGAGAGATGTGAGGTCCCAGGGAGTGGGGAGGTCTGGTGGGGCAGGGGTGAGGAGTGCTGACATCCTCTAGGAGATAGGAGAGGAGGAATGGGATGAGGAACAGTGGCAGTCAGAGGGCGGAACAGGAGGACTATAATGACTAGACTGTATAAAAAGATTAAAGAATGAAAATAATAATAATTTTTTAAAAAGGAATAGGAGAACAAATAGATGAATGGATGAGAAATTTTAACAGAAATATTGTGTGTATTAAATTGTGAAAGAATAAATAAGTGAAAAAAATTTTTAATCCCCTCAAAAAATGAAATTAAATTAAAGCATCTATGAGATAGAACCCAGCCCAGTCAGAATGTTTATCATCTGATGACCTATAATGATGAGGATGTAGTGAAAGGAAAGTCTTTTTCACTGGTGATAGGAGTTGAAAATAATGCAGAATTTAGGAAAAAACAGTTTAGATGGCCCTGAGGAACATAAAAACAGAGATACCCTATGGAATAAATACATAACTCAGGGGCACAAATTCAAAAGTATTCTATTTTTTCTATCATGGTGTCTTGTACATTCATTTTTAATACTGTTCTATTTACCTGGCAAGGAAATAGAACCCAGCCTAGATATTTAACAAAAAATGAATGGATACTGTTAATGTCATACAAATGTCTAATAGAATATTCTTCATCGCCGGGCGGTGGTGGCGCACGCCTTTAATCCCAGCACTTGGGAGGCAGAGGCAGGCGGATTTCTGAGTTCGAGGCCAGCCTGGTCTACTGAGCGAGTTCCAGGACAGCCCGGACTACACAGAGAAACCCTGTCTCGAAAAAAACCAAAAAAAAAAACCAAAAAAAAAAAAAAAAAAAAGAATATTCTTCATCTACAAAGAAATATGGTATCATGAAATTTTCTGGCAAATATATTAAATTTGAATGTTTAATATTAAGAGAACTAATCCAAGATTATAAAGATAAAACCTGTATGTTCTTACATAAATGTGTACACTGGGATACAGTGTGTGTGTGTGTGTGTGTGTGTGTGTGTGTGTGTGTACATCTTCAAAAAAGTTTAAGAATGTAAGTCTGAAAATATAGAACTGTATTAGAGAGAGTAATATTCGGTGATAAGCAAGGATGGGAGGTACGGTGGTTTGAATGTGCTTGGCCCAGGAAGTAGAACTATTGGGAGGTGATGTGTGGCCTTGTTGGAGGAAGTATGTCACTGTGAGGTAAGGGTATGCTTTCAGGACAGAAGGGAGTTTTCAGCTGGCTGCCCTCAGATCAAGATGTAGAACTCTCAGTTCATTCTTTAGCAACATGCCTGCCTAAATGTTGCCATGCTTACTTCCATGATGATAATGGACAGAACCTCTGAGACTGCAAGCCATCCCCAATTCAATGTTTTCCTTTATAAAAATTATCTTGGTCCTGTTGTCTCTTCACAGAAACTTAATTATAACAGGAAACTAAACAAAAGGATGCATATGTTGTGAAAGAAGAATGAAGACTAGAGGGAGACTGTAGTAGCAGAGTAGTGGAGATGAGGAAGCAAAACCACAAAGACATACATTGATCAAAATTACTATAAGAGTATATAACATATCATATGCTGACTCAACTCATGGGAGTTATTAGTACTCATACTAGGACATGATATTGAAAGGAGGATGTGTAGGTGGCACTACGAAAGTTGGAAGACAGTATATGAATATGATCAAAATATATTGTGTAAAGAATTTTCTTTAGTGAGAGTTACAAGCCATACTCTCCTGTGGTATTAGAATAAATATCTAGAATGCATTTAAGAATCATGCTGGTTTAAAGCTTAATGGTAGTAATACTTAATAGACTTAGAATGTTATAAATGTGTGTATACGTGTACAAGCACACACAGTATACAAGTATATATATATATATATATTCCTGTGCCCTCTTAGTTGTCTTGCCCAATCATCCACCAGTGGCAGAAATTCACTCTGTACCAGAGACCACACAGATTGGGAGAAGCGAAGGCCACACAGAGCATCAGGCTAGAGACAAAACAGAAACCAAGGAACAAAAACAAACTTCTAACAAAGAAAAACTCAGAAATCAGAATTAGACTTATAATCACCCCAAATCCAGATGTCTAGAGGCCAAGATATGAACACAGTCAACAATGGCCAAGACAGTAATTCACCACCAACACACAGCTACTCTACTACAGAAAGCCGTGAATACTCATGATGGAGTCAGAAGCAAAAGACCTTAAAATTTTATGACTGAGGTCCTTAAAGAGGAAATTAGTGAATCAATTAAAGAAATTTAGGAACACAAAAAAATGGAGAAAACGAACAACTTTCTTAAAGTAAATCAAGAGAAAAACAAACAGTTGGAGGAAGTGATTAAAGCTGTTCAAGACCTGACTATGGAAACAGAAGCCATAAAGAAAACACAAACTGAGGGCGTCCTGGTGAAGCATCTGGGTACATGAAGAGGAATGTCAGACTGAAGATACAAGAGATGGAAGAGAGAATCTCAGGGGTTGAATATCCAATAGAAAAAATTGGTACAGCAGTCAAAGGAAATGTTGATTCCAAAAGAGATGGGGAAGGACACTTTATACTCATCAAAGAAAAATCCAACAAAATGCCATCTCAATTATGAATATGTATGCCCCAAATACAAGGGCACTCATATTGGTAAAAGAAACATTACTAAAGCTTAAATCACACATCGAACCTCAAATATCTATAGTAGGAGATTTTAATATCTCACTCTCATTAGTGGAAAGGTCATCCAGACAAAAATGAAACAGAAAAAAAAACGGACTCTACAGAATACTTCACCCAAATATAAAACAATATACCTCTTCCCAACACTTCACAAAAGTTTCTTCAAAACTCTCCAGATATTTTGTCATGAAGCAAGACTCAATAGTTACAAGAAAATTGATATAGCCCCCTGTATCTTTTCAAACCACCACAGCTTAAAGCTGAATTTCTCAACAGAGGAATCTCTAAGGGTTGAGAAGTACTTCAAGAAATATTTTAAGACCTTTAGCTATTAGGCAAATGCAAATCAAAACAACTATGAGATTCCATCTTACACCTGTCTGAATAGGTAAGATCAAAACCACAAGTAACAGCTCTTGCTAGTGAGGATGTGGAACAAGGGGACACCCATCCAGAACCTGGAAATAACCTAGATGTTTCACAACCAAAGAATGGATTTTTAAAATATGGTATATTTATACAATGGAGTATTGCTCAGCTGTTAAAAAATAACATCATAAACCTTATAGACAAATACATGGAACTAGAACATAATTAATTTTGCATGAAGGATACCAGACCCAGAAAGACAAACATGGAATATATTCACTTAAAAGTACATATCAGCTGTAAAGTAAATGTTAATTCTGTTAAAATCCACAGACCCAGAGAGGCTAAGTAGCAAGGATGGCTCATGGAGGAGGTATGGATTTCCTTGGGAAGGGAAAATCAAATAGTATTTCCTGACTGGTGGGACGTGGGCACAGGAACAGGAGGGGTCATGTGGCAGAGCTTAGGGCATGATAGAGGGAGAGAATGCTAAGAGAGACGACTGCATTTGGGAGATTATAGGAGTGAGGTAGAAATGCAATGCAATGGAAACCCCCCAAAATCTGTAAGTGTAGGAAGCGGTTCTCCCCGCCATCAGGATGGCGCTTGGCATACAGTCAGCTAGCTTGAGTAGGCACTGTGGCTGTGGTTCATTATAGAGAAAAGGTTCGAGCTTCCAGGTGTGGCTACCGGATTAGCCCACCTCACATCACATGGAGCAGGCAATTAACAATGATGGCGTGGCAGCTGCTGATAAGATTAAGGCAATGCATATAAGGTGGCTGGGGCGGTAGCCAGGGGATTGAAGGAGAAGGATTCAGGGGGATTGAAGGAGAGGAAGAAGCAAGCGTGCAAGAGGGAAGCTAAATAAAACCGGCTTTAAGAAGAACATGGTTGTTGCTGCCTTTATTTCCGCTGGTTGGATCAGGACAAGCTACAAGTGGTGGCCCGTACGGGGATCCTCTCAATTCTTACAGGGAAGCAACAAGTCGTACAGGGAGCCTCCGGGTCGTGTTCAGAACTTCTTGAGGCTTCAGGGCAGTCAACTCAGGGCAGTTGACTGGGTAAGTTTTTCAGTAAGTGGAACAAGTTCAAAAGTTCCCGGTTTAGGGACAAGTTTTAGTAAAAGACAATAAAGTGCTCGGTAAAGAGACAAATGGTTTCCTGAATAAACTATGTTGAGAAGAAGTTCCCGTGGTATGGGGAGCTTCAGAACTCTTCACACTCAGGGGCAGCTAGCTGATAAAATTCTCAGTAAAGAGACAATAAAGTGCTTGGTAAAGAGACAAAAGGTTTCCTGAATAAACTGTGTTGAGAAGAAGTTCCCGTGGTGCAGGGAGCTTCAGAACTCTTCACGGTCAGGGTAGCTAGCTGATAAGGTTCCTGGTTTAGGGACAAGTTTTAGGTAAATGATAATAAAGTGCTCGTAAAGAGACAAAATGTGGAAAGAAGATGGGTGTGATTTTCAGTTTTTCGGTTATATTTTTCCTCTGGGAAAGAAGTGAAGATAAAAGTTTTTCTGGTTACTCGTTCAAGGATATTTTGTTTAGGGAAAAGGAGTTTACAATTCGAGAGGACCTGATGGGTCTGGCAATTGAAACTCATGGTGCCAACATCCAGCAGGCTCGAAAAGTACCAGGAGTGATTGCCATTGAGTTGGGCAAAGAAACCTGCACTTTCCGAATCTATGGGGAGACGCCAGAGGCATGCAGACAGGCTCGAAGCTACCTTGAATTTTCTGAGGACTCTGTACAAGTGCCCAGGAATTTGGTTGGCAAAGTGATTGGAAAGAATGGGAAAGTGATTCAGGAGATTGTGGATAGGTCTGGTGTGGTGAGGGTTCGTGTGGAAGGTGATAATGACAAGAAGAATCCCAGGGAGGAGGGAATGGTTCTCTTCATATTTGTTGGCACCCAAGAGAATATCAGTAATGCCAAGGCACTGCTAGAGTATCACCTCTCCTACCTGCAGGAGGTTGAACAGCTTCAGCAGATTGGGCTGGGTTTTCACCCTCCTGGGAGTGGATGGGGTGACAGTGGTGGTGGCAGTGATGAGGGGGTTATACCATAGATGAGAGATCCTCTTCTTCCCTGCACACAACCAGAAGCTATGGGGGCAGGGGCCGGAGGACTGGTGGTCCTGCCTATGACCCCAGTTCAGACCCTTCCACAGCTTCTGAGACAGAGTCAGAAAAGAGAGAGGAGTCTAATCGAGCAGGACCTGGTGACAGAGATCCCCCAAGCCATGGAGAAGAAAGCAGGAGGCAGCCAATTGGGGGCCGGGAAAGGGGACCCCCACCTGTTCTCCGGCCTACCTCAAGATACAACTCATCATCTATTAGCTCAGTGCTAAAAGATCCAGACAGCAATCCTTACAGGTTATTGGAAGATTTCGTCTGTATGTTTTCAAAAGAAATGATTAAGGTATTTCTACCTCCCAGAATTATATGGATTAGACACGACAGAGGCAGGCCCCCAGAAGACTAGATTTCAGAATTCAAACAAATTATCTTGATACTAAAATTTGTTAAGGTTTTTAAAGGAGGTGGATGTAGTGGCCCCCTGGTTTGCTGTATCAGGCTACCTTACAAAAAGCAGCTGGGATAAAATCTGCAGCTGAGCGATATAAGACAGATGGTTTCCAGTAAATAAAGGACAGGTGTTATGAAAGGATATTCTTAATGGCACAGTGTTGGTGTGGGTGAGAGGCTCTGTTTGTGTTTTTCCACAGGATCGGCAGCATCCTTTGTGGGTTCCAGAGAGACTCACACGTCCCGCACAGAATGGACAACGGGAACATCTGTCCAGCCATGAAGCCATCAATGACGATGATGCTCCTATCCGTTGCTGAGGGAGATCAAATAAAAGAGTGGGTGGGAATAGGGGCTTTAGTGACTTGCCTTGTTCTTATCAGTTTGCCTAGCACTGTGATGTATCCTAAAGATGTGTTCCCAGCAGCGCAGGGCTAAACCATGGGTAGTTCAAGCATTTGCCTCTCTCAAGGAGGTCAATCTCCACAGATCTTGCTGAGCCACTGAAATGTAGAATGCAGCAGGGTGACGGACGTACACCGCAGAGGACATTGTCTGTCCTCGGGCACATGTTTGACTGCACACAGGTCGGCCCTAGATCCTGTCCCCTAGAAAATGGCTAAGGGTTGGGTCGCCAATCTGTAGCAATGACAGATGGTGAGATGGGGTTGACAATCTCCCAAACTTACAGGGGGTCAGACCTCTGTGTCCTCCTGCTTTGCATAATACAAATAAAAAGGGGGAGCTGTAGGAAGCGGTTCTCCCCACTGTCAGGATGGCGCTTGGCATATAGCCAGCTAGCTTGAGTAGGCACTGTGGCTGTGGTTCATTATAGAGAAAAGGTTCGAGCTTCCAGGTGTGGCTACCCGATTAGCCCACCTCACATCACATGGAGCAGCCAATTAACAGTGATGGCATGGCAGCTGCTGATTAGATTAAGACAATGCATATAAGGTGGCTGGGGCGGTAGCTGGGGGGATTGAAGTAGGATTCAAGAGGATTGAAGGAAAGGATTCAGAGGTATTCAAGGGGCATCAAGAGGAAGAAGGTAGAAGCAAGCGTGCTGCAAGAGGGAAGCTAAATAAAACCGGCTTTAAGAAGAACATGGTTGTTGCTGCCTTTATTTCCGCTGGTTGGATCAGGGCAAGCTACATATAAGTGTGGCCCTATCTGAGATTCCTAATAATGAAGAATTAGGAGCCTGAACCTGCCATTTCCCATATCTTCTAGTAGAGGGCTTCAGACACCAAATTAGCCACAAATCCTTTTATCTACAATTTTTTCTGCCTGCAAGATGTGCTGGGATAAAGGTGGTGCAGAAATTGTTGGATGACTGATCTAGTGGGAGATTTATTCCATGAGAGAGCCCAGCCCTAACAATGCCTGGAGGGCAATGAACCAGAGGCTGGATATCCCAGAGACCTAGGATAGAACCAAACATGCCAGACCAAAAGAGAAAGGTGGGAGGAAGGGGGAGAGAGGGAGGGAGAGAGAGAGAAAGGAAGGAAAGAAGGAAGGAAGAAAAAGAAAACAAAGGAAAAGAAAAATTAAGGTGAAACAATTCCTAATGACACTCTGCCATACAAGACAAGAGTCTAGCATAATCAGCATCAGAGAGGCTCCATTTAGCAACTGATTGATACAGATGCAAATCTACAACCAAACATTAGAGACTGCAGAATTCTGCAGAAGAGAGAAGGGAAAGATTGTAGGAGCCATAAGGGTGAAGGGCACCACATGAAAAATCACAGAATCAACTAACCTGGGCTCATACAGGCTCACAGAGACTGAACCAAAAACCATGGAGCCTGGCTGACCCAGGCCCTCTGCATATATTTCATAGTTGTGTAGCTCGGTCTTTTTGTGGAACTCCTGAGTGGGAACAGGGGCTATCTCTAATTTTTTTTTGCCTGCTTTTGGGGCCTGTTCCCTTCTCCTAGGTTGCCTCATCTAGCCTTAATGAGGGGAGATGACTAGTCTTACTGAAACTTGATATGCCATGTATGGTTTATATCCCTGGGAGCCATCTCCTCTTCTGAAGAGAAATGGAGGAGGAGTGGATTTGAGGCATGGAAGGAGGAGGAACTGACAAGAGAGGAGGGAGGTGAAACTATGGTTGAGATGTAATACATGAGAGGAAAAAAAGAAAAATTAAAAAATTAAAAATTAAAATATCTTAGACAGTTTACTTAATCTGCCTTAACAAACTGCGAAGTCTGGGCTTCTCAAGCACTTTCCTCAGTACACTTGGGCTGTTCTAATTTCTGTTTTATTCCATAGTACTTTTGTAATTTAAAAATGACTATTTCTATAACCCGTAGGAGGAGGAGCTCTGATATTAATTTTGTAAAGATTTATACTTTCATTTGACACTCCATGATGCTATACTGACAAAATCGAGAAGATATGACTTCAAAGTCCAGTGATTTGAGAAAGGAAAAGGAAAACTCAATTAGTTTGGGGAGGTAAATTACCTGAATTGTAAAGTGTCGCAATTTCTAAAATGAACAACTTTAATTTTTTTTAGAGTTCAATTTTTACTGTTTTCTCTAATATCTCAAAAAAAAAAAAGCTATTAAGGAGACCATAAGACACAGAAGGGAACAAAATGCAAAATATTAACACTATAATTTTTATATTTTTATTATTCTTGTAGTCTTCTAAGCACTTTTTAGACAACACGTAAACCACATGTCACTCTGAGAAGGACTACTTGGATAGTCATTAAAGTATAAATTTTAGTTAAGAATATTTGAGGAAAAATTTTAATTGTTGATAGTTTTATAATATATTTCCCTGAAGTAGTTTGTTTGTATATTCATTGCAAGGAGAAAAAGAAAAAGTAACTAAATAAGTATATTCCTGATATTCATACCAAGATTCTGTGTAAAGACTGGTGAGCCTTTTCAATGGCTGTCTACCCGAAAGGACATCCTTCCTTTCAATGGCCATTTCTAATCAAACCAGCCTCATGCTTCCTGGAGCCAGAATGGTTTTCTAGCACTCTGTAAACTACTCAGCTATTAAGAACAATGCTTTCATGAAATTCTTATGCAAATGGATGGAACTAGAAAATATCATCTTGAGTGAGGTGACCCAGTCACAAAAGAACACACATGGTATGTACTCACTGATAAGTGGATATTAGCCTAAAAGCTCAGAATATCCAAGATACAATTCACAGACCACAGGAGCTCAACAAGAAGGAAGACCAAAGTGTGGATGCTTCAGTCCTTCTTAGAAAGGGGAACAAAATACTTCTGGGAGGAAATATGGAGACTGAAGGAAAGGCCATCCAGAGACTGGGGATTCATCCCATATACAGTCACCAATCACAGACACTATTGCAGTTGCCAAGAAGTGCTTGCTGACAGGAGCTTGATATAGCTGTTTCCTAGAGGCTCTGCCAGAGCCTGACAAATACAGAGGTAGATGCTTGCAGCCAACCATTGGACTGAGAAAGTGTCCCCAATAGAGGAGTTAGAGAAAGGGCTGAAGGAGCTGAAAGGGTTTGCAACCCCATAGGAAGAACAACAATATCAACCAGTCAGACTCCACCAGAGGTTCCACGGACTAAACCAGCAACCAAAGAGTACACATGGAGTGATCCATGGCTCCAGCCGCATATATAGCCGCATATGTAGCAGATGCCTTGTTGGGCATCAATGGGAGGAGAGACCCTTGGTCCTGTGAAGCCTCAATGCCTCAGTGCAGGAGAATGTCAGGGCAGGGAGGCAAGAGTGGGTGGGTAGAGGAGCATCCTCATAAAAGCATGGGGATGGGGGAATGGGGGAATGCGATAGGTGGTTTCTAGAGGGGAAACTGGAAAGGGTCTAATATTTCAAACGTAAATAGAGAAAATATCTAATAAAAAGAAAAAAAAATAGGATGTGCCATCAAAAACAAAACCCTTGTACTTCAATAACAAATGCTATATCCAATTTACAGGATGAAGAACCTCTGAGACCTGCTTTCCACAACTTAATGGGACTCAGTTTTCTCCTTCTACAATGCAGACAGCTGGCAGAGAGCAAGGAGCGAGGGAGCAAGAGCAAGAGAGCGAGAGAGAGCGAGTGAGAGAGAGAGAGAGCGCACACAAGGGAGCTCCTGGGCAGCAAGTACCCTTGCCTATTTAGAACTCTGTTCAATACCTCCATAACTTTAGACTATTCTAAATTATTTTAAAATGGAAATTTACTATTATGCCTTTTTTTGTTTGGTTGGTTTTGGTTTTGGTTTTTCGAGACAGGGTTTCTCTGTGTAGCCTGGGCTGTCCTGGAATTCACTGTATAGACCAGGCTGGCCTCAAACTCAGAAATCCGCCGGCCTCTGCATCCCAAATGCTGGGATTAAAGGTGTGCGCCACCACTGCCCAGCCCTGTTAATGACTTTTAAAAAGGACTCTGATGATAGAAGTTGTATTTCTAGAGTCTATAAGATATTTAGTATTATTTAGTGTATAAAATACATTTATTTGTTCTTATTACTCTCTTTAAATGAGTGATGTTAATCAGAAAATAATAGTTGTTAGGGAAGAAAACTCCCATAGCAATAATTGTATTAAGTTGAGAGATGTACGGAACCATGAGACTAGAACAATGACAAAACATTAAATGTTCTGATTTGTTAATCAAAATAAAGTTTGTTGGTTTTGATGGGAGAAATTGCCTTTAATTTAAGTTTCTAAAATATCTTTTGACTTACAGAGTCTTTCATGGTTTCAATGCTTTATTTTGGTCTTTACTGTACAACCATTATGTATATGAACCATATACTCTACTAGTTTTGGCTCCATCTTGAAGACAAGGACGATGCAAACTAAACAGTTAAGCAATTCGTCATAGTTGACTACTATAAGTATCTACAGAGCATGGGCTTGGATTCTAATGAATAAATAATTAATACAAGGCAAAGGTTTGGATTTTTTGTACATAGTGAACAGAAAATATAAATATGTGTTGTAAAATCATACATGACTTTGCAGATTTTGATAGGCTGTTAATATAGTTAGTTTGATTTATTTGCTTTTGGGCAAAGTACATAAGCCTGTTTGATTAGGGATTATTTGGCCAGTGACCTCTAAAATCAAATTATCAGCTATGGCTCATTTAACCTAAATAAATTAAAAAAAAAAAAAGAATATTTCTGATAAAGAAAACACTCTCTTGTATAAATCACTTAAACTACTTAATAATTTCACTATTTTAAGACCTGTCAAATAGTAACACCTTTAATAGAAGATGTTCTAAAATGGTTTTTGGTTCATTGGTGATTAAGTGTGTTGACTCTTCCACATTCTCTCACCCCAGTTTATGAGACGGTTCAGTTGACACAATTCAAGAATGTGCATGTTCATGCGTGTATGTGTGTATGTGTGTGTGTGTGTGCTTAATGGAAATAAAGACCTGGAAGCTAACACAGTATCTAGGATTTACCACCAAGCCTGCAAACCTAATTTGTCCCTTGAACACATATTGTAGAAAGAAGGAACCCAGTATTGCAAGACAAGTTGTGCTCTGATCCCTACACTTGCATTATTTGATACATGCTTTCCATCCACAAGGTCACACTAAATAAATGAGGGTAATTATAAAACTGGAAACACATTATACTAAAATCACAGACATTCCATTAATGTCATAAGATATCATAAGGACAATCATTTTGACAATATGATTACTTAGGTGTTTTTCAAATATTACAAGCTATTCTACTGAAGGTTTGTAATTGTTCAAAGCCTTAGTACATCCAGAACCTTCCACCAAGATTGATGTGGTAGAGGTCCACATTACCCATTCACAACTCCAGAAAAAGCATGAATATAAAGCTTATTCATAAAAGGCCTAGAATCATATTTTATTGGGAGAGTTAGTATTCATATTTATTCTATTAATACACTCTAAACATTTAAATATGAAGTCTGAATTAATTGATTAATCTATCAACATACAGCTTATTTTCAAACAAAATATATTAACACCCCAAAGTCATTTCCATACAGCAAATTCAGAGCATTTCTCTTTTATAATATGTGTATATGTGTAATTTATGTGTGAGAGTATGTGCAAACCTGTGCTTGTGCTGTGGTTGTATAGGCTACAGATGGACACCAGGTACCTTCTTCTATTGTTTTCTACCTTGTGTTTGAGGCAGGGACTCTCAGTAAATCTGATGGTCCCTTTTAGGCTAAAACAACTGGATAGCACTCCAGTGATCTACCTGTGATTGCCCAGTATGCTGGATTAACAGATAAACGTGATGTGCCTCCCATTTGTATGTGTCCTGGGGATCCCAATTCAGGTCCTCAAGCTTACATGAAAATTACCTTACCAACAGAGTCCTTCCACAATAGCAGAGATATTTTGTCTTAGACTGATACATATATTAAGCCACTATTATTAACCCATGCATACTACTGAGCTTAAATCCTTAAGCAATAGTTAATGAGTAGATTATCAGTTCTTTCCGATTAATTTAAAATTCTTAGTCCTGGAGACAACCAAGAATTTTTTTAAGATTAATTTTAAATGCTTTAATCACCTTAAATTCTAGTTAAAGTAGTTTCTGATTCATCTTTTTAAAATGAGGGTTTTGCCTTTTGAAGAGAAAAATACATTTTTTTTCTCTTATGTGGGAAGTACAATGCTCTTGGCCTTGTTCTCCAAAGTATAGAATTATCTTCTGTATAAAGAAGAAACAGTCCGAAGCAATTTATAACACACATATCAGGTGACACATGAATTTCTACAGATCAATAAGATTCTCTTGAGCTTTCTAAACCAAGTTCTTTGTGAAAATATAGTATTTTTTAGACATATAACATGAATGTTTTCAGCAAGAGGTGAAACATGCCTTCTAAAAAATCTACATGTGTATCATGTCCTACCATTATTGAAAATTGGCCATCTCCCCTCATTTTTCTGATAACTATGTAGGCATAAAAGTTGATATAGATTACTCTCTCTGCACTTCACTAAGTACATCTGTCCTACCTAAAACTAAGATCTACTTATTTTCATTATTACTCCAAATGGTGAATATAGTTTGCATTGTTTTATTTTCCAAGGGACTTCTAAAAAGTATCAATTATATTTAAAATATAGTTGCTGAAGTTTGCAGGTAAAATACATACTTACAGAACAAGATATGGACTTATAAAATTGATGACTCAGACATCTATAGCTATTCATCCTGCTGTTCCAGGGGAGACAATTGCTAGGCACTTGTCCGCAGAAGAATCCTGAGGCCAGGCGAAAGCAGTATTACCTCATCTCTTTTATTTTCCTAAATTCCAATACATTAACAATGGCCTCAATGGGTAAGGTAAATTATATTGTACTTAAACAATGTGGCTTATTTTAGACACTCTAGTATCTATTACCTATAATAGAATATATAAAATTATCTTTATACTATTCATGTGGTTAGTTCTCCAGAGAAAATGTATGCAATAAAAGAATGTATGGCTTTATGGAGCATGGAGGCATTTACATGGTGTCTTCTGGACGTTAACTTTTAAGGATGTTCTAACCTTAAGGATGTTATGGCAACAGAGAAGGGAGACTTTCTCAAGATGTTTCCTTCCAGAGCAGAAGATATGACTTAGTTGGGAGAATGGTTGCTGTTTAAGCATGAGGATCTCGGTTTGAGTTCCTAAAATTCAATTAAGAGCCAAGCTCAGCAACATGTACATATAATTGCAGTGTTGAGCAGGTGGAGTCAGGTGCATTCCTGGACCTTTTTGCCAACCTAGCCTAAGAGAAGGGCTCCAGTTTCAGAGACAAACAAACCCTATTGTGCCCTCCCCCAGCTTGGAGCAGAGCAGGCCAGAATGACCTTGTTTACACAATAGACCTATTGTAATAGAACCTAGGTGGAGTCATCCACCAAGGCTGCAGGTGCGACTTCCAGCAAGAATTTAGAAGAAGAGACTGCCTGCTGAGCCTGCTTTGCAACTAAAACAAAGGATGGGTCCTGGTGGGCTTTCCCTGTATATACAAGAGCTGAATATTAAACTTTGATCCTTGACCAGAAAACTTTGTCTTGGTTCCATGTCACCTCTGTCTCCTTTTCATTTCCAGCTCCCCTTTCAGGTAAACCCAGTTCATCCACGGCCGCTGGTGGCTATGCAGTATCTCACAAAGTAAGGTCAGGAACAGTAAGTAGGGACACAAAAAGTGACCTCCATGAGGTCTCTGCATGAACACACATGTAGAATTGTAAATATACATGGTTACATCTGTGTGAACCATCTAACTACAATTTCTCCTATTTTTGTTAGTTTGACCCAACATATTAAACAATTTGACCAACTTAATATTTGTGATTGTGATAGCTTTATAATAGTTTACATATATTATAGTTTCCCTCTTATTATCATCAGTAATTTTTCTAAATTCTATTTTTAATATAAAATACTGTGACACTTTTGATTGGGTATTATTTGAGAGATATAGTTTTTCAAACATTTTTCCTGTTATGTTTCAAAGAAAGGCATATAACCAGAACATTAGAAGTCATGTTTCTTACATTTGTTAAAGAACAAAAAACTAACTATTTGGGACATTAGTATATTTAATCATATTTCAGTGTTTAATTAATCATTAATATTTCTGTATATTTTACATATTGATTGATTTATACTATTTGTTTTATTTCTTATGTACCTCTCCCTTTTATTTTATTCTATTTTTTATTACAAATACTTTTTTGCAAATTTTGTGATTTCATTTCCTTTAGAGCTGACTAGTTATTCCACTGTACACATAGGCCAGATATTCATTATATATTTATGTGCTAACTGACATCTTTCTACTAGGTTGCTTCCATTTCCTTGACTTAAGGAGTAATAAACATGGGAGTGCAAATATTTCTGGTAGGTTATGGAGTTCTTTGGATATATATTCTTTTCTGTGCTAGTCTATGTGGTATGCCATATGTTGCTGATACCTTTATAGGCATCTCCTTTAAATTAGGGAAATTTCCTTCTATGACATTGTTGAAATATTTTTCTATGCTGCGTTTCTTATCCTTCCTATTATTATTCCTATTATTCTTAGATTTGGTCTTTTCATAATATTCAGATTTTCTGGATATTTTGTGCCTGGATATTTTTTAGATTTAACATTTTAACTGAAGTATCCACTTTTCTATTCTATCTTGAAAGCATTAGATTTTTCTGCCAACTCTTGTATTCTATTGATGAGGCTTGCTGCCTCTGAAGTGTTTAAGTTCCTAAATTTTTCAACTGTAGTTTTTCCCTCAGTTTGGGATTTTTTTTTTTCTGATTCTATTTCCAATTTCACGTCTTGAACAATTTTCTTTATTTCATTCCACTGTTTGTTATGTTTCCATGGAATTCATTAATCTATTCATTCACATTCTCTTTAAGATCCTTGGGCATATTCATAATAGCTATTTTGATGTCGTTTTCTTGTGCTTCCACTATATTGCATTAAAGCCTACTCAGTAGGGTTGTCAAGCTCTAATTGAGACATATGGGCCTGCTGTTATTGATTGTGTTTTCATGTTGGCATCTAGGCATCTTTGTTTTGGATGATTGTAATTCTAGGTACTGATTTCTGGTTTTGTGTTTTTTGGGTCACTGTCCCCTCCCTTCCTTTCTGTTGCTCTTGCTGGTTCTTGGGAAAGTGTGGTAGCTGTGAACTACCTGGTAGAGAATGCTTCTGAGATCTTGGCAAGTGTGTACCAGGGGGTACCAGGTAGAAGTGGAAGATGTTTCTAGATATTGTGAGCTGTCAGAAGGAATGGAGATAGGCTAAAAAGGGGAGACTAAGAAGGTCTACAGGGAGGAACTCAACTGTATGCACTATCAACATCTACTTATTCCCCTGGCAATATGTGCAGAGAGGTAAGAGAGACCACAGTAAGTGGTCTTCTATAAAGCTGGCATTAAAACTGGGCAATTAGAATTGGAGAAGTGGAGGGAAAGTGAAAATCACCTACTTGATTCCCTGGACAGTGTGGGTTTCAAAGGACTCCTGTTGGAGTTGGTGGCTGAAACAAATGGATGGAGTGCTGGAGGAAGGCTGTTGGAGAAGATCTTCATGATATTCTGGGAATGGCACAGAGATAAAGGGGGGCACAACAAATGGTCTGCTAAAAAGCTGGGCATGAAACTGTGTTACTAGAATTCTTATTTATCTTTTTCGAGACCTAAAGAGGTTAATTTTAGTTTGCAATGATAATGTTAAATTTTTGATATAGAAATCAAATTTCATACTTCTGGAACAATTCTGAGTTGATTCAGTATCTATATAAATACATACCCAGAAAACAGAAATGTACATTTTTATATAGCTACTGAGTAAATATAATATAATTCCACTCAGGTAGACAAAGCTAAATAATTGCTTAGAATTCTATATGATGCTTCAGTTCTTCTTAGGAGGGAGAAAATAATCTTGGGAGCAAATAGGGAGACAAAGTGTAGAGCAGAGACTGAAGGAAAGGTCATCCAGAGACTGGAGATCCATCCCATATACAGTCATCAAATGCAGACACTATTGTGGATACCAAGAAGTGCATGCTGACAGAAGCCTGATATGGCTGTCTCCTGAGAGGCTCAGCCAGAGCCTGACAAATACAGAGGTGGATGCTTGATGCCAACCATTGGACTGAGTACTAGGTCCCCAGTGGCAGAGTTAGAGAAAGGACTGAAGATGCTGAAGAGGTTTGCAAACCCATAGGAAGAACAATATCAACCAATCGGACCTCCATCCCCCCAGGCTCCCAGGGCCTAAATCACCAACCAAAGAGTACACATGGAGGGACCTGTAGCTCTAGCCTCATATATGTAGCAGAGAATGGCCTTGTTGGGCATCAATGGGAGAAGAGATCCTTGGTCAGGTGAAGGCTTCATGCCCCAACATAGGGGAATGCTAGGGTGGGAAGATGGTAGTGGGTGAGGAAGTGGGGGAACACCCTTATAGAAGCAGGTAGAAGGAGGATGGGATGGGAGGGTTCGGGGCGGGGGTGGGGAGAGAAAGGGGATAACATTTGAAATGTAAATAAAGATAATATTCAGTTAAAAAAAATTAAAAAACTAGAAAAGAATTCTAAATGAGCCAGTGCTATACAACAAAACCTAATATTAAAAAGAAAATACTTGAAGAAATAAAAAAATAATATGTCTACTGAAGTACTCCACCAGTCTTCAGAAAATTCTACATTTTATCAAGCACAGACATCCAGTACTGTATTTATTATAGTTAATAATTCAAGCAAGTATATTTGTTTTCTTTCTAGTAGCTATGCTAAAGGTTTCAGAGTTGGGTAGTTGCCCAGTTTTTTAATGACTGATTCAAGTCTTCCTTAAAGGAAGTCTATCACTCCTGCTGGAACTTCCCAGGTTCATGCTGTTGTCTCTTTGTGGTTCTGATTCTGTCACACACTCCCTGTCACCAGAAAAGTACTGAGGAGCTGTAATTCAAGACTTGATTGTGGGAAAAACTGCTGGCCCACAGCAGCAGGCTCCAGGCCCATGCGGCAGCAGCCCAGGACCTGCGAGGAGGAGGCTGCCTGGAGGCCTCCATGCAGCCTGTCTCTCGTGGAGGAAGGTCCCAGGTTCCAGTAGCTGGAGGCTTCAGTGGCGGCAGGCCCGGCAGGCCCCAGTGACATGAGGAAGTCCTTGGTTCCAAAAGGGTTTATTGTCATGGCAGATGGTAGATGGATCTGGATGTACCCCCCCAAACTCAGGGCAGACCTGAGTTAAGTAGGGAGGGAGAAAGGGGGAGGTTCTGGGGAGGAATGCTTAATTGGCTCCTCCCTCTGACCTTCATTAGTATGTAAATCTCTAGGGCCTGAGGCCTGTAGTTACACCCTCTACTGTGCACTTTGGGAAGGGCTGTAATAGCCTATGTGACTGAGCAATGTAGGTCTATGGAGATTGGACTGCCTTTCAGGACCCTGAGTTCTGGGGGCATGGCTGAACTCCTGCCGTTTCTCTCTTGGAGTCTCGGGGTTCTAGGCCCATGCCCAGCCAAGAACCAGGATACCCTTATGCAGTCCCACACTTGATGACCAATTTAACTCTATGCCCATGCCTAGGAAACCAGTGTAGACAAGGCTGGCAATTTGGGGGGCCAGCTTAGGAGGAGTTTTTCCCCATGCTTGACCAAAATTATATTGTCCTTCATGTGCTAATCCTGGGGAACACTTTCTTATGTATATCCGTTTTGTGTGTATATATAGGGATGTGGGGATTACTTCAGTTGCATTGTCAGTTTAGATTGTCTTCCTTCAGATGAATTTGCAATTTGATAATAGATAAGGTTTTGGCTCAGAAAAGTTTTCCATTTGTTTCCATACAAAGTACTTCGTCTTCTTTTAATGGCATTGGTATCTTTCAAATGCATTGCTGTCTGTTCTGTCTATGTCTAAAATTTTAATCTTATTTACAAACCAACCTTGCCAAACTTCACTTTTTAAATATCCTTCTGCTACATATTTTACCTTCTCACTGTAGACCTGGATGAGAGTTAAGAGGCATAACAAAAAACACAGTAAGTAGCTATCCTGTCTTGAAATTTCCTCATCATACAACATCATTAATTCACTAGCTTTAAATTTAACCTGAGGCTATCAAGTTAACACATGAATGAAAACTACTAACCACACAAACCTCTTCCCTGAGACTACATGTTAATGTGGATGCGGTGGCAAACTTCTGCAAGTCCAGTGTTTCTTTGGCTAGATTACAAGTGGAAACAGAACTGTCAGGAAACTCACAGGCTACTTAGCCTTGAAAATGCTATGCAGCAGCTGAATGAGCAAGAGAAATCATGTCAATGAGGTTAAATACTAAAACTTACTACTGATAAATTGCTGTCTAACATCTACATGCACACTGTATTTGGAATTTAGAATCACACACACACACACACAGATACACAGACACACATTCACACACACAAACATTAAATGCATAAATACATAAATAAACATGTAAAATTTTAATTTTAATCTTTATAAAATTATTTTATTTATTTACATTCCAAAAGTTGCCCCTTCCCAGCCCCCTCCTTGAATGCCAAACCCCACCCCTCCCACCACTTCTGAGATGATGCTCCCCTACACACCCAGCCCCCCCCACCTCACCCCCACCAGCATCCCTCTTCCCTGGGGTATCAAGTTTCCACCGAGTTAAGCACATCCTCTTTCACTGAAGCCACACAAGGTAGTCCAAGGCCAAAAACAAATCCATGTATGCTCCTTGGTTTTTGACTTAGTCTTTGGGAGCTTTGAGGGGTCTGGATTAGTTGGCACTGTTGTTCTTCCAATGAGATTGCAATAACCTTCAGCTCCTTCAGTCCTTCCTCTAACACTTCTATCTTGGTTCCCAACCTCAATTTTAATCTCATTTAAGTACTCAGGACTTGGGCCGAATGTAGTCAGATTCTTTTCCAGAATATCATATGGATAATACCTAGCCCAAATCCTGATAACATCCCTGTTATTCTTTGAAACCTCATTAGCTGTGTCTGTTCTTTTTCTTTCTTTCTTTCTTTCCTCCCTCCCTCCCTCCCTCCCTCCCTCCCTCCCTCCTTTCTTTCTTTCTTTCTTTCTTTTTTCCTTTCTTTCGCCTTCTTATATACTTATTTATTTATTTACATCCCAAATGCTGCATGCTCTGCCCTTCACAGAGTCCATCCTCCTTCCCCCTCACCTTCTCCTCTGAGAGGAGGGGACTCTGGGTATCTACACACCCTGGCACATCAAGTCTATGCTGGATTAGGTACATTCTCTCCCAATGAGACAGACAAGGCATTATTCCTGTTGGTGAAAGAACTGACTCCACAGTTAGGCTACAGCTTTAGGGACAGACCCCACTTCAGTTGTTGGGGTACCCACTTAGAGACTGAGCTGCATGTCTGCTACATATGTGTTGGGGCCTCTGTCCATAACTGTCCTCTAGAGACTCTACACAGCAGATGACTGAAACAGATGCAGATATTCTGACCTCAACATTGGACAGAGGTCAGGACTCTTATGGAAGAGTCAGAGAAAGCATTGAAGGCCCTGAAGGGGATAGGAACTCCAAATAAAGACCAACAGAGTCAAGTAACCTGAACACCTGGGTTTGCTCTTTCTATTTTTTGTTTGGTGGTTTATATTGTTTTTGATAGGCTATTTCTCTGCTGCTGGTGAATCAGCCAATTTAAACCAGATTAGATTGTATTAGAGTTATTAGGATTGTATTAGGATTATTGGAATGCTGCTCATGGATTCACCAGTACACTGGCTCCAAGAACCAAGGCCAGGGAAGTGGCCATGGGGAAGCGGGGTAAGGGAGGGAGCAAGAAAGAGAGAAAGGGGCACATAAGCAGAGAGTGAAGAGGAGAAAAAAAGAAGTAAAAGTAGTAGTAGAAGGAGGAGGAGGAGGGGAAAGGAAAAAGAAGAAGAGGAAGGGAAGGAGGAGGAGGAGGAAGAGAAGGAAGAGGAGGAGGAGGAGAAAGAGGAGGAGGAAGAGGAGGAAGAGGAGGAGGAGGAAGAGGAGAAAGAGGAGGAGGAGGAGGAGGAGGAAGAGAGTGAAAGCCTCTGGGGCTAGTGCTGCTCAGCCTCTGGGCAGGAAAGTTCAGGATTGGGGGTAGTGTCTACCAAGTAGGGACTGTAGGATGCTGGGAAAACTTGGAGGTCTGGTTTGCTATGTAAAATATGTGCCTCAGTCCCTTGTCCTTGGGCCTGAAACCAAACAATTTTTAGTTTTGTTAGTTTTGTTTATTGGTTTGTTTGTTTTTTTCTTCCCAAGTATTCTTGGTTTTATTTTTTTTTATTTTATTTTATTTTATTTTTATTTTTTTGGTTTTTCGAGGCAGGGTTTCTCTGTGTAGCTCGAGCTGTCCTGGAACTCACTCTGTAGACCAGGCTGGCCTCGAACTCAGAAATCCGCCTGTCTCTGCCTCCCAAGTGCTGGGATTAAAGGCGTGCGCCACCCCGCCCGGCGTATTCTTGGTTTTAAACTCTAACCTACAAAAGTAACTTTTATTTGCCAGATGTAATTATTGTATCAGAGATTCTCTGCAGAGTAAGCTCACCTTTACTAGCTCTTTATGAATTCTTGCTGGCTGGTTCAGTTTAGCTCTCCTAGCCCAAACACTTCTCCAAGCTGACTGATTCAATCTGGCTTCTCTCAGCTTCTGACTGAATTGCTCTGTTCAGCCTCAAACTAACTCTGACAATCTGTTCTAATTTTCTGACTCATCATTCTCTGGCCCATTCTACCTTCACCAGAAACCTGTCTCTGTGAAACTGTCCTGGTAAAAGTTCCCTCTGCTTCCTCCCTACCCATTTTCTTTTGGTTGTTCTCTTGAGATTTGGGCATATACTATTTCTTACCCATTCTTTCAAATCTTTCTCTGATACACTGTTTTGCCTTCCACTCAGTTAGACATCACTTTCAAACATGGTAGCATCCTTTTCCAAACTATTTTTACTTGCATTCTTTTGGATTAAAGATGTTTAGTAAGCGTGTTTTTTTTTTGTTTTTTTTTTTGTTTGTTTGTTTTGTTGTTTTTTTGTTTTGTTGTTGTTGTTGTTGTTGTTTGTTGTTTTTTTCCACAGCCAGAGGGATTAAATGTTTTCGGCATGTCTGCATTCTAACTGGATCACACAGACCTAGGTGATATTATCCCTTGCCAGAGTATATATGTTGCTGGGTTAAAATTTCCACACTATCGATAATAAGCCATTAAACTCTACTTCTAGTGTGCAAGTGTTTTTAATAGCCAAAAATTCCAAACTCTCTATGTTCCTCCAGCCAAGAAGTTGCACAGGTTTAAACAGGTCATGTTCGTCACAGTAGTAACCCCATTCTTGTTACTAAATTTTTGTATTGGTTATGCATATTTTTCAACAAAATGTTTCATTAAGAGAAAAGAGAAAAAGCATCCTCAGGAAAGGAATGTTTATTTTGGGTCATAATGTGGGGCTACATCCATAACCATGAAATTCATGGTAGCAGAACCTTTATTCAGTTGTGTTTGCAGTGGGGAAGAAGAGACTGATGAGAGTTTGTGAGAAGCTCATTTTCTTTTACATCAGTTGTAGATCCTAACCCATGAAATGAAATAACTTACACTGAGAGTGGGTCTTCTCATTCAACTTGTCTAATCCAAATAATCCTTAATAGACATGCTCATAGCTTTCCTTTAACTGTAATTCTAAATCTTCCCAACTGTAGTTGACATGCATGGTGAATCTTCAAAATGATTAAAGGTACCTATGTGCAGAGGCAGAACCAGATTGTGGGTCAGTAAAATCCTCTACTAATCTCAAAAAGTTATATAGCCAAGTAAGTATTCATACACTAAACTAAATGTACAAGACCTAAGGAAATTATAGCATAGCTCATAATGTCAATGATTTTCTATAACAAATTTAAAAAGACACTGAAGAAATTAGTAATGAAAGAATTCCAAGCTTTAATATCTCCTGTCCCCCAAGTAGCTCATGGTAAACT
Organism: Mastomys natalensis; assembly: GCA_021653895.1. Taxonomy (NCBI): domain Eukaryota; kingdom Metazoa; phylum Chordata; class Mammalia; order Rodentia; family Muridae; genus Mastomys; species Mastomys natalensis. The sequence goes on from JAJTUV010000289.1 coordinate 988,070, forward strand.
TAAATGTTCTACTGCTTATTAAAAGAAATAAGTCAATACCTATTATAGTATTTGTAGTGAAATATATGACAGGATCTAGAATTGTGTAAGAACAAGCCTGTGGGCATTACTTTGAGCTATTACTTTGATTAGATTAATTGAAGTAGAAAGACCTATCTTAATTATGTGTGGCACTATTCTATGTACTGAGATTCTTAATTGAATAGAAAAAAGAACAAAAATTGTGTGATAGCATTCACCAATCTTGGCTTCCTGATTGTAAGTGACTAACTACTTCCAGTTCCTGTTACCTGGTTTCCTTATCATGATAGATGGTATTCTTAAACTAAAATCAAAGCAAACTCACTTATTTTAAGCTGCTTTTTTCAGGTAGTTTTATGACAGTAATGAGACAAGGAACTAACAAATATAAAGCTAAATATTGAAAATATTGCCATCATGAAATGCACTGCTAGGTAAAAACAGCAACCTGAGGGGAGAAAGTTCAAACTGTCCTATGGCAGTAAAATATTGCCATGCTCAGGGTAGATTCCAGCAAATATGGAGATCCGGTGCTGTGATACAAGCTCAGAGAAGAGGAGCTGCCTACTTAGAAATTTTCGGAAATGAGCTCAAAACAAACCATAACTCTGACATAACTAATTAACTCTTCAAGGCACATGAGGAATGGTATGAGCTTGTAAACTTTCAGAAAACTACACATGCTCACCTCATTGTTGCATACCCATAAATTCAAGAAGGGACTGTTAAAAACTCATGAAACCAATGTAAATGGAGATATTGTACATCACAATGATGAAATACAGCAAAAGAATTACTAAAATGTTTATAGCAGTCAATACTTGTATTGAAGAACTAGAAAGATCCCAAATAACTGGCATATTGCTTCACCTCAAAAATTATAATTCTAATCTAAGCCTAACATTCATGAAGTAAACATAATAAAATTGGAACAGAAATAAATTAACTGGAAACTAAATATGCCATTTAAATCAATGAAACAGATGCTTCTTCAAAATAATTTTAAATAAAATAGCAGACTTCTAGCCAGAGTGAATGAGAAAAACAGAATGCAGTTGCAATGACTGAAACCAGAAGTAGAATATCATTGATGCCAGAATTAGAGCAGTGCTAATCTTGAGACTGTATGGTCTGGCACATCTGATAAACAAAAAGTATGACATCTTTCTAGACACATAAACTTTAGCAAAATGGATCACAAATAAATAGGGAACTTTAGAAGATAAGGCTTCTATAGGTGCCTTCATCTTTTGCAAATGGAAGTAAATATCCTAGATCAGTTGTTCTTCCAAGGTTTGAGACAGTGGGAAAGCATGGGAGGAATAGATTACTCAAAAAATAAAGATTAGCATAGTACCCAGAGCATCCTAACAAAGAAGTGGATGCTATCTGTAGAGCATACTGTGGCTAGGCTGGTATTTCACTTCTTCCTGTAATACAACCAATAGCACAGTACTAGAGATGACTTCAGGAAGGCTATCTGAGCATACACTTCTGGGAGTCAAAGCTCACCATACTTTCCTTTTATTAAAACATCCAGGCAAAGACACACAACTATTTAGGGAACTAGATTGAAGGATCATCTTCTATATACTAGGAAATGACAAATTGAAGACATGAGAGGTTTATATTACAGTATGTCAGACTAATAACAAAAAGTAAAGTTCATTTCCCACTTAGGAGCATCTATTTGATAAGCTGGCTCCTGAATAGGATGGAACACAGCAGATAGATGCAAGTGCACTTCACAATACCAGAATAGTGTAATAGTGTAAAGGGGAGTGCAAGGATCTGTAGTTGTCTCCACTTTAGAGAATATGGCTACAAGTCTACAGCTCTTCCACAGACCACATCTCTAGCAGATATTTTGAGGGCATAAGAGATTTGAATTTGAGAATAGTGTTCAATTGCTTCACACTGAAGGTTGTGACCTTAGGATCACCTTCTCATTCCCAACTAGAACTTTTATCTGGCTTCGTCTTTTGCTGATCTTGTATAGGGAGCCACAGTTGCTGAAACAATTTATATCCAGAAGATAGTATTTCACAGTGCTCTTTCCCATCCTCTGCCACTTCCAATGCCTCACACTTTAAACAATATTTCCTGCACCTTGGCGGTGAGGGATTGATAGTGGTGTGTACTGTATAGTTGAACAGTCACAGCTGCTTACTCTTAGCGCTGTGAGGAGTAAAACATCACTCTATAAGCACTATCCACTGGAAAATGAAGCTTCTATGGCCAAGGCTGAGAGTAGCATAATCTGCCTACATTAGATTGGACACAGTAGTGCTGATCTGTTGTCACACTACTTCTGTGATCAGGTTGGAGGAGGAAACAAGAGGTACCCAGCAGTTTGTGATTCAGCTAGATGGTATCTGCAGGTAGAAAAGAACAACAAAACCCTGTCTCCGACAAACCAGATGCAAGGATTGGCTCATGAGACTGTTCTACATTTCACTGCTACACTCTAACATGAATATACACACAGTCAACTAATGTACAGAATTGTTCTTATAAAAAGTAAACTTAGAAACTTTAACTCATTGCTATTTTCAAAGGTATTATGTTTCCAGTTATATAAGCATGGATTTTTGGTCAATAATGTTTTCTTTCAAGGACTTTCTGATGTTCATGTTGCTGACCCAGTCTGAAGTATAATTTCAGTTTATTTACAATTTTATTTTCTCTCTTTGTTGCCCTGTGTTTTCTTTCCACCTGCTCAATCTTCAGAACACTAAAAAATATGTAAGCTTAGGGGCTTCTGTTGAATGTGACAATGAAGGTGTGGTGTGGACTCACAGACTGTTGTGTTGTCCCATTTCCTGATTTATTGTCTCCATCCCTCCTGCCAAATGGAGTTTACAGGTTCTAGCTGGAGAGTACAGTTATGCTTATACTCAGGGGCTTTCATGGATGGGGAAAGTACAACGACTTACCTAGTTTGTATTTTGAGCCTGGCTCTTTCTTCTCTATACCTCTACGGAATACTTCAGCTTGGCTAATTTTAAGAACCAAACCCATGGGAGTTTACTCCTTCTAAATTTAATTCCAAAGAAGGCGTAGGACTTAGTATCTGCTTTATAATTTCTAACCTGAAATAATTTGATTTCTTTTGGGAGCATAGCTATATCCTTTACATTTAATAAATCTAAAATATACTGTAAGCATTCCTCTGACTTAATATGTGTATTTGAGAGTGTGAATTCAGGATCATTATTAGAAATCTTATTATTTCTTTTCACTTTCAGAAATAAATTATTTGGAAAATTGTTAATTTTCCATTTTGCTGTTGTTCACGTTTTAAACTCTTAATTTCTTGAATATAGACTCTCCTTTTTACATTTCAAGTATGCCTTTCTGTTTGTCTTATTTGGCCATATTCTATGAGAAATTTTGTTGAAGTGTCTTTTATTTGCCTGATGTAATTGTCATATTTGAGGCTTATTGCCTCTGTCTGTAACCTAGGCCTAGTCCTGGAAGTTTTTACCCTCTATACAATCTAATCTAAGGCTAGAAATATTTCAGTTTCTGAGACTTAGTGCTGAATGAGCTCATCCTTTCTAGTGCATTTTGATCTCTGGTTGGCTGGTTCAAGTCAGCTGTTCTGGCTCAAACTCCTCTCTATGCTGACTGACTCAGTCTTCTCTTGCCTTCTTCTGAATTGCTTTTCTTAATCTCACACTAACTCTGTCAGTATCTTCTAATTGTCTCCTCATTCTTTGGCTTATTCCATTTTCACCTATGTATAACTTATTCTTTCTTTGCAACCTGTCTCTGTACAACTGCTCCAGCAAAACCACCTCCTTTGTCCTTTATTTCCTCTTTGACAGATTTCTTTTAAGTACCTCTTTTTCCTCTCTCTCATCATGAGAGTTGGGTACATTCTATTCTGTCAGTTTTTTTTTTTTTTCTGACTTATCACTTTGCTCAGCTGGAATAGAGAGATTTACTACGGAAAGGAACAGCCAGAGAGACTTCCTCCTGGGAATTATTCTTTCTACTGATGTGCCTTCTCATGATTTTCATTGCCATATTCCTCATTTATTTGGCATGGTGTGAGTTGACACCAGGAGATCTTCATTGCCTATAGCATGATGTGATTACTTCCTGGGCTCACTCCATTGGGTTAATTTTCCTGCTGATCAACATGAAGATGAATGCTATTGAGATGGTGCTATTTAAATTAATTCATGATTTTTTTTTTAATTCTTAATTTCATTTAAATTTTTGTTAGTTGTGTTGATTTAAATAAATTTGGAGAGTTATGATAGTTGATAGAAGGTTTAAAGTTAGAGTCAAAATAAAATATGCCTTTTCCTCATAGAATGGCAAGAGCTGCATGAGTTAGAAAGAGCAGAACAATGAGCATTCATGCATTGTAAGCACTATAGTAGTGAGAAAAATAGGCTTTACTGACTGCATAGGGGTTGATGTCAAAAGTATCCCCTCTCCAGGAAAAAGACATCAGGATGGATATGGCCCTCATGCCTCACTGGACAACGACAGGAGGACTGGAGCCATTACAAGGTCCCCTTTAATTACTGGAGGTCAGGCCTCTTATCCACGCCTTCGCAGGATTAGAATCACCACGGCCCTTCTATACTTAGAGAAGTGAGGAGATGTCAGGGACAGCCCTGCTTATACACTGAATGCCTAAAATCAGCCATAGGCCTAAAATCAGCAATAGGCCTGACATACATGCATGCTAACACAGTCTTGGGTCTTGGTGGAAAAACACTGAAACACATGGCTATAAGCTATTGTAAATAGGTAGCTTTCATGGAAATTTACCAGCTTGAGTAGTCATAGACCTTGTAAATAGGTAACCTAGGTGGATAGTACCAACTTAGATAAGGACACGTGAATCATAGACAGAGTCATAGTGATTTGTCCCCTGAACCTTCACCCAGCCTATACCTGTTCTGAAAGATATCTGTACTCCCCCTGAACACCTATGCTCCAGTGTCATCCCCTTCCCCACGTCCTGCCTTTTTGTGTTTATAACTCCTGTGTGAATAAGTAAAAATTATGATTTGATTTAAAAAAAAAAAAAAAGGCTTCAGACAAGTTAGTAATCAAACAAACATTCTTTTAGGTTGGGTCTGAATTCCTTGTTCTTGTGATCTAAGGATGTGATAGCAGGTTTTTGGTGTGCACCATAAGAAGGAAAGTTATGAGTAAAGAATAAATAATTCTATTATGAGAAAGAACAAACATACAAACAACAACAACAAACTTGGGAACAGATGATTAGCCAGCTTAACTGATCAAGACTCTGAAAATAAGACATAAGACAGATGACCTGTTCCTTAGTAAATACAGATTGTCTTCAGCCAAGCATAGAGAAAAACTTCCTACTATAGACTTGGCTTGCTTAAACATTGTTAATCTATGACAAAAGAAATATTGCTTTGGGTTACAATGAGCTTGTAGATAAAAAGATAAATGAGAAAAGTATAGTTAGGTATAAGTTTCAAAAGTAATAGTGTAATGACTCTAGTCTCTTTTTGTAGAATACTTTTTTTGTGTGATGGTTTTTAGAAAATGTGCAATTTGTGGCTATGAGATAATATTCTTCTTACATAGAAAACTTTGTCTTAGAAGGTATAAAAAGATTTAACAGAAAAATAAAGTTGTTGAAAGTTTGCTCCATTCATCTACCAAATATATGTGTACATGTGTTAAGTTGTTGGAGCTTATTTAAGTTTGCTCCATCCACAAAATTGTGTGTGTGGGGGGGGGCGTATCTAGTTTTGAAGTACTATATGTTTAATAGGCTGTCTTTTCTGTCAAGCTCTACTAATTCTGAAATCTTATTAAAATTAGGAAGCATAACTGTATGGAACAATGTTCAGAGCTTCTTAGGTCTATATGTCTGATTTGTGCCAGTACCATGCTGTTTGCTTTCCTAGGACTCTGTAGTGTGCCTTGAAATGAAATATTGTTAATGCTTCCAGAAATGTCTTGTTCTCTGCATTGTTTTGGATATTTGAAGCCCTATTTATTTATTTATTAGTTTATTAGTTTATATTTTTCTATATGAACTTTTGTGTTTTTCTTACATCTATGAAGAATATTCTTAGAATTTTGAACTTGATTCCATTGTTTCTGGAGAACATGTTGAGCAATACAGTCATCTTCATAATATTCAATTTTCCCATCCATGACCATAAAAGATCTTTCCATAGTCCAGTTTCTTCTGTTTAATTTTCAGTGTCATATTTAGCCTCTTACTTAGATTTATTTTAAGGTGTTCTAGTTAATTACATTTATAGAATTACATTTATGTATGAGACTATGCTTGTAAGGAACCTCACAATAATTTTGAATTGTCTATGTTTAAGATTTTATAATAATAAATTTTCAAAATATGCAATGGGCCTATTGCATTTTGAAAAGCAATGCAATTTTCTAATGTTTTCTTCTATTCAACTTATCAAAATCTGGGTCTTAGAAGAATGGCTTAGTGCTTAAGATCAAGTACTGCTCTTACTTAGGAACTGAACTCAGTTGCTCAGTTTTTATACCCATTTCTGGTAGCTTTCAACTTCCTGTAAATGCAGTTCCAAGAGATCCCATGCTTCTTCTGACCTCTTTTGACCCCTAATGGCACTTGCAAACATGTGCACATACCCACTCATAGATTCTCACACATACTTATAATTAAAAACACTTATCAAAATTTACTTTAATAGCAACAAATTATATTGTAGATAAATATATTATAGGATATCCTTCATGAAATTTATGACAATTAAATATTGTGGTACATTTTAAAATGATATATCTGTTATTAGGCTTTAGAAATGACAGAAATTAAATGATATAAATGAAGTTAGAGTAAAGAGAGGAGAAAGACAAAGATGTATTTTAATATTATACTGAAGTAGTAAGTAATGACTGACCAAAGGAACCAGATGCAAAGACTATGGAAAGGATTTCTTGGAAGCTGCTTTCTGGGGAGAAAAAGCTATTATAAGAATTTAAACTACCATATAATTTTTTCACATAAAGTTTTAGATTTATAGAAATATTGAGCATAAGGTGGATGTTTCTGAGTTAGTGGAGCATTTGCCTAGAATGCTTGAAAATCATGCGTTTGGTAGCCAGCACTATGCAAACCAGATGGCACACACCTAATCCAGCACATTCTCTCTCTCTCTCTCTCTCTCTCTCTCTCTCTCTCTCTCTGTGTGTGTGTGTGTGTGTGTGTGTGTGTGTGTGTTTGTGTGTGTGCCATTGATTCTTCTTTCCTCCACCAGAGGGAATTTTAACTGCTTCTATGATTGGGTATATGTGACAAGCCTTCTCAAACCTCAGCCCTCTTCATATTCCAGCTTTGAGAATGGCATGAGAAAGTCTTTGGCTCTCTCATCTATGAAATATTACACTGAACAATTTTTGAACACACAACAACATCTTTTTTTTTTTTTTTGCTAACCTTCATTAGAATAATGATAATGATATTTTTTCCCATTCATTTGTTGTTCCATTTGTCTCTTTGGGATAATGTCACATCATTTTGAATCCTTAGAATTATATTATTGCCAGAATTATTTCAATATTTGTTTTATTATTAAACAACATAATTTTGTAAGGCAAGTATCAAAAATTCAACAAAAGAGCAAAGAATCTCTCCTTTCTTCTATTTTCTATCTCCCTAATCACCATCTTCTCTTAACAAATAACAATAACGATTTAAGAAGTAATTCAGTTTTCAGGTCTTGTGTGTGTATGTGTGTGTGTATGTGTGTATGTGCGTGTGTGTGTGTATGTGCGTGTGTGTGTGTGTGTGTGTCTGTCTATCTGTCTGGTCTGATAACGTTGGCTAAATCACAGGTCTTCTGTACTGCCTTTTGGATACTTCTGAGCCTACCTTTCCATAGATTTTATTATTTATGCTGTTATTAAAGTACTTTTTGTGCAAACATTCCTTATTATAGAAAGAGATTCATTATAGTTGTCTGACAATCTAAAATACAGATGCTGTTCTGTAATTTATCAAGCTATTCCTACAACAATGAACACTTAAAAGTTTTATGTAATTTTACACAAACTTGTACATTTAAATTTTAAGGTAATTTTATATTTACTGAGGCATCAATATGGGAATATATTCTAATTTCAAAATACTCTAAGAACATATTTTTATTTAAAATATCCTATCTTAGATAATTATAAATATTGTATAAAGATAATCTATGGTTCCTTTCCCTTCAGTAATAAATCTTTCAGAACTGTAGCACAATATCATACTCAGGGTATTAGCCTTGATATATTCAAGACAGGGACAAAATACACAAGCAATTCTTTCATCTGAAAACAGAGACAATTTTATTTTTCATTTTGGATGTTTATATCTTACCTCACTGACCACAGCTTTTAGATTTATGGTGAGTAAAGACTGATCTAAGTAGAAGTCATTGACTTTTCTCAGAGGAAAAGTGCTGAGCTTTTCATAGAATATATCTTTGTCTGTAGCATGCTTGCTGATGAGCATTCCATCTTGAGGACCATTCTAGCTTTGATTTCTGAGCATGTGAATTAGGATTGCATGTGGAATTTTTTCTCAGTAAGATTGAAACATTTTTCTCTTTGAACTTTTTAATATAACAATTTATTCAGAATGGTTTTTAAATACTATGTTAAATTACAATATTTCTTATCACAGTATCATTTAAACCATATCTATAATTTGTTCTAAATGCATTACTACCTTTTCCTTAATAATTGTGGTGGTAGTTTTATTTTATGTATGCACTAAGAATAGTTATATTTTCTTTTTCGGAAATTTCTTGTCTATATCTATGTAGTGTAGCAATTTCCTCTGAGATAAAATTTTCCATCTTGGTGGGAACTTAGTTAAGACACAAGATGTTCTAAAGGGAGGCAAAACATCCATCTGTCAGAACTCATGGAGCTCATGAAGAAAACAACTCAGTGGCATCAGAAAGTTTCTAAAACTGGCCAGATTTACTACATTCTTTCTTCCCCAAATATATAAGGAATAAGGACTGCTGAGAGACACTTTCAGAAAACTGAGCTTCCAAGAGTCTGAGCTGCCTGATTAACACACACACCAACTGAGCTACCCAGAAAACCCACTCCTCAACCTGCTGAACTGCCTACAAGTTGTGCAGTGAGTTTCATGTTCATGTGCAGATTTTCTGAAATATCACTCATACTAAGATAGTCTTTTGGTTACCTATCTCTCTTTGAGGTTTGTTGTGGTTGCCATTGCTGTTTTGTTGTTGTTGTTCCTGAAGTAATTCTTTATTCATACTCCTGTAAGCAATACAATTCATTTGTTTGCCAAGTTGTACTTTGGTGGTACCCTTACTTAGCTCTGTGGTAGGCTTCCTATTTGAAGTGAATAGATATTTATTAATACCTTCCCAGGAAGAGTGTAACAAAACAATTTGGTGTCAGAATAAAACTAGTCTCATTTCATTATGAGAAATAGTATTTTATGGGCCTAAAGATCAAGGACTTGTATTTCCTTCTCCTGACAGATAAAAGTAGTTCATTGCTAAGTGTGTATCTTTCACAGAGTAGCTTTCTTTGCTAAAATATTAAAGCTTATCTTCACCACCCCTCAGCTTCTTCAAATCCAATTCCCTAGAATTATCCCCAACTCTGCAACATACCACCAGCATCAGCCTTCCTTCTTCCCCTATGCCCTATCTCCATGGATCACACAGATCTTCTTACCAAACTTCCCTCCCCAAACTCTTTATTTGATCTCACACCTAATCCCAGTAGGTAGTCCCTGGAAACCCACAAGCCATTACAATAAGAGAAGACATAGCCTATATGCAGACATTCATCTCTCCCTCCATGTTTCCAAATATAAAATCACAATATCATCTTCAGCTTTACAGGAGAATATCTGGTGTGGTCTCTTCACATTCTCTAGTCCTATTTCCAGGAAAAAAGCAGATCTTTGTGGAACATATTAAGTTTCTTCATGTAGGTTCAATTCATCTCCTCTACCATCATCTCATTTCCATTTATCAATGTCAGCTTCCAATAGCTATAAACACATTTTACCTGGAACTATCAGTGGCCAGACCTATCAAGATCTTGATAGAATTTCCTACCAGGTAACACATGACCACTGAACTCTTCTCAAAGCTAAAGAAGGCAACAGAAAGCAAGGAACACAACAAACACCCAATGAAAAGAAGACCAGGTTTCAGCATCTAGAAATACATAATTTTCCAGATATATTTGAAGGGCAATTTTAGATTCATATATAAACACCCACAAAACAACAATATCAAGCAAACTAACAAGAAATTGTTTAGCTAAAACAAGCCAGAAAAAGCAAAAAGCTTCAGAAGTTATCACCATCTCAAATTTTAAGTTATGCTGTACAGCAATATTGATAAAATTATCATGGTGTTGGAAGAAAATAATAAATATTACTTAAAGGAATCTAATTCAGAGAACAGACATAAATCTGCACATTCATTGACATCTGATACTTTATGGAAAAGAAAGGTCAGAACTACTGGAAGAAAGACAGCTTCTTCAGCAAATACTGCTGCTCAAACTGGAGGGCTGCATCCAGAAGAATCCAAATAAATCCATATATATGTCCCTACAGAAAACTCCAAATGGCTCTAATATCTCAGTATAAAACTAGTTAAAATGAAACTAACAGAAGATAAAGTGGGGAATAACATTGAAATCAGTGTCAGAGGAGAAAGTGTTTCTGAACATAAACTGATAGTGGAATTGCTAAATTAACAATTACTAGATGTGGGCTGAAGAATTGGCTCAGTGGTTAAGAGCACTAACTGCTCTTCCAGAAGTCTTGAGTTCAATTCCCAGCAATCACATGGTAAGTCACAACCATCTGTAATGGGATCCAATGCTGTATTCGGGTATGCCCGAGTACTCATATACATAAAATAAATAAATAAATGAATCTTTTAAATAATAACATTTATTAGATGTGGCCTTAAAAAGTGAAAAGCTTTTGTAAGGCAAAGGACATGATCACTAGGTCAAAATGGATGCCTACAGAATGGGAAAAGATTTTACTAACTCTACATCTGATAGATGCTAATATCCAAAACATATTAAGAAATCAGGAAACTATATACAAAACCAATTTTAAAGGGGGAGTATTCTCAATAGAAGAAACTTAAATGTCTAAGAAAATCTTAAAGGGATGTTCAACATCCTTAGCCATCAGGGAAATGCAAGTCAAAACCATTTGAGATTTCACCATATTCATGTCAGAATAATTAAGAACAAGAAAACAAAAATAATCCATGTTAACAAGGATGGGGAGTAAGGAGAACACTCCTCCATTGCTGGTGGGAGTGTAAACTTACACAGCCACCATGGATATTAGTGTGATGTTTCCTTTGGAAACAGAAAGTCATTCTATCTCAAGATTCATATATATCACTCTTGGGCATATTCCCAAAGGAAGGTTCATCCTATCACAAAGACCATGTTCATTGCTGCTCTATTCATAGTAGCCAGAAATTAGAAGCTATATAGATATCCCTTAACAGGAGAATAAAGAAAATGTGCTACATCTACATAATGCAATACTGAACAGTCATTAAAAAATTAAATAATGAAATTTGTTGGTAAATTACTAAAACTATCAAAAAGAAAAGAAACCAACTGGGTGAGATGTCATAGAATCACTGAACCAGAAAGAGAAATATGGTATGCACTCTCTTGTCTGCCCCTTCCTGACAGGTCCAGGCAAGAGGAGAGAGGTCCCAGTCTGCCAGGTCTCTCTGGGGCTGAGCAGGATGGTGAGTGTCAATGGCTCAAAAGAAACATACCTGGTCAGGAGTATTGTTGGAGCAGTAACTCAACTTTATTGCATCAGCCCCTTCCTTATATAAGCTCAGACCATAGGGAGGGGGATTTTTGGTGGGGTGAGATGACATAGGAAGCAGGGAAGGGTGAAGGAGGGTATGGGGTGACTGACAGGGCCAATGGCAAAGCTCTACATTAGCAATGGTGGGGAAGAGGCAGGGTCAAACTCGTCTTTCTGAGTCACCACAATACAGAAGTGACTGAGATAGGTCTCAAAACTCAAGCCAGGCTCGGAGTTGTCTACAAGGCCCAAATAGGGCCGAAATGGGGCCCAACACTCTCTTATATGTGGACATTAGATATTTATTCAATGATAAGCAAGTTACAATCTATATAACTACAGAAGTTAGGTATACAGTAAAGCAACAGAAGGAAAGATAGATCATATTTAGAAAATGGAAATAGAATGTTATAGACAGTTGTTGATGAAATGGGAGGCTTGAATTCAGTGAACAATTTGGTATGGGGAGGGAAGAGTGACGAGGGAGGGAATATGAGGCAAGATAGCTAAAAATTAAGGCCCATTTGGTGAGTAGTTTGGAAGCCTAATTCAGTAGATTTGTTGTAAAGTATGTTCATATATGAAGTCTACCTGAAATCGCCAAACAATGGGGGTGACTGAGCACCAACTGACCATCTCTTGTCACCAAATTTAGATTCCAGTATCAGGATTGGGTTACTTTTCATTGAACTGTTGTTCAAAGATGTACCATGGAAATCCCCAAACAGCCCATGCTATTTCCAAGATTGTATATTGTTTTCCACAAACTGACTGATAGCAAGGCTCTGTTGCTAAAGACAATGCCCACATAACTCATTAGACATAAAGACATTGAGATTGTGCATACACACATTACCTTTACTTTTAGGATCTTAGCATCTTTGGCATAAGGGAGATGATAACCTGACTACTACTGAAAAAGAATAATAAAACCCAACACAGCCACAAATATTTTATGTTCTGACTGTAAGATGTTAGGGCAATAGTGGTACAAAGTGTGTAGGTGTTACCAATATCTGATTTGACTTAAGGCCTACTCCATAGAATAAAATCCATCTTTGACACTGCTGTAGTGATGAAGAACCTGAGACTATATAGCCCAGTGATGTAGAGGACAACCAAATATTGCTTTTCTATTAAAAGAACATAGTGATAAAATGACTCCTACTGGTATTTGTAATACTTATGAATCAGTGTCTTGCTCAGCTAAAAATGAATATCTCTATCACATCCCTCCCATCAGGGCTCAGTGAAGTCTTTGGAAAGAAGGTGAAGAGAGTATATGAATCAGAGGGGATGGAAGATGCCAAAAACAAAACAAAACAAAACAAAACAAAACAAAAACAAATAAAAAACCAAAACCAAGACCCTCTTAAATCAACATTGTAAAAGCACATACGAACTCACAGATATGAGTCAGCGTGCAAAGACCTCCGGGGATCAGTAGCAGATCCTTTGCATATGTATCATGATTTCTAGTTTAGTGTTTTGATTGGGTTCCTGAATGTAAAAACTAGTCACTGATTCTGGTGCTTTTTCTTGGTCTTTTTCTGTTTGTTGTTGTTTTGTTTTTTATTTTTGTTGTTTTCTTTTAAAAATTTCAATTTGCTAGACTTTTATTCCCCCTTTATTTCATTGTTTTTATTGTTCCTTAGGGCCGGGTTGTTTTCTAATGAGAGTCAGAAAGGGAGTACATCCAGGTGGAAGGTGGTGTAGGAAGAACCTGGAGGAATAGTAGGGGAATTCACAGTTAGGGGACAAAAATCTATTTTCATTGAGTAAAAAATAAGTCATGTGAGTTTATGAATTCATTATTTATTATTTAAATGTTATATTTTAGTTTAGAAAACAAATCATGTGCATGACTTCATGTATTCTCCTTAATAGATGGCGATATTCCATCTGAGATGTATCATCCCTTGAGTGGAATCCTTCCCTAAGAGTTAAAGATCTCAAGTCAATCCAGGTATTGTAGGTTATTTTTCCCCTCAGATTTTATTGTAATGAAATGTCAGATGTTTACAGATTGCTGAGATATATAACAACATAAGAGAAATGAAACAGAAGAGCTAAAAGGATTGATATGGCTGCATGTCAAGCACTTAAGAAAATTGTCTCTATTGTGACACAGAGATAGAAACTTTTAGGTTAATTTTATGGACCTAAAATGTGAAGATTAATATAATTTCTTATACTTTTCATGTATAGTAAGTTATCTTTTTTATGAACCTTAATAATCCATGCTTCCTTACCTGTAGACTTGCTTTCCTTGCCACACTGCATTAGGCTATGTCTTGTGAGAATAACAGAAAATGGAAGTTGTGAAGCTAGGACATGAGGTACTGTGCCTTACTCCTCACTCTCAGATCTCTCTAAAGAATCCTATTATGTTTGCAGTGTGTACAATCGAACAGTCTCATAAAGAGCATAAAGTACAAAGTAAAAACTGGCCAACAGCATTATATTGTCAAACTTGAATTTCTTTAGAAATGCTAATTTCAGTCCAGCCTTCCAGTAACTGCAGCTCTAGATATCCGATGTTAATTACAGGCCCAGTGTACCAGATGAGCCCTTCCAAAACGGCTCACCTACAGATTCCCAGGGTTTTAAAGGCTTTTTATTTAGTTGCTATTTATATATGGTAGGCAGATGTTTTGACACTAAGTTCAATATCTAACACTATTATTATTTTAAGCCATTGTGGTATGTAACTATTTGTTATATATTAGTAGGCAAATAATAGACTAAGATATATATTAAACATTGAAGCCTATATTGAACGCAACGCTTCCAAGTTTGTATACTACAATGCTTGAATATTTATTTGTGTATGTAACTAAAATAAAATCCAGACTTAATATTTATAGGTATTTATGTCTTGATTGAGTCAGTAAGATGAGGGCTCTCTTGGACGAGACAGTTCATAAGGAGCCATTTTCTGGATGGCTGTTCTTTGTGTCTCATGTCCCTCAGTGTTATGAGAATGTGTTCAATATTATAGCTGTGAGATCTGGGAATCTTTGAAAATTGTCTCAATTTATTTTTTTCTTCAAATGTTTGTATTTTAGAGCATACTCCTTTTGTATTAAATTTTCATGTTACATATTTGATTGCTGCAAGTTTTATTTTAAAATTTCTAAAAGTATGTGTGTGTGTTTGTGTATGTGTGTGTGTGTGTGTGTTGTGTGTGTGAGAGAGAGAGAGAGAGAGAGAGAGAGAGAGAGAGAGAGAGAGAGAGAGAGAGTTTACCTGCATTTTTATTGTGTGCCTGCAGGTTTCTGGGAAGATCATGTGTACTAGATCCACAATAGGTGGAGTGTGACTGTGGGCCACTATATATGTGTGCTGGACCGCTATACCATGTTACAGTTTTTAAATCAAATTTTTGAAAGTTTTAAAAGAAAGCACTCAAATTCTTTTAAAATGATGCATTATTTTGATATTAGTAAGATCATCTATACATTTTTTTATTTTATGTGAATAGGAAGAAATAAATGTTAGTGCCTTTTATAAATCTAATTTAAACCAGCAGATGAACAAAAGAAATGAAAAAAATATCACCAGGAATACTTTTCTTTCCCAATCTCATTGCATTTTTATATTATTGTCATTACGAAAATCATAATTTATTAAATCACATCATCATAAACTGAAATCTTTAAACGTAGAAAACTCATATATATGATGCTGAAGTTTATATATACTAGTAAGTCACTTTTTGTAAATTTGGCTTAGTTTGAGCTGCATGTACAATTATATAATAATATTTAGAAATATGTATAGTACATATTGTTTCCTAATACAATATTGACTTCCCTGTCTTTCCAATTTAAATTTTTTAATATATAGATGATAACATATATGTGATGAATAGGAATCTTGAGTATCATCAGTTATATATATATATATATATATATATATATATATATCATGATTTATTTTTTTCTCCTAATCACACAACACACCAGGGAATTATTTGCTGTTGTTTCTACTAACTGCAGTAGAGTCATTCTCCAAAACTTCCATTACTTTCTGTCTACAGTCACATAGAACAGTAAGACAAGCATGGAGCATGAGTACCTTTAGCAGAAGTAACTCGAGGTCATCCATGAAGCTACATCTGTCTGACTGCATGTCCCATTTAATGGCATCACACTCACTTCCTCCTATCATTCTCTAAAAGACACTACTCAGGTGTCTCACTGAGTAACTGAACCCAGCTCCAAGTGTGGGAAGATTTTCTTCTGGCTGTGACCATGGCTTGAAGACATGTGCAGCCAACCACCTGTTGCTCTGTTGTGTAGCTTCACTTAACTGAAGTTAGCCACAGGCAACCAATATGCCTGTGTCACTTACCTAAATTCAGATCACCCCATAGGCTTTCTGTTTATTAGAACTACATCACCAGTAGTGGGATCAACACAATACAAGGCAATACAAGGCAATACAATGCAATAATACCCTTTAAAATATGACAGAAAAACATTCATATAATTTCTACTACATATTTCACTGCCATTTTACTTTTCATTATTACTAGTAGTATTTCACTGTATATAGTTTACAAATTAATTCTACTTATGCATAGGGAATACTTAGGCTATATGAGAGTCTCAACCATCTGTAATTTCAGGCACCTACTCTACTGTTTGGGAGTGTATGTATGTATGACTGTAAGCTTAAAAATAGTTACCTGTTTTCCCATGAAAAACCCCATTTGGACAAAGAAGAATAATAAAATAAACATTGTAGTTATAATTGAGACATTGTTCTGATGTTTATGAATAAGGAAACAGTGATGATATAGACAATTTTACTGTCCCACTGGCAGTCTTTTAGAGTGCATCCTTTTTCTGAGACGTCCTTGTTCGTGTCTATCATGGATTCTCTGTAAGGGACTAAAGAGCAGTCTCAGACTGCTTCCTCATGGTCTAAGATTAGGGTGGGATGGGATTTGTTTTCTAAGCCCTTGCTAGTTCTTGCCGTACAATTATATGGCAATGCATTCCAATCCAAAGTTAGTAAGTACTCAATTAGACTTCTGGTTATATCATTGAGAACATAGGCTCAGATTTTCCTATACATGTTTCATCTTCTCCTGTCAGAAGTATTGGCTCTTCATTATTTACCACTGTACTCTATATATCCCTCTATCTTTTGGTTAAAAGCAATCCCTTTGATGCAATTTTAAAATTTAATACTCTATGATATAAAACAGTACAGTTTAAACCAATCTTTTCAAAATATCTTAATGCTAAATCATAATAACAAGCTAGGGAAAGTGACAGAAATTCTAATTTCTTTCCCTCTTATGCTAATGTTATCTACAAATTTTCATTTGTTCAAATCTATAGGTCCCTGTTATCCAACTTCTCCTCCTAAATATAAGTTTACCTTTCCCACACCTTATAAGGCTTCATAGTATAAGAATTAGTCAACATAGATTGCAGTTACATACTTATAATTTATAATTCCATCATATTTATAATTTGCAAATCAAATAAATCAAATGTGTAAGATTCATCTTTCCTTATAGCTATTTGCTGAATTTGGCTACATTGTCAATTTTTCATATTCTTTTCATAAATGTTACTACCTGGGCTCACATGGGTCTACTGCAGGCAACAGCTAGACCTGTTCTGTCTTCATATAACAAGGATCAATAACCTCCTGCCTGACAATTGATAGGACTTGGCCTCTTAATGTCTTACCTCTTTCACATTTGGTAAAAATCAATATTTCTCTTTTTCTTTTCTAAAAATTCTGTATTTCAAGCAGCAATTTTGTATATTCTTAAAACATTTTATAACTACAGTGATAAAACATTTTATAACTACAGTGATATTACAAATACTACACAAATAAACATCAGTATTGATAAGGGTTTGTTTTTGTTTTGTTTTGTTTCATATTGTACTAGGAGTCATCCTGGAATGCTTATTTAAAGACAGATTTTCCATTTGCCTGATTGCTTATCCTGTAAATAAGAATTTTATGATCTCATGTTCTTACTTTGACATCCATGTAAAGATATAGAAATGAAGGCAACGAGGCTAGTTTATTGGGTATTTTTAAAATGTTTTCCTATTCAATGCTACACCAACTGATGAATTCTATGCTCACTTACTGAGTGGACATCAATTCTCATGCCTTCTCTACTTTTTTTTCATTAATTCCATTTGCATCCAGATCACAGCCCCTCACCCCTGCACAACTCCTCCCAGTCCCACCCTCACAAACCCCACTCCTCACTACCCCTCCTCTTCTCCTCAGAGTGCTGCTACAGCTTTCTCTACTTTTAAAGCAATAAATAAAGGAGATATGCTACGTTCTTGAAAGTGTATATTGGGAACTCATGGGCTAACTCAGTTGTGGATTTGACAAATTTTTTACCTCAGTGTATAAGATCCTGCTTGAACAGATTAGGAACTAACTTCCTTGTTATTCATATTATGCTGAGTCATTTCCATTTGCAGTTGTAAGGGTTTGTGTTTCTAGTAAAAGCTTTCTTTCTTTTTTTCTTTCATTTGTTCTTTCCTTTTTTCTTTCTTCCATTTGGACTGTGAGAAGCTACCTTTTGAATTTTCTTAGTCACAGAGATCAGCAACTGTTTCAAATTCTAAATGTCATTATGTTCAATACAAAATTCAATACAAAAATATTTATAAAAAAGTGATACTGATTTTAATAAAAAATCTAAAATGTATCCTTTTGTTCTTCTTACAGAAACATGACAGATCACAAGTCTCAATTTATACTAGACTAAAACAGTTTAACAGAAAAAACTAAAACAAATGAATTGGAATTTTCCTAAAAAGAAAAAAATAACCAGCTAGTTTATTTTAAAAGTCAATTTCCACGACTAAGAATTGCTACATAAGAGAAAATCAACCCAGGAATGGTTTAGATCTGGTTGACCTCCACGCATGTCTGTGAGGGATTGCTTTCATTGTTAATTAATTCAGGAAGACTCAGTCCATCTTTGCCAGCAGCATTTCCTTGTGACCAGTGTCTGAACTTGACAGCATTGGGAAATGCAAGCATCATGAGGGTGTGGTTTTCTCTGAGTCTTAACTATCTGGAATTCTTGCCTTTATCTCTCTTCAAAGATGGGCGACAATTTTTAGCCAAATAAACCCTTTTTCCTACTATGGTGTTTATAGACAGGGTGTTTTATAACAGCAACATAATTAAAAACTATATTGACAATCCAAAAGGGAATTTTAGCATCTTTGCTAAAGGTAGAATATATAACTCAATTAAAATAATATCTATGGTTTGTCATGTTTGTAGTCATACATAAACAAATCTACATTAAACATTCTCCTCAAACTAAAGATAAATTAGCTCCTGTCAAACAGCTGTGTACAAAATGGTCCTGAACTCTTATACCAAGGTCTCTAAGGAGACTTGTCATCATTACATAAGGCTCTCCTCGCCTTACTGTAGAGTTTTTAAAAAGCCACTTAAATAGATTTCTCTAAATGATGATTTTCTGATTTCTTAGACGTTTAACTAAGGAAAATTTATTTGAGAAAGTTTGACCCTTGTCAGGTTAAGTGACTGTGAGTGCAAGGTGTGCTCCCTTGAGAGCTATTGTTTCCTAGCATAGGTCCTTACCCAGACACATTAAGACTGTGCCCTTTATAAAGTCTACCATTAGAGAAAAAAAGAGGACAGACAGAAGTAAGCTGAGGTAGTGCTGACAAAGCACAACCAGGAGCTCAGAGCTATGGATGTGCTGTCTCTTGCCAGTCTAAAGAGTCCTTCTTCACAGCATCACTAAAATCTGTCTTCATTTCTCTTCTTTCATTTTTCGCCTCAGAAAACAGGTGAATCTTCTCTCAAGGGTGCTGTATGTTAAGAACTTACACATTTACACAACACAGAGGGAGATATAAGAAAGAAAAAGAATCTTGGGTTTGTGGAATATATAATAATAGAAGAAATTAATAAAATTCTGGAAGAACTCAGTTTCCTAACTGAAGACTCTTGAAAATAATTTTGCATATAGAATGATCAGATATCTAATAATAATAAATTAAGTTTATTCTTAATTTACTAGTATGCTAAATTTGGAGCACACATATGAATATAATAAAATGATTTCTTTGAAGGGTATTGCTTTTGTTGCAGGTTCAAACTTTGCTGTGTCTAGATTCTTCTACTATTATATTTTATGTTTAAATAAGAAAATGTGTGTTGTGCTACAAAGTTTATATATAAGAAACTGAGTTAATATCTATTTTAACCTGTAATATTTCTTGTCAATGATTTAATTTATTTTGCATTGATGCACAGTCTCTTAATGTAAATTTAAAAAGTAGTTGCTATAGCCTGTCTGTAAACATTTCCACACTTTTCTAAAACTGCTTATTTGCATGAAATAAACTTGACTTTTATTTTTACTGTACCCATTAATCCAATTTCTGGGGATCTGCCTTTTCTGTAGTTTCTTTTTCTAATGTTGTTACTATTCTAAATAAGTGTTAGAATTATGCTTATTTTTATTATTATTATTATTATTATTATTATTATTTATTTTTATAGTCCAGTTGTTACCTGCCCTCCCACAGTTCCTCACTCCATTCGTCCTCTCCCCTGTCTCCAAGAGGATGTCCCTACTCCCATCCCCTACCTGGCTTCCCCATTCCCTGGGGGCTCAAGTCTTTCAAGGTTTTTTATACCATACTTCCAAATAAATTGTCCTTTTACAGACAAACAGAAGAAGAAGCCAAAAGAACTGAAGATTATTTAATTTAATTTATTTAATTTAACATTATCACTGAAATAATTATATGGCTGTTCTCTTTTCTTGCTGTTCTTAATATCTGTGAGGTTTGTTGTGAATTTCTAAGTGTAGAGATACAAAGCTTGTTTGCTGACTTTCTAGTCAGTTGTAATAAAGGAACTTTTTGTCCCAACAGATAAGTGGAGCTTCATTGTGAGGGAATTATGTTTGTCTGACCCTCTCGACACTCACTACGGACTTACTCTGTAGTCTGCTCTTTGAAACATCTGATGAGGTTGGTGCTCTTCCATTTTATGCCTGGTAAAGGAGGGAAGGAATGAGTCAAGATTCAGCCATAAAATCTAATCTCATCATTGAAATATGACAGAGGGGCCAGGCTCTGTAGCTCTTGGTGCCTGTTATTTCCCGTTGATGCTGCTGCTGAGTTACACATACAGAAAATCACTGTCAGTTAGTAATAAATAATCCAGACTCCCCTGCTTTTCTTAGTATTAATCAAGTGTGTTCCGAACACTCAGATATACTGCAACATGCTATAAACCTGTAAAACATTTATTGAAAAATTGTCACTTATGTCATAGCCAACTACAGTGTTGTTATTTTGATGTTTACTAACAGGCAACATATCATTATAATATCATTATTGCTAAATGACTTGAATAGAATCAATAATCCGTCAAAATATGACACTTTTCCATTTTAAGTATAGTCCTTATAAATAAATGTAGCTCTAAAAAACTCATATTTGTCCCCAAGAAGTCAAGACTCAGATTCCTTATGAAATAGTTTATTGAGATTACTGTGATTTACAGAGATGAAAGATTATTCTATACTGTGTTTTCTGTAACACATATAATAAAGCAGTTTTGGTGGCCAATGGGGAAAGTGAGTGGGGCTAAATCATCAGCTAGTACACATGACAGGATAATATATGATTTAGTATTTATATTTGTCAATCTTGAAAATAGCTGGTTTGAAATAGATTAATTGTAATTTTTGCTATGATTCCATAATCTCTAAAGACCAGGCAGAGATCAACACATATCAATCAGCAAACTGTGGAGACGTCTCAAGTTACAAATTCAATAAGCTTTGTTGTTGTTGTTATGAAAAATGGTTTATTTTGGTCTCAGGACACAGTCTATCATGGCAGGAGAGTCATGGCGGCAGGAGCATGAGGCAAGAGGACACAGTCTATCATGGCAGGAGAGGCATGCGTCAGGAGCATGAGGCAGAGATCACATTACATTGCTTCTTACATTACAGTGACTGTCTTTAACAGTCAGAAAGCAGAGCGAGATGGAAGCAAGTGCTCAGCTCACTTGTTTCTTTTGGCACAGTAGGAGATCCTTACCCAGGGAATAGTCTCACCCACCGTTATGGTGTGTTTTCACACACTAATTAAACTAATCCATATATGCCTCACAGACATTCCCAAGGCTAACCTTAACGCACAGAATCCCTCATAAGCATGCCTAGATGCTTCTCTTTTACGTGATTCCAGATCTTGTCTACTTGACAATCAGAACGACCTGTCAGAGCAGCATGTTTCAATCTGGTGGCTGTTGACCCTAACTAAACATAAGAATTAGCATAGCACATAGGATGGATATCCAGGTGGAATAGTCTGTAGACGGTCCCTCCTTCAGTTTCGGTCCTGCACTGTGTCTTCATATTTGCACCCTTGAGTATTTTGTTACTCCTTCTAAGAAGGACTGAAGGCTCCCCTATTTGGTCATCATTCTTCATGAGCTTTATGTGGTCTGTGAGTTGAATCTCGGGTATTTCAGGCTTCTGGACTAAAATCCAATAATCAGTGAGTGAATACCATGTATGTTCTTTTGTGATTGGGTTACTTCACTCAGGATGATATTTTCTAGTTCCATCCATTTATATAAGAATTTATCAAATTCATTGTTTTTAATAGCTGAGTAATATTCCATTGTATAAATCAGGGTGCAGTCACCAAAGGTAGAGGTTGATGTGGATGTCAGGATGTACATGCTGACAGGAGCCTGATATAGCTGTCTCCTTAGAGGTCTGCAAGAGTCTGACATACTCAGAGGCAGAAGCTCACAGCTAACCATTAAACTGATCATGGGGTTCCCAATGGAGAAGATAGAGTGAAGGCTGAAGGAATTGAGAGGATTCGAGACACCATGAGGAAAGCAACAATCCCAACCAACCAGAGCCCCCAGGGTCTAAACCACCAGTCTGGGAGCGCTTAGGGAGGGACCCATGGCTCCAGCTATATATGCAAGGGAGCTATATATAAGTGGGAGAAGAGATCCTTGGTCCCATGAAGGCTGGACGTCGTGGGGGGGGATACTCGAGGGTGGGGAGGTGAGGTACAGGGGAGGGTGGAAGGGGGTACACCAACGTGGAGGCAGGAGGAGGGGGAAGGGATAGTGAGTTCCTGGGAGGGAGGGGGGGAAATGGGGTAAGGAGAGAACATCTGAAATGTAAAAAAAATTTTCCAATAAAAAATTTCCAATAAAAAAAAAAAAGAATTAGCATAGCTTTTTTTTTTTTTTTTTGTATTATTAATGCCTAAGCCCTAGAACAAAAGCTTTCATTCAATTGGTCCGGGCAATCAGTGATTTAAAAATTTGAAAAGCACTTGTGTTGACTCGGATTGGCAGCCAGAAATCTTTTCTAAACCACTGTCTTGGCTTCTCAGGATATGAAACCACAAGACTAGTCAGGATGAGCTTGGAGAGTGTGTTAGTGTGTTAAGCCTTGTGACACCTAATACTGGAGAACACATAAAACCATCCTCTGGTATAACACTTTCACTAATGTCCTTGCATCTTATAAATGTGGAGAGACATAGAGAATTCTTGCTTTAACAAGATAAAAAGAAAATACTGGCCATGTCAAAACTGCATCTTAAGACTCTAAAGCCTTCTGAGTCAGCATGGCTAGAACATTCTTCTTTCTTGTCGCTCAAATATATGGATGACTCTGGAAGACATTAAAATTTAAGCTTAATTTAGTTTCATACTGCCTCCTATGTGGCAGTCTTATCCGGCTCTCATGTTATATAATAAGAACAAAAACAAAAACAAACAAACAACAACAAAACAGCTATAAATGATAAAGTTTAGAGGAAATGAGTCTGGGAACTTCCAAATCTCTTCCAGTTAAGGGATACATCCTTTACCTTCTCTCCCTAAAATCCACAGCAGTATTAACTGTGTCATGTCTGCTTTTTGAATTTGGTTAGAGCAGAGTTCATTCTCTTGATTAGCTTGGGCTCTACAGTTTCCTAATTGTGCTTACAGAGCCCAGGAGTTCCTCTAGATGGCAGAGAGTACCTGCAGGGAAGGATAGAGTGCGCCTGGGAGATCTGGAGCCAGATCACATCACCAAGACCTTCAACTTTCCTTTCTCTGACCTCTCAACTGAGAATACATTTCAGTTTGAAGAATGACTAGCTCTTTTGTTTAAATGAAGCAGTTTGGGCTGAGGGCTTGGTGGCACACACCTGCAAATGTGAGCACTTGGTGAAGGCTGAGTCAGAGATTCAAGGTATCATTTGAAGCCAACCTGGGCTACATGAGACTGTCTGAGAACAACAATAATATACACAGTATAAAGTAAGATGTTTTAAAACACTGCTATAGTTAATAAGCTACAATTTAGACCCTACAAAAATTGTTAACATTTGAAAGTAAAGGACTGTAGCAAAATTTATTCATCCTAAACCTGTTACTTGGTACAGTTGGTACAAGTTGATAAAATCAGAGTGGGAAACATGACCTACTATTTCAGGAGAATGCTTTTTTGCTGTTGTGTACAGAAATGAGATTGAATTGTACAAATGTTGCTACTGTTTTCTAACTTCAATAGGATCTCCCGAAGAGACTTGTGTCTACAGCCACATGAAAATATATGCACAATGTGCTTTAGTTATTCTCCCATTGCTGACCCTTGAGATTATTTACTCTTTTGAGTTATGATAACTAGCATGGTGCAGTTTTAATCTCATCTGTGGTTAACCATTTGCCAATCATACAGCTTTGCATACTGAGCATTAAGTTCTGTGAAATCACTGGAAATGGGGAGGAAAAGATGATTTGATACCTGCCTTCCTGGCCCTCAGGTTAGTAGGCCATACTGGGCCATTAATGAAAGCACATACACTAGGTAGAATGCATAACTCTTTTAGCCAGATTATACTTTTGTAGTCTAAAGAACACAGACACACAGACACACATACACACACACACACACACACACACACACACACACACACACACACTCACACACACACAGCATTGAAGAAGAATGAATCACAACTCTTTTTGTTGTTGTTCTTCAGTCTATATCTGAATCCCCTATACCTAATAGAAATAAGGATTTACCCTAAATAGAAAGAAGAATTTTGAAAAAAGTGGTTAAGAGACTTGATAAGACTGGGTTATTCTTTACTGACAGGCAGATGTCAGAGTCACAGATACAGAATCCTATCTGTATTACAGATAGTCCTTTTGTGCTTTCAGTGAATGATGTTGGCTGATATAGAAAATACAGCAATGACCGAAGGCACAGAGGCCCCTGACTTCAACTGTTCTAGCAGTGCAGGAGTATGGAATGTGAGGATCTGGGCAGATGATGTCACTGCCCCAACAGCAAGTATTGAAAGTAGCTCATGGCCCAACCACAGTTGTAGTGTTTGTATGTTTAATTTTGACCTTTAACATTGGAAACTATTCAAAAATGTCAATGTGGGAGAGTGACTTCATCTTATCCATGTGTTAGCAAAAGATGAATGAGACAAACAAGAAAGAGGTAATTTCACATAGTGAAACATTACTTCTCTTCTGACTTAAAAAAATAAATTTTCTACCTTTTGTTGTTGTTGTTTGGTTTTTACCTTTAGGAAGCAATCACTTCTTTCTAACTTAGTGAAAATGGGAGGACAGTCTGTGAGAACATTCTCATATGACTTCTTAACTCATTTTAATATCTGAAAACACAGGTAGATTCAGCTGATAAATGTACTCTTCTGAAGTGCATAAAAGAGCCATGACTGCTGTCGGCATCATCATGGTACTCACTGAAGGCTCAGTGTAGAAACAGCTTAAGGAGAATAAGAAAAATATTAACAGCAGCAGCAGCAGCAGCAGCAGCAGCAGCAGCAGCAGCAGCAACAACAACAACTCACTGCAAAATTAGAGACACAAGTAAATCTCAAAAGTAGTGGGTCTAAAGTCTTCTAAGTAGTAGTGGAATAGATAGCTCTTTCTCCTGAGTATCAACTTGGATAAGCCCTGAGTGCTAAGAGTTAGAAGCTACTTTTCTCAAGTTGTGATTTTATATAAAGCGTTTGATGACACTAAAGAAATAAAAAGTGGAAACCATTCTTTAAACACCTCACAGAACTGTCAAAGTGGTGTTTCTGAACTTTGTAGGTGGAGATGGGATTTATTTGGCTTCCCCCCTTTTCAATAGCACTTAATAAATGAAGTGAGCTGGCATAACTATGTTTGACATTAGCTACAGAGCATAGCAAATTGCTGAAACATTTTTAGGGATGAGAAGAAATAAAAAGCTACTATAGAAACATATCGGCATTTATTTGAATTATGGCACTGGTGGGGCTGGAAGGACACTTTACGAGAAGAAGTGAAATAGAGTACTGCTCTGAATTTTAAACACTCTGTTTCTACTCGATTGAATTTTGGGTTTTCAGGGCTTATAGAAAGCAATGATTTAAAAAATAGAACAAGTTCGAGTTAGGAGATATTTTTTAAAGATAAAGTTACTCAAGAGATAACTTTATTTTTACCTTGTCTCCAGAGACTGAAGATCAACCATCAGAATATGAGTCAGAACCAGAATAAGGTAATTTCAGAAATACAAATAAGAACCTAGAAACCTCTCAAATGCTTGTTTGTTTATGATGTATGTAGTTTTGCGCAGAACCTGCTTGTTTGGAAATATCCAAAACAATATGGCTTCCTACCTTGCTTCCACTTGCAGTCTTCCTCTCATTTCCTTATGAAAATGAGTAGAATCATTTTCATATCTTGAATTGCTCTAAAATCTGTCAGTCAGAATTTTCAACTGTTCTTTTTATTTAAAGTAGTGTTTCTGAACTTTATTGGAGCAAATGTTACTCTCAAAGACTGAATTTTGTTATTGCCACCGATCCCTGGGAATGATCCTTCTGTCCATCATTTAATGTTACTCCTGGGATTAGTATTAGAGTTGATGTTTGTTATTCTTTTTATAAATGACAACCTTTTGACAATGGCTTAACGTTGAAAGGACTGATTACATTTTGGAGGTCACAAAGAAACAAATTCTAAAAGGCTCACAAACACTATAAATGCTAGTTAATTATGAAAAATACATACAATTACATGTTATTATCAATAACAGTACTCTCATTTTATTACTGCACAAATCAAACTCACAGCTTAATGGTTTGTTTGGATTGTAACAAAAAAGAATAGGAACTAACTCATTATTGAAATGTCTACATAATTGATTATATTTTTTAATATTTTTTTCATCAAAATCAAATATCAGCACACTTTTTCTGTGCCCCAATACAAGTACACACAAAAAACAAGCATGTGTGTGCATGTGCATACACACACACACACACACACACACACACACACACACACTACACAATTTTACCTGACATGAAGGGAAGAACTTAATCTCTTTCTTCTTCAACATCTTGTTTCCTTTCCTTAACCTGCTTACTAAAGACTCATTTAAAAGTTACATGTTGCCTGGCGGTGGTGGCACACGCCTTTAATCCCAGCACTTGGGAGGCAGAGGCAGGTGGATTTCTGAGTTTGAGGCCAGCCTGGTCTACAGAGTGAGTTCCAGGACAGCCAGGGCTACACAGAGAAACCCTGTCTCGAAAAACCAAAAAAAAAAAAAAAAAAAAGTTACATGTTTTATGCTCACATAATTATTATATAAAGTTAATCACTTATGAAATGTAATTGCTAATCCTGATGCATAGAGAATTTGGATATTTTTTGAAAATTTCAATTTGTACATGAGAGGCATAATTCAATACTTTTATGTAAGTCTTCCTCTATATTATAACATGTTAGTTTATTTTGATGTAAAATGATTTTATTTGGAAAATACAGTCTTTTGAATACATACATATGTATGTATGTATGTATGATTATGTGAATAATGTTTCCAATGTCAGAATGAATAGAAATATAATTAAGGACATGATTTTAAGTATTTGGATTAATTTTATATCCTATCCATCAATATGATATTATATGTGATATTGCCATTAGAAGTGATAGCAATCATATTAAGGAATATGTTTTGAAACACAACTTTGTCTAAACCACATAGGGGTTTGGACTTACTGGAAGGTGGGTAATGTGTGATGCTTGAGTTTTCTCTTAGTTTAGACACACTTACCTTGCACCAGAAAAGTGTGTTCCAAACTAATGCATTACTCTCTTCTTATCTTCACAATGAGTATTTGACATTTCTATTTTGTAAGTGTTGAGAGATTCTAAAAATAATTTTATTTTTATTTAGCTGTATGTGTGTGAGTTTGTGTATGTAGGTGCCAATAGAGATCAAAAGAAGGTGTTAGGTATCTTGGAACTGGAGTTACAGGTCATTCTGAGCCCCTGATGTCCATACTGGTGACTAAACACTGGTCCTCTGCGAGAGCATCAAGCACTCTATACCTCCAAGTCCATCTCTGAAGTTCTTAGCTTTTTCCTAGTTGAAGAATCAGAGCTGGTCCAAATGCCTTGTCAACCAGAGTACTGAAATCAGATGCTTTTTTCATTAATCAGTTTGTTTGAGTAACTTAACAATTAATGATCAACAGATGAGAGAGAAGAAATAACTTGTACAAGTGGATCCAAACAAAGATTCGGAATGGTGCTATGTAAGTAGATTTTACTTTCAGACAGTAGCTTTCAAGTCAGAAAAGAAAATAACAATACTTAGTAAAATAAGTAATTACTTATGGATGCACTCACATTGCTGATGAAGAGAATCAGAAGTTTGAGCATGGCAAAAAAATGAACAAAGCACTTAAGGCAAGAAAAGATAACTAATTTATAGACTAACTCAAGCAGTAACCTGTGTTGTGTGTAAATGGTAAGGATTCAGTTTCATAAGACAATGTCATTCTTAAGTAGTCAAGATTTTGTTTGCACTCCATCTTTATGTGACATAATCAATCATTAATATATTGAATAATGACTAATGAAATATTTAAATCAAAATACCACAACAGCTAAACATCTAAGCAACTGAATACTGATGTTAGCATTTTAAGGAATCGATCTTTGATTATGAAAACATAATCTACTACATTTGAATTACTTCATAGTGATATTTATCAACAATTCTGAATTGCTTTATGTTGTTAAGGCATCAGACCCAGACCCCCAAAATAGAATTGATCTCTGTGTAGTCTTAAAATTTGTCAGTTTTAATAGACAAAATTGGGAACAAGTAATATATTAAAATACATCAACTCAATCAATCTAGTTCTATATATAAATTTATCTAGTAACTAGACTAAATATTGTGAGTTAATTAGGTAGCAAATCTAAATATTTTAGTTGCCAAAGGTCCTAAGTTTAATTTGCTGAATTATGGGCTGTGAAGAGACATCACGACTAAGGGAACTCTTACAAAAACAAACATTTACTTGGGGCTGGATTACAGTTTCAGAGGTTCAGTCCATTATCATCATGGAGGGAGGTATGGCAGTGTGCAGGCAGACATGATGCTGGAGGAGCCAGAGGTTTTCAATCTTGATTTGCAGGCATGAGAAGAGGACT